>JBAJHX010000031.1:8261943-8288342 GCA_037176925.1 Amniataba percoides | reverse complement strand
TAGATAGATAGATAGATAGATAGATAGATAGATAGATAGATAGATAGATAGATAGATAGATAGATAGATAGATATTGCTTAAAACATATAAAATCATAGTTTTGAACATGCCTTAAAACTGCTAAACTAAAACTATGATGATATTAAACATTCAAAACTGGAGCACTTCTCTTCTTGTCCTTTACAGAACTGTGCGTGACAGCTGAAACTGCACAGCTGCAGCGAATGCTATAATCCAGACAGAAATTTGGCTGTCTCCTGCAGTTAAAGGCAGCTGTCACACTATCTCTGCAATTATAAAAGGATGATTCAGGTGCAAGTGGCTGATAGGAATTAGTGCTTAGCACCTGTACTTTGAGTTAGTAACAGCATCACAGTTATTTTAGAAGCTGTATAGGTGTTGCGGTTATATAAGGTAGATAATTTCTCTCATCCTAACAGAACATCTTGATACCGGGGAACATCGAGGCTCAGTCTGTTTTAGAGGTTAAACTGAGCTTCTTTCGTAAAGATCGTCCTGAGTTCTTCTTTCAAACACTGAAAATGACTCATGTTCATGTACTGTAATTATGACAGTAATTTATATATAAAAAAGTCTTTGAATAAAGACCATATGAAAAAAAGTGGATTGAATTGATGATAATGTTGTTAAGAGGGGAAACACGTTCACTAGCAGTGGTTTTGCAGCCGTGGAGCAACATTTTTTTTGGAGTTGTGTTGAGTTGTGGTCCTAGACACCTGAAGAATGAAAATCTAATCCCTAATCCCTTTCCACCAAATCCTAAGAGAAATGTCTAAATATGTAGGTGATAAATGCATGTTGGCTGTGGGTTTTTAGCTGCTGCAGGTAACAACACGATGAGAGCTGTGAAAGTGACCAAAACAGTAAAGCTGCCTGCTTTTCTGCAGTCCCTTGTATCCTCTTAATGAGGTGAAGGGCAGCTCTTCTGATGTACCATAAAGGGCCTCTTCACAAACGACAGAATAACAAGTAATCTTTGGAGGCAGTTGAAAAGAAAGAAAGAAAGAAAGAAAGAAAGAAAGAAAGACAACATATCCTCTTAAAGTGTTCTAGACAATTCAGTACAACTCTACAAAAGCAAACAAAAAAATAAAACACCTGTATGAAAAAGGCCATTTAAATCCACAAGCTCTAATTATGTCACAGTCAGAAAAATACATCGATGATGATGTGACAGAACAGTTTTGGTTTCCACCTGCTCTCAGGCATCGGTAACATCAAACACACTGACTTGTCTGCATTTTGTTGTTACACACACAAGACCAGAGTATGGCTGCCCTTTTTCAGTGTCCATCCGCTGCGGTGGTTGTGTGTACGCTAATTAATTGCCCTTTGAGAAGAATAGCTACCTCCCTGTGTTCAATAGCAGCTGGGGATAGTCTCTGTCCATTCATACATCAGCATTAAACTTTGTCATCTGAAGGGGCCAGCGTAATATTTTACACTAAATTGTGCTTTGGACTAGATGCCAAAGTACAAATGACAGCATGGTGTAGACTCATTTATCATCCTCCCCAACATACACACACACACACACACACCTCCCTCTACACCTACCCCTCCAAATCCCCCCCCAGTCTCTCTTTCTCTCTCTCTGTCCCCGTCTCCATGGAAATCATTGGTGTCTCCATCCTCCTGTGGTGAAGGAGCTGACTGCAGGCTTTCTGTTGACCAGCAGCTCCGCTCACACAGATGGAGCTCCGAGGAAACACAATTTTCAGGTGGCATCTCAATTTTTAGGAGGCGTCTCGCACGCACACGCAACCCCCCCCCCATCATCTATCTTTGTGAGAGCTGACCCGCTGACTGCGTTCATCGTCTAACATCAAAGAGGCATATACCTAATGCTGGGCCCCATTCATCATGCAGCCCCTCAAATTACGTTCACATGCGACTAATCCACATTAGCCGTTAATGTTAATTGGTATCGCTCAGCACCAATCAATGCAGGAAGTTGTGTGATGGTCTTAAAGTGGAGTAATCAGTAAGGATGTGTATACACCCATCATTCACTTCAAGGATGGATGCATACTGTAGTAGTCAACACTGATTTACTGCAGTGCACAATCTCCATCTTGATCCTGATGACTTGGACGATTGTAAATCATTGAAAGAGGAAAAAAAACTCAGTTTGGTTTTATCTTACCTCTTTTCTTATTTTCAGGTCCATTTCTTTGAGTCACATGTATCTTAGTACTGGTGTGTGTGTGAGTGTGTGTGTGTTACGTTACGCTCTGCTTACTGTTATTTGGTCACCTGACACCTGAGTCTCTGTCGGGAAATGATCTAATCTCACCTTACAAATGCTGCCACAACAACAGTCAGGCTGCTGTGTCAGGCAGCAGTTCAGCTCACACACGGCTTAATAGCTTGAAGGTGAGTTTTACTTAATCAAAAATTCAAGTAAATGTTGGGGTTAGTTTACACAAATTATGTTATGAATGATCCAAATACAAAGAAACTGACTCTGTATGCTGTTGCATACAAACACAGTAAGTAAAAATATAATAGAAGGTGAAAGCAAGCATTGCAACTTGGAAGAAGAAGCAATAAAATATGAAAAAAGGTTATAAAATACACATAAGCAATAAAATATGGAGAAGGTATTTTAATAAAAGAACTACCATCTGACAGATTTGTTCAGGGTTGGGCAACAATTCACAACATTTTCACAGGCTAAAAAATATTTGCAATGTGCAAATATGGAGCCCAAAAGATGTGCCTTCATGTGATGCATTCGATCTGGTGTGTAGATTGTACGTTAATGTAATGTGTAGTGGGGTGGTGGGTATATAGTCAGTGTCGGTGGGGGTCCCGGACCTGCTTGATGAGGCCAGCTGCTGTCGGAAAGAAACTGTTTTTGTGGTGTGAGGTTTCGGTCCTGATGGACCGAAGACTCCTGCCAGAGGGGAGTGTCTGAACCGGTTAATGTCCAGGTTGGGAGGGGTTGGCCACAATCTCTCCTGCCTCAGGCTCGAGGAGGCGTGCAGGTCCTGGAGGCATTGAAGATTGCAGCCAATCAATCACTTCCACCACTACTTTGGTACACTATAATTCCAATGAACACTTTGAAGAAAGGCCTGTGGATTATAATACAGGCATTGTTAGCATGGCATTCATTTGGATTCACGTGCTTGTGTCCAGCTGAGTAATATGTAAGTGTTCAATATCACTCTCCTTTTAGTTCTATTTTGGTGTACAACCAACTCCTGAGGGAGAAATAACAGAACAGGAAGTGTTCCCATGGGAATCTAAAAAGTGATTCATGCCTGGACACAACAGGGAAAGAGTTGTTATCCCAATTTTAATGACTTTATGAGTCACAATGACAACAACAGTTTCCATTGGCTTCTTGCATCATGCTCTTCTGTTTGGTTTTTAAAATGCTGTGCACGTGTTATCAGACTGGTGAAGGTATTTTACCTATTTTTGTGGGTTGCAGCGTGTTGAGCTCTCAGGGTAGATTAGGCCGTATATTCGAGCTGGTTTAAATGTAATTTGCTGTTCGCACCGCAAACAAAATCCCATTCACCTTCACTGTACGGGCAGAAATATCAAAGATGCACATCTTGAGCATCTCTGAGCAAATAAAACCAAAACAATCTGCACTGGCTGGTTACTACAATGGGCAAGTGAGAAAATATGCTCTGTTTTTAATACGTGAAAAAATCCTTTAAGCACCATAAATACAGCCATGTAAAATATCTGTTATACACGGACTCTCATAGAGAAACTGCTAATAGATTATCATCACTCCTAAAAGAAGCATTCTGCTTTATCCATTTTATCTGCTGCATGTTTGCCTATTGTTAATGATGATCTAGAGTACATTAACCCCTAAAAATGCTTATAAAAGTACAAATCTTGAGCACACACCTGACAGCCTCTTCACTGCAGAAGACTGTAACACAAACATATTCCCATAAGAACAAAGCTAAACCACAGAAATGCACATCACACCTTTGTATTTGTGTATTTTTTACTGCACATCACACCTTCTGCTTCGGAGCTAAAAGCGTCAGAAAGCGACGGGGCCATTTGTAATGTCTCACATGTTGAAATGTTCCTGCACTCACAGTGTTTTAAGACTACTGTAGTATTGCTGCTGTATGTCTTTTGAACACATCTGACCTTCAGATGCTCCACACTCACCTCTAATGAAATAGGCTGCACAGGGTGTCATAAAGTTGACCCATAGCATTAGCGAGCCACTTATGCAATTGGCTTCCACTGTTGCTGCCCTCAGTCACTTACTGACAGTACAAATGGTATATCTGAAAAAGGGACTGGAATATCCGTTGATTTGTTTTCCTGTGAGTAGTTTTGCTCATAATTGTTGGTGACAGTGTTCCTGGATGTTAGCCATGAGTCATCATAAGCTAATAACAGCTGATTGCCGTTTAAAAATGAGGGCTGTATGTTGTTTTCACATTATGTTGGCCTGAGAGTTTAATGCTGTTATATCCAACAAATTCAGTTTGAAGTTAAAGGTCAGAGTGCCATAATGAATGTGCATATGTGCCTATAGCTTGGTCGGACGTGCCAGCGATGACAACTACAAGCTGCAAAGTCTATTTTCTCTCTGTACACATTATACCCTTTGAAAGTAGCTTTTGTCTTCGGTATCCAGCTGTTCAAATTCAATGCAGTAAAATGTGGCCTGAGGATAATTATGTAAAGTAGAGGTAAGAAGATGAAAATGTGGTAAGGGTTTAATTATCATCTGGAAATGAACTTCCCATTGCATAAAGGCAAGAAAGACAGAGCGCAGATTTCGATAATGTGCCTTTTAAATGCAGCTCCCTGTGTCTGGCACATCTTCAGCCTGCACAAAATGTTCATCAACTGATATCTCGTTGCTCATTTATTGGTATTGCTTATTGGTGTGTGTGCAAGCAAGAAGTTGGCAAGAAAAAGGAGAATGATTCAGTTTGTTACCGAAAGGACAGCGTTCCCTTTTCAATTTAGAGAATAGTATATTGTTAACATTTGTGTATCATTGCTAAAAAGGTGTTATTGTGTTTGCAGCACATGCAAATTGAAACTGCTGTTGATATCTAAAACATGTACATACGGTGGTGGGTTATTTTATTGACGCATACAGTAATTCCCAGAGAATTCACGCCATAAAATATGCATATGTGTGTTTTCAGGATGAGGAGCGAGATATGAGTGTGAGCACTCATTGATATTTTTCTCAGGCCAGCAAAAATCCTTCTAGACCCCCCGGTGACCCTGCCTTTAATGCATTCTGTATAAACACACGCCTGCACTCGTGCGCTCGCACACACACACGCACGTAAACCTTTTATTGCTCTTAACTGTGCCTCTGTGTGAAGTGTGTCTGTCAGTGCGGCTCTTATACGTCATCATTCGTCTTGCATCCTGACAACCATTCAATCAAACACTGGCCTCCGGGATTGAGCCGGAACCCTTCTCCACGGGGACGGCTGTTACCATGGTAACTGAGGAGGTGTGCGACCCACCAACAAGCTGAAGAATGCAGTGTTGTCTTGTTTTTCTCCCTGAGAAAACATCAACTTTGTGTTAGTCTCCACCGTGTTTCTTTCTTTCTGACTTCTCTCTGAATGAGGAGGGCTGTGTGTGCCTCTCGCTCGCACTTACAATTCTGGGGCTTGTGGGTAATTGTGATGTGCCACAGGTGTGTCAGAATACAAGGTTTCTCCCATCAGTTGTCAGCCTGGAAAATCTCCACACTAGTTTTACAGAAAAGGGCAGCGAACACTGGCGCAGCAACCGTATCCACATGGAGCTGTGAAAACTGGTATTGACATTTGATCACCCTTAAATTGTTGCCAAAAAATCCATACTGTAGTACAATCAGCGAATGTGCTTTTTAGAAATATTATTAGCAGAACCTTAAGCCTGAAGCCACTGTTGATGTTTTGTTAAATACATTTCTTATTTAATAAGAAATGCTACAGCCATGCTAGCTCTGTGAAGCTGTACTGCAGTGTTTACCATGCTTAATTTACCATGTGGGCATTTGCTAATCAGCACTAAACACAAAGGCTGAAAGGGATGTTATTAGTTTTGCATGTGTTTAGTCAAAGCATATTATTTTACAAATAATAATTTTGGCCTGAGGAGTGTTACAGTTTATCATGAGGGGGACATGAACGTGTGTACCAGATGTCAAAGCAATCCATTCAGCAGTTATAAACTTCACTCCAAAACCAAAAACGTCAGTCTCACGGTGACGCTTCGAGAGAAAGTCAAGGAGTCACCGCATTCAATAGGATTAATCATTAGAGAGCCATGTGCAAGATTTAGTATAAATCCATCCAATTGTGGTTTAGATATTTCAGCCTGGACAAAAGCGGCATGCTGACAGACCAACATTGTATCGAGCTGTGCCGCTAGCTCGGATAAAAAATGTTGAATATAAAATTAGCTCAATAATATCTGTGGCTTAGAATATATGCCCTTATTTTATTCTGTTACCATAATAATTCTTACAAAGTTGCATTCAGCTGATGGATTTTGTGTGTAAAGGATCCTTCCCAGTGCTGGGGTCTGAATTTCTGCTGCCCCACAGCAGAAATCATCCGGCATGTCTTACATGGAGCCTACTTGCTATTTTCACTTGACATCCTCTTTTCTCTGTGAGTAATTAAAGAGAGGGTTTGGGCACAGGCAGTGACAGGAGGTCCGCTGAGATAGCCAGTGGTCTAATTAGAACCACATATCTCCGTTCTCATCTATAAAAACACTAGTCACCCATGCTTTTACACCAGCTGTGATTTAAGTATCCTGCTGCAGAATGGGGGTTTAATGAAACCCTTTTTGCTGCAGGAGTTTCAAGGGTGCCGAACAGCAAACAAAACAACACTCAGGAGGATTGAGGTGTTTTTTTCACTTGTGTTATGTCTGAAATTATGATTAATCACCTTGGAAGAAGAGACTTGTAGAAAACAAACTGCACCTCTCACTGAACTCACAGACAGCGAACAAGAAATGTGGAACAACATATGGTCACCGCTCAGATGGATGCTGGTTCATCACTTTGTGGGGTTTCGTGTGGATGCAGGGCGGGTGTAACTGATAAAATATTAACCAGGGAGAATATTTATGCATGTGTTTTCATTTATACCCGACAGGCTTCTGTTGTCAAGGAAGTGCCGCGAACTGATTCATTACGCTGGAGGATCGTGTTTACTCTGCTCGGCTCTGTATTATTTCTCATTCACAGCCCCTACGGTGCCTATGCTCGTTCACGTTGAACGCCGTTACAGTCAACTGCCAATCTGTACTCTGTTGTGCGGGGCTTGCCTGCTGACAAATGGCCCGGAGGAGAGGTCCAAGGAGAGTCCTGTCAGAGCCAGTCAGAGCTGTGCTGCTGCAGCAATCTGAGGAGATATGGGGCGGAGGAGAGGAGGAGACAGGGAGAGGCAGAGAGAGAGAAGAGATGTTCATAAAATATAATGTTAAAAAGTTATGTCAAAGGCTCAAACGCACGTTGGCTCAGTCCCTGCAACAGACAATCAATAGCTGTAAAAATATCCTTTGACAAGATGCTGATGCTCCACATGTGGCTGAAAACGATTTAAAAAAAAAAAGAAAACAGATAAAAATTCTGAACAAATAGCAACATACACAGCATTAAGAGCAGAGGATACAGAATGCTCAGTGATGATCGCAACTCAAGTTGATTTATACTGTGCCCTCAGTGTAAGCTATCTCTATACTAAATAGATCTGCTCGGCGGTTAACCAGTGGGCAATTGAAAAGCCATCCACAGATGCTTGATTTACAGTTTTATTGGCTGATTATTCAGGTCAGAACTGCTGAGTCTGGTTATGATCGAGGGAGAGGGAGACAGGGAGCAAAGGTCCAAACGGAGACTTGATGTTTGGCACAAGGGGAATGAAGCCTCTAATAATGCCATAATGCGAATGTAAGCTGCATTCCTCAATGCTTGATTTCAATCAAGAGAGTATTACCAGAGGAGTAAAAGGGTAATAGGCTGGGCTCAGATACAGTAGATACTACTGCCAAAAAGAGCCACAGCTTTTCACAAGCAATTTGTTTACCCACCGTCAATGTTTAATTCATTGACCCGTTGTTAGATTGAAATTTCCAGTGATGGCAGCATTCACACAAAAGATGCAGCCCAAGTGCTCAGGAATTAAATTTACCAATTTGGTTTAAATATTAAAATACAAAAATTGATAACAAGCCGAGTTGCAGTGGAGGAAGGTGATTTAGGAAATGTACTCAAGTGCTCTATTTAAACACAATGACTTTCACTGTGTATTTTCCTGGTTCCCATACAGACAAAAACACAGCGTGAGCCGGGCTGAGCGTTGCTACTTACTGAAAGTACTTCATCACTTTAGCTGATTCTTAAAATACACCACTATTTACTGGCCCCTGAAATCTGATTCTAAAATATTATTATGTGTTGTGTTTTAAACTACACAACAGTGTATTAAGAAGGTAATGTTAGCTCCATTTCAACCGAGTGCAACATTAAAATGCTGCTCACATGTGAATCCATCTCTAATAATACTTGCTTTTGTATGTTTAATAATGTATAACACTCTACATAATGAGAAATTTTATGTTTGATTTTATGTTTGGGTGTATTATGCTGAAAACATTTTTGTCCTGTTATGTGGGTAAAATTCTGAAATTTCACTTGTAATTGAACATGAACAACTTTCACTTGCGTAACAGCTGAAATTCAAATAAAATACATTTCACAGAGTGTGACGCATGTTTGGATAATTTATATTTTTTCTATTTTGGCTGGGTATCAGGGTGGCAAAGCAAACAGCAAAATGGAGCTTGATCCAGCTCAAGTGTCTGCTGCTGATGTGTCCTTGAGCAAGACACAGAGTCTCTCTGAGGCAGAGTCGGAAAGTCACGCAGAAGTGAATCTCTCCTCTGGGAGTCAAGAGAGTCTCAGTGAGAAAGGATTGCCAAAAAAATGTTGCGGGACATTTCTGCTCCATCACATATAGCTCAGTGAAGAGACCGGACAAGGGGGTTGGCATGACCTACAGCAAGGACGTTCAAATCCATAACGTGCTGCGCACAGAGCTTTCGCCTTATTATTGCTGCTCCACCCCAATATTGCGCATTATGAATCATTTCATTGTAAACATCCCGCAGTAGCGCTCTAAATTCCAGATTTGGTTCAACAGCCTGAAGTGGTTTGTGTGTTGAAAACGCTGCCTTTGTGCTGAATACTACTGAAGCTGCTCTGGTGGGAAAAGGCGCACACACACTTGCAGCAATATCACAGTCAATGTTTTATAATATGAACAAGGCAGAACAAGTAACACATCCATAAAGCCTCCCTTTCTCCTTCAAACAAATGTAAGTACACAGGGACACATGCACATTAATGAACACGCATACACACGCGTGCACACACACGCTATCCCTCTTGGCTGGCGTTGCAACTCTATGATAGAAAGATGTCTCACTCCAGGGGCGCAGTATTGCACTGTCAGAGGTGTGTGACAGATATTAATGTCATGGAGGAACATGATGGATGGAATTCCTTTATGATGTTGCTTTCTATCTCCGGCTCTGTCTCCCAGAGCCTGGCATGCAGCAGACAGCCCTTTAATGAGCTCTGGAAACATCCATATCCGCTGACAGCCCTTCCTTAGCGGCCTCTTTGCCTAAAAACGGTCTGACGGGCACTGACTACTGGGGAGATGGGGGAAGTCGACGGCAGAACACCCAGGCGTCTTGTACCCGACAACAGGAAACATGTGAGTGAATTGGGACATTTGTTTTCTTTAATTATGAATGAGAACGTGATTGTGGGGGTTTGCCGCACGCCGTGTTGCATTCAAGAGTAAAGTGCGCAGAATAACCTATATCACATGCCATTCTTCATTATATCTGGGTCAAGCTCCATGTTTCTGCGACAGGAACATATGATTGAGCTCCGATGAAAAATGATGACACTGCCTGCTCTTTTTTTTTAGACACAGATAAGTATCACTGTTTATCCTGCCTCTCTGTCTTTCTTATATCCTACCCGATGATACAGACTGATACAGATATTTTTACCACAGCGTTTCCTCCATCATTCATGTTAATGATGCTGGGAGAGGATTATGAAGCTGCTGGTTGACAGACAGGGATGTTAATCAATTGTTAATCAAGTGTTGTCTGTGCTGATTACCTGCAAATTAAATAAAAATGGATACTGAGTAAAAGAAGCTGAAATTGTCGAGCTACCTGCACAACCTCTGAATAAAGGCTACGACATCTCATAAATACATTTACAGAAACATAAACATGTTGAATTATAAATTATCCTTCACACAAAGAAATATTAATCTACTCTATGCATCTCTGTGCCTTCCAGTCTAGCTGACTATTACACTGATTTAATGTCGCATCAGTGTAAGGAATATAACATTATAAAGCTCTATAAAGTTTGAAGGAAAGAAAAATGTATTCAACATGTAACATGATAAATATAGTCATTACAGACAGAGAGAAAGAAAGAAAGATGGATGAACAGTTCTGAGTAATTGTAGGTAATCAAATGTGTGCATGTAACCAAACATGCCAGAGTATCATTGCACTGAATGCGAAGCAGCATATTCACTCTTTGTGTGCTCTCAGACTGTAATTTCACCGCCTGTGCCTCTTCAGTGTAACTACAGTAAAACTGAGCTGACACCTAGTGGTGGAAGCTACCAGCTACCAGCGACCGCACACCGCCACCCTCTTTAACCTTAAGGTACTTTATTGATCCCAGTAGGCAAGTTCTCCTCTTGTTCGCCAGCCTCCTGGGCGATCAGAGGTCAGGATTAATTACAGAGCAGCGTCTCTGGAGCTAAAGGGATTCAGTGTTTTGTCAAAGGACAAATCAGCAGAGCTCTATAACTCGAAGACTTGAACCTTGGATCTGTGGTTGAAGGACAAATTCCTCCAAGAAAAAAAACACCCTCCTCTGGGTGCTCCAGCTCAGGTTGTTTCAGGTAACTGTATGTAAATCAACTGGTCTGTTACAGCTGCAAATGCTTTTCTCTTCCATTATATTTCAAACATTTAGAGTAGTATAATGGCAAATGCCACCCAGTCCTACAAAACATTTAAAACAGAGATTGTCTATTTCCATGATGGGACCACTGTGGACACTGAAAGCTCAACAAACAACATTTCCCTCATCTCACCACACTGTGGTGTCACCTCTCAGCAAGTCATGGGACCAAATGTCTGGGTGTTTTTTTTTTTGTTTTTTTTTTAAGATTTTCTTTTTGAAAATGTAACAGTTATTTTTACATTATATTTTGTCTGTGACAGAATGATAAATACTGGAAGTATTTCTATTGCAGTAATGCCATACTGTGAAAATGTAGAAATCAAAGTCCTGCACTGAAATCTTTAGGTAAGGGAAATTATTTAAGTGAATGAAGTTACTCAGTGACCTAATTTTACCTCCTGTTATCAAATCTTACAAACTTTTGATTTAAATAGAGAACACAAATTATGAAACACACACAAAAAAGAAAACATTTCTGACACTCCTCCTAAAGTGGCAGTTAAAATATAGCTATATATTGTTATGTTGCTGGAAACAAAGATGAACCACATCTAACACAAGAGGGCGCTGTAGTTCCACAGGTGATCTTGCTATATGTCTGAGCCTCATGTGCTTTGTGTGCTATTGAACATAAACAAAGGATTCTGTAAATGCACACAGCATAAAACATTATTTTCATACTTCCACTAAAAATTAGTTGACACTGCTGCAGCATTTTGTCTGAAAATGTGAAATCTTAAAGGGGAGAGAGAGAGAGAGAGAGAGAGAGAGAGAGAGTCGGGCATTAAGAATTATGTGCCCAAGCTGAGGACAGCCCCACGCTCGGTGGAGCTCAGCAAAGCGTACAACTATTTCCTTTCTGCAGGATATTAACACCTGCATATCTGTCCATCACAGGCCCCACACCTCAACTAGTGAAATCATCCACTTCCTGTGAGCGCCCTCTCACTCACCCCTCCGCTTTATTGTTCATCTCTGATGTGTGACGGCGTGCATTCGAGAATGTCTCTGTGCTGACGCATGATTGGTAGAGCCCCCCTGCTGCTCCCGTCTCCTCCAGGAAGTAGGCATTTCTGCCCAGTTCCTGTCTTAGTTGCTGACCCCACAGTCAAACATGTGCATATTTACAGGCAGGGGAGCGACGGGGGAGACACTTTAAATTCAGATAGAGGCTGAGCCTAATGGCTGCATTGGAGGGACAGTGATATCTGTTGATTTGTGTTTGATCGTACCAGGAAGGCATAGAGAGAGTAGCGATTATAGGGAGGTAAATAAGAGCATGGCGGGACTGGCAAGGTTGTCAGAGGAATCACTGGGTGAACGGGGTTACAGACTGTAAAAAAAGAAGTAATACAGCCCTGTTGCTTTGTCTTTCAGGTTCAAGGAATCACGTGCGCAATCGCCGGAGTGCAAGATTGGCTGTGCAATTGCACAATTAGTCCCTGTTCGGCATTAACTGTATCGATGAATAATCAAGAAAACAAGTCACAGCCCATATGTTGAGAGTCAAGGCTCCATATCTGTAGACCACATCTGTTCCTCTCCTCAGAACCAAAAGTGGGTCCATCCTCTTGTTCCCCGTCCAAGGAAGAGAGGAGAAAGGGCCCAGGCGCTGGAGGCAGGAGGGTAAATATTTGTTTTGTGGTCTCTCCGTTGAGCTCCAGACCTCTGTGTGCCTCTTAAGAAAACTTTCTCCCGCACGGGAGCAACCAAAGCAAACAATCCCACATCACGCCGTCTGGCTCGCCGTGGACCCTCGTGTGTTTGTTTGTTCAGACAGCCGCCATGACAGACGGAGAAACACTGGGAAGGAAGAAATCTGAAAAACGAGAGAGAGAGAGAGAGAGAGAGAGAGAGGGAACAAGAACTGAAGAGGAGGAGGAGGAGGAGGAGGAGGAGGAGAAGGAGGAGGAGGAGGAGGTCGGGCTGTTTCATGAGATAGAGGACTGATGGAGGACCACGCCACAGATGGTGCGCTTGTCCTATTCCCCAAAGCTTTGCTCTTTGCAGACATGGGTCGAACAGTATTTAAAAATAATTCTCAGCATATGTTGTAACCTGCTCGGTGTCTGTAGAAGACGAAATGCACCACGCAGGATAACGGGAGCGAGACAAAATCGAGACGACAAGGAGCTGTTTATAAGACATTTAGGGGTGCTTCACTGTCACAGATTTATAGCAGGGTCCTTAAGTGATGCAGGCTTCAAAGTAGGCTTCGACAGAATTCTTTCAGAAAGAGTGACACCTCCTAATTGTCTGCACTAAGTTTAGGAGATTAGCTGTCTTCATTTATTTACACATTTCTTCTGAAGTTTTTTTGTGTGAATTATTTGGACGAAAAACTAGCACCTTCAGACAGCCATCCATCTGTTTGTGCGTGCATGAGTGTGTCTTTGCATCTATACACATTTGTGCATGTGGGTGACTCCCTCCTCTCAGCTCAGCTCAGCTCAGGCCCACTTTGTTGTGTGTGTGTGTGTGTGTATGTGTGTGTGTGTGTGTGTGTGTGTGCGGGGAGCAGAGGGGTTTGAAGGAGCAGATCAGAGGACGCTGTAGAGGCTCACTGAGCACTGGGGTGAGATTAGCTGCCTCACAGAGGAATCAAACTGACCTGGGAGGCATGCCATCAGAAGGACAGATGGATAAGAACTATTGACCTGTTGACCTGCATCAGATTCTCACTAACTCATGCTAATTCACATGCAAATGGCTACAAATGCCCACTCTGACTTTTTCTCTCAGTTTCTCCCTCTTTTCCTCTTTCTTCTCCTTTCAACTGCTCGCACTGAATCTTCCACAACACAACTATGCACACGAATACAGACACATACAATACGTGCACACGGAGGCATATAAACACACATATAAACACACCCGACATGCAAACACATTCTCCCTTGTGGCTTGCCCTCATGGTGGTCGGTTGCACTTCTAAAGGCTTAATCTGTTGGTCCCACCCCCCTGGTTAAGAGAACAAAGGCCCCTCTCCCCTGACACAAAGGGAGCTCACACACCCCTACACACACGTCCGATTTCAGCCCCAGACGGACCACCCATCCTTGAAGACCACTGCTTCACACAGAGAGGGGAGACAGCAACAACGGCCGCGTATCAATGACAAGGGTGTCAAGCAGCAAACTCCACTTACGTCGCTCCAGCCACACATTAAAATCTCCTCTCCATTTTTTTCCCAGAGTGCCCAGTTCACACACCCTCTGGGGGCATTTTGTTTTCGTGGTAGAAAAGGCGATCAAGGGACACCATGTTGAGGGGTCCCTGGCCGGCTTTGATCCAAAGGTTCACTGGGATGTGGGGTCTCAGCGGTGGAGCGATTAGATTATAGTCTCGCCGCTGAACAGAATTATCGCCATTCTTGAAAAGAAAAGGATCAGATAGCCATTTTCTCTTTAAAGAGCAGCTACTCACGACAACCACTCTAAAGGTCAGGGGATGCTCTATTGGTCAGTCAAGCTTAAAACGAGAACGTTTGCATCGTGCAGCCAATCACACACACTGTTGCTTTCTTTGTAGATTCAATTGTCCCTGTGGTATTTTGTGAGTAATTGCGTACTTTTTTGTGCAGGCTGATGTCATGGGGAGGTTACCATCCCTGTTCCAGTCTCCTCCAACCAGCCAGCTATGATCTGTTCATAATAAATGTCAAACAACAATGTAAGGTTCTTCAGGATATAGAGGTGGAAGAGAACAGCAAACACTAAACCAAAATGATACTTATGAAACTTTTTCTCTGGGCATCAGGTTGTACAAACAGTCTATTGTAAGTGCAAACTGAAAACAATTCTTCAAGTGTTTCTCAAACTTTATTCCCCACAAAGTCTCTCTCACCACATACTGTAGCTAAAATAGCAAAGTTGCTGAGGTTGAGTGGCATTTCAGCAGTTCCAGCTGGCAACCCTTGCGTGTCATTTGCCCTTTTCCACGCTGTGTGTTCCGCCTCTCAATACTGACATACAATCAAATAAAGGCCTACTGCCATAAACATGAGAAATTTTGAATGTGACTGTTCAGTGTTTTTGGTAAAAATGTGTGTTATCTAGAATTAGATGAGAAGACTGAAGATATTCTCATGTTTGTACAGTAAATGTGAAGCCACAGAAAGCAGACAGTTAGCTTACCTCTGCATAAGGCTGGGAAAAGAAGGAAATAACTCACCAATGTAAAAAAAAACAAAAAAACCCAAAACATTACATTAAAGCTTTGAAGGAGGCTAGGCGCAGAACTATTTCTTCGCACAGTCTGTGCTGGGTACCTGACAACACATAAAATGCGTTCATTAGTGATCTTTAGAGGTGCTGGTGGGCAGAATTTGGACATTTGGACAGAGCCTGGCTGGCTCTTTCCAGTCTTTGTGCTAAGCTAAAGCTAACTAGACATCCGAGTGGTATCAATCCTTTTGTTTAACTCTTGGCAAGAAAGAGAATAAGTGTAACAAATGACAAAGAATTGTCGAATTGCTCCTTTAAATTTCAATTTCTTTGGACCTTAAAATGCACAACTGGATACCCGGTTACCGTTCATTTCTGATTTCCCACCATAACCACACCACCACCATAAACCACAATGCATCCTCTCCACTACATTTCACACAAAATATCTGCGTTGCTTCCAAGTTTCTCCTAAAATAGAATAATTACAAATCTTTACACATCACTTGCATTTTCCTGCACAACTCCAGCAGCAGTCTTCTCAGTCTGCCTTTGATTACTCCTGTCACTATCAGAGGAGAAACTGCCTGACACGGATCATGATTTACCACACGCTTTAAAAATGTTTATAGCTTTAAGACAGATTCAGGTTATTTCTGGATGTTCATGTGCGTCTTAATGATTGAAACAACCTTCCCGGCAGAAACCCTCCTGGGCCCACATGCTGAACGTTCCCCCGAGGATCACGCCGGTGTGTGCCGTCAGCCTTATACTGCTCCATTGGCTGAGTAACTGCATTTGTTTGAGCTGAGCTTTCTTCCCGTTTACTCACAGCCTCTGCCGAGTTGCCAGCCAGATCTCCATAATCCGCAAACAATTATCATATTTGCCTCAGCGGACGACTCAGGTTTTTGTTTACTGATTCAAAATTAACAATTTACACAGCTGGCTTTGTAGCGAACACCTTTCTTGGCTGGCAGCACTCCATCTGGAACCAGAACGGGAGGGTCGATGTTTGCAGAGATAAAAAAAAAAAAATGGAGTAGACATACGAAAATGAGTCTTTGACAAACTGGGAAAATATTTTTCATTTGTATAAACTTTAAAATTTTCATGGCAATGAAAATAAAAAAAAAAACCTGAGGACAGAAACAGAAACTAGATTCAATCATTCAGTGTTCACTTTACTAGTCTGTAGGATAGCAAAATGTACAGCAACACTAAATCTATACACATTGGCAATATTTCTCCTTCAAAGGAAAGCATACATATCTCTGAGAATAATGTAATTGTTCCCATTTGTCTCAAAATGGTAAAAATAATAAGTAGAAAACTGTCCTGTAACATATAGAGGATACATTTGTAATGGCTGGAAAAGATTTGAAAGTCAATTGAATTCTAGTTTATTTATATTCACAAGTTGTCCTTTTCTGTGTCAACCAGGGAGCAATGATCACTTCCTTGTGTAAACCATGTTAAATGAGGCATAGTCGCAAAGGTCATAAAACTGCCAAAGCGCAGAGTGAAAATGCGGGATGACTTCTTAAGCTTTGAAGCAATGCGAACACAGTCCCAGAAAGTAAGTGACACTCTTATTCAGAGGGACTTTACCAGAGTCCAGAGTACACGGTGCAAACTCTTTGCCTGTTGATGTTCACAATAGATCTCGTCACAGTCTGCATCTGATAATCAGTGGTTACGTTGCCACCACTCTGATTGTTAGTTTAAACAGGAATAGTGCGCAGAGTGGTTGCGAATGACAAAATCAAGACAACAAATTTTTACTTTTACCTACTTCAATTTGGATTATTTAAATCAACTATCTGCCACCTACAAGCCAAACCAAATTGTAAACGTATTTGCCGTTGGCTATTTGGCCAACTGTGGAAAGGATTTGGACACTGGATGTGTTGGGCAACAGGTATTATGCCAGCTCTGCTGATTGTGCCAAGTCATAAATCTGGGTGGGACTGTTCTGTTTGGCAAGCAGCTCTCAGTATCAACCAGCAGATCTGTGGCTTAGGCTTTGAGATTATGTAAAAACATGCACTCACTCTGGTCGGCCGAGCTGCCACGGTCTGAAGTTAGGAAGAGGAGGAAAGAAGGCGAAGGGAGAGCGGGGGAGAGAAGGGCAGAAAGAGGAAGGAGTGACAACAGTGACGCATAAAATTAAGCCCAAGAGAAAATGAGGCAGCATGACGAACACCAAGCGATTATTAGCGACATTATCGACCCATTCCACTTTCTCACCCATCTGTCTTCCTTATGCAACGGAAAACACTCACTTTTTACAGATGAACACCCATGTTTCCCTCATGTCGCCCATTATTGCGCCGGCAAAGCCAAGCACTGGTGAGTCACGCTTGGTAATTACACCAGCGAACTCATTCACCCTCAAGTGTTCATGACTGGCCATTTTAAATGACCGCTAGCTTGTCTACTTCTCGTGTTTCCTTCCATCCTTTAATCCCTTTTTTTCCAGGTATTCTCTCGGTGATGAGTTTTGTTATTGTTGCTATTCTCCCCGCTCAACATCCGTCCCCCTTATAAGATGTATATGTCATCAGTGCAATACAGCGCTTGGGCCTAACTGAACGAAAATGGTGAAAAATACTCTCTAGTTAGCTGGTGTCTGACAGTCTGTCACCACAGCGGCATGCACTGCTATTCTTCATATTTATAGAAACGTTTACACCAGCCTTTCAGAGAAATGGATATGAGCAATGAGGCAGAGGGGTCCCCTCCCCATCCCAGTTGTATCTCTCAATATGTGAACAGATTATTTCAAGATGTGAGTGAATCTGTGGGGACAACCTCAGAAGATGGCTAATATTTTTCCAGAGGGAAATTATATAGATAGAAAAAAAGAAGAGTAAGAAACCTGGGAGATGGGCTTTATTTCTTGTTGTATATTTACACCTTTTGTCTCCTCCATTTGTGAAGGAAAGGCTCCGTTCACTGAAGCACCTTCTGCAGTTCCTCAACACCTGAACTGATTTCACTCACTGCTAAATACGGTGATGAAGACTCGTGTCATCACCACTTTACATTCAGTAAGTCTGACTTTTATGTCTGGTATGTTTGTAGCTGAAAAAGTGCTGTTTGCAAAGATACATAAAACTCTCCTAACAGTCCAGTAAATACAAAGCTACAGTCAGCATCACTAAATTTTTGTGCCACACTGGAGTTGTATTGAGCTGGTCGGTAAGGAAGGTGGGCACATGAAGCTCAGGACTTTGACAGACTGGGCACGTTTGTGATTTGGCCAACCAAAGAACTTTGGCTATGGCTGGGAAAGATTGAGGTTTGGCTTAAATATTAATTAAAATGTTGTGTCTCAAATTGTGGTGGCCATTCTGTGGTTTAAACCAAGACCATAATCTCACCTAACCTTAATCGAGCGCTGCCAGTGCCTAACCCTAACCACAAAAATGGAAAAAGTTTAATAATGGTCTAGTCACTACAAATGAATACTGTGCTGAAACTTCTCAAAGGCAGGTTTGCTTACAGTGACTTGAAATCCACCTTACGTACACGTTATTCATGTATCTTGTTGTTTGATGTATTGAAATATTTGTGGTTTTAAGAGGAATTAGCTTTCCCGCTGGAGCTATTTTCTGACCGACAACAGATGGTCCAACAACAGTGACTGTGGTAATTTTCACTCTGAACGTTAAAAGAAAGCTTCTTGGATTTACAACTTAAACAAGATAAAACATATAAATAAGATCAATTTAAAGTTGAAAGTATATCTTTTTAGCACAGAATCAGTGTTTTTCTGCTTCCAGCTATTTGATCTATGTGGACACTTATATGAAATGGAAATCTTTTCGTCTGAACGTGGATAAAATGGCAAACATAAATCCCAAAACGCCAGCATGAGCATAACTTTTATGTTTAGTATGACATTGCAGGAAGAGATTCGCAGTTCTGTGGATAAACAAAGGTTTTAAATAGACTGCTGGCAAAGATTCATGCTGTTTACCGTGACTCCCATCCCACACACTGATTCTTGGCTGAGTCTGCACCCTGAGAGATTGGAAGATTGATTATGGAGGCCTGTGTGGGTGTCTCATGTAAATACATGCTTGTCTTCTTCCTCATCACAGCCGTTCCTCAATCCAAACCAATGAACCGCTCTTTCCAGGAGCACAGTCTATTATTTTCTGGCCCAATTGCAGGGTTTTCATGCTTTTCCTTGTTGCATTCCAGCATAAAACGAGGTGATGCTGACATCTCTGTGCCCTCCAAGCCTGTCTATGAAATGGACCATGTGAACCACACAACTCCAGGCCCCTCCAGCTAGTTAACTATTTTCATTTATTATCTAAATGGGATGTTAGTGTCATATGGCTCATGGTTTAATGAGCTAATATCATGCTGTCTGTAATACAGATTTTAAACATACTGAGCCTTCAGAAAACATTCAGAGCTATATAATGTATGTAATACACACATTTCTAGTGTAAGTATAGAGACAAGAAGGGAGAAATAACCACATAGACGTCCAAAACACTGCAAAGATGCAACCACAGTGCAAAGTATCCCCAAAGTATAATCTAAAAAAATCATGAATATTGTGTCTGTGGCACCACCAACACAATTCTTTGAAGCTTGGGTTTTACATTTATTTCTAACCATCATGATAAGTAGGTGGCATAATTATGGGTGTAATAGCTTTAAGAAGAAACATCTTCCATTAAGATTTGATAGTTACACTCATTGTAAGAGTGTTAATGTCAGCATTACCCCAAAGGACATCTGTGAAACTTGATCTGTAGGACAGTTTATTTTTTATGGGCTGGAACAAAGCTGTTTCACAGGTTAATCATTTGGATGTACTCGTAAAATGCTGTGCAAAAAGGCATAAATATTATGTTTGCACGTTTTTTTTTTACGAGTTGACATGTTTATTATTAGAGATAGTTTATCACACCAAACACTTAAAATGTTTTTTTTTTATTCCTAAAAGACTTTTATCTTGATATCTCTGGTAATATTTCTCTGCAATAGTTGACATACTACCATGGGTGACACAGGAAAGGACAGTACAAAATATTTTTTAAATATTATTATTTTTAAATATTAATATATTAATATTTATTCTATTTTAAACTCTTGGACTTTTAAAAAAACCCTACAGAACCACAAGAGTTTTTTAAAAATAATTTTCTGACTTAATGTTAAAGCCAGCTACAGCACAATAATATTACTGGTGATTTTCTGTAGTTTCAAGACACATTATCCACTTAGAACAGCCTTTAAAGTAATTTCATTTAGTTAACTTAGCCTAAATTTGATCAAAACTTTGAATCAATGTGTTGCGCTATGATGTAGCTCCAGAAAACCAGTCCATCATCATGAATGTATCTGGATGTCAAATAGGTTCTGCAGGTGTGGTTTATTACAGCGCTGTAGCCTACACGGGTGATTTATGATTTTCTGATATTTATGTTATTCATACACATTGTCTTTGTTTTTTATATATATTTCTTTTTTTTGCCAAATTTGGATCATGTGATAATGGAAGAAATTAAACATGTAATTTTGTCTCATTTGTCAAGAGATAAAAAAAAGAATGTTAATTGAGGTTAAGACTAAGATTTGGATTAATAAATCGTCGTTATGGTTAAGTAACAAATATGTTTAGGCTTTTTAGTTATAGCAGAATAATTAGACACTTAATGAAATGATAATGTTACTCATAAAACTGTACAGGTCTGTCTTTGCCTATTTTGCTTAGCTACCTCTTGAATGAAATGGTGGGTCCGGGTTTGGATTCAAGGGGCCCCACATTAAACTTCTCCTAAATTACGTCCACCTTTCTGGAGCAACATAGCTGAGCCAAACCTGAACATGCATACATCTGTATTAATGTGTTGCTTAAGGGACAGTTTAGTGCTGAATATTCTTTTGTTTATACTTTTACGCTGGTGACAATCAGCTCTTCACAATCTAAACTGACAATTGACCTTTATGTTTTATATGATATTCGCCTCTGGGTGTTACTTTTGTGTAAAATCAATCAAATAGACGGCACTACTGTCAGAATAATGGTCTGTCACTGTACAAAGTATAGGTGTGACTAGAGGGCAGTCTTGGCTTTGTCGGCTCAATTTTAAGCTGGACTGTGTGTGTTCCAGTGATTTATTCACCTCCCCTGCTGAATGCCATGTAGTGGCTGGACACCCCGCTGGCTGCAATGACAGGCTCCATAGCAATCTGCCAGACACACAGCAGGACAAGACAAGCTCCCAGCTTCTGTTCTGTGTCTGGAGCTGCATATCCATCCTATTGCTTTTCTCTCCATCATCATTTCTCTCTCTCTCGCTTCTCTTGCTTGCTCGCTCGCCCTCTTGGATTCAGCATTTGCATCATTTTTAGCTTCAGGTTATAGAGTTGTAATGTTCTAGCTTCTGAACAGATGTAAATCATCTTAGCTGCACGTTGGAGAAAGCAATAGCTGATGTTTAGATGTTTCTACTGCTTAATGATGCCAATAATAGCATTCCCATCTGAGGTAATTATCAAGAAATCGATAAATATATTTAATGTGAACACAGAGTAAGACTGACAGGCTCCTCTGTGTATTTATATTCTGCACTGCGAGATGAAAGAGAGGGGAATGTCCTGTTTTTATGACACTTATTTCCTCTCGATTATATGCCTTGACCTTAAAATTCCACATGCATGTACATTCTGATAAGCACTTCCTTTTGCTCCTAGAAGATGTATTATTATATATATACAGTATATAGCCTCTTATTGTAAAGTTACAACAAGCTAAAAGAAAGTGATTTAAACAAATGAAATAAAAAGAAGGGACATTAAGGTGGTGAGGATAATGCTTTGTCTGAGTAAAAGGAAAAGAAAAATGCAAAACCTGGAAGCATTTTATGGTAGTAGAATATAAATCAGCTAAACTGAAAAAAAACTTCAATAAGTAGGCCATCCATGTAGGTCTCTCTGTCTCTCTCTCCAAGACATAAACTCATACACAGGCAATCAATTAAAAAACACTCATGCCACTGACACATTCATCCTCGTGGCTGTATGGGTTTTGCCATGGAAAACATGACAGCAGCGCTTTGCCTCTGCTCCTTGCATATCCCTTCCCCATTCCCCCTCTCAGCCAGCCATCACTCTCCGGCGACAGATCAATCACCGCGACCATATGTGGTGATGTCATGTTCCTTGAGAGTGAATGGGAGGGGCCTGTCGTGTCCATCTGCTCCGGTTTGTGGAACATTCCAGCGCTTTAACATTTGCATGGCTGTCAGACGGACAATAAAACCTAATCTCTCTCTACACTGGAGAGAAAAAATAAATGAAGATAGTGTGAAATAACAGATCGAGAAACGGAACATCTCCATCCTCTTAAACGTAGGAAACTGAAGATGTGTCTTCATCTTCTTGTTTTTATATTTTGCAGATTTGCACATCAGTAAACCTGGACACATAAAAACAGTCTGAACCACGAGACTGGAGATATATTTTGGAGCAAGATGATAACTTGTAAAAGCTATTGAGCGCTGACATTCTTCAAAACACTTAAAAGTGTTTACTGATTTTCAGTGGTGGAAAGTAACAAACTGCAGAGTAATAGTTGTTACTTTCTCAAATTATAATTTTAAAGACAAAACATATGATCAGATTAGAAATTATGATCTATTGTTTCAGATTAAAACACTAGAGGCCATTCTGCACATTTCATTGCAATTCATTGCTGGTACATGTACACGTTTACTTAAAATTTTGGATGCAAGGTTTTTATAATGTGTTATTTTTTTCCTTTTAATCATCAGCACACAAAGTGACAGCAGATGTTATCGCATGGAAAACGTTACACATCACCATCCAGCACACATGTCAGGCAGTGGCTGAAGCATTATCCATCAAGAAAAACACTCTAGCGCATTAAGATATAAATAGAAGGTAAAACATGTTATTGCATCATATCACAGTGCTGTTTCTAACTTGGAATATAGGCTGGGCAAAACATATATATCACTTTTGAATGTATAAACACACACACACACACACACACCCAGATATATCCCCCGGGATGAACCATCACAGAAGTGGGACAGCCCCAAGCAACACGTCTTACACCCCCTCTGCTGCTACACGTGCCACGGAGCAATTACCACCATTAAACTACTCGCCACCTGTTAACTGCCATGTAAATATTCATCTGCAGCCGGGGGAGCGTTTCAGCCACTGGCCTGAATGGAAATGACTGGTCCAGTAAATCAGCCCAGTGACAAGTCAATGCTAAGGGACCAGAACAAAAAAAAAAAAAAAAAAAAAGGTTAGTGAGCTCATGAAATGTAAATGCTGCGTTACCACAGAAAAACAAAGCGAGACGGGGGTGTTACTCCAAACATTTGCATGAGACATGGGGGGAAAAAATAGTTGTTGTTGTTGTTTGGCGCTACTTGTTGGCTGGCTGGCGCCTGTGAATAAAGTCTGACAAACAACATATGTGTACATTTTGCATAGGCCTCTAAACAAATAATGAGAGTTGATGACGAAGAACATAACTTTGCTGTAGGAGTAAGGCCTCACGTGGAAGCGTTTACCAGTAGGTGAATTAAAATGTAAATGGGAGCCATATTGCATGCATGCGTACAGGCTGCTTGTTCAGTCTGTCTGGACAGAGGCAGTAAAGAGAGCGAAAGGTCGGTGTTTAGGATTTGTTTTTCAAATGATTCAGAAGAAGAATTATACTCTAAATGGTACAATGGTGCAAATAAAGGTGAATTAATTCTGTAACTGGAACAATTACTTTCACTAGTTTTAAGGCATGTGGCCACGTTTTTAGGACTGCTTAGATCCTTTCAATGGCATCCTAATTCCCAACTTCTAAATTATTTACTTGTTTAACTTTTTTTGTGAACCTGTCATTTCCAGTTCATTTTTTGTCCTTGTAAGTCATGCTGAGAAATGCTAAAATCCTTTAATCATTTATTTCTCTCACCTTAAAGTAGTCTAGTTAAATTCCCTCTGTACTGTATGTTTCTTTTTAAATGTTAAAAATATCATGTAGACTTTGATGGCACAACTCATTTAAAAAGATTTAGTGAGAACTTTTTTAAAAGATTCTTAGATTCTTTAAAACAATTTCTGGATGTAACATGTTTGTTTGTTTGTTTTTAATACATGCAAATGCAGCTAAAGCATGCCATAATTATATCTGAAACTCTGTGTGGTGTTTACACTTCAGAGCTAGCACGCTGCAACTTAAATGCAGTCAACTTATCATAATTTAATTTACTAGGGCTGAATTACATTTTAGAGCACTTTTTGGAGCAAACAGCCCATTTTCTATCTATATTTATGAAATAGATATTTGTAACATAAAAATTATAGTTGAAAGAGTTGCATTGCCATTTATGTCAGTTTCAATTCAACTTTTTAACAAGAGCTGTTTGATAATATTCCTGTGACAGTAGATTCTCCCTTTAGCATTCATGGGCAGTATAAAAACATCTAATACATTCTTTATAACACACTATAATTGAGCTTTAAGCAGAAACAGCGATGCTGTGGGCACTCAGAGAAAGATGATGCATTAACTCCTAATGTACAATAAATGCAGTGGTAATAATAGAAAATATGTCCTGATATGAGAAGTTATAGTTGTTCATGAGGAACCTGAGGTAAACTGTTACTAGTATACATTTATGAGATGGAGATATTAATTTTTTTGAAAAATCTACATTACACACACTGATTTTTACATCTTTAATTTACATCTCAACTAGTGTCTTTAATGATGTGATTTCTTTTTTGTTTCTGCTTGTCTGCCTTTTCAAATGACTTTCTTACTGTGATTAAGTTTGTCTTTGCTCTATTTTCTAATCATGTCAGACATTGAATGTTGCCGTCTAAAGATTGCTGGGCACTGTAAACACGAGAGACGATGATGGATATAAGTCCAGAGAACTTTATCACTCTATTCTCGGCAAAGTCTGAAATGTTGTGTCTTCTACTGTCAGCAAAGCAAACTACAAACAGTAAAAAAAACATCTCTGTCTGCATGTCTCAGCCTCTCATAACATTTTGCTTTTCTTTGTGATTTGTCATTAACACCATCAAAATATTAACTGAGTGAAACACATTAATTGGTCTAATTTTTCCCTGTTGCTGTCACAACACTGTGTTGTGAGGTCAAAACACAGACAGTAATTTTGCCTAATTGTTCTAATTGCACTAATCAATATGGGCATGTAAAAATGCTTGGATGGCTTCAGTGAATACACACGAGAGGGGCTAGAAGATCTTGACAGCCTGCCATCATATTTTTTAAAAAATATATATACAGAAAGTAAATCTGACTATATGTAAAACATCTCATGGTCATATCTGTACATATCAGTACTTCTAAGGCACTGCATTACTAACACACAAGTCTTTTTTTTTTATCAGAAAGTTGCTTTACTTCACTGCTATATAATGACTTTCCTAAGTTCAAGCGTTGCTCTGTGTCTGCTACTGTCTAGACACCAGGACACCCAAAACCTGCGCATGTGGATCTAAAAATGTCCAGAACCTCATGCACGCTGGCTCCAGTTCAGCACCCACTGCAATTCGTTAGGGTTTGAGCATAATGACCCATGACTGGGAGGTGTTTTAACATGCGGTTTGTAAATCAATATTACATTAAAAGGAGGTGCTTTTATGTCTCTCACAACTCTCCAGCTCATGTTTTATAGGCTCTGTGGTGTTTAGAGCTCTCGCTAACCTCTTAGGTGAAGCTGCGAGCTGCACAGATGAAAAAGATTGTGTGAACTTTTCACAGATTTCATTTCACTTTGTGCAACTGGATACTATCAGCCAGTAATGCTGTCACATGGAGGGAGAGGGCTCGTGCGTTTCTCTGCCACTTCCATGTTATGCATCCTTTCTGCTGTAACACGCAGGAAGTGTGTTATCTTGAGAAATGTCCTGCTCTGCCCTGATCCCGAGGTCTTGTCCCAGTAATTTTTTATCCTCAGCCTTTCAGGGATGAGACCACATCTGTCTCCGGTCACTATTTACACGCTCTTTCACCATAAAGTACTCTGAGTCACACATGCGCACCCGGACAAACACACGCACACACACACACGCATCCTCCTCCTATCTCATGCCTAATTCAAACCTGCCTTATGAGTCCCCTGACAGA
>JBAJHX010000031.1:8249724-8261843 GCA_037176925.1 Amniataba percoides | reverse complement strand
TTACACGCTCTTTCACCATAAAGTACTCTGAGTCACACATGCGCACCCGGACAAACACACGCACACACACACACGCACACACACACACGCATCCTCCTCCTATCTCATGCCTAATTCAAACCTGCCTTATGAGTCCCCTGACAGATCCACACAGACTCAGCTCAACACATGCACACAGACATTCAATCACTGGGAAGCAGCGCAGGTCGCGTATAAATCCATCTAGTAAAGCATCTTTCAGACTGTTCCCAATGCGAATGAGATGTCCCAAAGCCTTATGGTGTTATCTGGCCTCTGCAAAGGCAAGAATGTGATCTATGCCCCCCTAATTGTTGCAGGGGGAGGTTTTATAAGCACATTGTGGATAGTTTAAAATGACAAATAAATCCTTCGGCTTGTAGTTTGCTTATAAATCCTCACTTCCTGGCTTGTTTTTCTGGATTGTAATTATAGTGTCTTCTATATGCAGAATAAGGACAAATATATTTCTTTTTTGGCCAAGAAAACCACATATTTAGGTTATATGTAGAAATAGACAATAGCATATTTTGCAAAATACAAAACAAGCCCGAAGATTTACTTACAAGAGCTATTTGACCTCTCTGCGAGTGGCTGTCAGTCATTTCTTAGCTTTCACTCCCCCTTTTCCTCTTTCTTAATGTCAATACATATTATGTAGTTCACTATCAAGTCTGACCAGTCTTGGCGGGTGTGATGTCCGTGCCTGCTCTCTACAATAGCTGGTTAGCCATGTCTGACATCTGTGGCTCCCCACAGTCAGGGTGAATGCCAGGCTGAATAATGCACCAAGGCGGCACTGCTGGGGGAGGCACACGCCACTCCGCTCTGCCTCTTCTGGGTTTCTGGACCTGTGACATGCTACAAAACAATTCATGAAAACACCTCAAAATGTATGCTAGGATGAATCTGCTGGCTGTAGTTGAATGCAGTCGATATTTGGAGGATTACTTGCATGTAAAATGGGTCACGTGTTGCGAATTTCCCTCCTCCGTGTGGTTCGTTTTAGTGTCTTTCAGCTCATCGTTTTACAGGCTTTAAATGTGACTCCTTTGGTTCACACTCACTGCTTGCATCAGCATTGTCGTTGCAGCCGGCAGCTATTTTCTGTGAAAATTCTTTGAAAACTTGACTATATGCTACCTGCCCGGCACCACATGGCGGACAGATGAAGTCAGCTGAACATAATGGAGCATATTTTCCCTCTTGAAAGTGTTTGCTAACATGCTCACCATATCACCTTAAAGGGAAATAATGCATTGGGGTTGTGTTTACAGTTTGTGTCCTCCGGCCTAATGTAGATAACAAAATCAGTTATTGTTGAGGCCTTTGGTACTAGCTCTCACAAGCTAAACATAAATTTAATGTGAATTTAATGTGAGAGGCTCCAACAAAATCATAAAAAGAAAAAAAAATTAAAAGCTGAACTTTGAGGCAGAGTTGGGAAGGAAAACTTATATAGGCTTTTTAACCAAATCCTCCGACACAACACAACTTTATAAAATAAGTGAGTTCTTTAAATTGTTCGTCCTGTGGCCTGCTCGGGAAAAACAAGAAGCCAGAAGCACCAAAAGTGCGCGCTGCCGTTAATCCTTCAGACAGAATTTACATAACACCAGGGGTGTGAGTTTCTTCCACGCTGATGCCGTGTTGGTGCGGCTGTCGGGGTGGAAGAATAATCTCCGTCCTTCCCTCCACCACAGGCTGCTGACCCTTGGCTGACCCCCGGGGCCAGCGGCTGGGGTGTTAATGTTCACCCTCACCAGGGTCGCACCCTGCATGTTTATTTTATGACACAGGAGAAGGGACCTCAGAAGGGAGTGTGGGCTCAGCACATTGACCCCCAAAGGCATTAGAAAGGAGGCTACCGAGCTGTAAAGGCCCTCTCTTACACTCCAGTCATGTAGGTCTTTGCTTGTGGGGCGACTGTCCACTGCAGTAGCACAGAAAAAAAAATAACCCTGTGAATGTATTGCTGCTCTAAACTTAGTCATCGTCACATGTGGATAAAATCAAGTGCTCCTTTGATTTTACTGGACTAGATTCAATCCAAGCTAAGAAATTAAATACATAATATCTGTTGCCATGTGTTTTCTCACAGATTTCCCATAGGTTTTGCATTGACAATGACTCAGAATTGGAGTCAGTGTTTATTTTCACGTCGTCAATTTATTCTAGTTCACTTCATTTTAATACAAGCCCAATGTTTATTGTTCGTTATGGGAAATTTGGTTTGCAGGCAGGGTTAGAAAACACAACAAACCACCACATTTTATACTATGCAAACATGCATCAGAGGCAGTAGAGGCGGCTGAGGTATGCACCAGTGCTCTTTTGCATTTGTTGTCATGCTGCAAGTTGAAATGAAAAGAAAACAACAATGAGAAATTTCATAACTGCTCAAATTGACATTTGCTCAAATCCCCCTGTAGCAGTCTGTATGCTTTTCCTTCACGCAGGCACCGACATCATCAGAGTTCCTGTTGTGGCAAAATGTTTGCGTAAATGCACATTTGCATTTGTTTGAACATGAATGCGAGGCAGTGCGTGTGTGTGTGTGTGTGTCAGTATTGTGCACGCATCACTCTGGAGAGAATCCGTCGGCCACATTTCCAATTCCGCTCAATTTCAGCAAGAATCTCAGTAATCCCGCTGAAGAGCTGCAGTTCTCCCACGGTGACATCCCATAATGGCGCTAACACCAGAGTGGTGGGCACCCAGTTACGGCTCCCAGGCTCCATTCGGTGCACGTTCCCAATCCCCCAACCTGTCTGTATGCAAACAGAGCCCCCTCAGAGGAGAACACTGATCTGGCAGCCTTTCACTGAGCCCTGTGTAGACATATTTAATGCCTCAATAACCACTGCTTAAGACAGAGTGATGAACGCCAGGGGCTTTCATTACCACCAGAAGTTTATCCGTGTGTGTGTGAGAGAGAGAGAGACTACAGTATGTGCCTAAATAAGCTTTCCACTGTCATTTACCCATCGGGAAAGTCAAGCTGCTGTTGTTTTAGAAAAGAAAAAAAAACACACTCAGAACCACCTCTGTTGGAGCATGTGACTCGCTGATTTTTTCTCTCACAAATTAGCACAGCCAACCTATTAGAGACGCTACTAATCCTGCCTTTCAACACTACAAATTTACTTTGTGCTTAACATTTTACAACTCGCAGACAGAGGCAGAGACATGAGAACGTATAAAACTCAGGTCACGTGATCAAGAAACCAGAGAGAAACCGTTGGAAAATTAAACGAGGAAGTACTGTTTGATTTGGGTCAAATTCACTATTATTTTTGATGGGATTTTTTTTCGGCCTCTCGGGCCTTGTTTCCATGAGCCTATCAGTGTCTGGGAGGTGCAGAGGCAGCTGGAGAGCAGGGTAAATTCAGTCTGAACTGTGTCGCAGCATCAGCGCCACAGCTTACTGCTCGCTCACATATGTACACAGTCTGCAGAAGCATACCCGCAGGTACAGCGCACACACACAAACAAACATAAATTGATATGCATGTGAAGTGTCAAATAGAAAGGGGAAAAAGAGTGTGAAAATCCATATTTCTGATTGGGCAAAAAATGGAATGCTTTGTGGTAAGACTCCTACTTAGAGACAAGTCTTTCTCACACCATTAGCTTCATCTGTGGACTGTTTCTGTTTTTCTTCCACTTTGGCGGCGATGACAAGAACACCCGAGAGGAAAGTCTCTCTCTCCCCAGACACTCATCACCCAGAGAGAGAGAGTGGGAGAGCGAGATGGAGAGAGAGAGCTCGTGGAAGGATCAATTTGTCTGCACAGGAAACTGTGTAATGTTAATCACAACTTTAATTTGGGCTGAATTAGCATTTTGATGAACTTGCGGGGCTGACTCGTGTACTCTAAGCACCTTCAAACGCAGCGCACACAGAGGAAATGGCAGTGTGGTTAATTAACGCTCGCGCACAGCAGATGGGCTCAGTGAAGGGCCTGGCAGAAAGAGACACAGAGAGCAAGAATTGATGGGAAAGAGTCACGGCTAATGGGAGGAAAAGAACACAATATAAAATGTCCAACTGCCGCTCTCCAAATAAAATGGCTGTTTGAAAACCGACAGCTAAAAGAAGGCAGGGAGCACTAAATAATATTTCCGTCTTTTAGGGAAAGCAGAACACAAAGAGTCAGTAATAGCTTACAGAAAACACAACTGGCAAATCTTGGTCAAACATGCCGCCTGTTTACATATGCCCAACCGTTTCAATCTCAGAGCACAGAGTGCGACCCAACATGGTGCCTCGGCCTCATTGCTTTTTCACTCGTTCTGCAAAATCTTCAACTAACACATTCAGAATCGACTGTTTTCCATCTCTGCTTCCTCTGGTTTTTTTTCATCATCTTGGTACTATATCCACCGCACCTACTACATTTTCCATACGTCTCCTCTCCGTCCCCCCGTATGGACGCTGCATCTCAGCTGCTCTCCATGTTCATGATCTCACGTCTAATCAGACTATTTCAATCTGTACTGGTGGTGTATTAACCCGTGCTGAAGTTACCACACGTGTATAAGAGAGGATAGTGAGAGGAATTGGAAGTGGAGGACAGGTTATAAACGCAGGCGTGGATTTCCATGACAGGGTGACTCCACACTCAAATTAAATGATTATACATGCACGCGTACATTTTAATTTGCCACGTTTTACATTTTTCCTCCACACCTCACAAAGGATACATTTTGTTCCTGATTTGTTTTCAACTTTCTGGGAATGTCTAATGTTAGAAACCAATGTCTATGAGAAACCCAGTATTTTGATGTTGTTTTTGTAACAGTACCGAAAGAAATAGAAATATGACCTAAGGAACATTATTCTTCTTACATTTTCCATGTTAGCCTTTCTTCCAGGTTTGATGTAGTTTAGGAATGTTGCTTGATGATGAAAAAGTTCTTCCAAATAAAAACGTACCAAGCGATGTTTGTGTATCACTTGAACTAGCTGGTAACATTTGAACAATGAAGGAAGAAATTCTTGCTTCATTGTTTAACTTTTGAAGCTTTTAAAGGGAACTCAAAGTCTAATTTACAGGTCTTAGAGTGTAGTGCTGGGTATGTAAAATAAATAAAACATTTTAAAAAATAAAAGCTGTGTGAAGTCTGACAAATTCCTCCAGTGATGTCACTAGAGTCAGTGTTAGTTGTGTCTGAGGACAACAGATGTTTTTTAAAATGAAAAAAAAAAATCCAGGTTTGTGGAAAGGTGTGTTCCCTGCTCCGCGTTTGTTCTCCATATATTATATCTGTCTCAAAAAAACACAACAAAGATATCTTGTCTTAAACTGCTCTGATGTCTCAGTATTGTTATGTGACTTCTTAACTACTGAAACTATTGTGAGAAGGGACTCGATCCCTCAATCTTCTGTCCATCTTTGTGACTAGAAGCCACTAGAGGTGAGTTAGAAAATATGTTTTGTTTTGTTTTTTTCTATTTAATGGCCTAAAAAGCCTTGCTCTTGGGCACCATGCTCCAACACTGACCCTGGTCATGAAACAGAAACTCTTCCACTAACATCATTATGAGAGCTCATTAGAGCAAATCATTCACCGCGTTCCTCACTGAACTCTGTTCTTGCAGCATCTACGTTCATCCTCTCACCATCCCACCTTTTCCTCAAATCCTCTCCCTCAATAACCTTCACTAACCTGCACCCCTCCCTGCCCCTCTCTTCTCCCATCACCTTTTTTTCATGCTGGGGAGAATTTCAGACCTGACTTCCCACGGAGAAGCGTTATTTGTAAAAATACAATAAAAATGGAAAGACGGGTGAGACTCGGGTGGCGGGAAGGGAGGGGTTGGAAGGACAGCAGAGCGAGCTCCCCTGTTGTGACAGCCTGTGGTGGGGCATTAACAGGATGTCCGGGCAGGGTAAATCTTCTACCAGCCGCTCGGCGCTCATACCCTCAGAGAACTTTCCAATCCCTGACAGGCTCAGTCAGTCACTGCGGGGGCACTGATGGTGGGCGGCTGCCTTACACCTGATCTGTGGGGGCTGAATCTCCACTAAAGATCACAGTTTCATTAGAAAATGTTTTACATATGTGAGCGGAAAAGAGATTTAGAGCACAAAAAAGGGGAGGTTAAAGAAGAATAAAGTATGGAGGTCAAATCCTCTGCATTCAGAAGGACCTATGAAGTGAACAAATGGTGGTGACCTCTGACCTATGGGTAAAAAAAAAAAAGAAAAATAGGAAGGAAATGAGATCCTATGATGAGCGACTTGTCTCAGAAGAGATCCGAGCTTATGTCTAACTTCAAAGAGGTGACAGGAATACCTCCTTTTAAGAAACATCAGCTGTGAAGGACAGTGACATGTTGTTTGCTTTAAAGGGACAACCTGAGACCAGTCAGCCTCTGGCTCCGCCCCCCCCCAATTGCCAATTTGTTGTTTTATCTGTCAGAAATGAGAAAATAATAGAGAGGTAGAGCCTTGTAGGGCTAATTTTGAGTCCAGTAGAAGCCATTTAGATAAACACACACTTATCCCTCTCTCTCTCTCTCTCTCTCTCTCTCTCACACACACACACACACACACACACACACACACACACACAGAGAAAATGGGGGAAATATCTGTTCCCAGGCAGCAGGAGAATCTCCAATTATGGCAGGATGCAGCATCAATTTGAGGGCTAATTATGTGCGTAATGAGCTCACCGTCATGCGTCCGCGCCCCCGTCACCGCGCCCGCTGCTCTAACCACCCCCCCTCCCCCACCTCCTCCTCCATCTGAGCGCTCGCTATCTAATTAAAAAACTACATGCGCCGCGGCGCTCTCATCTGATTCACACCATGGAAATTAATCCTCAGATAAACGTGTTAGACGGACACCAAACTATTGCAGGAGCTCTGGCCGTTCTCTGAGCCGGACGGACATCAACTGTTTTGCTTTTTTTTTCTATATATAAATATAAAATCTCAGCTCCGAAATAGCTCAGACAAAACGGGTTAACTGGATGAGAGGAGAAATTAGAAATATCACGAAGCCCAGTGGTTTCCATGTCCAAAAAAAAGAGGAAAAAAAAGAAAAAGAAAGAAAAATATCATGCAAATTCAACCTCGTGATTTCAAATTCAAATGTAAAGTTTAAGAATAATCGCTCAGCCTCCACACTGCAGACCTGCTGCTGTTGTATTTGTATCTCCATGTTTGGGAACAACCAACAAAAAACCACTCGGAGGCAGAAAAATTCAGAAACCAAAATAATAATAATAATAAAAAAAAGGTTTGGAATCCAGGCAGAGACAACCAGCAGAAAACAAGTGTGGTCATCTGTGTACAGTTCAGTGCCATCAAAGAGACATGATACGTTGAGAGCACTGCTGTCGTGCTGGAGGGGCGAAAGGAGGATTTAAGGCCTGTTTATTAGACACTTAACAGCAGCAGCATGTGTACAGCTTTGACAGGTTTTTTTACTTATAAAACAGTGACACGCTTTTATTTATCTATTCCTGAGATGTGCTTTTATTACCAAAATAAAGGTCACCAAACCTGCGCTGATATCCACGTGTCAGCAAACTGTCCACTCAGTATTTAAATTGTATTTTTTGACAGGTGAATGATGAGATATATTTTTGTCAAGGTAGAAAATTACTGGATTTATTAAGTGTTTTTTTTCAAGGGGAATAAGAAAAGCTTCACTCCGTAAATCAACACACATTATTTTCACTTCAGGTCGATGTCATGTGAATATTAAACTAAAATTTGATTACGTGAAATGTGAGTAAACTGGTTAAAAAAAGTGCTTGATCACCGTCTAATTTAATAATAGAAATAAAAGGATGATTCCTGTTTTTTCTTTTCCTCCAGAATTAAAAACATTTTTCTTTTTATGTTCTTCCGGATATCCTCCTGAAAATAATCAGCAGCTGAGGCTCTTCTGTCACCTGCAGAACATCCCACTGCTATGCTGTTTTATGCGGATTTATTCATTTATTTCAGCTTGATCCGTGATCTCCACGTTAATGACGAAAACACAACAAGCTCACATCCGAGCTCGCTCCGGCCGAGCGCCGCGCACACCGAGACGCGCGGAGTCGACGCCCACGGCAAGCGACCAATCACGCGGGGAGCTCGGGCGCCTCCGTCCAATCAGAGAGGGGCGTGCGCACGGTGGGCGGGTCCCGAGCGGCTCCGGAGAGGGACATTGAGATAGTTGAGGAGAGGAGGCTTGTTGGGCACGAATGCCACTCGTTGCGCGTCCTTATAATTTGGAGAGGTGTATGCAGCGCACGGCCCGTTCGCCTTTCCAGGTGGAAATCCAGGAGGAGCCGAGACCAAACTTAACTGGGACGACTGGTGAACCCGGTTCAGGACAGGTGAAATTCCCAGCAGGCAGCCAGCGAGGCCACGGGATCGATTCAGATGTAGGGAAATACAGAGTGTGTGTGAGTGAGAGTGTGTGAGCACTAGTAGGAATACTGCAAATATATACATGTCTCAACGAGCCATGCCTGTTCGTGTTGGATAATAATTTGTTTTATTTTCTTAAATGAAGTTTTTGTTTTGTTTTTTTTTTAATCGTCCACCGAGGTGAGATCATGTCACAGTTATTTTCCACAACGCCGTTACGCACATTTCAGGGACCGCGCTGGATCAAGTGACATTTCCTCGATCCCGCTGCAGACACCAGCCGTGCGAAGCCTCATTTAGTCTGAACTAACAGAAAATGCAACATGCAGAATGTATTGATTATTATTTGTTTTATTACAGGATGAATATTAAAGGCTGGCTCTGTCGAGGTGGACGTGTTTGCAGTGAGCACTTCACTACATTTTTTTTCATTTGAGCAACAGAATGTGAGCATGTTTTTTTTTTTGTAAAAGTAAAAGAAAAAGAAAGGAAACAGGCATAAATCCACTTAAATCCATGTGTGCATTTGTGACCTACAATTAACCTGCCAGTGCATCACTTGTTCAGTGCGTTCATGTGTACCTGCAGTTAAATGACCTGCTGCACCTCATTGTGTTAGCAGGGTTTTGTTGTTATAAATAAAATGGTTAATTCTCTGGTGCAGCTGGCTCCACATCTCCTCCAGTACATTTTTTTTTGTTGTTGTTGTTTTTTTATGATGATGATGATGATGATGGTTGATGTCTTAATTCATCTGCAGCGTGTGTGTGTGTGTGTGTGTGTGTGTGTGTTTTCACACGCTCAGCTGCAGGCCCGCATCAGACAAACATTCAAATAACGCAGGGACAGTTACATCATGTCCGGTGCAAACGGAGGCCTCTGCAGATCAAAGTGCAACACTGCTTTTCCTACTGGATATTACATTAATGTTTTTTTTTCTCCCTTTCTCTCTCTGTCTCTCTCTCTCCGTGTGTGTTTTGCAGGTCATGGATGAAATCTTGCAGCAGCAGCTTGGAGGTTTGACAACAACCAGCTGAAGTGTCACACACATCAGGACTACCGGGGATATTCAGCCAGTGTTTTTTTTCGTCCTCCTTTTCTTCTCATTTGGATCCAGCTGATTATATTTCAAACGCACACACTCCAGCTTCCTTTAGTTGCTGAGAGGCCTGCGATGAGAAGCAGGCAGGACGCAGGGGAGACAGTCGGAGCGCTGATTTGAACAAACGAGCCCAAGATGAAGGAGAAATCCAAAACGGCCGCAAGGACTAGACGGGAAAAGGAGAACAGTGAATTCTATGAGCTGGCCAAAATGCTGCCCTTGCCATCAGCCATCACCTCCCAGCTGGACAAAGCCTCCATCATCAGGCTGACGACCAGCTACCTGAAGATGAGAATAGTTTTCCCGCAGGGTGAGCGGCCGCTTTCCTACCAGCTGTGGAGCTCACCTGTTAACGTGTTGTTGTTGTTGTTTTCCTTCTGTTTCTTTTTATTAGCTCCAAAAAAATTGTGATCTTGCTCTGTCAGTGCTTATGCGTGACGTCACGGCCACAAAGTCTGAAGAAAAAAAATAATATCGGCATATTTTAAAAAGTAAAATAGTAAAGAGTAATGAAAGATGCCATAATTGTAAGGAAAAATCTAAATACAAAAAAGTATATAGGATATAAAATCACTGTTCCACCAGACTTTATTATTAGCCTATTAATATGTTACATCATCAAAATAAAATATAGATTATAGTAGCCTAAATTTAAGACTCATGCAATTAATGCGAACAAAATTATGAATAATACCAGAACCGCCTTTAACAAAACTGCAGTGATGTTCTGGAAGGTTTTAAAAAATAATAAAGCGGACAGTGACACTGTTAACAAAGCCACAGATGTGACAGATCGATCTGCGGATCTCCTCACACGGATTATGATCGTTTTTAATTCAGAGGAGACCATCTTGCCTCCATCTTTTCCTCCATCTCTGCGGGCCCCTCCGACTGCGTGACCGGGAACGACGCTCGGCAATTATTAAGACATAAAGGAGGGAATACAAGACAAAGAAAGACAGAAAAAAGAAAGAAAAAAATAGAAAGAAAGAAAAAAATAGAAAGAAAGAAAAAAAAGAACCCCGCGAGGGTTCTAATCACCAGAACACCTGGACGTAGGAGGCGCGCGCACAGCCGCACGCGTAAATGGCGTTAATGACGAAAACAGAGCGCGAGCGCACCTTTCTGCTCCAGCACGGACTCACGCGCTTATTAATGTGCGTCTGTCAGCACATGCGACAGACAAAAAATGTGGACAGACAGACGGGATGGTGATAAAAAAAATCATCATCATCATCATCATCATCACTCCGCAGACAAACATCATGTTTTCGTCTCCTTTTTTTCCTCCACTCCCTCTCTTTCCATCCTCTAATCCGGCGGGGTGATATTAAGCTGCGTGTCAGACGGCGGAGGCCTATTTTCATTTCACGTGCGGCGGGGGAGGCGGACACCTAATTTATTGATGATACCGGAGCTCCGCGAGATTTCTGATGAAACTGAATGAATTTCAATGAGCGGCTGCTTTGTCCCACTTCCACTGGAAACAGAGAGCCCACGCTGAGGGGTGGACTGCAGAAAGAAACTCTAAAGATGGACACATTTTTGGCCAAATGAAGACAGGCGTTAACTTTTTCCCCTCACAATGATAATAATTATACTAATAACAGTAATAATAATAATAATAATAATGGAGAATAGTTCCTGTAACATTGTGATAACTTACTTTTTTTTTTATTCTGTCCTCCCTCCACATTCACAGTGTCTGTTGCTGTGAGGCACCTTGTCATGTCTGTGCAACATGTGACACACAGGAAGGGACACTGTGAATGCTTTACCACTAAATAGGCCTCTTTAACCGGCACGCCTCTGCCTCGAGGGTGTGTGTGTGTGTGTGTTTGACTGTGTGAGAGAGTGTGTGTGTGACAGAGAGTTCTGCCCTGTTTACTGTAATGCTGAAAAAAAGTACAAAAACAAACAAAAAAAAATGGTGTTATATTTTTCAGTACTATTTATTTTAAAGCTTCCTCTCCACTTCATTATAATGTGACACAGCAGATGAACATTATTCCTCTGTGCAGGTTTGGGTGAAGCTTGGGGTCATGCAAGTCGATCAAGATCTTTGGACAACGTTGGACGAGAGCTGGGATCTCATTTATTGCAGGTATTATTATTATTATTATTATTATTATTATTATTATTATTATTATTATTATCATCGCCAGCTGTTAGTGGTGTGTCAGTGGAGGTGTGCTGTGTTCACAGACTGTGGTTTTTTGCAGACGCTGGACGGGTTCATCTTTGTGGTGGCTCCTGACGGGAAGATCATGTACATTTCGGAGACGGCCTCGGTCCACTTAGGACTGTCTCAGGTCCGGATTTATCTGTGATCCTGTCTAAAAAAATCCCACACTTTAACACACACACACACACACACTGAGCACCTGCCTGTTAATCACCTGAGCTCTTCTCAACAGGTAGAGTTGACCGGGAACAGCATTTATGAGTACGTCCACCCCGCAGACCACGACGAGATGACGGCCGTGCTGACGCCACATCAGCCCTACCACTCACACTTCGTCCAAGGTAAAATATATATATATATATATATATATATATATATATATCTATATATATATATATATATATATACAAACACACACACACGCCCTCTCCCGC
>JBAJHX010000031.1:8237385-8249624 GCA_037176925.1 Amniataba percoides | reverse complement strand
ATATATATATATATATATATATGTATATGAAAACAAAAACGCATTTCCTCTCCGGAGCTCCGTCTATTTGCGATTTGATTTGACAGTCGCACAGATCCGCCGGCTGTGTGTCTTTATCACACAGATAGGACACAGACGCGCATGTTGCATCTTACTAACCGGTTAGAAATGAAATATCCTGCAGGACCCTGAAGTGTTTTTTTTTTCATTCGTGTTTTCATCTCTCGATTGAAAGCGTGTTCTCAGTCATCACTGCACACTATCACTGACATACATTCATAATTAAAATGAGCCATCTTTGGCCACGTTATTTAAATACGCAGACATACAGCCAGATTATTGTCTTTTTTTATTTTTCTTCTCCTATGAGAGTTTATGAGTTGATTCTCATTTGAAAACCCGCCCAGTTAAATGTTTTTCCTCCTGCAGAGTATGAGATGGAGCGCTCTTTCTTTTTGCGGATGAAATGTGTGCTGGCGAAGAGAAACGCAGGCCTGACCAGCGGTGGATACAAGGTAAAAATCAAGCTTTGTCACAGCAATGGTAAATCTGATGAACTATCTATTAATTAACAAAATAATGCACTGAAATTAAGTAAATGATAATTATGATAATGATAATTTATTAACTTCTTATATTAGATCATATTATTTTCTTCTTTTCTTCTTCAGTGTTATTTGTTTTTGTCTATAATTCTATAATTATCTCTAATAATATAGTGGTCCTGTACTCATTTTGGAATATTTTTATATTTGTATAATAGCGTTTTAAAATGACTCTAAATTTATATTTTGCAGCAAATAAATGATGGAGTTTGCTTCTGAAATGTTGCACGTTAATAAAATGAACTACACCTATTTATCTTGTTTTATCTAATTTATAATATTTCTTCAAAGGGAGCTTTCAGAATTTCTAGACACGTCCACATTTCATTTTGCAGCTTTTCTCACCAAAGCCTCTGCTCCCCCACAGGTGATCCACTGCAGCGGCTACCTGAAGATCCGCCAGTACAGTTTGGATATGTCGCCTTTTGAGGGCTGCTACCAGAATGTGGGTTTGGTGGCGGTGGGTCACTCCCTGCCGCCGAGCGCCGTGACCGAGATCAAACTGCACAGTAACATGTTCATGTTCAGGGCCAGCCTGGACATGAAGCTCATCTTCCTGGACTCCAGGTACACGGCCTGTTTCTCTTTCTAACTCAGCATCTGTATTCTTAGTTGTAAAGCTCACACAGTGTTCATTAGGAAGATTAGATTAGTTCAGAGGCTTAAAACTTTTTTTAAAAACACAAGCGATCCAGACAAATATATCCTCAGATTACTTTGCATATTTTTTAACACAACTGCGTTAATTCCTCTCCAGGGTGGCAGAGCTGACAGGTTATGAGCCCCAGGACCTGATAGAGAAAACCTTGTACCATCATGTCCACAGCTGTGACATCTTCCACCTCCGCTGTGCACACCACCTCTGTGAGTCCCACGCCTGCTCTCCATTATGCTTTTACAACAGGCTGGCTGACCTTCTTTTGTCAGACAGTAACTGCTCAGGCAACCTGCTGCAGTCGCCACGTGCAGACAATCACACGTCTCCCTTTTCTCTCTCTCTCTCTCTCACACGTGGACACACACGTTGCTTCATTAATGACTTTAATCTCTGTCTTGTGTCTGATTCTTTTATCTCCTTCAGTGCTGGTAAAAGGCCAAGTCACCACAAAGTATTATCGTTTCCTGGCCAAGCACGGCGGCTGGGTCTGGGTCCAGAGTTACGCCACAATCGTCCACAACAGCAGGTCCTCGAGACCCCACTGCATAGTCAGCGTCAACTACGTCCTCACGTGAGTCTCACCAATCAAATATAATAGTTATATTAGCTATAGCTATAAGCTATAGCTAATAGCTATAATCAGTTAGAAACTTCTTCGGAGAGAGTGACTCTTAAGAAGCAGATTTAAAAATAAAAACCATATTATAATTATTTCTTGGGATAACGTTTGTTTGTGGGAAAGGTTCCACTCGTGCATTTAAATTGGTTGGAATCTTTGATTTGCATTTATGAATCGTGCGTTTAAGATATGAAGCTGTTACATTGATTGCATTTTGGACTGTAATCCCTGAAATGACAGCTACATAAACACGGTAACACAAGGTTTAGTAGGCTATACTGGGCTAAAAGCAAGTGCATTTTTAATGGTGTTTGCAGAGGGAACAGCATTGAATATTTAACTAGATTAAGTCAAATCAGATCATACACTCTTATGATCCATGCTCGAAGCTCACTCTATGATATGATGGGTCTTTGTCTCTTGGAGAAATCCTTCTCTTTATCCCTCTGTAGCCTCTCTGTACAAATCCACCAAATACTGCGGCTGCAGGGCTCAGGCAGTTGTGTGTTATGAGAGCACAAAGCACACTAAGGCCCTTTGAGACAGCAAGGCAAACACCAGGGTTGAACCCCATCAAAAAACCTCTACTGTCACCATCGATCCGCAGTCTAAGGAAAGCAAAATCGATCAAACGGTGAACTAGGAATCAATAGCCATCTCATAGGTGCAGCACATGTTGGATTTTCCTTGTTAAGTTTGGTTGATCCACATGTGGCTTTTCTGTGAATGTGTGTGCGCGTGTGTCTCTCTATGCGTGTAACCGTGTGCCGGTGTGAGTCTCCGTACGTGCATGCATGCATATGGCTGCACTCTGGGTATTGATTTCTTCAATGCAGTAAGGAGAAAACAAAGTAACTACATTAAAATGACAGCGAATTTCCAAACGCATAATTAGCTCTCACACAGGAGTATCCAAAAAAGCCCACACTTAGCAAGAGCGCACACACACACACACACACACAGAAAAAAAACAACTACATTAAAAAAACAAACAGAAATTCAATCACCTTGCCCCGACAGCGTTTTAACCCAACAAGAATCCATTAATAAATCATGTTTGGAGGTTGGCTGGTGGCGCATTTCAGACATGAGGTGCTCTGACATTGACCCTGAGGTGGAATTCGGCTAACACAGCTGAGTTTGCACAAAGGCCCAACATTATTGGCTCAGACATAAGTCAGCCAGGGCACAGATAGGATGCAGAACCAGCCACCGCAACTATACCTGCAAGAGCAAATAACACTCACACTGTGTACTGGCTATCCAAACACAGCCTTTCCCCCAAGGTGCTGTACATAAAGAATGGGTCATATTTAGAGTCATATTAAAGAGGCTGGCTGTGCAGGGTCAGGGATGGGCCACAGAGTTTAAAATGCCAGGCAGCTGCTATTACATACTGTTGATGTGATAAGTTAAGAATAGGCTCATGTTTGCTGAACACTTGACACAGGAGCCTTTTCACTCCCTCGACAGTGACACTTGGACTGAGTTCAGCTGCAGGACAGTGGGTTAAAATGTCAACGATGGTGCATGAGCTGCACTCACATACACAAGCAAAGAGCACTCTCAAAAAAAAATTAAAAGATTTGTTGTTTGACGCGTGCAGAGGAGGATCAATGCAGAGATAGTGTACGTGCACATGTGTCTGCGTGTGCACGGCTGTGTCGCTGTGCGGTGGGGCTCCTGAATGGTTGTGCGGCAGAAGAGAATGATTAACTTCCTTCGTGGTGTCTGTTATTTTTCTCAGAAGTAGCAGGGCTTAATCTCTTGAACTTATCTTAAATGGTTGTTTTCACTTCTCATAGTCCTCACATCATTCATGGCATAGAAAGTGTGTTTGCAAAATAAGTCTGTGTAGCTATCTATATTCAATATTGGCCAAGACGTCTGCTGCAGACTAATTACTGATTATGTCACTCGGTGCAATGCTACCACCAGGACTGCCTGAGAACGATTAAATGGGGAGAATGTTAGCCTAAAAGGTTTGAGAAGCTCTGGATTTATTGGGAAAAGTGGAGGGAAATGTGGACAAGTAATGCTTACCCTCCCCAAACAACATTCAAAGTGTCCTTGAGCAAGGCACTCAACCATCAACACCAAAGTGAAGCTGCCCACAGCAGACTCCTCTTTTTTTTTTTTTCCAACTAAAGCAAAATTGAAATGTATGCAGGTTTAAACAAAATTAAGAGTCTGCAGTGATACTAGCAGCTACGTGAGGTTGTATTTAGTGATAATGTCAGCATGCTAACAGTGACAATGCTTAGTGGATATCATTTGTGCCAGTGTCACTGTCTTAGTTTAGTGAGTTATCATCCTAACATTTGACAAATAGCATTACACACAAAGTACAGCAGAGGTGGATGGGAATGACATTTGTCTTGCAGGTGTTTGGTTATAAACTAAAGCACTGGAGACGTTAAGATTTTTAACTTAATAAAAAGTCCAGGTAAATTCTCTGGGGGCACATAAAGGCTTGTATACTCTTGTCAGTCTACTCAAAAGTGGTCATTTCACTCAGTGAGGCTAATGTCAGTCTCGTGGTAGCACTATAGGAAAATTCATGGCAATCCATTCAGTAGTTGCTGAGATATTTACGTCTGGACCAAAGCGGTGAGCTGACTAACTGGCCCACATTCTCATTCCTAGAGCTGCTAGCATCGCTACAATGTCACAAGCTGGATAAATGTGGGTTAAACGTTTTATTTTTATCTCTAACATATATTTTGTTTGTGTCAAAAGGGATACTGAGTACAAGGGAATGCAGCTGTCCTTGGACCAAATGAGCCCCACCAAGCCGGCCTTCCCCTACGCCGACAGTCACAGTGAAGACAGGAAGAGCACCAAGTCACGTCTGACCCAGGCGAAGGCCAAAGCCAGAGTATCACCATACCCTCAGGTAAAAAACAGCCTGTCTGACAGAGCCAAATCGAAAAAGGAGACTTGGTGCAGGCCTAATCGTTAGAAAGAGGTTCACAAAAGGGTTTCTCGTTTTTGTCAGCAGTTCTCAGCCTTCAATCCAGAACGCTCCGAGTCAGATCAAGACAGCCAATGGGGAGGGAGCCCGCTGACAGACTCTGCGTCTCCTCAGCTGTTGGATCACGGTGAGGCTGCGGAGGCATCTTGTGCCTACCGGCTGTATCCCGACTCAGGCTCCCTGTGCTACAGCCTTGGCCTGTCGGAGGACGATCTCGCCCACGCCCAAACACATCCTCACACCACTACCTGTGACCGCGTGCGATGCCAGAGCGGCCGCTACTTCCTAGGGACCCCCCAGTCGGGCAGAGAGGCCTGGTGGGACGCCACGCGCTCTGTGCTCTCGTTGCCGAAATCATCCGTAGAGAACAGCGAGGGCTACGAAATCACATCCTACCATGGAGCCATTCACGGTGAGGTGTTAGGGTTGAGACCGCGACCATCTGTCTCTGAAAATAGCTCTGGCCCAGCTTCTCCTGGTAGCTGTTTTCCAAATGTTATTATGGGACATGCTAAGTTGTTTACGCCATCTCTTGCCAGTGCGCCGATTGCTACCATCTGTTCAAAAATTGCCAGCAATTGAAAGCCAAGTTATTTCACATTTCACATCCTCAAACGGGGAAACAACCCCCACTGTGCCTCTGCCAGGACATTCGGTCGGCGTCTATATGCATTTAAAGCAGAATTTCACACATTACACAGGCAACTTGTGGTTTTAGCAACTGGCATTTAAAATACATGAGAGGAAATAGAGGGTATAGATCGTGCTGCGAGTAGTTTTCACCTGCTTTGTAAATGCAGGAGGAAATGATCACATTACTTAACACAATGTTTATTCATTGAAATGTGGTCATTGAATCTCTTTACAGGACGGGGCCACTGGGATGAAGACAGTGTAGTGAGTTCACCCGATGGAGGCGGGTCCACGAGTGATTCAGGTGAGCGTTACCATGGTGACCACTTCCGGTCAACCCCTCGGGAGCCCAGCAAGATGGAGACCCTGATCCGAGCCACGCAGCAGATGATCAAAGAGGAAGAGAGCCGTCTTCAGCAACACAAGGCGCCGCTGGACGTCTCGGGCCTCGCCAAAGCTCACAGCCCGTGCTTCACCTCCTCACTGCCCCACCACTCCCAGCTCACCATGCCCAGCGTGGTGTGCCGCGGCCCGGGAGCCCCTAGCATCGACCTCCCCTCCGAACGCCTCCATCACCGGGATGGTGTCAAACTGCTTGGTCCACATGATACTGACGAAAACACGACCAGTCCGGCATCTCTGTCTCGTCTCAGCAGCCCCAGCTCTGATGGGATCCCCAGGTCGGGCCTCTCTCTCACCAAAGACTACATGCAGACGGATCTGTCCCCCCACCCTCCACAGACCCAGGGTAGCCCGCTGCTCTACACTGCCCAGGAGAGGCAGCCACTGGACAGGCAAGCGGCCTATGCTTTGACTGGGTACTCCCTGGAGCACCTGTATGACCCGGAGAACCTGCGGAGTTACTCGGGTTTGGCCTGTGGAGGTGTCCAGTACGATGTGGCATCCCATGTGAGGATGCAGGCAGAGCAGATGCAGGGACACAAGGCCACCTCAGTCATCATAACCAATGGGAGCTGACGATATCTGGTGCAGATGGGTCCTGTTCTCTAGCTGAGGATGTTACACCGAAGTGGTGCTTTATGCACATGCAAAACACTGACCAGGTGATCCAAACAGCGGGACAATGAAAAAAAGAATAAAAGGTACCTGCACTGAGTTGGTGTGCCCTTGGTGGCTCATTCAGCACAGTTTGTGTTTGTGTTTATCATACCATTCTCTTTTCCTGGTCATCGGAGGATGATGTGAATTAGTGTTCAAGAACTGACGTTTGGTACACCTCTCCACAGGGAGGGGGTTTGCTCCATTACATAGTGTTATTTTAATGGCGGTGAACTGATTTTTTCCTCCCTGCAAAGGCGACCTAAGTTTTGAGTCTGGTTAAACATCAAGCCAGTGTTTCTGTTCCAAACGTCTCACGCCCCATTGGCCAAGTGAGTTAATCTGTCCTGGACATGATTTCCAAAGGCAGTAAGAAAATGTGTTGTTCCATTGCCCCTTCACCTGAAAACTCCATCGCACAGAGCGTAATGTTTGACACATGACGTGCAACATGGGAAAGGCGAGCGTTTCACTATTGTAAGATGTCAATGTTTCCTGGTATTTATTTGTCAGTGGGCTGTTTTCTGTATGTGTCATTTTTTCTGTCCAAGTAGAATCTTTACCAGTCGCATTAAAATTAGTTTTGGTGTTTGGATTACACCAACATTAGGTCTTAAAAAATTAATGAAGTGGAAAAACAGAAAGAAAAAAGTGCTTCTGATATGTAAAAGTGTAAAATATGCAGGTCAACTTGAAATAGTTTTAATGTGTATGTGAAATGCCCTCGCTAGGAGCACAAAGAGAGATTACAAGACACATTTGTAATTTCCCAATGCCCTCTACATATAACATAATATTGTTTACATATCAGAGTATCATTTTTCCTGTTTTTACCTCAGTTAACCTTTACCCATCCTATTAGCATATGTAGAGTATGCTTTAAATCCTGCTGCACATGCAATTGTTCTCAAAGAAAACCATTTGTTTTGTTTTGTTTTGTTTTGTTTTGTTTTTGGTCATGACAGCCTAAAGGGTTAAAATAATTGATACAAACTTATCTAAAGATATGTTGAATGTCTTTTGTTTGTTATTTAATTTATGATGTAAATATCATCACACAATGAACTTTTGGACAAAAAGTGACAAGATTATTTATTAATTGGTTTTAAAAAGTCTCTTAAATCTGAATACAGTTGCAAACAAATTACTTTTGTCTCTTGTTGATTTTTGTTGTACAACTTTAATGACACGGTGCTGCCACCTCATAAAAACACCATAACAACTGCAGTTTTAGACATACTGTAGAGAAATGTAGTCAGTGTTTGTCCATCAGCTTAATAAAGTTTATTATCATTTATAAATATATGTTAATTAGTTTAATGCCAAACAGTGGCCCAACCTATACAGAATCACAAGATGTTTAGCTACTGTCACATAATGAATAATAATAAAAAGATATAGAAAAGTCATAAATTATTTTGTTACAAAAAAGTTATAAAAAGAAATTATAGGTCATGCTATATTTTTATTGTCAACAAATTGTTTGAAAAAGACCAAAAACCAACAACCTTTCTTTTTTCAAAGCTGGATCATTTCCTAAAACTGGGCACTTTCATTTTAAGAAATCTTTACTCAACAAGAAGAACCAAATGCATTTTACAAGGTATTTTTAATTGCAGAATTATATACATTTTCATACTCAGTATACTACTGAATAATTATACCAAGTACTGTGACACTGAGTCAATGTGCATGTTCATTGTAATGGAGAAAAATGGCAAGCAGTGCAATTATTTAGCTCACTGATGTGTTTTCAATACTTGTTGGGCAATAATTGAGGTCTACGGAATAAGTTACATCAGGCCTTGGATATGCACACAATAGTTAGCCGTAGGTTAGCAGTAGGACCAGTGTGTTGTTGGTTTGGTATTTTCATGGGACTTCAAAAGCCTCTTCCATTGAATTTCATAGATGTACCTGACAGGTGAGTTAAATGAGGGCATTGTTACAAACAGCTAGTATGAGAACTCCATGCAAATCAGTGCAATAGCAAATAGCTAGTTTGAGCACTGAGCTGTCACATTTTAAATGCACTTGCAGCAGCACGTTCCTGTTGCTTAGAGCAGTTGAACTTGCACGTTTAGCCGCCCTGACCTCTGCTCAGCTGCAATTTCTCTGCCATGTATTTTAATATATGTAAGTTATTCACATGTAGCTGGAGAGCTGGCCTGCCTGCCTGTATGAGCTGAGGGACCTGGACAGAGTCTGGGCCTGGATGCAGAGCCCCCATCAGTCACTGTTGACGTGACCATGTGATGGTCTGCCAGATATCACCGCTGTTGTCATTCCAGGAGGTAGAAATACTACACAGCTCTGCTGTTGACATCACCGAGGCTTAGGAAGGGTGTGTGTATGTATGTGTGTGGGTGAGTGTGTGTTTATTGCTGAGATACTTCAATAATAAGAGACCAATTTTTTTCTACTAAACACTGGGGCTTTTGCCTGATGTGCCCTGAAGGCTTTCACATGTAGAGTCTGCTACAAATGCAGCCAAACACTGGGCTCTCTGCCCAGACTTTTCACACTTAAATGCACCTCCCCACCCTCTTTACCCCTCTACCCAAGATCCTCTCTTCACTACCTTGGTCCTGTAGAAAGAGCAGGGATTTACAGAGCCTCAAAGATGAAAATGACCAGTTTTCTCACAGATTTTGAGATTATAAAGAAAAGGGAAATGCAAAAGTGAAGTGATAAGTAAACCAAAAGTAGCAGAATCAGAAAATATATAATGGTATAGGTAAAAGTATAAAGTATAAAATATGCTTAGTGTCAAAAGTACTAGCAGAATAGCTAGTTTGCTAAAGTTTTATCATTATGTGCTTAATTCTGTTGTATTATTGTTGATAAAATAATGTGCAAGCAGTATTTTGATGCTTTAACTGGTGAAAGTGGAGCAAAATTAAACGACTTTATATATTGTTAGACTGTTTAATCTATAAATGATGAAAAGTGATGATGAAAAGTCAGTAATGTTTGAAATGTGTACCACTTTCAGTTACACTTCCCTCTACAAAAGGCACTAATAATTGATCATTTTATCAATTTCACAGAATTTAAAACACTGTGTGTGAGGATGTGAAATCTATAGTGGAATAAAAACAAGATAATATTTTCTTTATATTTTCCTTTGAAATGTAGTGAAATAGAAGTATAAAGTTACAACATGTATTTCATAAAGGTATTCAAATGCTAAAAACCAGGAATTTGCAGAGTTAACAAATCAACAGGAGTGATCTGTCTTAAACTCCAATTCATCTTTAATATTTTTTTAGGAGTAATTACAGAAAGTTACAGGAGAACAGCAGATGTTAGAACAAGAATAAAATCAATCAGGAATAAAACAAAGGATCTGATGATGTCATTGCAAGAACAGATGTGTTACGTTAATTATTTCCTCACTCTCAGGAACCCCTCATAATGAACCACACTGCTTCCAAATTAAAGAATTTGCAGTTAATTTAACTACTATGCTACTGCAAATAAAAAGCGCGAGTGAATCAGCTTTGTTTACACCATACGGCATTAGCAGTTGGAGGAGATAAAGACGCTGGCTGTGTCTTGCTGTTGGCTCGACCTGGAGGTAAACGAGAGAACCGCAGGAGCGAGATCCCAAGGTTTCACAACTGCAGTGAAGGAGAAATGGATCCTAACCTCACCAACGACCGCAGAGCGCGAGGTGGTGAGGCTCAGAATAGCCCCTGAATGTCTACTTGATTGATTTCAGGCCCAGGATTGAGGTACAATTGCATATTCATACATCAATTAAAGTGTTTCCCCCAGTCGCACCTCCATAATTCAACCTGGCGCTTAGTGAAGAGTCATCCTTATAAAGCCGCTTCAGACCAGTGCAGAGGAAAATGTTTCAACATGTTTTGTGTTGCTGTGTACTTTATGACCTCTCTGAGTGGGAAGGGATATCTTATGATTGATCCTCTTGTTTTTTTTTTCTTCCCAGCTTGGAAATAGGTCACTTCAATCCTCAAAATGTGAAACCCTGCAGACATTCCAATGTGCATCAAACACTTCCTGTGCAGTGATAAAAACGCGCCCTGCTGCCGGTGAGTCACCTGCAAATGAGTCAGCCAAGGGCAAAACAGCACAAGACCTGGGAAAATCATTCAGCCTCAACCAGGGCATTTAGCAACACCTCTGTGGCAGACCTCACTGCACCACAACACATTTAGCAGTTCTGATCGGCTGGACTAGGATATTGAGGTCATCCGGTCGATCTGATTGGCTGAGTCCGGAGACTGAGGTCATTCTTTAAAATGGAGAGGAAATAAGGTTTCTCCCGGTGTCACAGCATCTGATTTGGGAATTGAGCTCAGAAAATATGCTACTAATTAGACGGAGAGAAAAAAATAGTCAGTCATTAAAACATAACCCTTTGGCATTTCATGACTTTCTCTTCAAATTTCACCTGTGCGAGTAATCAGTTTGGTCAGAAACTTAAAATGTAATTAAGGCTGGTGTAATTCTATATTTTGATTTTGTTAACAAATCTCATGAGAAAAAGCCAACAAATGAAAAATTACTTCTCCAGCCTGTCTGTGGCTTTAAATAAGCCCCTTTGATCCAAGTGAACCGAAAGAAAAAAAAGTCTCTTTACCCCTCTACCCAAGATCCTCTCTTCACTCTTCACTCTTTCAAAAGTCTTTCAAAACAGGTCAAAAATATATATTCTTATCTTTATAAAATAAGTTTTTCTAAAACAGAGGGGTACTGTAGTTTATAGTTACTCAAGCAGGTGTATAGCGTACATGTGTTGGGGACTACTTTCAGCTGCGGTTTTGGTGTGCTACTGAAAGCTCACAGCAGCAGGTTTCAGTGTTTCTGTGGTTCTTCGTAATGCAGGAACATTCAGTCACTCAGTTGTCAGTCAGTGGCAGAGAGGAATAAGTTATGTCACACTTGGATACCCTTGTACTTGCATACTTTGTTAGTAAGATCAATTCCTTATTGCTTTGCCTTATTGGACTTTTGATAGATTTTTTTGACAATAATGAAAAAAATCTAATACCCTGAATTTATCCATTAAGTAACATGATAAATGCTTTTTTAAATGGTATCCAACAGGGTCAGGTTATGTAATATCACAGTCAAAGTGCATTTTTTCCCTGCATATTTTCTGTTATCTAAATGACTTTTTGATATTTTGAGCACATTAATTTACTATTCACAGTACATTGTTCTCAAAAAACTATATGGCAAAACAACTGGTGGTTCATATTTCTACTTCAGTGGACGCTTCAGCTAAAGATAAATGGTTATCTCCTAAGAGTGATGATTGACTTTAAATCATGCAGATCAGTCTGCAGCATCCAGGGGTCCAAGGACGTCCAAGATTCCTGGAAGTACTGAAATCACAAAAACCATTTGGCCATATTGAGTAAATCCCACAAACTTGAAGCTAGAATTGCAGTAATTTCTAAGTCATTTTGATGGGATGTTACTTCCTCCAAAGGGAATTTTGTTTTTTTTTTTTTAAATCAAAATCATACCAAAAACATGATCATTTTCACAAAACCGGAACAAAACCACCTTAATTTAAAACTCACTAATCCCTCAGCAATAAGACTAATAAAAAAAGACTACAAGTACAATATCCTGAGCCCCTGTCACACACACACACACACACACACACACACACACACACACACACACACACACACACACACACACACACACACA
>JBAJHX010000031.1:8199902-8237285 GCA_037176925.1 Amniataba percoides | reverse complement strand
ACACACACACACACACACACACACACACACACACACACACACACACACACACACACACACACACACACACACAACCAAGGCTCAGACGGTGTGAATCTAATGCCCTCCAATCCTGTGAATCCCTTTGTTCCTGATTTCACGCTTGATTTGCCCACAGCTTGAGTCTGGCTGGTATCAGCGCTCTTCTCACTGCTTTCACTCCTGCCAAATCCACAGAGCCACACAGGATCCAAGCCTCCTCTCTTTCTCTCTCTCTCTGTGTGCTCTCGTCTGCCATTGTTCGTTCCAGCATCTCTGCGAAATGCTCTCCATCTCATGCCAAGGAGTTGTGTTTGTTTGTTTGCATCTCGGCCCTTCTTACTGTAAACACCTCAGCAATCTGCCAAGATCAGGCCGGAGTGAATTCTGATACTGTCCTTTAGCACTGGGCTTGATTTATTATGTGGTTTTAAGTAATTCCATGAGGGTGATATGTAAGCGCAATAAGTCCACGGGAAATATATCTTTATGAAATGATTTCCTGTAGAGTTGCGAGAATAATCCCCCTGTGCATTGACAACCGCACCACACACACACACGCTGCCAATCGCTCGCAAATCTTAAGACTGATTCAACACCTCTCACAAGAGGCCGTTCAGACGGTCTGTTTTGAAATCTCCTGCGTCTAAAGTGGCACATCAGCCGGGCTCTTCCACTCCTGCGATCCCTCCAGCACTCGTACTGAGCAGATATTGTGACAGCTGCACGAGGGGGGCAAGAGGGAGAGCGCAGGAGACAGACAAGGAGAAAGAAGGAGAAAGGAAAGAGCGAGGAGCGAGTCCCTTGAGAGAGGGTGCCGGTGCTCCACAGCTCCAAGTCACCGCATGCATGCCAATGAGGAGATTCCCCTGCAGCAGCAGCAGCAGTAGTGGAGCAGAGCAGCAGGGGTGGGGGGTGAGTGTGTGGAGGGGGGGTTGGTGCTGACACTGTACCACTATAGTCCTTCATAGTCACATTACATCCTCCTCACAAAGAGCTGAACACCAGATGGATTGTTGAAGCAAAACACTGAGAAACAATCAAATCCAAGTTACTGTAAACACGCCGGTGATAATTACCTCTGTGTAACGAAGGTAATCCGGGTTATCTGATCGTACCAGCACGGAGGAAACTATGATAGTCTTATGTTATTATATATCACCAACAGACTTCAGAGCGTTTCATGAGTTATTTTGTCTCCCGTTCTCATTTGCTTTGTATCCACATTCCTCGTCTGTTTCTACTTCACTTAGTCTTTTTCTAATCCTCCAAAACGCCAACTTGACAAAGGCTTTGGAGGAGAGATAAATTTCCAGACTTGGGCAAAAAAAACCAAAAAAACCCCCAAAATTATGGCAAGACAGCAAGTACAGAAAGTGAAAGAGGAAGGAAGAAATGTTGCAAACTGTGGCTGCATTGTTGTGCTCTCCATTATCTTATTCTGCTGGTGAAGAAACGTTCATCTCTGCCTCCTCGGAGTCGCCGCTGACAGCAGAGGCACCTTTTCTCTTCAACTGTGAGAAGCTGACACCAACTGCAATTTAGTAACTCTGTGATGTCATGTTGGTTGTGTTTGGCCAATTATGTGCAGACCCGAGAGCAACATCTCTTAAAACAAGTAAACTGACACAGAGAAGCGAAATCCCTCCTGAAAGTGAGTTGACTGGGGACGCATTTTGCGATTCGAGCAGATTTCGCTCCATCATTTTTCTCTAATGGTTACATCTGCGGTCCTGCTAACAGCAGCGGTGTGAGTCGGAGTCGTTAGCTGTGTGTAACCACCTCGTTTCCTTTCCCCCCCTCCTCCTCGAGAAGAATTAATAACTAATTATGTCAGGTCACTCGTCCAGATGGTCCTATCAGATGGGCCCGCTGTCTGAACCTCACCTCCGACAAGCACCTCTGACCCTGCCGGCCACGTCACCCCTGGCAACATGGATTCTGAAGCCCACGCCGCTGGGAGGATGGAATCGGGGGGTATGTGAGGGTTTGGGGTACACATAAAGAAGCGGTGAGGGGGGTACGAGCTGGGTGTGTCTGATCAGTGTTGGATGGCTGCCTTTAAAGCTCCATGAATACAAGGCTCCCTGCCGGGGCCCTGATCTCCACGGTCACGATTCTGTTATTACACGCCATGTTTCTGTGATGGGCAGATGGCTCAGAGCGCCGGCACATGCATTCACACGCATTCAACACACGCCGGGCCCGTCGCATCAATGGACACAACCTGATACTCCCCTTTCTTGTCTCATTAGGAGGCTATAGAAACATAAGAACATAATAGGGGGGAATTAAGTGCCCGTGTGGATGTCAAAGGGGGACGTGGCAGAAGATTGGGACGAGGGCTAACAAGCGCATGGCGCGCTCCCTCAGCTTTGTGCGGTGATTAGTGCTTTCGACAGGGCTGACGGGTAAAAGACAAGCCCTCTGGGACGGAGCAGCTTTTAAACGGACACTTAAACAGCCAGGGAACCGACAGCAGTGAGAAACAGGCATCAAAGCTCCTGGCTGTGCATGTCATATGAAAGAGGACGAGGGTTTAGTGTAAGGATACAGATACTACGAGTGTGATGTCACACAGAGGATGTAACTTACAGTGCGAGTGTCACAGTGCTCCAAAGAAATGGTGAATAAGACATGTTGTTCGTAAACATATTCAGCATTATGATGTTCTAATTGCAAAATGTAAGAAATTTGAAAGAAAATTCTAACATAAATTTTTCCCCTAAATAAATATAAGGAAACAAAGCCATAACAAACTAAATAATTCAAAAACTAAATAAAAATAATAAATAACTCTTATTTTCAAGTTTTACTTTAGCTCTTAAGTCAAACTTTAGATATTAGCTTACACAGACTACATTAAATCTCTTCTCGTTAGATCCTGCAGTAGCTCTTCTACAATTTGTCACATGAAAGCCTCCTAAACTCTTGAGCAAACAGGAACTTCAGCAAAGCTCCCCGGTGCAAGTCTCCAGGACCAGATCAAGTCTCCGCCTCGTATTTGAGCAGGAGACACAGGACAAAGCAGCTAAGGAGAAACCAAACAAAGACACCTTAAAAAGGATTTATGGTGCTAAAGCACATCTCATTCATTTGACATTCTCTTGTCTTTAGGGGGGAGAAAATGGCAGATAAAGAACTGGGGGTAGTAGCAGTACCCCATCAGTGTGCATGTATATCACACTGCTGATATCACTGAGACTTGAGCTTTTAAACACTTGGCAAATCAAAGAAATAATGAAAGGCGGTGAGGATCGCTGGCTATCACTCACTCAATTAAAGTAAATGGCCTGACACGTGTTGATAAACACAGATAATTACTTGTGAAAAGGTTCATCATTATCATTACATCATTACTTTCCAGCATTCTGGTGTTAAGTGTCTAACAGGATTAGCCTGCCAGTCACGTTTCCCCTCTCAGTCGAGCAGACAATGGACAACTTTACAAGCTGGCTGCTTTTTGCCGTCGGTCCTTTACAAGCGCTCAAAATGTGGCTGTTTTTTCGTGGGCAAAAAATTGGCTGATGTTTAGGAGAAAACTGAAGGATTGGGTGTGGCTTTATGTGGCAAAATAATGTATTTAAAAACCAACTGACAAAATGCAAAAAGATGAAAACATGGGTATTTTATTAGGTAATGAAAAGTTGACGTTTTGGAGTGAAATGGTTTTTGCAAGAGAGGAACAAAATGTGTTTAAAAATGAAATATCCCCAGTTTGACTACGCTGACTCATAGCATGTAAGATAAAAACTGAGCGTTCACTTTTCACTTTCACGAGGTGACCACGAACATCACAAGCACGATCATCTGAATTATTAATGTTGGGAAACATCTGGTGGCAATTTAATTTTCCTCCACAAATACTGAGAGCAAGTTGTTTCTATATTCATCTTACAAAACAGAATCCCCTCAAAGCGGAATTTATCACACGATAATTGGATTTATTTTGACAATGTGACAAATACACAAAAACATAATTAAGAAATAAGATTGCAGAGGTTGCGAAAGCCGTATTTTTCACAGCCATTATTGCTGCAGTTTCCACATATGTGGCTGCAGCGAACGCAGCATCTGACGGAGCCCTGTCACTATGTTACAGCAGGAATCTGATGATGGCCTCTTCTGAGCGAGCTATCACGCACCATCTGGTAGTACTATTCTTCAGCTGTTTGAAGAATCAAGAAAATCAACCCATCATCTTCCCCCAGGCTGCCCCCAGCACTCACACACTCACACACACACACACACACAAGCGCTTATAAACACCCAGTGATGTGTACACATGTGAAATGCACCTGCACACATACATACATACACACACACGCATAATTTCATCCACACAACACTTCATGTAAAGACACATGTTTTCTTCCTGACCACGCAGGCAGGAGTGTGATGTCATTACAGCTCTCTAAGGCCTCCTATTAGCCAGTGCTCTGTAATCACTTGTGATATATTAGCACAATGCATTGATTACCCCATAATCCAATCACCCGCCTGTTATTGATCTTTTATAGAGCGCCCCCCAGACAATAAAGCTGTAGCCACAGACTGTGGGTCAATAGGCACACAGGGAGAGGAGTCTCCTTGCAGCTAATTGGCTTATGAAATAATACAAACGTTTTGCTTTCTCCTCACCAGCAGAAATCAATGCAGAGCTTAGCTGGTGCATTCAAATCAATGGTCTTGGACCGCATGTCGCACTTTTTTTCTGTGTCGGAAAGACTCGATGCCTCCTTCACATGTTTCACAAGCTTGATCTAAATCTGTGCCGTTTAATCGTTTTTTCTATCCTTTTTTTAAGCTCTTGCTAATTCGTGCTCTCATCTGCTTCCTCTCATTCCCTCCCTTCCCTTTTTTTTCCCTCTATGATCTGCCACTCCATCTTTCTCCCACTTGGTCTCCTCTCCTCTCTGCCCCTACCCCCATCTCTCTGTCCAGCCTTCGACTGATGTTGGGTTGCCAGATAAGTTTCTGCTTACAGGGAGACCACATCTGACACCCAGCTGTGCGGGTCATGGGCTGCAAGAGCAGCTGCTGGTCATAAATCACCCGAGCTGGAGGAGCTCTGGCACTCCTTCTGTCAGCCGTGAAACAAAGACGTAGAGGTAGCGGGGGATCAGAGGTAGCCAACCTGGGTAACTACAGGAGACCCAGCATCACCTCTGTAATGCTGTGCCGAACAGTTCCCCATTATCAAACCATACAGTGAGAGAGGGTGAAGTCACCGAGGGATATATGCAACCAGGGTGCCAGAGGATGCAAATGCAAAGTCAAGAAGTGTGGCGTAATATGGTATGCAAGTAATTATGGTTAAACAGGCGATGCAGCTTGTGAGCTGTGAGGTCAGAGGACAGACAACCTCATGCTGAGTTACTGTAGCAGAAAAATGCAAATAAATTCTGTCAACAGAGAGGGAAAGTCTTTGTTGCATATTGCAGAAACACTTTGGCGTGCCTTTAAAAACTGAAAGGAGCACTTTGATATCTTTTTTTGCAAACTGTAAAAAAGTGTTTATTTTAAGCAGTTCTTTTAAATGCGGAATATCCTGGAAATATTTTTTTCTTTAAAAAAAAATTATAGAAACTGATTAAACCAATATCACCTGTTTCATGGGAAATTATCTTGTTTTAAGTGCAGTGAAGTGTAATTAAGGGCTTTCTGAAAATTTTCAAATGTGGGTATTTTTTATGAGCCTAGATAAGATTTTTGTCATCATCAAACTGTAATACAGGATAAATGTGATCTCTCTCCTTTTTTAAGGCTGTATTGCAGCAAAAAAGGTATTGTTTTTCTGAATCAATCTGTTCCAGTTGAAATGAAATATTTGCCTTTCCTTCACTATGTAGTCACAATGTCGTCAACATGTTTTTTTTCCTTTTTAATCTTTGTCAGGAAACACCATCAATCCCAAGATATATCACCATATTATCAGTGTAAAAGTATTCAAAAAAGGTTGCTTAATTTAGTGAATATAGTTGTAAACTGAATTCCAGATGAGCAGAATTAGGATTTTGTTGAATTATGTTTCCAAAGTTTTCTCATGTCTTTACAAGTGATGATAAAGAAGTTTAAGTAAGTTAGTTTGAAATTATCTCGCTCCCTGTTAGAATGGCCCCTAAAACGTTGTGACAGGTTAGATTTCTCTTAATTCTGCATGCATGCTGAGGCGATGCGTATACATGTGTGTACACGCAAGCAAATCTGTTGCTGGATGCGATCCCCGTGCACCAAAAAAGTCTTGTAATTTAAGATCTGCCTTTCAAAGCCTCCTCAAAGTGTTTACACTTCAGCCCACACAAGGCTGCATACTTCTACAGAGATTTGGATAATAAATTGGGTGTTACTTTACAAGACACCAAATCTCCTGCAAGACAAAAAAAAAATCAGAGAATGAAGCATGGAGGCTTGGAGAAAGACGGGGGTTGGACAGCAGGGGAGGGGAGGAGGAGTGAAAGATGGAGAGAATAGTGAGAATTTTTGAGTATTCTTAGATCGGTATGTGTCTAAAACCATCTCCTTCACATTGCTGCACACTCAATGAACAAACCTGTAAACAACGGCACAAAAACAAAGCAGAGCGTGTCTGTTTCTAGTTACTGGATGCAGATATTTCCTCACATTTCCTCATCCAGTGCTGGCTGCATCGCATCCTGTGCGCTACTGATTTCCTGAAATGTTCATCTTTCCGGGCAGACACCTAATTGCCAGAGAGGAAATGGCGATATGTAGGATGTCAGTGGAGGAGAAAGGGCACAGAGAAAAGAGAGCAGATTATAAAAGGGTATAAGAGGGGAAAAGAATGACAAAAGAGAGAAAGGGAGGAGAGGACTTCTTTGCCCTTTGGTGTGAAGCGAGGGCCGATCGATAGCGGTGTAATGAGCCTGGTATTAGCTGGGGTGCAGAGGGACCGGAGCAGGGCAGAGGGAGGGCAGAGGGGGAAGGGGAGAGCCAGGATCTGATTCCCAACAGCAAACAACACCATTGCTGCAGACATCAGAACCAACACCTGAGTACACCTATTAAAGCCAGATGACCCTCTGCCCGGCTAATGATGAATCCACCCGCGCACAAACTTCCCTCACACACACATGCGCCCTCGCATGCTTTGATTCAACCCGCCGGCTGGTTTAGTGCCTGTCACAGAGCTGTTCCATCTCTGCCGAGCTGCTGCTAAAGCCAAACGCATTACCCAAAGAGGGCTAACGGAGAAAAAAAACCAAGCCTAATCCTGACTAAGAAAAGGGCCGCACTCGACATCACCTCTCCTTTTTGGTACAGATTACCCAACAATGGCTTCTGCCACTCTCTTAAATCCACTACACACTGGCAGTTTGATTACAATCATGGAGATGCAGGGCCTGTCTTTGGTTGGTTGAAAGAGGGAGAGACGGGGGACCAGACGCAGAGGGGGGGTGGGGGGTGGGTAACCATCAGGTACACTCAAAGCCAATCTGTTGCCTCGTCAATGGGCTCATTCTGCTGGAGTGCCATGTTTAAAGCGCCGGGCTGGCCGGCCCCCAGTCTCAGCCAGCATTGGAGCAGCCATCCAGGCAGGCACAAGCCGGGGGGACGCTGAGAGAGGGCCACGCCTGGGTCCCCTCAATGGAGGGATCAAAGCAGGGATAGAGGGATGGGCCCCATCTCTTTGTGCTCCCGTATCTCCCAAAACAAACGCATCCTCCTGTCCGATGGAGGCCGCATGGAGGTGGCCCGGCCGGAGGAACAGATGGCGCAAGGGACTGCCACTGGGAGAGACCTGCACTCTGCACGAGGAAATGTTGTAATCAACGCATCCGCATGTCTCATTTCTGGATGGTGGACATCTGGGTTTATTTTTAGCATAGTCTATAAGAGTATAAAATAACAAAGAAATATAAAGTATAAGATGTCATGTCATGTTGAAAACATTGCTTCCAGTTCAGTTATGTTTGGATCTGCTCATAAATCCAATCATCAATCTCACATATTTGTAAAAATAAAATCATCTGAAAGCATTTAAAGGATAAATCTGGTGGCGTTCAACATGTCCCTTATTGTCAACAAAAAAAGACCAAAACCAGCGATAAACTAATCATAAAGTATTATTTGTGTAGAAAAAGCCTGATACAACTTCCTCTAGCACAGGCCAAGTACATTTTTGAGTCAATCCCACATACTCTGTTCTTCATCCTTCACTATTCACAAGAACAACAAATTTGTACTAAACCGCAGCTAAAAAAAGACCCCTACAAATTCAATATTTACTTTTGTTTGAGCAACATTTGCTGCAAATTACAGTACACCGCTGTTTCAGGAAGCCAACTAACTTAAAAAATAAAATAAAATTACATGTATATAGGAAGTCAGAAAATAACGAGAGACAGGCTAAAACATTGTTGGTTTTTGTCACTCCACTGGATTTGTAGTTAGTAACAAAAGCATTGCCATAACATTAAAAGGATCACTTTCCCCAAAACAGATTTTCTTATAACTGCTCGTGGTATCTTGCTATGCAGAAAGTTTTGGTTTTACATGAAGAAATTTTGAGATATTTGTGTCAAAGATTGCAGAATAGTCTTCATTAGAGCTTCTTTTTACAAAAGAGTCCCTATGAAAACTATTGATAGAGTCTTCCATCAATAATAGGGACAATGTGTCTTAAAAAAAGATGCTGTAGTTGAAACAAGATTTTGTATTGGAATGAAAGCAGAAATATGTCCGCTTAAGACATCTTAAAAAGCCCAGCCTAATGAAACCCACATTTTGCTTGTCTTTTTTTTTTCATTTGGGTCAACTAACCCTTTAACATATTTCTTTATTATTCTAACTCTATTCTACTGCACCTATTTTTTTCTATCCCAAACCTCTGCACCATCTATGGCAAAAAGCTCTAATGTCCTCATGTTTTTTATTTCTCTGCTCATTCTAAAACCGAAAGTGTTGAAATTGACTCGCTGCTAATTAGATATTTTTGTTTAGAGGAAAACAATCAAAATTGTTCATTTTGTATTATTAACGTTATTTCCTCTTGCCGTGAAGAGTCACAGTCTCATTCCCTGCCAGTGAGCAGAGAGATTTTCATGAGCCCATCAGAAGCAGGGCTTCCAGTAGATATAACCCATGCTATGGTAATCACATGCTAATCACAGTTAACACCAGCGCAGGGTCCTATACTCTAGATTAATGCATCCGTCGCATATTCACGTTTCCATTAGCATAAATCAGGTTCACCCTGCCTTTGTAATTAGTATTTTCATGTGAATGATAATAAGATATGGTGATTAGGTCAGAATACTAGAATGGAAATGACTTGTAAGCTAAGTCGGCCTCAAACAGTTCTGCACATGTTGGACTATCAATATGTGCTTCCTTGAGAAACAATTAATGATGTTGAAAGATAATTGAAGTTTGATAGTAGGGTGTGGACAGCAAAAGTAGACTATTAATCAAATATCTGCAGGACACTTGATGTTTTTGGCAGCATTCTCATTGCAGAAATAAGCTTTAGCCTAAGACACATATGTAAAAGCACACTCATCAGTTTCATCCTTCATGCGGTTTATTGTATTTTGAGACCATTTAATAATCCTAAAATGTGTTTTATATCCACCATACAAGCTGATTTAATGTTCAAATTACTGCATGCTTTATGATGTTGACATGGAATTGTGGCTTTTAACTCTGTTTTTGCATGAATCCTCATATAAAAGAAAGGGAGGCTAAAAACATGAGGTGATGCTTTGAAACGTTCTCACTTTGCCTAAAAACTCTTCATTTCTAAAAACACATTCAATCTTTATCATATTTTGTCACTAGAAACAATATGTGTGTCACTGCTGTCAGCACCCAAAAGCTTCCTGGACTCTTTTTCCCCTTTTTTGATGTGTTTTGGCTTTGTCACGGACTTGATTACCCATTTTTAAAATGCAACATCAGAAAAGTGTTTTTACAAAAGGACTGTCAGTTTTTTTTGCTGCTAGAAGCAAGAAGCAAAGAAGTGTGACACACTGCAATAAAGGCCAAACTGGATTACACTGCATCCCTGTGAACAAAGTCTCTGCAGAATCATATATTTAATTCATTTTTTCCTTTTTGGGGGCTCAAAACCTCAGGAATGTGGGTATGTGAACCCCCATTCTTCTCCTCCATGAGTAGCATAATAACTCAAAGGGACTTGCTCTGCCATAGCCTGCACCAATAACCTGTCTCACCTCTGTCCTTCTGCCATCAACATGCAATGAAAACCTTTCGCACAACCTGCAGTCTACATTACACCTTTTCATATGAGGCAGTGTGGAAAAAACAGAGCATGTACAAGCATACGAGTGTGCTTGGAAACATGTGAGCACTCCTGCACAAGGTCACAATATGGAGCTTGCATGTGAATAAAGTGGGAAAACGCAGCGTGTGTGTGTGTGCATGCAGGTGCGGTGCACACCTGCATACTTAGAAGAAACACACTACATAGGCAGGACACGCGGTGGTGATTGGCCGGAGGTAGGGTTCAGCCTTTGTGGATTTTCTCTCCCTCGGGACACCCCGACACCCCTGACATGGAGCATTCCTCTCAGACTGGTGACCCCACATGACGGACGGCATCCTCCATGCCTGTAACCCACTGATGAGACCCGCTGCAGCCCCAGGAGACCGAAAAGGCCGAGGTTGGATTGGGAATGTGAAAAGAAAACAAAATGGGGGGACGAAAATGCAAGAAAAAGTGCAATCGTTGAAAAGTTTACAGCAAATTATTACAGCAACAGCAAGGGAACAGATGAGATTTTACCAAATCATACAGAGTCTAAAGGCAAATCACATTTTATTCCACAATCTTGCATCACAGCTGTTGAATGTGTATGTGTGCTGCAAGACTTATTTCCCATTCAACCTGACACCCCTGTTTCCATGGTAATTTATGAGGCCTGACCCATGAGTCTGAATGCCCAGCTCCCAAAACCATCTTCTTCATGCGTATCATAACCCCTCTTTGAACTGACTGGTAGCCAGCACAGCTTTTTCAGAAAGCAACAAAGCCTTAAAATGTGAAAACTGATAGTCATGACAAAGCTTTCAGTTTACCTCTCCTTTTTCAGGTTAGGCTGAAGGTTGGGATAAAGGTGTGTTTTTTTCTGTTTTTTGGGGGATACAACTGCACAATGGCCAGAAAGAAGCAAAAATCATATCTGTATTAGTCACTTCTTCTACTGTGTATGTAAACATGTCTAAAAACTACAAGGCACTATACCCGCTTTTTGCCTCCAGTCACATTTGTTGAGGTCTCTGCACCACACTGTAGCCTTGTTAGGGCAGAGGAATAGCTGAATGAGAGATTCTCAAACAGGGGCAGTCATTTGCAGAGTGTGTTTCTAAGTTATTCCAGCTCCCCGCAGCTCAGCAGTGGCTGACCCTTCTCCCCGTCTGTCTGCTAAGAGGCCTACAGGGAGGAATCAGCCCAAATTACCTTTATTGATCCAGAGAGACAGGTGAATACCAAGCAGGTCGCTCTTCCCTTCGCTCTTCTTATCTCTCATCCACCGTTTTCACCACACTCCCCTCCCTGCCTGCGAGAGGAGAGAATTTGAAAAAGAAACAGGGAGCTTTTATGTGAGAGGGACTACTCTAACCGCTGCCACGCGTCACTGTATCCACCATTGCAGTGATTTAGTGTTTGCATTCAGGTTGTTGTGATTAAACCTGCCTTCTCGTTGCTCATCTCTCTCCGGCGACTGAGTGAACAGAAATGGTGAGCGGCTGTTTTTCTGCCTCCAATCCACCGTTGTCCTTTCGCCCCAGCATACAAATCACTGTGGCGGTGGAAAAGATACTCCATTAGGTCCAACTCTGAGTTAAATCAATGCGTGACTTATCAAATGAAATAGGGGATTATGAGGTAATCACCTGGCAAACGTTGCTGAAATTGTAATTATCTCCACTGCACACATCTCAGAGAGAGGAGACCAAACTAACTATTTAAGTGGAGGGTGAGATAACAAGGTGTAGAAAAGCACAACAGCTATATTTCTTAGGCGGCCGCGTGAGCCAGAATGTTTATGTGCTGAGAAGAGCCAGAACAACTCTGTGGTTTCTCTCGCTCAACAAATTCAAATACGTCTGAAGGCGCTCGGTGCACTGACAGATTTATGCTTCTGTCCCCTGTTTCATTACTGCAACGCTGCTCAGCCTTGCTGCTGCTTAATCACACGCTGTTTTTGTGCATTCTCAGGGTGCAGGAACGACAGGTGCTGCATTATGTACAGTGCTATGAAGGGATTTGTAAAGTGCACACTTTAATCGAATTATGTGAAGTACAAATAAGAAAAAAAAAAGAAGAAATGTAAATAAATAATTTAAAATTCAAAACACAAATAATGTAATGAAACTAAAGAAATACAAATATACAGAATAACATTAAAATTGAATTATTAAATAAATATTTTATAATATAGAATATAATAAGCTTCTCTTTTAAAAAAAAAAAAGCTTTATAATGTTGGGGTTTTTTTCCACTTTTAATTACAATTTCATGCATTTCATTGTAATTGATTTTGGACCCTGATGCAATTTAAATTAATATTTAAAGTCCACTGTCAGTTGAAATCTGTTATCAGCCTTGTTTTTTTTTGTTTTGTTTTTTCTTTTTTTTTGGCTGAAAGGTCAAACTTAAGACACTTTTGAATGGGAATTTAAATCCATCGCGACAACAACAAATGAATAAATAAATATGTATAAATACTGTAATCTAGTACTTAAACCCTTGTGAGGGATATATTTACATTTAAACCCTTACTGGATTTACAATAATTTAATATGCATTTGAAACAGAATGATACATCTATGAATGCTTATGTTTCATATTCTATGTCTGTATTAATCTATTGTCTTTAAAGCAACATGTGCAGTGAAACCCTCCTTTCATACATGTGGAGTTTGATTTATCTGCATCCCATCGTTGAGGACTGCTGGTTAGTGCACAAGTGCAACACAGCCCCCAGGTGGAAGCACTGCAGAGTTACAAAACTGGGCCAAAACCAGCTGAAATCTCACTTTCAGCTGTCTTACCCCATCTGTTGGTCGAAGGCCCTCATTGTGCTTTGAAATAAAAACTAATCAGAGGCACACACCTCAAACACCTCCCAACAGGTTGTGTGTTTTTTTTCACAGCTAACCATCCCCACAGCAATGTATTTGATAATCAATGTCACTGCTACTTTGACAGACAGTTTTACAGCAGTCTCTTACAATTCCTGTATACACACAAAAAGTGCTTCCAAAACATCCAAAGTGGACTTTATTAAAGTTAAATACAGAGAGAAAAGCATTACTTACTGTTCCATCATTGCATTGGGATCAGATTTCTATCATGTTTTCTCAGAGCTGCACATATAAATATAATCTGTCTTTTTTTTCCCTCCACACAAAAGAAGCACTTCCTGTCTGTATGCACCTTTTCAACACAAACTTGTGCACTGGCAGATGCACAGTGCCCCCTTTTGGCTCACAGCTGAACTACTTCTGACAAAAAAAAAAACAAACAAAAAAAAAAAAAACAGCAGTGTTGTGTAAATAAACCGAACCTCCATCAAAACTGCTCTGACTCGGTGCAAGTCTGACAACAAGCTCTCTGCTGGCAGCGGAGGTGAGACTGTGGGAAGCCGGGACATTCGGCTGGGCCTCGGCCCGCCTGAGTCACACTTCGTCACCTCTCTTGGTGTCTGTGATCACACCGCGAGCTCAGTCAGAGTTCACAGAGGCCTCCCGACAATCGCACCCTCCACGTGAACTTTCATTACAAAATTACTAACTCCAAAGCCAACGTTTCCACTGACACAATTATTACTTAAAGATGAATGGTCGATTTTGAGTAACACCAAATTCATGTCAATAGCATGGAAAATGACAGTCTTTTAGGGACGTAGTCATGACCTACAAAAGTAGATATTGTCAACAAACTAAAACATGAGAAAACTGATATTCATCTCCTTTTATATTTTTAAAACTAAAAACTGACTAATAACTTAGTATTGGTGTGTAGCAGTTGCGGCTCACGTGACCTCAGAGGTCAAACATGGGCCTGTACGTTCATCACCATTAGGTGTGTCGTCCTCACGCCTGAATTCACACCAGCTCCTGGGAAAGGCCAGCGTGTGTCTGAAAACTTGAGACTGTGCAAAGTTCACCAGAGTTCACAAATGTTTATGTTGTGATCGGACAGCATGAAAACAATCTAAATTATTATGTTATTTTAAAGATGTACACTTATTTCTTGTCCCATGTGTATTTTCATTTCATGTGTGTCCCATGTGTATTTCAGTCTAAGCACTTTGCTTCGCTCCGATTCACAAATAAAACTGAAACTACCTGCTGCAGATAGACTTGTGACTCTTCATCTTTTTCTTCTGCTGCACTTTCCTTCTCAGCAATTTTCCAGTGCATGTGTTTCTTCTGCCACCATACCCATACATACAAAACACAAGGTAATTTATGCGCATGTAGATAAACTCTAAACTTTTACTATATATTTTTTTGTTGGATATATTTTATTGTATATCTCTGTTTAGTTGTATATTGCTCGTTTATATTTTATTTGTACAACTATATTTTAAGGTCTTATTTATTTCATTGCTCTGGTATACCATTTATTTTAATTCATTTTATTTTGTTTTTTATTTCTTGAGCTTTTTTGTTTAGTGTCTCTCTTTAGTGTCTCAATTATTGTTAATATTTATTGTTAAAAATTATTTTTTAGCATTGTTTGGGGAGCCTGGGATTTAAGACTTTGATTACCAGTGATTGCTGATGTAAATTGTTGCATAATGACAATAAATTCTTGAAAAATCTTGAAAAAGCCCGCTGTAAAATATGTGCTTTGTGCAGTTTGTGCATCAAAGATTAGAAGTTCATCAAACAGGGCATCAGTCCCTGGCTTTTTATTCAACTCTGGAGGTGAGCAAACTTCACACCCAAGCAAGTGACACTCTCCAAACCTGCAGCTCTGACACCCAGCCCCGGGACCCTGGGAAAGTCTCAACCAGGGCTGGGTAGAAGAGGTCATGAGCATCATCGATTCAGCACCACTAATATCAGCTCTTCATATGAATTTAACATGTTATTTTGAAGCTCGACCACCCTTGTGATCACCGTGTTTGAAAAATATTCATGACAAACTGTTTTGTTGCTGTACACCTCTGCAGTCTTTAACCTCGGCTGCATGTGTCAGCTTTGCTTACTGAAGTCTTTGCACGACTGTGGGTGTGTGAAGTAAAATGTGAACGAAAATCTGTCGACCTATCGTACAGGTCTGTCTTGTGCTTAGAATAAAGGCACGCTGCACATTGCAGGTCACTTGCTCAGAGGCAGCGCGGCACCTCTGCCGGGGTCAGAGGCCACCATGTCTCACGTTAATAAGGTGTGTAAACTTTGCACCCTGAAAAACACCTAAAGACGATCCCGAGGGTTCCCACGGAAAGGCCTGAAGGTTGTCACAGGGGCAAGTTGAAGAGTTCAAGTCAGAGTCAGAAATGCAAAATGTGTCATTTATAAGAAAAACTGGATGGACAGGATGACAAGCTGCTTTATTGCAGCTGTACTTACCTACAGTGCTATTCTATGTTATAATAGACATTTTGGGATAAGGGCGTCAAGCTCTCCTCTGATATGCAGTGACACCTACTTTGCACAGATCTTTGACATTTTTGTGCATTAAAATCCGACTGTATGTGGGTATATTCTACATCTTCCACGAAACTCTAACCCTTCTGCTGCTGTGAAACATTCAAATCACTTCACTGCTGCATGTTAATAACGCTGTATCTGCACAAACTCTATTCATTCTGCAGTATTGCATTAACATATTGTTCTTATAAAGGAGGATTTACTTTGCGGGCTGCACAGCAATTCATCAGGCAACTGCCCCACAGTCACAGATGCCCTGGTTTGGTGGCCCCTGGTTCACTGTGTGTCATTTGATTGGTAGCAATTAAAATAAATGCAAATATATGTGCAATATGTGTGCATATTTCAATTTACACACCACCAGCACAGCACATCATCAGTACCCATCACAGGAACGGACTCAGTTTAAATCAGTTTAATTCTTTCAGTGATGCCGTCCACATATCATGTATTACTAAAAGCTTTTGGATTCGGGAGCAGTGCTGGTGGTTGACTGGAGCTCCAGATGTGATGATGCTGCCTTGTTTTTATATAATGTGACACTGCTTAGTTTGTTTGGATTTACAGAAGTCAGAGAGATAGAAATGAATCTGAAGTCAACATTTTTCTTACACAACAAAACACAGTTTTCCTCAAGGGGCTTTTCACTTGTTATTTGTGAACACACATCTATTCATTCTATCATTCTCTATCCTGGGTGGGAGAAAGAAAACACCTTTTATAAGATGGCACAAATCTACATCTGTGTTTTCATGTACGACATCATTATTTTCTGGACACTGTCAGTGATTTTAGTCTGAATTCAGACTCCCATCAGGGGTCTGCAGACGTTTCCCCTTTGACTACCATGACTGCAGACCTGCATGCCCCCCCGACACCTTTCACACCCTCCACGTGTCGCACAGTTTCCGCACTTCAGGCGACTCTGCGCAGGAAATGGTGCGTTTTACCACCTCGCACTTATCCATGGGAAAGGAGCTGTGCGCGTGAGTCAGATAAACAAGATGCATTAAAACAACTCACCCTGCCACAACTTTATTACATAAAGTAACTCAGCCCAGGCGTCTCTGTGGGCTCCAAGAAGCAATTATGAGGAAGATCACATTAATGTTATGTTGAAGAGATGCTTCAGTGAAAAGGAAAATTAAAAATGATGTCTGATGTCTTTCTACGCAGACTTTCAAACAGCCACGTTTTTTTTTTCTTCTTTCCGGTCACTGCACACTTATAATAACTTCTTTGATTTCTGTGGTGAAACTTGTGGCAAACGTCACTTCAAGAATTAAGCCCCACACAGCGACGCTCATTTTATGTATTTTATTGCAATTCAGAGCAAAAATACAAAAGAGAAGGTAGAAATGTTCAAAGAATAACTTAAGCATTTACATTCTTGGTGTTATAGAAGTAAAAAAACGGGTCTATTTACACATATTTACACCAATAAGTTAAGAAATATATTATCACATTATGCAAGCTTTTATGCTCTGGGAGCCACATTTAATTCAGCTCCTTCTCCATCTCCTCCTCCTCCTCCTCGCTGTCTTCGTCGCTGCTGGAGTCCTCGTACACGCAGATGGTCGCTTGGACCGGGTAGTTGCGCAGGAGCATCTCCGCGTCCTGGTACAGGTAATCAAAGCACCGGGACTTGGGCCAGAACAGTCTTGAAAGAAAAAAAAGAGGGAAAACGGGAGTAAGACACGATTTCAACAACAATAACAACAGCATTTAAATAAAAGAGGCTCTGGAAGAATAAAATATGATTCGCATGAGCTCTACTTACTTCACTGGGTGGACGAACTGAGGAGGTTTGGGGTGTTTTCCATCATGAAGCTCTCCATGAAGAGAATGAGGCTGAAATTTAAAAGAAACGATCACGTTAAGTTACATTTATCCACTAAACAAACCACATTAAGATGGAAGTACATGTAAAAAAGCAAACGTAAAGTCTTATGGCGGTCTGAACTCACCATGTGTGCGCCCTCTCTGCTCTCGGTCCCGGTCCACGGCCTCCACATGTCGGACTGCTGAGGAGCATTGTCTCCAGTCAAAACAGAAGTTAATCCGCTGTTGGTCGGGGAAGCCTCCATGGTTCTTTGTGGTGTGCTGTGTCTTGCGTAAAGTCCTCAGAGGATGTGTGGCTGGCCTCACACATCCTCCCTATTTATCAGGGGCCACAGCGGCCGGTGCCAAATTGCGCTTTGACGCGTCCCCAAGTGTCTCCATGCGCCGCGGTGCCGAGGTGCGAAATCACACTTCAGCAAACTCCAGCCATATGGCTGCTTTCTTACTTCATATCTGGATGTAGGATAAGGAGCAGAGCTCGTCAGAGAGTGGCCTATCAGACGCACATTACCAAAACCAACTCTAATGAAAGTTTGATCAGAGTGAAGAGTCCTGAGCAGAGGCTGCTGTTTGGATGCGCTCTGTGCGCCCTCACAAGGGTTTGATGGAGCAGCACCATTTTAATCCACCTCTCCCATTTAATTCTATGAATATGATGCGTTTTAATACCAAACATGGTAACAGATTATAGATGATTTGGCTTTGTTGGGCTATGGGTGATTTAAAAAAACTCTTGAATTCTTGGACCCCTTCACCTCTCGGCTCTCTCCGTCTGTGTAGCCATTTGTGTGCGAGGTGTGAAGAAACACGTGCCCTACTGTCACAGCCCGCTGAGAGAGCTGATGGAAGGAGGCTCGTGCTCAGCGGTGGGGGCTGACACGCGCCGGCCTTTTGTGTGCACAGCAGCGGGGGGGGCGAAGAGCCACACTTCAGCAGATGCGGCCCTGAACGCACCGCGCTCACATATGGAAAAGCTAATGATATTACATTAGTATGCAGCCTCGTGACAGAGAACCTCTGTAATCCGCTGATTTAATTAGTCCTATTTCTTTTAGATAAGTGAGGTGTTTTATTTTTACCCCCTAGTGCACCAGCAGGGGGCAGTGTGGGGCTGCGTGCTGGGGTGAAACTGAAACTGTAATATTTGACACTTTTGTTTAAAACCTGTCTGCTTAAAACTGCATTCTAAGCAGCAAGAGGTCTCCACAAAGGTACTGATATTTGTGTGCACTTTGATGTGACTGTTCAGAGCAGTGGCCCTGCAGCGAGGGTGTGTGTGTGTTTAAAGGTGAACGTGCATGACCAGCATAACATTTCTTCATACACTAACTCCCTACACATCACAACACTCTCCTCCCGGGAAGAAGCAGTCAGAGCTGGGCACTAATAAGGCCCATGTAGACCTCTCTGCCTCTCTTTCTCTCTCTCTCGCTCTCTTTCTTTCTCCCTCTCCATCTGTCTCCTTGCCGCCTTCTCTGCTCTGGAGCTAATTGGAGGCTCTGCACTCTGCTGCCGGCCTCTTTTGTGTTTATGTGTCATTCACTCTTTTGCCATACTTTGTGCTATAATTGCACAAATATACGGTCACATTAGGTGGCTGTGCTGTTTGAACACACGTGCACCGGAACGGTCAGATTAATGTGCTGCTCGTCAAAAGATCTTTTGTCTCTTACAGGTGAGTGAAACTAGGCCAGAGTAGTAGGAGTGTTTTTTTGTTTTCATTTTTTCCCTCAATAATGGTCATCGAAAAGATACACCTTGTATCTTGGTTTGAATATTCTGCTGACGTCTCTTTGCCCCAACAGGGGAAATGAGTGAATAAAAGCAGAGCACAAAAGACGCGGCAGCAGTTAATGCAAGGGACCCTGTCTGCTGTGAATGGAGCAAAATTGAAATTCCCTGTTAAGACCCCCAGAAAATACAGCCCACTAACACACACGAGCAAAAATGAACCAAATATTAAGGACACTCATCAAGGAGAGCAGAGGTACCCAGAAGAAAAACCCATTAGCCCCCGTTGGCTTTCCTTGTTAAGGATAAATCAGTAACAGAGGATAAGATGGAGATAAAGAGCTGCTGGCAGGTTTTTGAGACTGGGACTGGACAAAAAGGAAGCAACAGCTCAACTGTGTAATATTTCAGTGTTTTCTCTCTGCTGATATTAAAGAGACTTAACTTGCTTGACAAAGAAGTTCACCACTAGCTAAAGGAAAGATTTTCTTCATTATGCTCTCCCTCACTTGTGTGTTGCTCTTCTTTGGTCCTTCTTTTCTCCCTGGTTTATTATTCATAGGTCATATTTCCTCTTTTTAGCCCTCATCATTTACAATTCACTCTTACAAAGACTTCTGATACTTGACTCCCCCCCAAAAAACCCTTCTCCATGGCAACAGTCAACCACGAATAATATAATTTTCTTGTGGTCTATTCAGGAAAGTCTTATCTTTTTTATTTTACTGGACTGCCGTGTAAATGACAGATTTAGATTTGGTACCAAAACTAATGTGACTTCACTCTTTAGCCACGAGTAAAAATCCCACAGCCAAGACGCAAAACCTGTATGATGATACCTTCACGTTCCCCTGGGTCCTGCTTGTTGATCGGCCATTATGTCTGTGATGGGCTCCATTATTGTGCTTTAGCTGAAAAGCCATAATTTGAATTATTCACATTAGTACTGTACTCCATGACAGTGGTAAATGCCAGCAGGTACGTTGATCGAACAAATGTTAGTGATACACTGATTAAGAGGTTCCAGTAACTAAGAGATGTTTACGATGTTCTCCGCTCTGCTTTTCCTCCAGACTTGCAGACAGCTGAGACAGTTCAAAATGGAGAACTCCTCTATTTTAATGAAGATCCTGTCCTGACCCAACTCCTGTTTATAGAGCTTTGTTGAATCGGTCTCAACAGCCATACAAATCTGAAAAGAAGCTATAAAAATGTTCCTCACAAAACTTAAATCTACATTCAGTGTGCTGTTCACCGCCTCTGTGGAAATACAAAGGCTGTTGTTCCCTTTCATAGTGCTGATTGTGAGATACTGTGCAGGTTCCACTTATTATTTGCATTCTGGCTGCGTACTAGCTGTGTTTGCTTATTTGTGTCTAATTTTTCCCCGCTTCTGGCTGTGTTTGTGCAACAGACAAAGCAACATTTCGTAGTGGCTCTGCGTGTCAGATCTGTGAGATCCTGTTCTCTTGTTTGTCAGCTGTGAGTGTCTGTGTAAAACAAACTGTAAAGAGATGAATTTACATTTTCGTAACAGCCGTAGAATCATTGCCGTGGTGAGCTGGCATTTTCTTTTGCACTGCTTAGTTCTGTTTTGCTTTATCCGAGGGAAGGTCTTTTTGTTTCTTTGTTTCACTAAGAAAAAGACAGATTGTTTTGTTTGTTGTTTTTGCCCTGCTTCACCCTGAATTTATACTGCTTCTTTTCATTTTGCCTTTTGTTGTAGTGAATTATTTCCCTTCATTACACTTCTCAGACTTCAGTTTGAGGACAACCTTTGAACCTTTATGTTGTTCTCCTTCTTCCCTAGAAGAGGGTGCACCGATTTTGAAGAGAGCATTTCTTGTATTTATTATCTATACAAAACATCAAATAATCATTACCCGCCAAGGCACAGGGCTCAATAAAACACACAGCTGTAGAAGAAATGACCCGTCACTCATCCATCAGGTGTCCAGTGGCAGCTTTTTAATCAAACCTAATTGGTATGCAAATCCTTAACCTCATGGAGCTGCGGTTCAATATCCTCAAACTATATTATCACCCTGAGGTTGACCCGAGAGTCCATGTTTTGCCACTGATGTTACATGATGATAAACTCGTACAAAGCATGACAGTTCATGTTTATATGAATTGACGTAGGTTTTATTGAGAGTTGAGCTATGTTCTGAGAACAGCCATGCAGAAGGTCAGGCTGATCCAGGTCTTGGTTTAATTGAAGTTCCGAGTGTTCCCTTGGAAACCATCTGACGGGATAAAGGTTCGCTGTAAGCAGCAGCTGGAGAGGTTTCCTAGAACATAACAGAAAAACTATGAGTAAAAACATAAGATAGCCGTAAATTCAATAGAAAACCTCACAGCATGAATTAAATAGACAAATCTAAAGTACAGAGGACATAATAAGAAAGTGATAGAGACAGACTTTATTATAGATAGCTATGCTTGCATGGTATAAGCATTGATCTGTAAAACATTTTTATTCATAAGTAGTTGTTATATTATGAATGAATTTACCATTGAATTTAGAATCATCAGTCTCTCAGTGTAGCTTCTACCTTTCATGAGTTCATTGATTTACTCGGCCCTTGTTTTACTCTCTCTCTCTCTCTCTTCTCGGATCTTCATCTTCATTCCAGTCACTGACCCTCCACCACAGAGAGCAAAGGCTCTAATCTCTGAGCAAGGGTCAAGATGACATGCCACGTCTTCTCCCCCTGCTCTGCGCCGGGATTAGCTTCGGCGACTGCTCAATATGCAGCTGGGTCTGGAGTTTATGCAGACAAAAACAGATTCGGGAGGCCCATCCATCAGAGCTGATGCACCGAAAATACCACTTGTGAGAGTCCATTTCGATGACAGCAGAGAGAGGGAGGGGGAGAGCATTTGAGGTTGACGTTGCGGAGAGAGAGAGAGGAAATCGTGTCTGCTGAACGAAAAGCTCCTCTTAATTTGTGCAGTAGGGACGCCTCAGTATCCCAGACTTGGTGAAAGTGAGAAATAACCCAGCGCTTTAGGCTTAAGGGAACCTTTTGAGAAAGTCAGGAAGAAGAGTGAGACAGGGAAAAAAATGAGACAAATAAAGAGACTTCAATTGCCATGCAAGACTGATCTCGAGGATAAGACTTTGTTGAGGAAATGCTGAATATATTATTGCAACGTCAGAGTAATGCATTGCATGTAGCGACAATGCTGACGCAGAACTGATCCTGAATATTTCATAGTGTCTTGTTTGAAACCTTGAATGTTTCTATCCCCAATTCACAAATGGACGGATTTGAAGCAGTCAGGGTAGCGGGTGGTTGGGGATTTAAAGCTAGGGAGACGATTTCTGACCAGCATATTAAAATGAAGGACAGGAAAGTAAATAAGGAACAACATTGGAAAAATGTACCGGCCCAGTAGAGAACACACACAGAGCGTATTGACGGAGATGTGTCGATAGAACAGAGCAGAAAATTGAAAGTGCAAAATGTGGTCTTCACTCTCTTTGTTACTCGCACCTGCCATGTCTTTGTTTGTGGTGAAGAATTATCTGTTTTTAAGCAGCAGAATTGATGTTTATTAATGCCTCCTCCTTACAGCACCTGCAGTGGTGAGTCAGAGAGCGAATGTCCCGGTGGTCATCTACATGCATCAGAGGTCTGCAGCCTCTACGTCAGAGGCTGTGGTCTCACCTTACACCTCACCTTATTAGTTTGGGCACTCTGTGTTTCAAGGCAGGTTGGTGATGTGCTGCACATCATATATTGATGATGAGGGATGACGCATTGCATTGGGGTTTAACTATTTTTATCTGCTGGGACTGTCAGAAATCTCTGCAGAAACCTGCTTTTGAGATTCTAACTGAAATTATCTCCCCCAGCACAGCAGCAGGTTTTAAAGGCAAATTAATAGACGTGTATGTGCTTTGATGAAATAGCCTTTATTCAGTTCAATTACAGACGTCATCATATTGGAGAATCTACCTGTTAAAACAACGATGACATTTAAAATGCAAAAAGACATTTCAGAATGAGACAAAAGCTAGAACTGTTAGAAATGTTGTCCATGGTGCAACAAAACACAAGAGAAAACAATGCTCATGATAATAATGTGGAAACAATGTGACAATGTGAAGGAGATCGCTCGTGATGAACCTAAAGAGAAATATCACCCAAATCTTCAGCTCAACTTGGTGAGTTTCAGCTCAATTTTGACATCGTTAACTGTCTTTAGCAGCCGCAGCTCTTTTTATTATAAAGGCTGTAGACTACCTGCTGAGCACCAAATAGCATTCCTACGCAGTTAATGACAGAAACAAATTAGTAAACACAATGGAGCATTTAGCAGCTTAATAGATTCAATCATGAGTTGGTAGAGACCAAAAACAGAGCTAAAAGAGAGTAAATATTAGTCTTGCTGTCATCATGTGGCCAGAAACAAGACTCTCAATGAATGATAGTGTTGCTCCTTCACTGCTGGATGTGTAAGCAAGCAAATGGATAACATGTCATGTCAATGTAAAAGGTGGTGATAAGTTAAAGTTGTGTTCACATTGCTTCTCCTGCCCCAAAAGGCCATCGTGTTTGGCACATATCTGGTGTGCTGGTGATACAAAGAGCCTTCTCTCCTCGCTGACAAGCACTATAAGAACTCGACTGCCAGCTACCACTGGGCACATTTTATTTTGATCAAAGCTGTTGCAACATTCACAGTGAAAGCAGTACAGTATATCATCTCACCATGACCACCGCGTCAAAACAAAAGAACAAAGCAAAAGCCCAAAGAATAACAGGGCAAAGCAAAACCAGCGGAGCAGCTTTGAGAAACAAGTTGCTTTCACTGAAATATCATTATTGATCTGCAGATGAATATGATACAAAATACCATAGACAGCAGGCTTTGATTTAGCCTTTTTACCCTTCTAGCTTTTAATAAAATGAATGCAGACAAGTTAATTAATTTATAAATATATGTTACCTAGTTATCATATTTTCATTACATCCGTGAAAATCATCTACAGAAATCTGCAGAGTATAATTCCTTACAGTGATTTATGTTATTTCTATCGTATCGTGCAGCTTCATTTGAGCCAGTCTCTCCTTCAGCTGAGCAGCAAGCAGACTAGAAAGAGGCAGTGATGTCATCTGGAGACAAAATGTAGGACTAACACTAGTGATTGTTTTACAGAGGTGTGGGCACACTGGGCCGTCTGATTCATAGCTGTGAGTAAATCATTCAAAAACAAATAATGGGAATGTGATAACTCAACAGATACTCTCAGAGAACAAAAAGCCAGTCTCTGATTCAGCGTGAACAAAAAAAAACAACTCATGGACCCAAGTTGGATGTTTTTCAAATTATGATGATGATGTAATGGCAGAGGTTTTTATATGCAGAAACAATCCCAGTTGTAATCGATGCAGGCTGCTTTCAGTCCATTTATTCTGTGTAGGATCTGCTGGGGAGCCATCTGCCCGGTACATTCCAGCAGCCCCCCCCAAATCACATTTAATGTCGGATAATTGTCACAATTTATATCCTGTGCCAACAATCACAATGATGTGTGGTGTTTATGTAGTGCAGCAAAAAGCATGAGTGAGGAGATCCAGGTGGTGGAGATGCATGTGGCTCAGTGTTTTCGTTGACTGACCTTCAGTATACCTAAACTATAGTTTGTGCCACAACAATCTTTCCACCACCTTTCATTGCACTCTAGTTAATGTGCAGATATTCTGGAAGTGATTCTGAGACCACTGCTGGCATAAGACATAAAGTAATTGAATGTATTCCCTTGGTTTTAGAGAATGGTTTGATATCAACGTCCTGTTTGGCAGTATGTTCGGTCTGCCGCTGCCAGCTTTTATACTACAACCAGATGGTGCCAGAATGAGGAATTGTTCCAATCCTTCACATAGTGGTGTTAATTTAAAGGAACTGGAACAGTGTGTACGTGGACGGTGCCAAATCTGGCTTGATCGAAATCCTGCAACAGAACCAGCTCTGCCAAAAACAAGGCATTTTGCAGCTAAAGCAATCAGGCATGTTATGGCCAGGAGGTCTGAGGCAGCGCAGGCAAATTAGGAAAATAAAATACATTATTCGCACTCTCACCATTATGGTGTGTGTGAATGTGCATGTGTGTGTGTGTGTGTGTGTGTGTGTGTGTGTAAGCATACAAGAGAAAAACTACATTAATACTAAACACTGTGGGTCTAAACTGAGATCATTCCAGGGTAGTGAAATATACAAAGGGTCTAATAGCACCAAGACTTTAATGTATTTCATGCATTTGTGATCTTTCTGGTGAATATAATTTTTATGATGGAAGATTCATCATGGAGCGTCTGTGAATAAAGGCACACTGTAAGTGGCTCGGCTTAAGAGGTGCTTCACAAATTAAAGTAATGCAGGGCCCCTAATGAATGTTGAATGTTTATTCATGAAGGGATGAAAAGATGGTATTCGCTAAGGTTGTGTTTCAGAGTTTTAATAAGCATTTCCAGCCTTGAGCAGACGCTTGCTCACATTTTCAATCCCTCCTCTGTGCAAGAAAATTTAAAATCATTAGTCACGGTTGTTTTGTTTATAGTCATTCATCAAGCCCTCACTCCACCTAAATGGCAAATGGTCAGGACATTCAGATGTGCACTTCCTCAACAGACTTAGTGGGTAGTTAATTACAAAACTGTAACCGGGGGTTTTCACAAAACGTATTACTAAGCCCAAGGGCATAACTGAGATGCTGACATTGATTGCGTAGAACAGATTTGGGAGGTCCCTAAATAGCATGTTATTTTAACATTTTATGAAAAATACACTCGTCAATACTCAGCTGGGATAACTTAACGTCTGAGAGGTTTTATTTTTACAGATGTTTCATAGTGAACAAATAAACACTTCATGATGGTGTTTCCTGAGTGGTTAAGGGATAGATTTGACTGAATGAACAGCAAACAACTTGTTCCAAAATAACTCTGAGTCAAGGATAACATAAGACAATCATTTTAATCTGTATGCGTGTCTGAGTGGTTCCAAGACATCCTCCTTGAAGTCTGAACACTGACCACTATAATGAATCATTCTGATGAACTCATCGCCATGTACATAGTTAGCTTTTGTCTCTTCAAACAAAGTGGTGTGTCACTGTATTGTAAAATGTCATCATGCATAATTCATGATAATATTACTCACTGTGCTGTGGATCTGAGAGTAAAAGAGGGCATTCCCTCAGGTTGTCTGTGACTATGAGGTTAGATGTAGGCAAAGCTTTGTGTCTTACGCCCTGAGTTTCAGCATGATTAATTATATTTAATGAAGAAAAATAAATAGAGCTCTCCTTACACTTCACATAACCAAGCCCACCCAACTAATTCAGTCTTATTATTATCTTACTAAATTGCAGATGATGCACAGCAGCTGAGAATTACACACGATTTCAATTCAATTAGACCACCTTCAAGACAAAGCAGCCCCCCCGGTGGAGGCACCTCGTCCTCCTATTAGAGGAGAGCAGCAGACTCAGCCACTGGTTAACAGGAGCGTTTTTCTTTCCCCCCCCCCCCTCTCTCTTTTTCTTCCCTTTTTTTTGTGCAGCGTGATCTCGGTGTGGCAGAGCTGCAGAGGACGCTGGGTGACGGTGACAGGCTGCAGCTCCGCTCTCAGGTGGATGGAGTTTTTGTTTTTTTAATCCAGGGTGGGGGGAGTCGTCATGGATTTTGTTTTGTTTGCTTTCTGTCATCTTTCGGGCGCGTTGTTGAATTCCGGAGGATGGATTGAATAATGTGAGGAGTTGCAGGACTGCTCCCCCCTCTTTCTCTCCAACATCCACAGACTCTCTGCGCCCACCTGGATAACTGTGGTTTGTAAACTTTGTGGCTCCGGAGTCACTGTCCCCTTCATGCTTTATCTATCTAGACTGACTCTTTTTGCCTTCTCCTCTCCAGGTCCGTAGAAATCGGTTGGAGATGTCCGACCTCCACAACAGGAGCCAAAGCAGCGCGCGTCGCAGCGACTACGTGTGGCAGTACGAGTACTACGACGACGACGAGGAGCCCGTGTCGTTTGAGGGACTCAAGGCGCACAGATGTGAGCTCAGCACACCTGTACTCCCTTTATCTTCCCTTTCACTGCCTGTGTGTGTGTGTGTGTGTGTGTAGGTATACTCACCTTTACCACTGATCAGTCACTCAGTAATGATACATCTCCAGTTCACCTGATTTTCACTCTCTGGTTGATTCTTATTGCTCTGTGCCTGCCTCTCATTAAACTAATCACCTGACTGCAAAAAAAAGAAAAAAAAATCATGAGATGCCTGTGGTTTTATAGTTAAATACTAATGAATGTTGCACAGAATGGTTGGGGGAGTTTGATCTCAGGCAGAGAGGAATTAGGATCAGCAGCACAGCAGAGAGGAGCAGATGGAAGAAGGGTCTGTCGTTTAAAACAGCGTGCTCTAATAAGACTCTTCTCCTCTGTGGCATTTCAGACTCCATCGTCATCGGCTTCTGGGTCGGACTTGCTGTGTTTGTCATCTTCATGTTCTTCGTCCTCACGCTGCTCACAAAGACGGGAGCGCCACATCAAGAGTGAGTATACCAGCAGGTAGCAGGTAGTTTTTTCTTTTTTCCTCCCCCCTGCCTGCCCCCACCTGTTCACTCTCACATCTGGCCCTGTGGGGATCGATTCAGCACCAAGGAGAGCTCAAGCAATTCAGTCCCGCCACCTCTCAACTCAGAGCCGAGCAGCAGCTTTCATGTCTGAAGGTGAACTCCTGATGTGTGCAAACGACAGACACACAGGGCTGTAATGTGCTTTCACTGAGCCTTTCTGCTCTCCTGGCGATAGATGAGGCTGAAGAGTGTTTTAATTTGGGTAACCACTTGTTGTTCTCATGTGCACGATGCTGATATTCGACTTGGAGGTGTCTGTGGCAGGTCTCAAGTGAAGATCAGCGGGAGAAATCAATTATTTAAGGTCTGAGGGAGGCTCTTAAGTTAAGCCTAGATGAAATGGGAAATTTATTGGCTGGTGTTACATCGACCCCCTTCTCACCCTCCATTTCTTTTTTCAGGAAATGTTGCTAGGCTGATTTTTAGTTTTCATTTCCAGACACGTACACAAAAATAGTGAAAAAGAGGGAAATCAAGACAAGCAATCTTCAACAACACAGCAACAGGTCAATTCAGGATAGAAATGACTGAAAAAGCCCTCTCAAATTTTAAAAGCTGTTTTCCTGCTGCAATCACACCTTGGATCTTGCTTTCCTCCTGAACAGGAACCCAGACTCTGCCGAAAAGCGCCACCGACCAGGGAGCTGTCTGGTGGACATTGACAGTCCCCAGGACGAAAACGAGAAAGCCTTCTCTCGTCCGTTACTGGGCGAGTCCCGCTCGTATTTCCATTTCTACATCAACGAGGAGGATCAGGACCGGGGAAAGAAAAAAACAGAAGATACCAGAGTTGGAAAGCACACCGGGGCCCAGGTCCAGCAGGGGACCTGCACCCGGCCCGGAGGCGCCGGCTCCTCGGGGATGGACGAGATGGAGGAGGACGGCGAGGAGGCCACGGTACGCCAACCTCTCAGTGGACTAACAGAGGAGAGCAAGACAGACAGAGAGTGTGCTTTCTTTTCTCACTACAACATTCCTAACTTTGTGAACTTGGAGCACAGTTCAACGCTCGCCGAGGACGATCTGCTGTATGAACCATCCGTCATACTGGAGCGCCAGTCTCACTGTGACATCTACTAAGGCCTAAAAGAAATCCCAGGCATGGACATACTGCTAACGTTACTCACCCAGATCGGGCTAGAGAGAACAAAAGAGAGCCCATAATTGCATATTAAGTGCAACTCACAGCTATAAATATATATTCCTCATGAAGAATGACTTCGATGTGGCTGCAGACACTAGATGGCTTTCCACACAGGAAAATGAGAGAGGCAGTCACCAGGGAGAGATTCTTTCTACAGTTCATTCTGCTATTATTGCTGTCTTGTGTTCTTGTGCAATTTTGGACATTTTCTCTCTAACGGCACACACGTGCAGGTTGGTCTAGCAACAAGGGTAAAAGCATGTAATTGCATTAAGTTTGTTCTAAAATGAGCAGCCCTCAATTAAAAAGGTGAAATGTACTAAAACTGTGTAATTAGCAGAAAAAATCAAACACATTATTCTTTTTACAGGGTAGATAACCTCAGACCTTAGATGACAATGTGATATGTAGATTGTTCTCTTAGAGTAGAAATGATTCTGATTGTCCAATTAAAGCCTAAGTGGTTGACATGGAACTCAACTCAACTCTGGTCTTAACACTACACAAGGGTTATCAGTATGAATGTCCTAATAATTTTATATCAACCCTTAGGAGTCTTGGGCTGTATAAGCCATTTGTGAATATTTTTGATTTTGCCTTTAAAAAAAAAGTTAACTATTCCCATGTTTTGCATTTCAGCACGACATAACCTCTATGAACCCACAGTTATTTTTTTCCTTCTAGCAGACAACTGACATATTGAATCGCCCTGGTGTGATCAGGGACCTGGAAGGGATCAGTGAACAGTGGATCAAATGGATCTGTAAGCTGTCACCCATAGTGATGAAGCAGCTCTGCTCTTACCTTTAGCTTTGCAGAGACTTTCAGCATCTTTTAGTCTTTCATTTTGGCTTCATGAAGTCACTAATTTGGTTCACTGCTCTCATCAGCTATATTTCCAAGTGCAACAGGTGGTTGTTTCCAGCAAATAGTCTCTGATAAACCCTCAGTACTGCGCAGCCCCAAATGGCACACACACGAAAATCAGCGACCAGGTAGAGAACATGATGGAGCATTTACCAGCTAAAGAGCCACATATTTCCCTCTGGAGTCAGTGGAGCTGAAATGAGAGCGAATGCTGACCTTACATTTGCCAGGTGTCCAAAAACATAAAATAGTAATGTTGTTTCGTGTTTGCTACATGTGTAAATAAACAACTGCACACTTTAAGGTGATCACATGTCAGTAGCTGCATTTCTTCTGAATGGCACAGCTTGACTCCCTTGGTACCAGGTACTTCTCTCGTCTTCATTTCTCGCCGCACACCGCTCTTCAGTGTCTCAGGATGTCTTTTTAGCTGATCATCATGGGGACTCCTTGCCACAACATAATGTAAAAAACGTAAACAATTGTACACGAGACATAAAGCAAAAGTTACCACAACTGTAGTGACAAGTAGACTTCAACTAATCAGTTTAATCTGCAGTCTCTTAACATAATCTTTCAGTATTGGCTAATTTCGCTTGGAACTGGGGTGATTCCAAAGGAAGTACCAGGTACTTTCCACCGTGGAAAACCAAAACAGCACAGTTTCAAACAAGTCGAGTTAATCCAGTCTAAACTATACATCGCAAATGCTGCAAACTTTTTATACTGTCCCAAGTGACCAAACAGAAACCAATTCAGCTTTAATTTCAACAACCTCTCGGGAGTTCTTAACTGATTATGAAAGTGAGACCAACAGCTAGAAGATTTGCTATTTTCATCGCTCATAGTTATTATTAAAGCCACAAGGTCAGATATTTGTAAAACAGATGAAATGGCATTGGGATTAGCTCTGGCTGAATCCAGGTTGCTTCAGCAACAAATTGAAGGTCAATCTCTGGAGCTGCTGCATTTCTCCTTGAGAGAAGAAATAGTCCCCTTACAGTGGGTACTAACGCAGATGAATCTAATGTTAGTTAAAACACAACCACCTTTATCCACAGGGACAATGAAAATCAATACAAAATGAAATATCCCATACAGTTGCTTAAAGCAATGTCCTTGGAGTCTCCTCATATTGTGTCATACTTAAAGCATAGAAGAATATCTGTATTGATATGAATCCTTTGTGAAAAGATTAAATGAAAATTAAGTTTGCAATTAAAATCTGTTGTATTTCAGGGAAATTCGACTTAAGAGCTCAGACATAAGACTTCACTTGTGGTGAGCGGCACTGCCCTTCTCTATGTGTCTTTATTCGTGCTGAAATCTCTCTCACAGTCATAACAAATTAAATTACTTTGAGACATTTAAGGTGGTGATTATGCAAAAGAACATTGCTAGCTATTACTGTCACTCATCAGCAAATGCTCAAGCTCGGTGCATCCAGCTGATGGGTAGATGTGCCGGGAATGCCAGAGAGTTAATCAACATTAACGCCACGCTGACGCCACCAAATCAGTGTTTCAAATTTTGACAAACAGCCCATTAATTCTTTTTCCTCAACAGGCTGGGGAAAACAAATGTTCAAGTTCAGACCAGGCTGAACAAATGTGATTAGTTAGTTCCAGACAACCATTTGCAGGGAAGGTTTTTACATTTTGGTCATTGTTTTTTTTTTTCTGTATCAAGCTCACCAACAGGGACCTGTTAACTCTTTGATTATTTCTTAGTGAATTAATCTGTATTTACATTAGCAGCAATTGCCTCTTTTCTGGTGACTGAAGTATCATGGCGACTGACACAGGGAATAATGCAAGGGATCAATTATAAAATGATTAAACAAGACATCCATATGTTCTCTCCGTCTCCGCTTTTCCTTTCTCTCCTCTCACCAAGTGCAGAATATCATACTGCACAGATCCCTACATTTATGCTTTTCACAGTAAGCTTAGAGGAGTGGATACAAGTGGCGTTAATCATTAAACTGTCACTTTATCCACTCAGCTGTGTAGGTAACTCTTATGTGCATAAGTGTTGTTCAGTGCCACTACAGGCACAAGTGGAGGATAAAAAAAAAAAAAAACGAATCTTGAATCTTGAGCACATTCGGGAGGCCGTTGAATTAGGGGCAATGGAGTTCAGACAGTCGGGGGCTGTGTGGGCAGACTGCAGGTGAATGTGTCAGCTTATGTAATGTAAACATCATCGAACGCTAAGCTCTGCCGTGAAGTTTCTGACTAAAACATTAGTGAGATGCTTAAGCGTCTGCAGGATTTCCTCTTCTGGCGCTTCTGCAGAACGACACATGCGACCTGAGAGACCCACGGGTGGCACAGCAGAGAGGGTACATTAACAGTTGTTTTCTCTGCGGGAAATTTGGCCCCCGCCTCAGTCTTGCTTGGCAGACCTTCTAAGTAAAGACCATTTTACACATCACTGGATGTGGTTGCTGTGGTGATGTAAGACTAAACGGCTTGGCGACGAAGGAGGGAGCAGCAGTGAATCACATTCTTGTTTATCTTCTGAATGAGGGGGTGTTCAGTCAAACTGTGTCCACTGTGAAAGACGAGGCCGACGGTCCATTTGCATAGAAAAGAAGTCAGGGAGAAAAGTGCATTCTTACGTGCATTTATTCAACTTGTTTGATGTTACTTAGAGAAATCTCTCTCTCTCCATTCATGATATACACAACCAGTCTATCCAGCCCCTGGTGCGCCTTGGGTATAAAAACTGTGGCAGGCTGGCTTCAAAGACTGTAGTGAGCATCAGCAATCAGTGGGTGGGGCAGTGGAGTTATATCAATTCCATGCAGAAAGTCTGCCATTTGCCCCAGTGCGGGCTACCCAGGCATTTTTGTTGACAGTTGGCGAGTCACACTGGCACTTCAACAAATGAGCAGCACCGGGGGAGCGACTGGGAGGGCGGGGCGGAGGAGGGAAAACTCTGACATTTTGTTGACACAGGGAATTCTTTTGGATCTGGTGGGTGTTAAAAACAAAATGCCAGTCAAATGGTAATTGCATATTCGGTTGCTAGAAAACAAGATGGGCAACATATTTCATGGGATTCAAGCTCACGCTGCCATGATATGAACAAGAGCGATGTTATACAATATCTACAAAGCAACATTAATCCCAGCTTCAAGGATAAGCACTTCAAAAAGATGAATGCATCCACAGCAGCCTCCACAGATTAACACCCTGAGCTCTGATCTGTGTATCTAAATGTAAGATACATGACACAATTTAATAAATTTCATTCAAAGTCAAGACACAGTTTTTAAGGTGTAGATGTCTCAGTGAGGGTTCACCAGAACAACAAAGACAGCTGCTAGTGTGTTGCCAGAGCGCAAACGTACTCTCTGGTGCTTCATCAGCGGTGGTTGGAGGTCTGCGTTAGCGGATGTACATTATAAATACACTCTGATTAGAATGAGTTACTGCACCGATCCATAAACACAAGGCTTGAACTCTCCTTGTTTCTCTCTCTGCGTTGCTCAGCAGCATGTGGGAGAGGGCTTTGGACCTTTTATTCCAATACCAAGATTTTAAAGTCAGACTATAGTTTGTTTGGGTTTTTTTGGCTTTCCTTTTATTGGTTTGTAAGGAATAACCTTTGGGGGATCCATAAAAATAGCTCTCACTTTCATGAATGCTCCTGCGTTCCCTTAAATAGCCGCGATGAAAAGCATGGTCTGTATCTTATCAATCAACTGTTTTTCTTTGGTAAACATCTGTTATCTGAGGTGTCGATGTCTCATTAAAAGAAAGATAATTAGCAGGCACACTTCATACTGTGGGGGCCTTTTCGCATACTTATCATGCCAAAGTGTAGCCACCCTAAACTAAATACTTTCTAATTCTAAATTTGGAGCTATGACAACCCATACACTGAAGTTACATTCCTATTTGAGAAACTTGACTCCTGACTGGAATTACTCTTGCAGAACAAGGAGAATTTGGGTGGATACAGAGAATGAGTAATTCCTCTTCTGTCCCTCAACAACAACAACAAAGCTGCTGTTTACACACACCTCCAGTTGAGCCGCTCGGCGTAACAAAAGGAGGGTGCCTGTGTGAGCAGCTGCCAGGTAAGCATGTCTGAAACTGCACGAGTGTGTGACAGAAAACGACTCTTGGCACATCCTCCCAAAGTCTTCCCTGGATAAACCTTTGTCTTTCAAAGTAGAGTAAAAGTATATAAAATATATAACTTTTTTCTGTGCTGCTCTCACAGCTGGAGTCAACAGGAGGTGCTCGGTGAATGCATGACTCATCCTCCACACATTTGCATTGTCAGTGTACAACTGGCTCAAAAGCTAATCCGGGACAATTAGTGGAAGCCAGTGAGGTGAAAAGGCATTAAAGGGTGCTTTTTTTCCCCTCAGTGTTTTTTTTCCCCCTCAACTGTTTAATTATCTCCAAACCAGTAAAACTAGACTTTCACTCCTCAGTGGTAATTATCAGAAGTGGGATCATTTGCATGTGCTGCCTCCAAACATGGGTTGAACATTGTTACATTTGGAAACATTTAAAATCTAAAAAAAAAAAAAAAAAGAGAGAGAGAGAGAGAGAGAGTGGAAAAAACAGAGAAATGTAAGTGTTTTAAGTGAAAAAAAAACAGTCTGAACAGATATCACTGGGGATACAAGCCTGTGAATTATCAACAGTTTGCTCCTTCCCCTCCTGGGAAAATAAAGGCAAAGCTTAAATTTTTCATAGGGTTGAGAATGAGATAGCTCTCAGCTTCAGTAACACATTAATAAGTCATGGGAGAGAGAGAGAGAGAGAGAGAGAGAGAGGCAGACAGGCAGACAGGTGGAGTGTATTTGCATGTCAGCGATGGATTGAGGTTTTTGGGGGGTGTAAGGCCAGTTTTTACCGTCGGTTTTAAACAGAGGGATCACGGGCCAGATAAAGGTCATGCACGGGCCTCATGGAGGTCACCGGCAAAATGAGGACAAATTAGCATGGCCCACTGTTAGAGACTGCATAAGAAACACATAATTACAGTGATTAGCCACAAAACCACCAGCGAGAAGATCCTCTTTAATGAGAACAGAAAATGAGAGTCCACGGAGCGCATTGTAAAACAGAAAATATGTCACAGCCTGCACCTGAAGCCTCTTTTGTCTGAGTCCCCGGCCCAGTTGCACAATAAATAGCTGGCTGCTGTGTCACGTTGTCAGAGCCTCGGGGTGTGTTACCTGGCCGGGGCAGATTCCTCATGCACCTCAGCCCTCATTACCATGGGAAAAAGAAGAAAGAAAAAAAAATACACGCACTTTCAAAGCAACATGCTAAATGACATACACCCGGCGTACTGTGAGAGTTTAGCCCCGATTTGTTGTCACCTCACTGAATATTAATCAGGCGGACTCTCCTGTCGGGGCCGAGCAGGGCAGGTTTCCTCCGGGAGGCGCTGAAAGGCTCCATTGTTACTGCAATGGGCTCAGCGGCGGGCTGCGTCTGACTGCTGTGTGCTCCGGGGACAGACGAGGATCTGGGACAAACACTGTGAGCATGGTAAGAAGTCTCTCTTGGTCTCTGGCTCTGAAGGGGGGCCTGGTTTTATGGGCTTTGTTTGTGGTCTATGTGGGGACCGGGTCTGCTTGATGTCTGAAGGGGGGGCGGGGGGAGCAGCAGCCTGTGTAGAAACCTGTTGAACCTCCAGAAAAAGAAAAAAAAAACCTTTTCAAATGAGATAGGAAAGGTTATCTGTACGTCTTACTTCATGCGTAAAGCCCCTCAGGCTGCTCTCTCATGCGTAAAGGCACCGTGAAAACACCGCTGCCCTCCTGATTTTAATAAAACAGGTTTAGAGGACCGTTAAATGTCTAAAATAATCACCAACATGATTGGGAATATGATATTTCAAAACCACTAATTATCAACGCCACTCCCACTCCTGAAGGCAGCCTGTGCAGGAGCTGATTTTTGTTAAGTTCATTTTAAAAGAGGAAGTCGAAAAAAATTTCCTTTTCACTCAGACAAAAGTGCTTGAAGAGTTAAATTCTTCGACCAGTCCGCATGGAAACAGTGACTTGAGCCGCCCGCCAACTCAAACACAGACACGCACATTAGGAGACCCAAAAACCTGAATTCAACAGAGCCGCAGTGCGTCACTTCCTGGAAAAGTTTGTTTGGACACGGGCTCTTTGCCGCCTTCACTTGCTAAAGTCAGTGTGGGAATCTTGAGAACACACAAGCACAGCTGTTTGGCTTCTCACTGTAATAATAAAATATGACCAGGCAGCCTGTTTGATAAATGTTCGACGTGAGGTCTGTGTTTGACCTCTGAAGAGTTTGGTCTGCTCTCTCGCTGCTTTTGTTTATCAAAATGTGATATTCAAATTTTTGGATTTTATCAGCACTCCTTGGTCTTCGGTCTCTCTCGCTGTAATGATGAAAACTACAGGAAGTTTGTTTGTGGTCAAACAAATGTCTCACGTATATGTGAGTGATACTTTGATATTTTCATATGACATTTAGGGATCCACACATCACTGTTTTGCCTTCTGTGGTAAAAAGTAGAATGACAGAATAATGCCATTCCTCCATTTTATTATAATAAATTATTTAAGATGTCATAGATGTTTAAACCACATTTGTTCTTCATTCTGCTGCTATAGTGAAGGTCGGTGCTGTGTGATTTTCAGTTTTCAACAAATAAAAAAATATAGCGCACACGCAGTAATGTGCAGACGGTGTTGAGACACATATAAATAGATGTGAACAGGAACACTCTGGATGGAAAATCACATATACACAAACATACATCACCTATTATTTGTCTTGCAAACAGGTATGAGACATATGTGGGCAGTATCTCAGAGATAGTGACTCATAGTTATTTCAGACATTGAAACTTCACTATTCTAGCTGTTCTGTTAAGCATTTGTTATGTCAGAAAAAAGTGAAACAGCCATGATATGACGCAGACCTTGGTTGCAATGAGAAAACTGACTACAGACACCAGAGGCATTTCCATTTTCAAAAAATAGCAATGACCTTGTGACCCTTCACAAAAACAAACATGAAATGAAAATGTTAAAATCATTAAAATCAAATAATAATGGCTGGGGGCTTTCTATAATAGAAAAGAACACAGATGCTCCAATAACTAAGGATAAAGGCTACTATCATTTTTATTCAGGTGAGTAGGTTTGGCTGTGCAGAGGGAGCAGAAAGCTTCATAATCTTGACTAAAATCAATAAAAATACAGCTCTGATTCCAACATGGTCTTTTTGAATAGTAGAATAAAATGATAAAACACAACAACTGATGAAAGTCTAAGGTCTACAACAAAAACATTTTTAAAAAAGAAAAACAAAAGAAAAACTGATGTAGCAGGTGGGCCTCAGTGCCTGAGGGCCTCTCAATGGGCACCAGTAGCATCCAGATAGATAGATAGATAGATAGATAGATAGATAGATAGATAGATAGATAGATAGATAGATAGATAGATAGATAGAT
>JBAJHX010000031.1:8183218-8199802 GCA_037176925.1 Amniataba percoides | reverse complement strand
AGATAGATAGATAGATAGATAGATAGATAGATAGATAGATAGATAGATAGATAGATAGATAGATAGATAGATAGACTCTAAACTTGGTCTACCATTAGCCAGACTGATGCTGCAGTCAGTTTTTGGACCACTTGTTGACTAACCGGCTCCACGGTGGCACACGTGTGAGAAGTTTACGAGCCGCACTTGAAGGCACCACTTCACCACTTTACTGCGGCGCTCCGCTGGAGGGGCTGAACTTGATGAGCTCCCCATAACTCCGATGCCAGTCTGCGCGCTCTGCTGCCGTTGAGGATGCGAAGAGGACTTAACCCAACATGATCATCAGTTAGACATGAGTGCAGAAACTCTGCTGGACATTGTTTTGTTTTTGTATTTTGGATAGGGGAGAAAAGTTTTCTTCAATGTCTAATTAAGGGTGAGTTGATCTTGAAATTACTGCCAGGAGGACTCGCTCAGTTAAATAGTAAAGGATGGATGTGTGACTTTGCTAAGGCAGAATATCTTTTTTTAAAGATACTTTTCTGCTTTTTCTCAGTGCTATTGTTTATCCTGGTGGAATGATATTGTTTTGTTGTTGTTTTATGCTCTTTAGGAGTTTTTGTTCTAAAGCAAAATCATGTTCACAACCTACATAAAGAATCTGAATGATATGGTATTTTCTACGGTAAGCTGACAGGTTATATGCACTCCTGCATGTCTTTTCTGTGCTGAGAGATGCATGGCCATTACTAAAAAAAATGCCTATGAACAAACATCCCTGTTTACATTTACTGTAGATCCCCAAGCCTGCACTCCTTTTCCTTTGTTCATTGGCCGTTTATCATATATGCACTACCACGTGTAACCTCTGTCAGTTCATCTCCAGTTTGCCCATATATGCATGTACATTAACCGGCACCAGAACTGCAGGCAGACATTCATGTGAGTTATTTCTTCTTTGCTTTAGTCTGAGAGCCCCGAGGAGCAGTCGAGCACTGGGGTCTTGGGCCGGATCGGGAGCTGGTTCTCTCCGTGGAGGGGAAAGGGCCCAAAGAGTCCTTCCGAAAATGCCCCTCCAATTAGTGATCAGACTGTCAAGTCAGAGGGAGGAGAGGAGAGTGAGGAGTCTGTGAGACAGCGGGCTACGGGACAGCAGTGGGAGGAGGAGAGGGCACGCAGCTCCAATCCCAATCTACTGGGTTTCTCTGGAGACATTTTCCCCTGTGAAGAGGAGGACGCCACGCAGTCTGCCCGCAGAGTCGACTCTGTTGCGAGCGGCACTGAGACAGCAGGAGGAGGTCCAAGAGAGGAGGAGTTTGTGGGGAGCAGGAAGGAGAGAACAGGGCAGGGCAAGAAGAGGGAGGAGAGCAGCAACGGTACTGCAGCGAGCGGGAATCCTGAGGAGAATGCCAGTCATCTGACACATCGCTCTTCCTCCTCTGAGCAGGGAGTGGTATGGGACTCTGACCAGGCCCACACCCAGCCTCAGGCCCGGAGACAAGCACAGGCCCAAACAGGCAAGAGGCTCCATGTGTACCTGGAGGAGACCAGCGTGATTCATTGCAGCCAAGACAGCCGTGCTGGGCAGGAAGTCGTTACCAAAGTCACAAAAAGCCTACACGTCCTCCCCAAGACAAAGTCAAGTTTTGACTCCTCGCAGAGCTCAAGCCCAACAGGAGCCGAGAAAAAAAGAACAAATGTGAGGCCCATTGTTGGGACAGAGAGTTATTACACTGCCTTAGTGGGAGTGTCGCTGAAATCACGCAAAGACTCAGAGGTAGAACCTGATAAAGAACAAACAGAAACAGACAGCATGGGGCGTAAAAACGCAGCCAGAAGGAAAATCAGGAAGAACTCTCAGGGAGATGGAGGGAACAGCCCCCAGGAAAATATGCCTCCCACTGCCCAACCTGTCAAAGAGGGATTCCCTAAATCAGATAACTCAGTGACCAGTCCTCAGGGCAAAAGTCCAAAGTCTCACGTGGGAGAGTCCCCCTTAAGCTCCTCCTCCAAGCACAACCCAACCTCTCAGGCCTCACCTGAAGGAGGGGAGATCAAGACTTCCTGTCCTGATGCAGTGAAGCGGCTGGACGGCTTCCAGGAGTCAAACTCAGTGACTGCAGCCGCTCTGGCATGTGCGGTTGATAGGGGCACCGACATGGAGGATGACGACAGTCTTTACAAAGTGGAAAGGAAGACAGAGACGCCGGAGTCCAAACGCAGGAGCGTTAAGGTTTCTCGAAGTGAGGTGAAGCTTTTTACAAAAAATGTGCCTCTGAATCCAGAGCAAAAAGCGGCGGGAGACAAACAGGACTTTGCGTCAGCACTAGTAAAAACCAACGATGACGCAAAGGATAAGCCCAAAGCACACATTGATTCGAGGTAAGTCTTTGCTTGAATGTGATTGGTGACACAGAACCAAAGAATGGTTTGTAATTTGTTAATGAAAGAAAACCATGACTCATCACATTTCACTTAAGTGTAATGAACATAGCAAAGTTTTCCAGTAACGTATTAGATGCTTTTTAAGATAATTTTTTTTAAGGAAGTTAGGAATAAATGTAAATAAATTTTTTATCTAATGTAGCGCCAAAATTTGCAGACAGGGTAACCGCCCTGTCAAGCTTTTATCTTACACGACTCTGTTGACAAAACAGGGAATGCAGATTAACAGCTGGGTGGAATGTCACAAACATGTCCATGGTGAAACAATGGTGTGAGTCATAACACAAAGTACAGCACTTTACATCAAGATTAGCACCGCAAAGCAGAGATCAGATTAAAATAGAGGTCAGATTAAAGTGAATAAATTGCCCAAACATTAAACTAACATTTGTCTGATGAGGCTTTTGAGCAATACTGATAAATGAGTCTAAATCAACTTTGAAGATATTGCTAAATATAAGGCGTATGTTTGAATTCAAACAAATATTTCTTATCATACACAGACTACATGACCTGAAGAAAATAGATGAGGAGCCTAAACCTGTGGTTGGCCGGATTGCGGATAAAATCAGCCTCTTTGAGCGGCCTGCGGGGGTTAACAAGCGGATCTTCCAAACCCCGAGGAGCGCCGATGTCTCTCCAGTCAGGAAAGCCACAGACAGGCTGAAAGAAAACTTTTTGCTGTCAGACCAGAGGTCAAAATCGGCTGAACGCCACAGCTCGACCAGGTCCAGCTCTGCGTCCCCCGTCAGGGAGACGCCGCTGACAATCAAGGAGCGAATGAGAAACTTCACAGAGGCGTCTAAAGCAGATGTCAGGCCGGCGCTGCCTCAAAAGCCAGCCATGACCAAAATTTCTCAAAAATCCACCGCGGCTGCTGAAGTCGCTGCATCAAAGTCACCAGAACTGGACAGTCAGGGTAAACTGGATACTGCTGAGCAGATACAGGCTAAAGCAGCATCAGAGATAACACTGAAACCAGATGGACGAGATACCACTCCTGTAGGGGGAAAGATTTCCATTCCTAAAGAACAAACAACAGACTCCAAAACAAAGGACACGGTGGCATTGAAAACAGCAGACCCAGCTACAAAACCTAACAGCGTTGAAACAGACTCTTCAGTTAAAGGGCTCGGTGATTCTGCAGAACTGGCCAATAATATTGGCCCACAGTCCAAAGGCCCTACCAGAACAGGCTCCCGCTCTAAAAGGAGAAAAGGCAGAGACCCAACCAGCCCCATCAGCCCAAATAATGAAAACAAACTAGACTGTTCTGTAAGTAAGCCAGAGGTCATCGCTATAAAACAAGAACAGGTGGATGATGCAGGAAAGCTTGCCTCTGCCCCTACACAAGTCACAGAGAAAGCCTCATTACCATCTGATAAAGCCCAAGTAAACAAATCAGATAAACAGTCTTTGTCTGAGACCAAACAGAAAGCTTTTAAAAAGGACTTGAAGTTGTCAGAGAAACAGAAGAAACAGTTAGATTCCTCTTTTAAAAAGGAGACAATTGACAAACCAGCCAACAGACAGGAGGGATTAGCTGAACCAGCTGTCAACAAAGATGAACCTGATACCGCTGCTTGTAGCAGTGGAACAAAGACGCCTATTGACAAGGATCCCGTTATTTTACCCCAAAAGGAGGAAAAGGCAGGGGGAGGCAGCCCTGCACTCACACAAGAGAGGAAAAAAGGTTCCACAGACGGTGGAGAAACGTCAGCCTCCTCCCCCTCACCTGCAGCTGAACAGCCTAATGAGAAGACTCCTTCGAAGGAGGAAAAGCCACCAGCTGAACTTCCCAAAATAGATGAAAAATTATCAGCGCAACCTGAAGCAAAGACTAAAGGAACAGTAAGGGAGCCCAGTAAAAAAGAGACGGTGCAAACACCGCAACTCCAGAACAAGGACCCAGAACTAATAAAACAGGTGGAGAGTAAAAACGTGGAGAAGTCAAACAAGGTGGAGAGCGAAAAAACAAAACAGACTGATAAGAAAGAAGAGGAAAAACCACAACAGCTGCCGTGCGCTGACAAAAATACCACAAAGGCCAAGGCTCCAGAGAGGATTCAAAGTGTCTCAGAACGTGTCTCAGGGACAGAGGGCAGTGTTGCCGGGGATGATAAAAGAAAAAAGCCTGAAAGAAAAGACATGACAAAGCCCATTAAAGACATAAAAGACATAACAAAACCAGAAAACCGACCAGAACCAGCCTCTGAGTCCTCAGAAAAGGTCGATGCATCACCAGCTCTCCCTGCTCAAAAACAACATGTCAGACAGGAGACGACTTCACATCTGCAGAAAGCTTCGGCTCGTGCGATGGACCAGACTAATGAGGCTGTGAGTGGGACAGAGAGTGATAAAGGGGCATCGAAGCAAGAGACAGCAGCAAACGTGCCTCTTGATTCACAAACAAAGTCTGCAGGCAGCCCTTCAACAGAAACAGAGCCAGTGGTGATTGCTGCAGAGTTGCAGCCTAATAATTCTGTATCTGTGGAAAAAACAGAGAATTCACCAGATGACTCATGTACACATGGAGCTAATGATGCTGAGTTCTCCAGCTCAAAGCCTATTACCAAAGCAACTGCAGCAGTTGAGGAAGTGACTGTAAAAGCTGCAAATGACACTCCAGTGCCGATAACTGCACAGGCAGAGAAAGAATCATCTGTTAAAGAGCCCACTCTGGTTTCTGCCTCTGAATCCGAGAGTGGAGAGGGAGCAGAGCAGCAAGATAAGAAAAAAAGTTCAACTGTCAAATCAGAAGTCAAAAGCTCTGGAGATATCGCAGAACTCACCCCTAGACGCACACATTGTGAGGAATCGAAAATTGCAGAAAGCATAAGTGATAGCTCTTCAGTCAAGGGTGCAGACAGAAAAGCACAGCGGCCCTCTGACAGCAGCGCCGCTGCTTCTTGCTCCACAGTTAATGTGGCAGAGAAGACAGCTGAGAAAACTTCACCAAATAAACTTTCACCTCTTGCTAACGGTGACATCTTCCCACATCCAAAACTGAACATGTTGAAAAAGGACCCAAACAGTAACAAGCCGAGTCAAACTCCAAAATCACCCGTTTCACCGCAGACTAACAAGCTGGTCCCAGACTCAAACCAGCATTCACCCAAGAAGAAGCTCAATGTGCCACGGGGACTAAGCAAAGATGATTCTGTCACGCGGCAGGACGCTCCATCTAGCTGGCTGGATGTGGACTTTCCCAAACGCAAACTTAAAGTCCCGGCGCCCAAACTGAGCTCCTCTGGAAGTGAGAGCAACCTCCTGGACACTTCAGAAGATCTAGATGATGATGATTTCATCAAGAAAATCAAGAAACTTTGTGCCCCGTTCTCCCTCCCGCCACGCAAACACAACCCACTACGGCAACCCCAGCCGCCATTCGCCATGCCTGCCATCAAGGAGGCCCGCATCGAGAATACGTTTGACCCTGAGGAGTTCACGTTTGGCTTGAGGAAGAAGAAGCAGTTCTCCGTGGAGACCACACCAAGCCTGTTAGCCAAGCTCCAGAGCAAAGAGGTGAAATCTGGCCTGAAGCCTGCCCGGGCGAGCTTGGCAGACAGGAGCATGCTGGTCAGCAGCATGGACATTCACTCTCGCCTCAGGGACCTCGCCCCCGCCAAAGACGAGGAGGACGTCAAGGAGGAGAAAGATGACCAGATCAAGGTGAAGTCTCGCCTGGAGGGCAGCTGTGTCCTCAGCAGCCTCAGCTCCTCCATCCTCAGAGGGAAGAGGAACGGAGCTCAAACGCCAGCAGAAGGCACAGACTCTGGGGACGTATCGCCTAACGAGGCCCACCAGTTAAGCCCTCCACCTTTAATCCAGCCTCCCCTGCCAAGCCCGACTGCCGCAGCTCCACTCAAGGACGCACTGGCCAAAGAGGGCCCTGCCCCGAGCAACAGGGAGGAAGCTCAGGCTGCGGAGGCTGTGGTCAGTGAGTCAGGTCCTCCATTTCCCTCCTTTAACGACATCAAGCTGCCGGACTATTTAGAGAAGTACCTCCCCCGAGAACAAGCGCAGCCAGCGCAGAGCATACAAGGACAGGAGCAAGTCAAAACAGAGGTTAGTTTTTCCACATGTTACTTTTCCCCCAACTAAATAGAATCTGAATGTTTAAGAAGTTGTCTTCATAAAACAGAGATTTCGCAGACAAAATGTCTTTTGGAAGGACAGACTTCAAGACTTAAAGAATTTATTTGTCATTGCACAACAATAACATTACGCAATCATCAGCAATGAAATTCTTAAGTCTCTCGCTCCTTATAATAAACAAACAATGTTAAGGAATATAGGCATGAAAAATAATAGAAACATTCAAACAAGAAAATAGATTAAAGAATAAAAATATAGAAATAAATAATAGTACAAGAGCACTAATAGATTAATAAATATAGACCTAAATTTAGATTAAAGTCACTGATGTACATTTTTGGATAAGAAGCTAAATAAACCACTTTTATACCTAACTGATGGTTTTCGGTTCATCCAGCAGGTTGCTGGAAAAATGGCAACTCCAGCCCCCAGAGTTGAGGCAGATGTGGCTGTGAAACTAGGTCGTGAGCTTCCTGATGCTGTGCCTCCACCTTTTCCTGGGATTACGCGAACCGCACACGCTACACTCCCTAAGCTGAAGCAGCCTGCGGCCCTGCCACAGGGGATACTTAGTCATGATGTAAGTGTGCAGCGTACACGCTATTAAAGGATACTTAATAGCTTGGTATCACAAATTAAAGCTGTCCATGTCTTTAAAGAACATGTGTATGAGATTAGACTGCCTGCTGCACTAGCAGGTGAGCTGGAAACTATTTTTAACCTTGGAGGTGCATTGCCTGTCATTTTTATGGAAAAATCCACCTGTGTTTTTTTTCCAGTCCTGTTTGCATCCTGATAGCATGTTTCTCTGTTAAATGAAGTGTTACCCTTTTTGAATTATTGATGAATTGGCTTTGCGATCAGTAAAATTCTCATCACAATTTCCCAGAGCCCAATATCACATATCTATCGTTTTTTTGTCCAACCAACAAAGCAGGTTATTTAGTTTTCTAAGGAATTCTCGCATTTGTGAAGCCACAGCAAGTGCACGGTGGCTGATGATCTAAATTGTTTCTGACTTTATTTGTTTCTGTAGTTCACCTTTGTAACTGCCAAACACTGTTTTTAGGAAGTGTTTTTTAACTATGTTGTATTAAGGATCTCTTTTTTTCTGCTGGCTCTGCCCACCACTGTGTGTGCTTGAATACAAATTCAAAACAGTATTGTCTCCATGGACCCGCTGTGTCCGTGGAAGTAAACTAAAGGGTCAGTACATTCAACAGGGCTGCTGTACCAACAAATGCAAATTAGTTTTCAGCGCGTTATAGACGTCTGCCATGCTTTGCAGTCTTTCACGCAATTCCAATTCTGTGTTTCTGCATTGCAGATAAGAACTGCCAAGGGATTTCACAAGCGGCCTGGAAAGGTACAGTAGGCACAGCTATTCCCATATAGAAACAAGAGAGGAATCTGGACAGACAACTCTGTTCTGTGAAAACATCTGCTTTTTATATGGTGTTCTTGGGGGTAAACAACAGATTGAAAAAAAACCTGTCTAGTGCAAATGCTCAGCTGGTTGTTATTACAGTCATGGAGTTCAGTGCTGCCAACGCGGTGCAAAACTTGTGGTTCTTCATTATTGTAGAACTTAAATAGTAGTTGTTGCAAGAAAGAGTGATATTTCCCTGGCGCTCAACATGTTCAGTTTCTTGCCTACGCATTGTTTTAATTCAGTCTACCTCCAGTTTTAGCTGTGCTGGGGAGGCACTGTCATTGCTGGCATTAATGAACAAACAAAAAACACTGCATGAGACACTCTTGAATTTTAGAGTAGATTTGTTGAAGGCTTTTAGAATAAAAACGAATGCAAGGAGTTGTTTATTACGGAGTCTTTTTTTGTTGTTTGTTATTCACAAACTTTAAAATTCTGTTGGCCTATAAACTAACAATGTATCTTTTATATAAAATTGATGCACTGCATTAACAGCACGCCCTGAAGCTTCAAGTAATTGTGTGCCTGTACATGCTTTTTGGCGCAGATAAACATAATAAGCTTTTACTGTAAGGATAATAGAAGGAGAGTGCCGTGCCATTAGGTCCTTCTGAGCACTCGGTGAATCACAACTGAATGCGGTGGATGACGCGTGTCATGCGTCCTGCCATTGATTATTTCTCTTGGTGACACTGCCCTTCATGTCTCCACACAGATGGTGCTGTTTGAGAAAGCTCAGTTCAGTGGGCAGGCGTATGAGATTTACAGGGATGTAGCAGATGCCACTTCTCTGCAGCTCTCGCCTCTCATATCTGTGAAGGTTGTTAGAGGATGGTAAGTAATGATATTCAGCTGGAAAGAAAGAATATGTAATGTAGGTCTAATTAGTGTCAAGTGGTGAAGGGATGCCAGTGTTGCTTATGAAGGCTCCTGAATGTGTCACAGGATAAATTTAATGAAACATTCAGAGTTCCATACTTAGCTGCGATTTTATACTCACACTTTTACCTTTAAATGGGGCCTTGGTGTTTTCTTGTAAACAAACAAAATTTCTGTTTATATTCTGCGCTCCACACCAAAACAGATTACACGCATCCTTGAAGCCCGGCAAGACCTGCATCGTTTATGTCCATGTTTACTTGCTCACAGCGTTGGTCCGTCTCCCCTGCCTGTGCTGGAGCATTGTTGCGTTTTCTGACATCCCATCACCACTGTTAGATCAGTGTAATGGTGTGAAACCATGCATGCATAAGCAGTAAACAATAGTATATTATAGTATTATTATATTGTTAAAGTATTGCTCTAAAACACAGTTGTTATACTGAATACATTTATTCTGGCCCCTTCCCTTTTTTTTACCCCAACATATAATGATCTGTTCCTGTTCTTGTTTTCCCTACAGCTGGGTGCTGTACGAAAAACCCAACTTCCAGGGACGCACCATTGCCTTGGAGGAGGGGGGCATCGAATTGACAAATGTGTGGGTCGAGCCAGAGCTGCAGACGGACCCACACAACAATCCCCCAATGCTTATTGGCTCTATTCGACTGGCTGTCTGGGTGAGTGCACTGGAGAAATACTTCTAACTCATTTGGCCGGCTGCATTTTCAATATCCACACCATCTTCACCTCACATAGCCTCTGAAAAATATGCTAAATTGCTTGATATTCATTCTAGACTGGATAGTGTGGAAGTTTGGAAAAAAGGTCCGATCTTACTTGCTTAGCCTGCAAAGGAACGATTTAAAGACTAGCAATGGGCCACTGTTGGTAATTGCTGTGTTGGTTTCCCCCTCTCTGCAGGATTACAGCATCCCCCATATCGATCTGTTTACTGAACCAGAGGGCCTTGGCAGAGTAACACCGTACCACGATGACACAATAGAGACGGGCTCGTTCGGCATCCCGCTAAACACTGCTTCTATCCAAGTGCACTCTGGGGTGTAAGCATGGCTGTTTCAGTGAAACCGATCTTTCAGATCTTTGTGATTGACCTCTGGTAAACTGTGCGCGACCATAATGAACAGGCTGGCAGTCTCTAGTCATTAGCAAGACACATGATCTACTTGTTGTGAAGGATCAGGGTGGTAGAAAGGTAGTTAACTGGAGATTAGATTTTATTTGAAATGCTACACATTTAGGCACGAAAGAATGAAGATGTAGTGTCACTGCTTTGCAGTAGCAGTGCACAAACTGCAGGCAATCAGATGATCCCAGTTTTCTGCATTGATTTTTTTATTGCTAATGAGTAGCAGGCCACCAAGAGTAGAAATCTTGATTGCTGCGCTCAACGTAGAGCTGCCTTTTTAATGGAATGCACTCGGTGTTTGGCTCTGACAAACAGCTGGGAGATAATAATCATTATGATGTTCCTCACCATTTGTCTTTGTCTTTGGTTTTGCTTCTCACTCGTTCGCCTGCTCAGGAATGTCTGTCCTGCTGTTGCATGTTAGACTGGAGAGAGAGAGAGTGGGTGTGAGGGCACTTGGAAAGCAGAGGTGGAGGCTAGATGGGGAGTGAGAAACAGACAAAAGGTGCAGAGAGAATTTGGCAAAGGGAAAAAATGTTTTTCCACGTGAGAGATGGAGGCATGTAGGACATTTTGTGCCCTGCCCCAGAGGAAACTAATGACAGTACACCTTTTCTTCCCACAGCTATTTTTGTAGGTTTACCTTGGCACCTTTGATAGAAACATTTTAGACATTTCTCGACGTCTCCACAAAACAAAATGCTGTCAGCGGTCGGCTCATGGGTTACAAATAATTCTGTTTCAGCAGCTCCTCCTCCACTGTTCGACTCCCTGAGTCCTGCTGTTATACATCTTTCAGTGCCATTTGGGTTGGCATTAGTTCTTGGAATAATTTCCTCAGCACTGATTTATTGAGCTTGGTTTATTCTTTCTGCCAGAGGTCCAGATGTAGTGATAGCTATGAAGCGTTGTATTGTGGTACACGATGGTTGAAAATGTCAGAGCTAGCTTCCAACAAAGGCAGCCCATGCTGAAAATGAACTGGAAAGGAAAGTGGTTTGAACTGAAGCATGCCATTCCAAAGATATTTTACACTAAAACAAATAGCTTTTGTTCTTAGCTGTAGCTGGATGACTCATGTCTGAGATAGGTATAAGATACTCAGTTAAAACTGCCTTGACCTCATAACACTTTATGCACTGAGCAAACTTACCAATTGCACCTGTAGCTGTTCATTGAACCCAGAACCCGTGAGTTTGTCCTTCTTTCCAACAACGATGCTTTACCACTGTCTCATAAAAGCAAAGGGCATGACTCATAGCATTTTTCAAAGTGCCAAGAGGCATTAGACATAATGTGGAGGGACCTTTTGGCTTAATGCTTCATTAACATGCAGTGTGGGTGTTTCTGCGTCCTTCAGGTGGCTGGTGTTCAGTGACCCAGGCTTTCAGGGCATGGTAGCTGTCCTGGAGACAGGAGTGTACCCATTTCCTGAGACCTGGGGTTTCCCATCGCCCTTTGTGGGTTCACTCAGACCACTTAAAATTGTGAGTATGTCTGCACACCATCTGATATACATGGCAGGGGGTCATTTCTGAATGTGATAAGCTAATTTACTATTTTTAGCCATTCTGTGGCCGTGTCTGTCGGCCACTTTGATCCAGCCTGAAATTGCGCAGACACACTCCAGAGAATGACTCTAGTGATCCCCTGACGTCCCATGATGCTCCACTATGAAGTTGACATTTTTGCCCTAAAGTGGTGAACACCTTAAACATTATCTGCTAAACATTAGTAGAATTAGCTTTCCTCAACACAATCCACTTTTTAACATTAACACCTTTGTGTGAATATTCTCTGTCTGGCACTCTGAAAAAGACAGTGTGAGAATTGCAGTAATTGGTCACCCACAGAGACAGAAGCTCAGGTCAGCATGTGCTGGAGCCTCTATTCATATTGTTAGCTGCATAATTGTCACAATTGCCAGGAAACAGAGCTATTTGTGTGATTGCTGACTGACATTAGTTATTAATGATGCTGTTTCTCTCTCTTCCAGGGTGGTTTTAAAGTGGAGAATCCCAGTGAAGTCAAGGTAAGATTTACATGCACGTCTATGTTTTATAGTTTCATTGAGGTCAATAGTAGCTCAGCCTGAGGGGACTTGACTTGGGAGCCGGAAGATGTTTTACAAAACGCCTACAAGCATTTTGCAATGCAGCCATTGGCCGTTTTCTGTTAATTGTTTTGTTGATCTTATTTGAATCCAAAAATAGATGCAATGTCAGCGAGTTTCCACTGTAACCACAGTGTGTTTTGGCAGCGCACATTGTCAGACCTCAGACGGGAAGATGAAAGATGACTGAAAAGAGCCTTTCATTTGCACTGTTTGTTGTACTTGTTATATTGTTGTTCACCAATCATACAAGGTGAAAATCTCCATGTCACGTACACACAGATCTTTGAGAGACAAAGTATTCAAGGTTGTGCTGTTTTTACTTCGTCCATGAAACTGAACATATTTTTACATTTTGAAAAAACATCCAAACAAATGTCAGTTCCAGTTGAATTGCAGTTTATCTGTTGAACCACTGAAAATAATCTGTCATGTCTTTTCTCAATCACAGGCTGTGGTGTATGAGAAGCCTGGCTTTGAAGGCTCCTGTTTGGAAATCGACAGTGATGTTTTCAGCTTTTGTGAAAGTGAAGGAAGCATTGCTGCGGACGGAGCCAACTTTGACTCAGAGAAACTGATGTCTGTGGGCTCTTTGAAGATCATTGGAGGATTGTGAGTCTCATTTCTTTTATTGCGTCGTTCAGTCTCTGTGCTTGTATAGGATCAACTTAGGTGGTAATCTTGGCTCGGAGCTAAGTTTATTTAGGACTAACTTTGCTGTCAGATGGTGATTTTGAGGTTATGTAATGTAATCGTGATTTGTAAATGCAGCTCTAACATCGCAACATCGCTGCACTTCTTTCCTCACAGCTGGGTGGGTTACAGCCAGCCCGGATTTGAGGGTCAGCAGCACATCCTGGAGGAAGGACAGTACCTGGACTGCAAAGACTGGGGAGGTTCAGAGCAGCTCCTGTCACTGCGACCAGTACTGGCTGTACGTACTCTTCTGAATTAACTCACTATATACCTTTGTGTGACTAAAGTAAACCACCAGTATGAGGCGAAAAGAACTGGGCTGTAGTGTTTCTATTATGGTTTTACCACTGTGTGGTGGTGAGTGTGTGGTGGTCTGAGTAAGTCTTGAAATATGGAAAGAATTCTGTGCCCACCCCTCAGAAAACAAAGTTTATTCTTGTCAGGATGGAAAATCCATGTAAAAGACTTCAAACCAAAGGAGACCATAAACAGTGTATAGGAGTATAGGAGGAATTAGCAAGCATAGGAAATATTGACGTTTACTAAAGTTTTTATTGGATGATTGATTCAGATTAAACAAGGCAGATCAAAATGAAATAAAGTATGCAACGACAACAACGTTTTGCTTTTAGAAGGTTTTCTAAGTGACAAGGGAATAAACTTTGCTTTAGTGGCAGTGAGCACAGCTCTATTTCAAGAACCAATAATCAATATCAGCTTAACTTTTGGGTAAATTGACTTATTAGTCAAACACCGGAGCAGTGGTCTGACTCAGAAATGTCTGAAAACATGACAAAAAAACTTTTGCCAGAGAGTGTGCTGACTTGTCTTCTAAATGCTCAGATTGTCGTTTATTTGTGTTTGTGCGACCCTCATCATATTTCCACTACACTGTTCTATTCCTCCCACAGGACTTCATGTCTCCACACCTCAAAATGTTCAGCGACAGAGATTTCAACGAGCTGGGAGTCAACATCGACCTCACTGTGCCAGTTATTAACATGGAAGACATCGGCTACGGCATGAAGACGCAGTCTATCGATGTCATCGGTGGCGTGTAAGTAGGCCTGCGACCAGTATTATAGTTATCCCCTTGACCTTCACGCTGTGGGTGCAGTAATTGGAAATAAAAGGTTAGAACATTCACAGGATTATTATTTGTCCTGCTAAAGTAAACTGGATCAAAGATGTCTGTGTGTATTGAAATTCCTCAGCTGCCTTTCCACTGCAGGACTTCAGGTATGCTTCTGATAAACAATGCTTGATTCCCTACCTGTCCAGTCACCACACACAGACGCCACCTTACAACACAGCGCATGCTGTAAGATGCATTCCTGCGCTTCAACCTGACAATTACTGGAGGCTACAGTTGCAGTGAGGTTGTGGGGTTTACTGCCGTTCATTGCTGCTCAGGCGCAGAGCGGTGAAGCTGCCGCGCCCATGCTGACAGGTCGAGACAGACCTAGTTCACTAATGTTTAGTCCGCCACACCTCACTTCCTCTGAGTGTAAGTTGGTCTTGCAGCACGCTGCGTCACACCCTGTTTCAGTGGGAATTAATGTGAAATAAGTGCTGGGTGTGGAGGAGTGCCTGAACACCTTCTAACAAGGCATGTTGGATGGCGTGTACTTGTTAAGTATTTTGTATCATAATGTGTATTATTACGCAATGTAGAAAAGGAAAAGTAGAAAGTAGATCCAAGCAACAGGTATGTGGCCTAGTAGTTTCTTTTTCTTTATGCTACTATCAGCTGCTAAAATGCAGAACTAAACAAAGCCAGAAGTAGAAAAAATTTAAAAAATAATAATTTAAATAAATATAAATATAAATATATAATATATAATATATAATAAATAATAATAAATATAATAATTATTATTGAAAATCTGACAAATGTACAATATACAGCATTAATATTGCTGCTACCCAAGGCTAAGGCTCACAATATGATGAATAATGTGGAGTGGAACACTTCGCCCTTCTTTGGACTCTCACGACATTGAAAGGTTATTCTTGCTGTGCTGCTAGTGTGTTATTAGCTGCTGCAGTCTCGCCCATGACGTGCTGACATCCCTCTCAGCCTCTCGATTGGTTTGAAGGCATTGTGTGACTTGTTTGTGGTCTCGCGCTCTGAGACAGCCTCCGCCTGCCTCGGGTGCAGAAATGCCCGATCCGTCCACAGCAATGCACACACTCGCTCAGCCACCCAGGAGATGTGCCACACATGTGCCAAGAGAGTGCATACAGTACATAACTGCTGAGATACTATCATGTGAGAAGCTATTATCAACTTGGACTCTGACCAAGAATTGTTGACTTTCACGATCAATGGACAAGACTTTGATTGTGCCACACTGTGAATTCTTGTGGGTTTTCTCTGTTTGCAAGTGTGGGCGCATCAGCTACAAGTTCAAATCAAATGAAAAAGGAGGAGATAACACAGCTCTGAAATGGCAGTACAGAACGAAAGGGCGATAACGCTCCTCCTCTCTCTGCTTTCTCTCTCAGCTGGGTCGTGTTTGACGAGCCGGGCTTTTGTGGTGAGCCGTACATCCTGGAGAAAGGCCTGTATGGAAGCCCAGAGGACTGGGGGGCGCTACAGCCCAGGGTTGCCTCGGCAATGCCTGTTGTGCTGGTAAGAGCAGTGACTCAGATGAAGTTATGAAATCTTTTTTATCTGTTCTCTAACTATGATATGCAATTTAAAATCCATGCAGCAGTAAGAGTGTTAATTTGAGCTGCACAACCAGAAAACTATGCTCATTTTAGCATTCTGTGATTAAAAATAGTGCAATTTTGCAATATTTACGTGCTTCCTGTATTCTCACTTCCCCTGGTAATCACAGTTTGGCTAACAGAGTGCTCTCATTGCATGTGACCAGTCATAACACTTGCACATGTGACCAAATCAGAACTGAAAATGGATAGCTGGGATTTCTAAGGCACACAGACCATTCCTTATACACTAGATTATCTTTGGGAGGGTCAGGCCTGGGCAAAACAAGAATAAATTGATCCGTGCAGTGAAAATGGGGAAATAGTTGTCATAAGACTGGATGTGAAAACATCATGGGTCACAAAGGTGAGTCATCATGAAAAGTCTGCTGTAGCAATTCAGCTACACACCAGAAATCTTTGCCTCTGACATTTAGAGGCAAAATGCAGTAAAAAATATATACTTCATTGAGACAAAGACCAATATTACTGTTGGTAATTTGGCTTCAACTATAAAGCAAACACATCAATAATCATCTGTTGTCGTCCCACCCACCCTCCTATCCATCGCCTGCTGTGGAGTTTACATATAACATAGAAATATGCAAATAAGCCCATTTCTCATTTATTTCTGTTGTGGTTCAGTGCATGTTGATAAGTCTCAGTAACCCATTGTTTTTCTTTTCAGGATGATTTTGAGAACGCAGACAAGTTTAAGGTAGGCGATAGAGGAGGTTGGCAGATCCACGGAGAATGTTGCTGACACAGTGTCAGTCTTATCTGATGTGGTGTGTGTGGGGTGCTCCAGAACGAATGACTCATGTTTGTTGTCTCCCTGCGTGTGCCCCAGGTGCAGCTTTTCTCTGATCCAGGTTTTCAAGGCACTGTCCTCGCGCTGGAGGACAGTGTGGCTTCTCTGCAAGAAGGCTTCTCCGTTGCCTCTTGCAAAGTCCTGGCCGGCAGGTGAGTGATGCTGCACTGTACAGTATAGTACTGTATAGAGCGTTCTGTGTTGCTGCCCCCACCCTCTGGAACAATCTTCCTCTCCACATACGTCATGCCCCCACACTGTTG
>JBAJHX010000031.1:8127555-8158570 GCA_037176925.1 Amniataba percoides | reverse complement strand
AATTGAAATTGCATTCTAAGCTCTTTGTTTATAACTTGAATGTGAACTTTAAGAATAAATTTTAAAATATGTGTTTTTTTTTTTTTTTAATGAAATTTACTCAGGGTAGGCACTGCCTACCCTGCCTATCCTGACTGCACGTCACTGTTTTGATGTTATTATTAGCAAACTGAAAATGATGAACCCCTTTCAGAGGAATTATTACATCCTTGTTCTTATTGATAGTTTACTATATAATGATCTATAAATATTAGTAAATTATTTGTTGATTAATCATAAAACAATCTATAAATGCTGTATACAGGTTAACAAATGACACAGTGGTACCATCATGTAATTCCCTTATGTAGTCTGAATGACACCATGGCTCTTGTGGATACAGCACACAGCAGAGCTCAGTATTTTCACTTAATATGTCCAAAAAAAAAGGTTGCTTTGAAGCAGCTCACTGAAGCTGCTGCCGCTTGTGTCCTGTTCTCTCTGCCAAGCAAATTAAAGGCTAGTTGTTGTTCTCTGGAAAAGCAAGAACTGTACAGAGCGTACTGTGAGAACAGTGTGAGCGCAGCTGCTGTTAGCTTCAGCAGCTGATTTGACCATTTGAGAGGTCTGTTGAGACATATAACCATGTTTTACTTCAGTCATCTCACATCTATGAATCATCCATAGCAGAGAGGGGTTTGGGCACTAGGCAACTAGCACATGGTTGGGACAGGTGTGACACCGAGCCTCATGTTTGTGTGAGGTGTGAGCTAGATTATTCATGAGGCCAAAACAAACTCCTGGATGGAATTGAGGTCAAACTCTGCTATACAGCTGAAGTCTAATTACAAAAAAAGTTAAATTTAACATTTTTAAGTGAAAGAAAATTGAGCCACATACATGTTGTACCTGAAAAATAGAGATCCAGGTACAAAGCACTTTTATTGTTCCTAGGCAACCCAGAGTCACATCTTACTACAGTCCTGAAACTTGACACAAGTCAGGGGGCTTAGCCCTTAATGACAGAAACGTGGCCACTGTATCTAATATCAGTTACGTTGCCACCACACTAACTCACAAAAATATGCACACACATCAAACTCCTCTCTCCTATTTCTTGACATAATGTTTGACTGATGACTATGTGATCGCCACCAGTTGCTTTTACACATAGAAGTGGAAGTGCCCATGTGAGTTGTGACTAAAGCGTTATGTATGTGCATGTGTGATGTTGTCCCTGCAACTCTGGCTGACCATCTGAATAATTCATACAGCCAATCAATGATTAAAGGTCTGCTGGGTGTCACACCTCACAACAGAGGAGAGGTGACTGTACACCGTTCAGGGTTATAGAGATAGTATGGACGTTGAGGGTAACTGTCAGTCTAGATATAGCAGAGGAGAAAGGAGGTAAAGCTCACAGAGAAATGGAATAAGGTTCAACTGAGGCTCGCAGTCAGGGACATACCTCTTTTCTTTTGCCTCTTTAGTTTCACTTACTGAAACTTGTTTTAACTTGATCACTGGAATTAAAATATGGAATAGTATTCCAGGACCTTTTCTATTTTATTAGTTTATTTGACTTTTTATTGCCAGTTTATGATCCATGCGTGTTTCGTGAAAGCTTCCATGATTGCAGTTGTTGCCAACAGCAAGCGCCTAATGAATCTTTCCAGGAAATAAAATCTGACACCGAGGAAGAGACGCTTCTGATGTGACTGCACGCAGCAACTCAGAGTCTCTGTGGCTTATTCAGAATACTCAGAGGGGACACAATGCATGAAGAGACAAAGATGAACCCTACAAGACTACAGAACAGAAAAAATAAACCAACTCTTTTCTTCTCTTTGCATTTGTCTGTGTACCTTTTCCTCAAACTGTAAAGCTAACAGCTCCTTGTGTTCTTACAGTTGCCTGCACCAGTGATGGTACAGACACCAACACTGACTCCAACTCAAGCTCTGCTTTGTTTAATATGCCACATTCAAATCTATCTATCAAATCTGGCTATCTCCATTAACAGGAACTTTTTACATTCATTTACAAAGGCCAATGTAAAAAAAACAACAAAACCCTGACATGGAAGCCATCGTCGCCAAAAAAGAAAGACACAAACGCAAACAACCGTTCAGAGAATATCCCCCCTGTCTGCCAATCCAATGTCTTGCTAAAACTCAGTGCTAGTCTTCATGTGGTACTTGTGGTGGGTATTTATGCACGACATTGACTGCAATAATCACCATTATATGCATTCAATGACAAAAGCCCGACAGCCTGGCAGAGCAACCATAAAATGGTGACCCTCTAGCAGCAGCAGATGTGCCCCCGAGACAACTGCTCTAGCCCCTTTCCCACAAAACCAGAGGAAAAAACAAACGGGAGCTTAAATAACTTCAGCACATTGGCCTCAGGTGTGCTGAGTTTCTCCAATCAGTGACCTGCAGGTGAGAAACACAGGTGAGACACACATGGTAGTGAAAACACTATGATGTCACCATTTAAGGCATCATAGATGGGAAGTGCTTTATGTTAATGTTTCAGCAAACTGTGGTCAAAACTAATAAACCAAAGAATCTTGTGGAGAGAGATCGCATAAGAGATGGTTTACTTGTCATTTTGGCTTTGAGAATCAATTAAAGGGAGAGAAAGAGCTGCAATGAAGGAAAAAGACACTTGAGACCCATCTCCATAGAAATGGCTAAGCCAAGCACTGTAGCAAGATGAGAAGAGAAACAGGAAACAGTGGAAACAGTTTACCGAGTCACATTTTTGTGAATCAATAAAGTTCTACTGTACATTATGTTACTAATTCATTCATGAGCCAAAATCCCTTGCAAGGCTTTGGAAAACAGTGCTATAAAAACACAAAATTGCTCATGTAAAGTGAGTTCATTATCAAATAATTGGTCAACAGGAGATGGGCTCTGCCTCATGGCTTTTTATCGCTTCAGGCAATCTCTTTAGAAAACATTATTGATAATCACAGGCCTCCTTGTTTAAACTGTACTCCTGGTAATAGATGAACACAGGAAGGCTGCTTACAGTAATACACAATGTCCACCTGTCTGGATTTAGGGTTTAAGACAGTGGCGTCATCGTTAGATAAAGTTTAGCATTTTGTGGCAATTTTCATGTATTTGGTGGGTATTTTGTAGTGCTGTGTCATAATAAACAATATATTTTGAATATTCACATCTGAAGTTTTCTGGCAAACATATACTGATGTGTTGTGTGCAAGTGTACACAAAACAACTGGCAACTAAAATTGATAAATAACATCGAAATCTAAGTACCAAACCTCTTTGGTTATGAGAGGAATTTGTAACAGCTTGAGTTCAATTGAATAATGAGTTAGTTGTCTACCCAGTGTTAATGCTCACAAACAGAAACTACAGTGCTGTCAATAGCCACATCAATATGTCTGTGACAGTGATATCGCCATATTACACACTATTAAGTGTATTCAAATAACAAGTTTATAATATTACAATACTTATTACAATCTAATCGATACATCTCTGTCAAAACAGTCAGTGACAAATGAAAATTGAAATATATCTATTTGTATCTTATTGGCTTTGTTATATGTTTGCTGATGATACGGTCATTTACTGATGTAGTGTTTCTGTGCAGCCCTGTATTTTTAATATCCCTAAGTACACACAGCAATGGGCATAATTTCATGAACCCATTTAGAATATAATGCTATACATTACAACAAAACAATACAACTATTTACACTATATATAGGAGCCATGGACACAGAGCACAGTGCAAGAATTACAGTATAATTAAACTGTAAATTCTCGGATATAGTCACAACATGTAACATGGTGAACATTATACCCTTATAAGATCAAAAATATTGTCTCATTACAGGATTATTAAGGTGTTCATGACATAATGCACCTACTATAGAATGAAAGATTACCACAGTAAATGTCAGCTCGTACCAAGTGAATCTCTGAAAAAACATAATGTATTTACCCATTTATAGATTCATTTAAACATAATCAGTTTAAGAGAATGTTTTGTGTGGGAGCAGTTCAAGCATGCTCTGTACACAGAAGGTGGAACAAAGAAGCCTGTCCTCCTTTTCTAGACAGGACTGATGTACACATGCAGCCACCTACATTCTTTGAGCTCCTTGATGTCACATTGTCTATCTGGCACTGAGAATTACTGTATCACTAGCAACACCTACCCCATTTGTCCATTTTATACCATTTTATAAGAGGGTAACGGATGGATTTTAAGGAAGTTATTTCACCAAGAACATTTTTTACTGTTCCTTTTTGAGTGGCATTAAAGTTTTGCCAGAGCACTCTCAGGACTGGCTGTCACTCCCAAGTTGTCAAGCTGACAGATTTTATACTTTATACCCAGAGTAAATGGCACCATAACCTGAGGCACTGTTATTTTTCTAAAGTGGAATAATTCAAACATGTGAAGAAGAGCATTATTATTTTTTTATGTAGAAAGATTCATGTGATTCATGTTGATCGGAGTTTAAATTATCTCTTTTTAATTGGTTTTCAGTTGTGTACGTATTATTTATGTTTCCTACATATCTGTAAACTCTATTATTCAGTAAATTAGAATTAAAGGTTAATTAAACTATTCACTAAACTGTTATGTCTTAGAAATGAAGAAGGTCCCATTGGAACGCCACTCTAAGATCATTCAGCACAGAAGACTCTTTGTTTTCTTTTCTTAAACTCTGGATCCTAAATCTATACAGTCCCCTCAGACCAGACCAGGAGAGGACAGTAAATGGATAAATCCGGAAAAGGAATGTTAGAGGAGAGGTGGGGTGATGGAGGGGAGATGGTGTGGTGCAGGAAGGGGTTAATAGTGCAGAGAGGATTGAGAGACAATAGGCAGAGCTAATGAGTCATGAGGCTGGCTTTACTGGTGCTGAGGCATTTCCGAGCTGCGAACCACTCACCCTGCCGTCACCCCAAACTCACGTACGGTTGTTTTAACATTTTTACTGGGCTGTTTCCCAGATCAGCTGTAAAAAAAAACACAAAATAATGTTTAAAATAATGACAGAAAGAAAGCAGATAAATCCATAGTGATGGTTAAAATTGGAAGGGATTTGTTCCAAAATGATATAAAGTCAGTAGCATAAACTGCACTGCTTAAAATGAATTCCTCTGTGTTCTTCTCTTAAAACTTAGAACAAGTAAATGCTGGCATTTTTTAAATTAGGCCTACATATTGTACTAATATTACACGGTACTCTCTCCCAAAGTGCACATACCTTATAAGGCACACTCTTTTCCCATCATGTGTATCTCAAAGACGTATTTTTATTTGAAATCCATATTAAATTGAATAGATTTTAGTGTGTGTTGAAACAGCTTTTATTCCTCCGTCTGCAGCTGTTGGAGAAGGAAGCACTGGGATACAGACAGGACCAGACAATGTCGAATAACAGCCAAAAGCCAAACTTGTTTGAAAACCTAATCAAATGTGACATTCCCTTAGACGCTCCTTACACTCATCTTTATTCTTCCAGTAAATGAGAGACATAAATAATGGCACTCAAACCTCTGACTGAAATAGCAGGTTCCTGCATGTTATCAGCTTGTGTGGGGCCTTTCCTCTCCTTGCTGAGTTAAAATAAAGAATCGCAATGATCTGAAAGTCATACGCAGGCTTGTTTAGACTTTGGACATCACTAGAATACCACAGAGGCCGGTACTGTTTCACATCCACTCAGTGCCGCTCTGGCGTTAATCCAGAGGAGATCAGTGAGGGCATCAGGGAATGCTGAGTCCATCTCTGGTCTGTAGCTCAGCAGTTGCCTGTCTAGACTGGCTGGCAGCTCAGTGATGATGAGCACAACATCACCGTGCCCTTTATATCAACTACATCGGGACTGTTCCGTGCAAATACGGATGATAGAACAAACAAAGATCATCAAAGGTTAAATAGCATTAGTAAAATATTAACTCAAGGACTGGTTTCACAGGAAAAATAAACATTTTCAAGATAAACAAAAGGCAAGTCAAAGAAACAATTACATTTGTCATTTTTCATAATTTATTGTACATTGTAATTTCGTCCATTATCTTATACCCAAACTAATAAACAGTACATTTCCATTTATACAAAATATAAACTATAAGGGGGAAATAGAAATCTAACATCAACCCTTCCCATATGGTTATACATACAGTCACTTCCTGGGTCTAACCTATAGATGAAGGGGGGAAAGGTGTCAATCAAACCCTCATTGTAAAAGACCACAACTCTTTAAAAATCACAAGGCAAAACTGACACAAGTCCTGCGGCAACTCATTTGCTACATACATCTCTTTCACATTTCTAATATAAAGACCAAAGAGCCAAATTATGAAAAAAAACCCAACTTGAAAATGTGAAAATCTGGCTTTTTTTTTTCTTTTAAACCTCCTGTTGTATGTGCCAAACTCCACTTAACAGACAAAAAAAAAAACCCCATTCTGATATTGATTGCCAAGTGCATTTGAAGCCACAAAGACAACCTCTGTACACTCAAGTGGTCCGCATTTCAATCAAGACATGTGACATGACAACCGCAGCCCTGAGCATCTCCAAAATGTGATGGCGTGACTATGGAAACGCAAGCCAAAAGGGAAGCTGGGTGCACCGCCATTCCTTTTGATTCCATGCAAGGGGCTGAGGGGGGCCTTGGTGATCATCTCCAGCTGAAGGTTACACCTGCCCGGTTTTTATTGAAAGAAATGTCTTGAATTACACTTTTTTTTAAATATCATTACTTAAGGAGGACAACGGAGGTTGTGGAGTCCATCCATGTTAGTCTTGTGGTCTCTCTGTGCAGTGAAGGAGAGATGAGCGAGGCTGGACCGGGTGGGGTCGTTGGTTGGGTAGGAGGCCAGTTGGGCGCAGAGAAGGCAGAGAAGAGGGCAGGGTGGGCGTGGGGATCCGGCCTTCAACAGTAGCGCTGCAGGAGAGAGGCTGCCACGGCGACGGGGAGCAGGAGGGAGACGGTGCCAGCGTGCAGTGAGACGCCCGCTCCGGTGGGGGAGGTGGAGTTGGCCGAACTGCTGAAGGTGTCTGTGGCCATGGTGGTGGTGTTGGGGTTGGAGGTGGAGTTCCCCCCGGCTGTGGGGTTTGTGCTGTTCTGGGAGACCACCTGTTGGAGGAGGAAGAAGAGAGGGAAGATGGAGGTGATGAGGACAGTTCAAAACTGATTTCGCAACAAGACTTGTGCTTGTTTTGTTTGTTTTTCATTTTTGGAAGTGCAGCAGACATCATATGAGGAAATACACTGACAGTAGAGAGTTGATGGCTGCTTTAAATAAGCTGGACTGAAACTTAAAAAAGCTATCTGAGATTATTTTAAAAAGCATCCCAAAACAATGGAAGTCTATTAAAAGTTTCAAACCATTACACATTGATACTCTCATCCAGGCTCTGACACATGCTTTCTAACAACATATGATGACTGGTTCAGCAAAAAAGAAAGAAAAAAAAAAAAGAAAAAAGATGTAAAGAGATAAAAGAGAAGAAGTTTCAGCGCCTGCGTGTCAGGTTTCCTCTTGGCAGGCAGCACCAAGAGGAAACTTTAGATTCTGTCCCCAGCTTCGCACAGGCAGACAATACACCGCACCTGAATCTTTAATTGGGATGGAGTGAAAGCTCATCGAGAGGTAAAGATAAATATGAGGGAGGGGGTGAGGAGAGAAACATATTATGACTGGGTGGGCGGTTTAATGGAAAGACACGCAGCAGTTCTCAAATCGTCTGACTGGAATTCAGCTTGGCGTTAATTTCCCGGGAGAGCCTCGAGTCTAGTCCAGCAGCCTGCTGAGGTAATCCAGACCATCACACCGCCCGCCGCAGTCACACAAACAGCAAATCAATCCCAAATAAACATAATCCCCACACAATGAAGTCCAAGCACTGCCTGATTAAGAGGATTTCTTTTTTCTTTTTTTTTAACAGACTGAAATGTTCTTACCTGTGTTGATAAACATATGGCGAACACAAGCACTCCAAACTGAGCGATCGTCATTTTGGACATTTTAGCAATAAATTAATTTATTTATATAATTTTTTCTTTTTTAGCAGAAATTTGGCCTGATGGAGGAGTTCGCCCGCGGACGCTGCTTCTCTCTACTGTTGGACGCTGCATCAGACGGAGCTTTTTATACCGGCAGCTGTGACGTAGCCTATAGGATCCCGGACATGGTGGAGACAGAGGGGGGAAAAAATAAAAAGTTATAGACTACAGAAATGTAATATAATAATGGAAGGTGGTTTGACCGCAGAAATGCATATTTGGAAACAGTGGCGCACTTTAAAGGAGATAAGTTGAAGGCTATTAAGATATTTGAGGGGGGGGGGCAGCTGAGCGCGCATGCTCCATCCAAGTATTTTTAATTTTTTTTCCCCCCTAGTTTAAAGTTGAAATATTTAGACGTTAAACTGGGAAAACGAAGGGAAAAAGCCACTTTTAGCATCATAGTGAGCCCGGAAGCCGCACCAGTCACCGTCTATATACTGCCTCCGTTATGTTGCCATGGTGACGGTGGTTCAGGTGGTCTGGGCTTGTTCGGGCTGTGGTTGTGTTTATGATTATTAGTGTATTAGTGTCAGTACATGTTTTTGCTAAAAAGTCAGGGTTTGGTGGTTGTCCTCGACTTGTATTGGTCAGGACGGGGCACAGATCGAAAGACTAAAAGAGAAAAACTGAAACAACAAAGTTAGTATAAGTTATGTCTTAGTAAGTCTGAGGTGCTCTCTGTAAGGGTATAAACGTGGCAACAGCGACACCCAGTGTTCGCGAAGGGGTCACACCAGCTGTTCAGAAATCCCACTGATGTGTTTAAACAAAAAGCCCTTTTAAGTTCCTGGTAATGGTTTGCTGAATAGATTTCACTTCTAAATTTTGATTTTAAAAAAATCCTTAAATAGCTGGTAAAGAGTGTCCAAGTGGTTGCTAAGAGACGTCTAAATCGCTGTCCAATCAAGAGCGGTCAGTCGCGTAAACAGGAAGTCAGTGGCATCAGAAGCGAGCTTAACTTTGAAAAGTTACAGTTTTAGACGCACACACGACGTGCTTTTCTAGTGTGGTAAGTGTTGCTTATGTCTGTATGTGTGGAGAAATATGTGTGTTTGACAGTAAGAAATTAACTTTTGTATTCATACAGTTTACAATGAGAATGAGTGGGAAATAGCAGTCCGATTTCTCCAGACTTCAAGTCAAATGTTATTGGCTCAAAGTATTATTGTATTGTATTGTTTTGTGAAGTTAAGTATATGTATAATCTTCTTTATTTACATCAATATGATTCAGTATTTATTTCAAATGAACTTTTAGACCCCAAATAGTTCATTATATAAACAAACTATTTTCAGTGTCAATATTAGTTTAGTCACTTACATCTACTGTATGTAAATATTTAGTACAAACTCTTTTCTACATAAGAAACACCCATTTAGCATTCTTGTCCTGAAGGATAAAACAGTAAAAAAAAACAAAAAAAAACAAAACATATTAATCTGTAGTCCGAATGGTATATGTTTTAGATAATCAGCAGCAACACAAAACTAGAAAGGGAGGTGGCAAGTGCAGTCGGATCATTTGACTTTGAAATAATATTTTCTTTCTTGCATATGTATATATGAGTGCAGGTCACTGATCAAAGGAGTTAGTTTAGATGAAAACTTGACATGAACTCTTGGCCTTTCCACAAAACTTTGCTTAAGTTTTGAATGGACACTGACATTTTGTCGTATTAGATAGCCTATAGTGTAACTTAATCCCAACACCAGTGTTTGGGAGGGGGGAAAATCAGAATAAGAATCTTTTTTATTGCCAAGGTTTTCACATACAAGGAGCTTATCTTATAATATAAGCATAGTCATAAAGAAACAAATAAAAAGAAATAGAACATACAAATAAATATTTTTTAAGAAATGAATTAGAATAAATTAATGTAAATAGAAAAGAAAAAAAGTCATTTAAAATTTGTCTAACTGTTGATTGTACTGTCAAAATTGTTAGTCAAATGTAGATGCAAATTGCAATTAAAATAGTTTTATGTGCAGCAGGTCGACTTATTTGGTCCGTGGGCCAGAAACAGATGCTCTCCTCATGACTGTATTTACATGAAATTTGATGCAGGGAAAACACCGGGCTATATTCACTGGCATAACTATTCAAAACCAACAGGAGGGCATCGCCCTCTAATGGAGAAAGCCTATTACTGTAGGCAGCAGGAGCTCATATCCCTCTGAGAATCCTCAAGACCATACTACAGCATTTTCAATCATCTTCTAAATTGACAGGGTGTGTTCACTGAAACCATGTATTCAGAGCGCAAACCTAATGCAAGTGATGATGCACAAAGTGGGCAATTTTTATATGATTCAGACCAGATGTTGGGGAGTGTAACTTTAGACTCATAAATACTGTGCATCGTTTGTGTAAGTGGGTTTCTGGGGGAATAGTGAGACGGTCTTATCCTCCCTTTAACCCCCCTCCCTCCCAGAGGAACCTGAAGGGACAGCGCTCCCTGCAGAGGCACCAGATGTGCGCTGTTATGGAGAGCCTGAGAGAGGGGGCCTTTTGTGAGGCATCAGATAAGCCCTGTTCCCAAAGCCGGGCTGGATCGGGTATCAGCGGCGGGTGTACGAGGGGCCGAAACCCAAGCCCCGCAGGCCGGGTCGGGTTTCTGTTTACACGAGCGTGGTCCCTGGATTCCTCCAACCAGAGGAGAGCGAGGCCGGCTGGAGACAGGGAGGAGAGACAGTCCTCTTGACCCGCCTGTCTGTCTACCTGTCTGTCTCTCTGTACTGCGGTTTAGTGGCCAAGTGAAAGTTCTGGAAGAGGGAGACACTTGAGGATGGTTCAGAGTTCATCTAAGCCCAGTGTGCCTACACGTTTGGTGACAGGACCACCTTTGTCACACAAATACATCATAAAAAGTCCACTAGTAACCAGCCTGTCTGAAGAAGATACAGTATATTGAATCATCTTTATATAGATATATAGTCTGAACACTGATGTTTGTTTCCCTCTGATGAATGCAACCTGATCATCTCCACCTTGTCACCACTAGCCTGGAAATGTGATACTGTAAGAAATCATCTGGCCTTCACCATCACCAATAACTGAGACGAATGCTGATGTTCAAAGCTGTTGTTTGCACACACACACACACACACACTGTCCTGCTCTCAGGCATGTGGTGTCCCTCCTCAGGCAAAGCAGGGCCAGGGGCCAAAAGTAGACATTTCAGGTGGTTTTTAGTGCGCACACACACACATACACACACACAGAGGCACTGATCAAACAGATGCCATTTGAGAAAGCCCCATACATTCTGCCATGGTATCATTTAACTCACCGCGCTCTTTTCATCTCTGTATTTTAAGACAAGAGCATTTGTACAGTGTTTGTTCTGTGTCCCCTCAGATAAAACACAGTCTTCGCATTCCTTATGAAATGTATCTGTCGAGATTTGGGAGGGGTGGGCGCCAGGTGTTCGGTTACATCAACTCTGAGGGCCCTCCCTTCCCCAGCCTGAGAGGGGAAGCGTCAAGCTGCACACGGAGCGCACAGGCGGAGACCGGAATTACTGCCACTTTTCTTTCACAATAAAAGCGAAAAGTGTGCGAGTCAAAATGACGCTGTACATCTGTTTTCATCACGGAAAGGTGTGGTGTTTCCCTTTGCAGCGGCTTCTACCATGTTAACTTAATTAATAATGTAATAGTTTATAGCAATTCCTCTGTCTTCTTCAGAATCAACAGATGATGCAACATGTAGTTTTTAGTAAGTGCTCAACAGACCTGATGAGTCTTAAAGTGCCTAGAATTTTTTTTTTTTAAGCACGCTACAACATTAAAATAATTATAACCAGATCGAATAGAGAAACGGGCACATTCAGGCATCAGAAATCTTTTATTCTAGTTTGTGGTGACAGACTGATAACAGACTATTTAGACCTTTCAAGACTAATTGTGACACAAATCCTGAAAGCGTTGTCATTTAGTCTGAATATACACCAACATCAAAGTACCATAACTTAGTTAGTAATTGTTAAACTGGACCATCCTTAACTTGCATCCTGCAAACTTTAGGGCGCCCTGAAGGATTTACTTTGAAAGTCCCAAACGGAAGCGGCGTGTGAGTTCGCGGCAGGCTCTTGGCGGTGTGTGAGCGCAGAGAGGTCGGATCGCTCGGCGGCGCAGCCCGGAGCGCACACGCATGTTCAGTGGACTCCAATGGTGTGAAGCCCCCAGATGAGGGACTCAGACGCCCGGGAATGACAGCCGCTGTCACCGGGAGTGACAGCTTCCACTCTGAGGGACCCCGCTAAAAAGCAAAAAAACAAGCAGTCCAGCTGACACTCTACACTGATCCGGATCGGATCCAGCCAGACCAGGACTATGCCAGAGATGGAGAAAGGGAGACCGCCGGAAAATAAACGCAGCAGGAAACCTGCGCACCCCGTAAAGAGGGAGATCAACCAGGAGATGAAGGTGAGGGCGGGCGTGTGTTCCTCTGTTTGACTTTTTAATCCGATGAGGCGAGTTGGTGAACTTCTGCTCATGTGTCCACGCGCAGGGCAGCTGGAGAGTCAACTGCGCACAAATCAGTGCTGGGAATAACCCCACACATACTGTTTGTTTTCAATGAATGCTCCCCCTTGTCTCCCCGTGTCTCTCCTGTGAAAGACAGTAAACTTAAAGAGCGCACTTTTTATTGATTTAGCAGCTTTGAAAAAGAAAACAGCGGGACCTGTAAAGTTTGCACCCCTGAGAGGACAAATCCAAATCATAATACACTTTTTTTTAAAAATAAATCTCAAACTCAGCTTGTCACACACAGACACACACGCACAGCACTTTTTAATTATATAGGCTTGCAGAGGAGGAAGAAGAAGAGGCTGGCCTTCGCCTCGCAGTGACGCCATGTCAGGCCAGCTGTGGCCGGACGCTATAGTGTCCAGCGGAGATCCAGATGTGCGTCACTCCTTCCCAGCTCTTGCGGCGCGCACACTTGCCGCACCGCAGAGACTTGCCCTCACGCCTTCCAAAAGAGAGAGGGTATTTATATCCTTTAAATAGCCCACCTCAGCCTCACAAAGAGAGAGTGTGTGTGTGTGTGTGTGTGTGTGTGTGTGTGTGTGTGTGAGAGAGAGAGAGAGAGAACACCTAATGGGTTATTTTAAAGGATGCAAATATCACAAGTTCTTCCTCAGAGATGTTCACTGTGGCACGTCCTCAAAGAGTCTCCCCTGTGTTGCTTGGTTTAAGGCAATAATACGTTCAATCACAGTAACAGACATGTTTCCCTCCCTCCATTATGAGTCTATTACTGCATGGAAACTAATCCATGGATTGTCTGCTTTGTTTGGGTTTGGACTCTGGCTATTTGAGAGTGCTGACTGTGGTGGTAAGGGATATCTGAAGCTCCTTCAAGCGGGAGCTCAGAAATCTAAAAAGACATGTTTTTTTTTTTTTTTTTTTTTTGGAGATGGGGAGGAAGGAGGGAGGGGGGTGATTTTGGCCTTTCGTGAGAGAGAGGAAATGTGGTCTTTTTGTGTAAGTGGTTTGGATTGTAGCGCTTGATATCCAGGGGAGGTGTAGTGTTACAACTTAACTAATTTTAATCAAAACATGTGAAACGATATCCCCGCTTGATGTGAGCCCTGCCTGGGCTGAATCTCAGGGTCGGGCCCCGGTTTGTTGCCTTTGGCTGCAACTCTCTCTGTGGTTTGGGATATGGCTTGTCACTCTCACAAAGCAGATGTTTGTCTGAACTGCCAAAAAGAAACAAAAACAACATTGTGGGAAGTGGAGGGGAGGGCGAAAGCAAAAAAAAAACAAAAAAAAAAAGATGCACATCTTTCTTTAACAAGAAATCACAACGACTAAGTGACACTGAGCTGTGTGTGTGTGTAGTAGAGTTGCCATCAGTGAAGGCCTCCTGCAGATATCCAGCTTAGACGTGATGTGAAATCAGAAAGAAGCACACCTTTTTTTAAAATGAGCCAAATGATTGAAGGAAAGACTGGGGGGGGGGAGGACAGACAGGAAGGCAAACTGATTTCTTGCTCAGCTGAGGTCCAGTCCTGTGTTGTCTCTGTAATACATCTGTTTCAACACCACATTCGGACCTACTCCCTCCACGTCAGCCCCGAGCGCAGCACTGGACACCGGATACTTAACTTTAATCATCGTTAGGCATATTTAGCTGGATATGATACCACTGCTTGCACTCACCCACACACTCTCCCAGACACACACACACACGAAGAGCAGAAAGTGAGCGAGCGAGGGAGAGATCCATTTCTTTGAGGCCCTGGTGCAGAGCAGAGGTCGGAGTGAGGAAAGCAGGGGAAAGAATGTGCAGTCAGTACTACAGCACTACAACACCACCACAGCAGGCTGGCTGTGCTTGGAAAAGGGTGAAACCTGAGAGGCAGCTCTGTGTCGGGTGTCAGGGCTGGAAGGTGCCGGGGCGGAGGGTGGATGGTGAAGATGGGATGTGTGGGGGCGGCCAAGGAGAGGAAGAGAGACAAGGGGAGGGACTGGGGAAAGCTGGGGAGGGAGAGAGAGAGAGAGAGTGGTGGACAGTGGAGAGAGACGAAGGGAGAGGAGTGGGGCATTTCCGAGAACCGTGGGACCTCGCTGTGGTGTAGGGTGTCCCGCTCTGATTTCTGCCCATTCCGGATCAGGTTTCTCCTCCAATCCGGTTCTCCCAAAGCCACAGAGAGAGGTGGGTGGATAAAGAGAGAGACCTTTGTGTTTTCTTTTTATTTTTTTTTTCATCTGGTCATAATAAAAAAAAATAAAAAGGGACCACACATCCCATCTGTGGAGAGCAGTTTTCTTTTCTCCCTCTTTTTTTTCTCCCAATTAAAGGAGATAAACAAAGGATGATTCATAGATTTCACACTGGTGTTAGGTTTTAAACCTTTCCGTCTCAGATTTAGCAAGAGTAAACAACTTGAATACATCATGGAAAAAGCGTCATACTGTACTCCACTGTGCCCGTATTCATTTCTCCAACTGGGCCGGGGCTGAGAAAGAATCCCTCGCATTGATTCAGAGTTGGAAGGTCTGATTATGTTTAACATAGGATAAAAAGTTCCACTAACAACCCTAAGATGCGCGGTCACAGTTTCCCATGTGCAGGCAGGCCACAGCTCAGTCACCCTATCCTTTTACATAGAATGTTAATCAGTGACTCCTTTCCACCTTTTTCTCATGCAGACGTTTGCAGAAAGCACCATGAACGAGCTGCTGGGGTGGTACGGCTACGACAAGGTGGACCTCAGAGACTCGGAGGCCAACGAGATCCGAAACTACAGAGAACGGCGTCAGCATGTGTCTGTGCTAAAAGGTGAGGGCAGGTGTGGGCAGTTCACCGTTGGAACAGTGAGTCTTCTTGAACTTACAGTAACAGGTTTTGCAGGTTTTCAGTGCAGACATTGAGTCACTGTTCATATTTGCTAGACAAACTCTCCTGCAGTTGCAACTTATCAAGTTTCATTCATTCAGAAACGTCTATTGTTTCTCAACACGTTTGTGCTAAAAATCAGTGTAGGGCATTGTTATGGATGCTGCCGAAGTATATTATTATTACAGTATCGTGTTGACCGTGCTGTGGAATTATGCTATTGTATTACATGAGTCATTAGCATTATATTATGTTTGTGTCTTCCAGAAAACTCATTGCCAAAATTGGACACCAAAGTCGGTCACTCGGTCCTCGCCATGAAGAGTGGAGAGAGAGAATCCTCCAGTGTCCCCTCCTCCTCGCCCTCCTCTTCCTCGACAAGCTCATCTCTGACCACCCCCAAGGAGCACAAGAGTGCCCCTGTCATTGTTCCCCTCATAAAGCCATCAGCAGGTAGCGGCCGCCCCCAGATTTATGCATCATAATAATTTTGTGTTTACAAGTAAGAAGCCAGAGTGCAGGATTGGCAATGTGAACAGAGCAAATATGTGTGTTCAGCAATTTCCTCATGGGGGCTGAGAATTCATAGAACTGTCTAAACAGGATTTTGCAATTACATGTAATTTCTCTTGCATCCAGTTACTTTGCACCATCTTACTGTTAAATATCGTATTACTGTATTTAGTACAGAAAATTTGTTTTCTGTTATTTTGACTCTGTACACATCTTTCTCATTTGAATATTTAATGAAGATCAGAAGACTGATGTGCTGAGTTTCCACTTTAATTTTAGACTGTTATCAGATTTAATATTGGGAAAATCATGACCCTGCCATTGCCAAATGTTATACTGTAAATACACTGTAAATGCAGCCCAAAACGAGCTAAATGTCTTAAACTGTACTCAATATCAATGTAAAACCTTTTACCTTAAGAGGAAAGTCAACTCTTGAACCATTGCATCACCTCAATGTGCTGGAGTCTAAACCATTCAGAATGCATCCGCAGAGTGAGTCCACATATTTATGGACTGCAGTGCAAGTACATGGAGCAGTGGTGCAGATAATTAGAAGTAACAGGGGTGCAGCAGGTTGTCTGGGCTCCCTTAAACACTACAACTCACTGGTTGTTTTGGAGCCCATCCAGCTGTGGGCCAATATCCTATTATTCACAGTGACAGTATGACTAACATTTACTTGATCAGATAATTGGCTAAAGGATCAGTTCCTGTTCAAAAAATGGCACAGCTCTCGTGTGTCTTGGGTTTTGCTGAGATTAAATAGTTACACAGATAATCCATTGAAAAGCACTCAGCTTTAGCCTTATAACACAACTGTTGAAATGCTCCACCACCCACTTTCCACAATCTCATCGTAAAAAGATCTGAATCCAACAGCTGTACACACCTCTGGGTAGCAGTACCCTTGCAAATTGCAAACTTTTTCTGCTCCCCTCCTCCACAGTGGAAGATGTACAGAACGTGCAGATCGTGTGTGTTTGGTGCCAGAAGGAAGGGGTCAAACGCTACTCTCTATGTATGGGTTCAGAGCTCAAGAGCTTCTGCAGCGAGAAGTGTTTTGCTGCCTGCAGACGAGCCTACTTCAAACGCAATAAGGTTAGTGGCAAAGGAGAAGTGCAACAACACATATCAGTATTACTGTGGGCGCCATAAACCTTTAGTTGTGGCTTGACGCTTGTTTGTGTGATGTTGGAAATCCTAATGTCTATATGGTGATGGATCATGTGTAGATTTGTTTTTAGAATTTCAAATATGTTATGTATTGTATATGGACAGACTTTGTGCCAGCTGTGTCACTCTCTGCACACTGAAGGCATCAAGTGGTTTCTTGCAGGTTTCAGAAACAGATCCTCGTGACCTTGTGAGGTCATAACTGATGGATTAATTTACAGAAATTTAAAAAGGGGGAGGATCTCTGAGACCACACTTTCTGGTTATTACGAAGGGGCTGGTATAGGAATGGTGGGAGGGAGGTCAAAGTTTGTAGAGGACACTTAGTATCAGTTTCGTGTTAATGGTGGAGGGAACGGCCATTAAGTGGCTTTGGTCTGGAGGACAGGAAAGCTGTAACTATGAAGGGCCGCTCTGATGCACATTGCTGTGATTTTTCACCTTCCATTATGACATGGATATAGCCTCTTTAGAGGTGCGGTGTGACAAGCAGCTGTATCGCCTTTCACCCTCACTGTTGTTTATACTGTGGTAGGTTTATTCACACGACAACGGAGACAAAAAGGAGGGCCGAGCAGACTCGCGCAACAAGCCCTCTAGTTTTTCGGAGGCGGGGAGGAAAGCACTGCCGTTGGCTTGTCGCTGCTTGTCTGAGAGGAAAGCCAGGAGGCCTGGGGCGAGGTGTCCACTTTCAGTGCATACCTTACCTTCAGCTGCCTCATGTTTCGTAACTCAACACGACTCAATGGGTCACAGAGATGGGGGAGCACTCAGATCCACAGCAGATCAGCTTTCATAAATCAAGAGGAATTTCCTATATTAATACTGGCAAGGCCAATAATAATATGACAATACATCACCTGCATTATCTCCCTATACAGTTGTGGAATCGTATCTGTTTCACAGCACAGTGATTTCCCTTTGTTGTGCTGACCTTTAGGTTTTGATGCCATGTATGAAGTTCATACAGCTTCTAACCTTGATGACAAGGCAATTCATTTGAGGCTATCCTTTGCACCTGTCAGGAGACGTGCTCAAATTTGACTTGACCACTGACTGAATCAAGTATTGCATTTTGATTTAAAGCAACTCTCATCGACATTATCAGTGAAATAGAGAATGAATCAGGGTGAACTGAGGTCTGATAAACTGCATCACAGTGGTTCATGTATCATGTGCGTCACACTGTGGTTTTCCCCTGTCAGGCCAGAGATGAAGACCTCCATGGTGAGAGATCCCCTCAGCACCCCCATACAGAGGACTCGCCCAGGCTGGTGTTGAAAATAAACAGCAATGTCAGAGTAAGAGGACACTATCAATGCATTATCTTTTGTTCCAATGTAAAGTAATCATCAGTAATCATTTACAAGATTAAAACACATATGCGTGTTGCCTTTTCTTACCAAAAGGGGTCAGGATAAAGCCAGTATATCTCCCGTTGTAGTATATTTATACAGGTCTTTGGCTTTTCTGCTCCATCACTTCAATGACCCCCCACAGTCTCTCTCCCCTGTGCCACAGGTATGTGATTGGTGCAAGCATGTCCGTCACACTAAAGAGTACCTGGACTTTGGATCCGGCGAGGAACGCCTCCAGTTTTGCAGCACCAAGTGTCTGAATCAGTACAAGATGGATGTTTTCTACCGAGAGGCCCGTGCAGCTCTCACCAGCTCCAGTCCAAGCAGAGGCACCCAGGAGGGGAGGTCAGACACCAGCAGCACGGGTGGGCAAAAGCTGCTCACACCTGAGTCTTGGAACAGCAGCAGCAGTGCAGGAGACGCCCGCCACAGGAACCTTTCCCCTAAAGGGCCCACACCAGTCCATGCCCCAGCAGAGTCCACTTCCCTCTCCCCTTCAGAGGCATCCTCTTCTAACTCCAAGATTCCTGTCTCCGGGCTGAGGACTCTGGAGAGGCCCATCCAACCTCCTCCACATGCCTCTGCTGTGGAGGTGTCACACCACCCTGCTCCCCTTCACCCTCCACCTCCTCCTCGCCCCCCTCTGGAACACCAGCCAGTACCTCAAATCCACATGCCCTTTATCAGACCTCCTCTTCATGCTCAGGGCCTTAAAAGCCCCCTTGCCAACCCCCCAAGACACCCAGGCCCCCCTTCCAGCCCCATCCACAGACCTCCTCACTCTCCTCACCTGCAGCCCCCAACCTCCTCTTCCATGAATCCCCCTGGACTGATGCATCCCTTCCCAGGAGCCTACTTCCCCGGCTTGCACTCCCCTCCCCTGAATATGATGCCAAGAGGTCCTGTCCCAATGCCTCCCTTAATGAACTTTGGTATTCCTTCCTTTAGCCCTCTTCTGCCCCAGCCTACTGTCCTGGTGCCTTATCCCATTATTGTTCCCTTACCTGTCCCCATACCCATTCCTATTCCCATTCCAGTCCCTTCTAAGGCAACTTCAGAAACTCCAAGTCACAGTGGTGTTATCCAGCCTGTGCCAGAGGGGATGGACAGGGGTAGATCCAGGGCTATGAGGCCACAATCTCCAGGGAAAGCTGAGGGAGACAGCAGATTGGTGGCCAACAAATTAAGTGGAACCTTGACCCAAAGTCTCCCCTCTCCAAGTGATCCCAACATGAGGGACGCAGATTGGGTTAAATCAGAGAGGTCATTCCCATCGCCAACATCCACGCCCCACAGTGGAGCATCCTCCCCAAGAGCACAGTACAATGAATCCCCCTGCTCAGCCCCAGAGTTGGAGGGGCTGAAAGACTATAAGCAGCAGCAGTCAGAGCGACAGGTCATCCAAAGGGTTCTTCAGAGGACCCAAGTCAAATTGATGCCCAGTGCCAATGGAGTGGTGGACTCCCCGGGGCTGGGGGAGTCAGGAACAGGGCAGAGTACGAGATCAGGGCTCCTTGACATCATCAGACCCACACCTCCTCTATCACAGTCCCCTTCACACGACACTGTCTATCATCACCGGGACTCCCACACCCCTTCACACACCCCACCCAGCCCCACAGGGAGCAGCCATCCACATGAAGCCACGTCTTCTGCTCTGACATCTCAGGACCACAGTCCAAACGGCATGTCCTCATCATCCACACCCGCCAGTCCAGACTCCTGTCTACCCCAGAGAGTACCAGCACCGACCCCCGACCCTGCACTTAGTGAGCTGGAGGCCATCAAAGAGAACAAGTGCTCTGTTGTTGGCCCAGTGCGGGCTGAGGGTCCAGTCATTCAGTTGGAAGAGCCCTTAGGAGTTGTTGGGGAAGTAGGAGAAGACCCCCATGTTCCTGATGAGGACCACGCCTATGCCCTGCCCACGGCGCCAAAGACAGGCGGGACCACCACCCCACTGCTCTTGCCCAAACTCAGGGACAAGGGTAGCCTGCGGAGCCCTGCTAATATGGCCAGCGCTGGAGACACGGAGCCAGCTCTGAAGAGGCGGTGCCTACGAATCCGTGATCAGAATAAGTAGAGGATGGAGGTGAGAGATTCTGTTACAAGGCGAGGCAAAGTATAGATAGCATTGCTTTCACTGGCTGTTATATCTGATATCACTGGGTTGCACATTGAAAAAAGGGAGAAAACTACCATACAATACTATATCTTTCCGATACATTCACATACTGTAGGTCACAGCATCGGCATCCCATGGGTGGTATTTACTGCAAAAGAGCGTTTCAGAGATTGTCATGTAAATTTATACCAGCTTTCTAAATACCATCACATTGTTCTGTTGTTCTCTGTGGCAAACCCACCCATGTGGCCTTCTCTGCTGGTTAAATTAAAACCCAGCAATTATTTTGAAAGGCCATTTGACTAGGGACTGGAAAATGTGCGTGCACACACATTCACACATGCATGGGCCGAGCTTAATCACAGGTCTCACAGTATGCGCGTGGTCACTAAACAGCATGGCGCCAAAGAGAGAGAATCCCAGTAACCTGGCACTCCTCTGGGCTCTAAGGTTACAATAGGGGAAGGAGGTGGAGGGCACAGGCAGTGAGAGTCACTTTGAAAGGCGATCACCACAACCTGACAGTCGCAGCGCTTTGTTTGCATGGCAGCCTGTTTTGTAGGTGCAGTCCTGCCAAGATGTGTGGGTAAATGTCTCAGTAAGACTGAAGGAGAGATTTTCTACATTTTAACCAATTAGTTAAAGCTCTTATCCAGAGCGGTTTGCAGAGCCTCAGAAGGTTGTAGGTTGATTGTCTTGACAAGGACAGATGGCCACTGCTAAATCAAAACCATGACCTTGACGCTGCGGGATGGTCTGCCCAACCTGACACCCACATACAGAGCCAGATCAAGTGAGACTGACCCCAGAGTCAAAGTCTTGCAGCTTCTTGCAGCATGAGCTGCGAGACGCTGTGGACTTTGTTTCTGAGGTCACTGCAAAGACAGAAGTGATTGTCAGGCAGACTACGAGGCGCTGTGAATATGAGAGCCAGCCCTCAGCTGTGACAGAGCTCTGGGCCTTCACCAGGAAACGCAGGGCAGAACCACAGTGGTCCGATTACGCATGTCAGAACGGACACCCTGTCCTGGCTTCGGCTCGTCTCTCCCTCTCTCTCTCTCCCTCTCCCATGTATGACTTGAGCCCTCTCCCCTTTCAGTCCTTTTTCCTTCTCCTCACTCACCACTGCTGTCCCCTGCCAACCAGATGTTGTTGTTAGAGTGCGGCAGAAAATCCCTCCTTACTTTGGACCAATCAAAGGGCCTATTGATTTCATTTGCCTGATTGGTAGTAACACCACCCGTTGCCCTCACCCACTGGTACCTTGCCATAACCAGATCATATTACCATTTTACTGTGTGTCCTAAGATTAATCCGCTGATATTATAGGGGTGGTTCAGATTTCAACTGCCCAGCTTTTATCTCCCCTTTCCCTTCCCAAGGTTTAATAATTATGTTTAAGAATGACAGCTGTTGACAGAGGAAGCACAACGTGAATCTTTATCTTAAACCCCAGATGTTTTGTGTATATGTCAAAAGATACCCTTCCACTAAATGAGTTCCCACTTAACGCTTTGTCTTTTGTTGTGGTTTTGTGCGTCCCCTTAGTAACCAATACATATGAAATCACAGCGTGCTGCTTGTGTCGTGCAGACGGATTTATGGCCCCGAGTTGTGTGTAATGGGAGCTGGCTGCTGTATGCGAATGACTTTAGCTCGCCACCTCTGTGCTCTGAGCAGAACACTGCTGTCCTGTTCTATTGTCTCCGCTGCTAAAAGTCTTTTTTTTTTTTCAATTAAAAAAAAAAAAAGACAGAATCAGCAGCCAACTGTAGGATTTCACCTCAGGAAACAGCCAGTTTTTTCATCTCAGTTTTCCTTGCCTTTATTTGGGATATTTTATAGCCCCGTGTAATCCGATCCCACCACATGGGTATTCGCTGAGCGTTTGAAACTAAAACGCGATGGGACAGAGGGAGTACAGAACCCTGGTTTGGCCCTTACATGAGAGTTGTGTGCGCGCCTGTTTATGTTTAATACGTGTGTTTGAATGAAAGCCGCTGTGAGAGAGAAAGGAGGCCAGATGTTCTTGGTTTGATTGTGCCCTGTGCGACAGTTATCTGAGTGTTGACATGACTAAAAGCCTCATTCTCAGTGTTTATGTAGAAAGGGCGGATTAAGGAATGAGTGTCCAGAGCAGCAGGCATTGATATAAGATATGCTAGTAATGGAAATTACACAGAGTCAACTCAGAATATATAATAACAACTCACAACTCTTTCTCCTTCTTTCTGTTTTTTTTTCTATTTTCACTTTCTCTCTTTCCACCTAATGAACAGACTCCCTGTTTAACACTGTACGGCGGTGCCAGATTCAGTGCCACTCCCTCTTGTGGACAACGCCAGTGCTAACACCCTCCAGCCAGTCCCTCAGCCTGTCAGCCCACCAGAGTGTCACCATGCCTGTAGACCAGCAGCAGGGTGCCAACCCCCAGGAAGCAGTCCAGATGGTGATATTATCACAAGTCAATGTTGAGCAGGGATTTGGGAGAGGAGAACACAACACAGACACACATTTAGTCTTGGACCAAAGAGTATTGCTGGCTTGTGTGTTATGTTGTGTTCAGTGAGCGCTTGATGTGGAGCATCTCAGATCTTCTCCCTGTCTGCCCTAAAGTGTGTGTGTGTATGTACGAGTTAGTGTGGCTGCCCAGATGCGCTCCTCCTCCTCCTCCTCTTCGCTCTACACAGCAGACGGGGCTCTGATCAGCCTTGTGTGGTCTTCTCAGATGGAGCCTGAACATGATCTCTTTCCAGGGGAAACGGTTTGTTTTCTCTGCCCAGCTCGCACAAAGAGCCACATTGTTCCTCTCCCCATATCCCACGCTGACTCCCCACTCCAGGTTTTGGGTTACCTGGCCGACGGGGGCTCAGACTTCAGGAGCTTTTTTATTTTTTTGACCGACAGCCAGGAATATAGTATACCCTTCTCCCCTCCACCTCGCCACCCAATCTAAATACGGTACACAGTAACACATTAGTTCTGAGACTCGGCTCCTCACAACTGATTGCCTGTGATTCTCTGCTCTGCTCGCTTCCTACAAGGGAGGAGAGAGATTCTGCTGAGATTGAGACTCTGCCCCTGGACAGTTGATACAGCGTATGGAGAGAGCCTGGCTGGGCTGTCAAGACAGATGACTGAGCAGTGTAACGCCGTCTCTGAGGAGAAAGGACGCTCCCCCTGCCTCCTATAAAACAAAGTACAAAGAATATGTGAGGGGACGCCTACCGATACACAGAGCTCTAAAGATGTCCTGATGACACTGGTCCATATATTTGTGATCCACAGACCCTCCCTCACCTTTCACCTGATCTGCCAAAGCTTTGATAGCAAATCAGAGTTTGAATCACTTTCAGCACTAAATGCCGCACACATCTAAGCATTCATGGCATGTTACAGTACAACTAATCCCGATTCTGATTGTTTTTGTTTGTTTGTGTTTTTTTGACATCACTGGCTCTGATGAGATGATTTTAAAAATCAGGCTTGTCATGTCACCAAATGTGGTATTAAACTCAACTCATCAGATGCTGTAGTAAGCAGCGATCAGTATTACAGTTCCCACTACCAGGGTATGAGATTTGATCCGGCTAGATCACTTAGAGGCTTTGTCAACACTTTTGTCTCATTGTAAGATTTCAGTTTTTCTAGTTGAGCTACACAGATACTATTTGATGTTATATTAACTTATGGATGATGCATCTGTAGATCTTCACCAAAAAAGTGCTTTATTTCTTCATTTGTTTTTTTTTCTTTGATGGTTGTATTTTGCGGGTGCTGAAGCTCTTAAATGCCTCATTGTCTTTATGTTTGTATACTCTGTCCCCACTAGAGAGCAGTGTTTGCCTTTGTAACTTTGCACCTGTCCTTTTCAGACAAAAAAAACCCAACAGAGTTCTGCTGAAACTCATCCGATTGCACAGGACAGTGCGCTCAGTGCCACATGACTGATATACAACACCCTGCAGATAGCTTTTACTCTACATTTTGCTACCATTATTTCCTCATCACACACCGCAGTGTCATACCAGGAAGGCCCAGGTGCCCTTCAAAGCCTCTTTATAATGAAGGGTTCAACGGTCACCTGGGAAATGCCGTCATCACAACCTACTCCTAGAATAACTCCAAATGTGACCCACCCCTGCCATCATTCCTGAACTACATGCCTACATGCATCAGTTTGTCTGTGTGTGTGTGTGTGTGTGTGTGTGTGTGTGTGTGTGTGTGTGTGTGTGTGTGTGCCTAAAGCAGCGACACATTGCTCCCCACTCATTCCAGCCTACATATTCAGCACAGGCCATACCACGATGTTAGTGTCATCCTTGGCCGGCCAGGGGACTTTGTCAGCGGCTCATATGAGTCAGCGGTGACATCGCTCCATGCATATAGCTGCGGTGTCAACAAGTGGCCCTCTGCTCTGATGTCAGAGGCAAAAAAAAAAAAAAAAAAAAGAAGTTGTTCAGACTGCCATTGTTGGTTTCATTGCACATTTTGATCATTGCCATTTCTGACCTGATACAGGATGTGTGTTAATTCAATGTTTGGACAAAAAAAAACTTTTTATGTCAGAAATGTTGTTGCTATTTGTTGCCTGAAATCCATTTTTGACCTCCCCCTGTTAAACATTTAGCCCTCTGTCTGAATAGATTATTCACAGATTGTTTGTATTTGAAAATAGATTCAGTAACCAAGAGCTTTGGTGGAGACCTCTTTGTAAAGTAAAATAAATAAAAGTTATTCTAAGAGCAAGAAGCGTCCGGTGTGTTCACAATCCTTATTATAGTGCTTTAAACTCAGTTTTTACCAGAGAACTGATATTTTGTTGTGCTTGGAACCTTCTGAATGTGACAAGCTTTAATTAGCCAGACTAATTTACACACATTAAACCATTATCTAGATTCTGAATCGTAGATAAGGTCTGCTAACACACTGTGGTTCCTGTAAATGTCTATTTTTAGTGCCAGCTTGTCTGCAAGGCAGCGCATCAGCATTCCTAAAATACTGAAAGTTGGTCGAGGCCCTGAGCTGTGACGGTAAAACTGATGAATGAGATGAGTAAGCAGGAATTCTGGCTTGGTGAGACTTACTGGTAACAGTGACTGCAGTTTTTTAATGGGGGTAGTGGTGTCTTGCCCCAGGGCAACTCTCTGAATGTGAGATAGAGACCAGAAATGCTGGTTGGGAGTCACCAAAACACTTATCAGTACAGAATTAAAGGGAACACGCACAAGATTAGCATTTGTCAAGACATCTGTAATCCGGCAATGTAAAACCGGAAGCAGGGGTTTGCCTTCAAAATAAAACCACCACATTTTATTACACTATTAATATATTTTGTTTATTATTATGTTTATGCTTTAATTTTATTACTTTTGTTTGATCTTAGCATTTTTTTCTATGTCGATTAAAGTAAACTTTTCTTCAAGTAATGACTTGGTAGGTCAAAAATAATGAGTAGGTATTCAAAATAATGAGAAACTTCCTCGAAATAATGAGGTATCTCAGAATAGTAATGACTGAATAATGATTTTGTACCCCCAAAAATATTTTGAGGTAGTAAGTCATTATTCTGAAAACTTTCTCATTATAATGAGTCACAGGGTTTTTTTTTCAGCTCACCAAATTGGTAGAAATTTTCCTCAACCGGGTTTATATGACCCCCTGAACATTAAGCCTGAGCTGGATGAGGAAAACTCCCACACACACATTCAATACATGCCAAGTGTTCAGAATAAGGATAATAAGGATAATGGGATTTTGATAAAGTTGTTGGCTGTAGAAGAAAAGTGAAACATCCAGGAGGACACTGGGTAACTTCAGAGGTTGTCCTAACAAGACCTGAGCCACACCAGCTCCCCTCCAGCAGGTCAGATCTTGTTCACCAACGAGTCCACTACAACTTTCAAAATAAAATGTATTATATGAAACATTCAATGCAAAATGTTTTTGTTTTAAAGAGATATCGAATGTAATATATATTTAAAAATGAAAAATCTGTAGGAATAGATTTAAATAACAGACAAAGTTTAGACATTAGTTTGAATGTCTCAATTTAAGGTCCAAAAAGCAGTAGTGGACATAAATGATCTTTTTTATTTAGATAAGAACATATGTAAACATACATATATGTATGTATGTGTTTGTTACTACTTTTATTATCTTAATTTGTTTATTTTCCTGTCTTTCGTATCATCACACCTCACAGCACGCTAGTTTTTTTTTTTTGTTTGTTTTGTTTTCTCGGTTTCGTAACAAAGTCCTCGGAGAGCTTTAGTTTGACAGCTGGAAGCGGAAGTGCTGCGGCTCCCTTCCTCCGCCTTGACGCAGCTCTGCGTCTCCCCCGCAGGTCGGACACGTTGCGGTCGGATCAGATTCTCGCCCGCGCTCACCTGGAGCAGACACCTGAGAGAGGAGCGGCTCGGCTCGGCTCGGCTCGGCTCCGCACAGCCCGCCCGGGTCTGCTCTGCTCCGCGAGACCTTCAGGAAGCGAGGCGGAGGGGACTTCTGACAGCCCGCAAATCATTAACCTGCCAACTTGAACCGCACTTTGCGGGAGAGGAGCGGAGACAACCGACAGACAGACAGACAAACAGACAGACAGACTGACAGACTGACAGAGGGGCCCACAGCTGCGCCTCTTTCTGTGTTTGTGTCGTTTGATGCCACCTGACGCGGATCCTCAGTGAACATGCTGGGAGCGGAGAGCAGGCTGGAGAGCCGGCTGAAGAAGCTGGAGAGCCTGATGAGGAACCCGCAGTCTGCCCTCAACCTGGAGACCCTGCTGGTGAGTCAGACCTGCCCGCAGGGGCCTGATCCGGGTGGGTGATGGGTGAGATAGAGGGGGACAAACTCGGTGTGGTGATTGAGTCCTGAGCTGATGATCAACCAGCAGCTGAGGGGAAGAAATAAAACTTGTTGTTGAACATGTTGAATCAGTGTGTTTCACTTTGTTCTGATCAGGGGCAGCAGAGGGGAAACCCCACCTAAAGCTCATGTGCATCCACCTCTTCCTGCCTTGAACATTTCTTAGTTTCCACTTGTCATGAGAGCACACGAAAGGAAATTTAGTTTATAACAATCTGAAGATTCATTTAACTGAGGAGGCACGCGATCCTAAAATCTGTGTGGCTGAACTCATCCAGCTTTTCCTGCCACTCCATCGTAGTTGAATCTCTTGCTGTGGCCTCTAATCAACATGCCCTCTCTCTGACCTGTCCTAAGAATGTGCTGGGCCAATTTTGATAAAAGTGCAGCCCCGGCCTCAGACAACACATCCACAAATCTCAGCTGATACGGAGCAAGCTTTTGTTCTGGTTCTCGCAGCGGGCCGCGAGCAGAGAAACTCCACTTCCTTCGCTGCTCGCTGGTTGATGCACGGGCTTGTTTTCTCCCCCGGTGCTGCACATTTTACACAATCCTGAGATACCTGAGGAGGACTGGATGAACGTGCTTTCCTGCCAGGTCGCACTCAGCAGGGGAAATCAGCCAGTGGGGGGAAATATCAGAAAAATCTATTCAGCTGAACTTATTTGATATTTAAAAGGACGACAGCAGTCAGGATGTTCAGGTTCAGAGCAGAGATGAGCCCACACAGTCAGACAGACACTGGAGGGGTCAATACATCAACCTAATGAATGGATGAGACGTTTAAGGGAAGTTTGAGGTCGTATAGACGTCTGTTCGGGCAGAATGAGGGGAACCATGTCTATTCTCAGTGCTGATGAGTCACAAACCCCAGGAAAGCTCCTGCTCTTGGCATGACGAGAGAAAACCCAACTTATGTCACACTATGACGTGATTAGACAACAAAGTGAAATGGATCCATCGTAATCCTGCGTCGAGCATTCGTCCACACCTCACCGGTCCTCACTCTCCCCAGTTTCAGGATCACTGGGTCCAGGCAGCTCTCTGGTGGTCGTAACAATGGCCGCCGTGCTGCCCGGTCCCAGGGAGCCACCACACAGGAAGCTGAGGTCACTTCCTGGAATTGAGCCGAGGGTTAACCCGCCGTGACCTCACATCACTATTTCCTGTTTGTCCACAACCGTTTGTTGTTTCGTCCGCACAAAAGATGTACTTTGAAGCGATTTCTGGTTTTATCGGTAGAACAAAGAATTAGGGTTTGAGCCGATGAAGCTTTTTAGGTGATAAGTCTTATTTTCATTTCTGCCATGACTGTTATTTATTTTAAAGTGAGCATAATCCTAAAGAGCGCAGTTGTTGATATTCCACTACAACACATATTTAATGTGCTTTCTAGACACTGGATAGTAGAAACTAATTAACTGTGGATTGGTGCTGATCTTCAGCACAATGATGTATTAATTGATTTGTGTTGTGGTTGTTGAGAACTGTAATAATACGTTCTTCAGAAAAATAATCTCTAATACATCTGACAGACAAAACAAGCATTTGTAAGGCTTTATTTAGGGCTCTTTTGAAGATAATATTTCATCACTTTTGACATTTTGTAGATTAAATCTATTAATCAAATATGAATCAAGGCCTAATAAGCTGGTGGTATTTTGGAGAGTATTTCCTAGCAGGTTCAAGTGGAGCTCAACTCAGTACTAGTACTTTTTAAAGGTCACATCCCTATTAGCTTGTTGGGAAACTCCAGTAATCGTCAGCAAGTTCCAATCATATGACTCAGGATTATCTACATGCAATGTATAAAGAAAGTATCGCTGGTCGGTTCATAGGACAATAACAGGATGCGAGATGCTCCAGAGAACATGTAAACAAGCTAAATGATTATTGCCCCACCAGCAGAGTACATCTAAACATATGATTAATAGAGGTAGCTAACATGCAAATGTGTGCCGGATCAGACTCAGTGGAAGGAAATGAGTGATGATTAATTCAGAAATGTTATGAGTGCTGTGTGTGTCAGGAGAGTCGCCCTTTCCTCAACACACCTTCTCTCTGAACAGGCAGGCACTTTTTGATGCATTCTGAGAAAACTCTCCATTGTAGCTGGATGTGCTCGGGACGTATCGGCTTACAAGCAGAGAGGGCTCAGGGTGTCGTCTAAGGCAACACACAACCAAGCCTCAACAGCAGGATTGTGTTAAGATTTGTTCAGATTCCAAAGGTGAAAATCAAACCAGTTGGGATCAAATTGTCTGCGGCTGCGACTGGTCTGAGGCAAGAGATTTAGATCTTAGACTCCTTCACGCCGCATGATAAGGTGTGCCATGGGAATAGTGGTGGGAATCGCAGGATAGCAGCTCGCAAATTATCAAAGCTAATCCCGTCACATCTCTGGTTTTTGTGGCCGTTCACAGTCCAAACCAATGTCTTACTAGTTTGGCTGCCGGTCATTGTTTTGTTTTGTCATTTGTCACTGATCCTTGTGCCAACAGACTCTCTCTGCTAAATCTAAATGTGTCAATACCCTGAACTACGCTGTGTGATACTTAAAAAATCCTGTGTTTACCAATCAGATCTTAGTAGATGCCTTAATTTAAATGAATTAAAGTACTTCCTGCTAGTACTAGTACTTACTTGAAAAAGTAAATGCAGTGAATTAAGAAGTTGCTGTACACATGCAGAGGCTTGTTATCAGCACAGCTTCAATGATGTTAAATAGCTGTAGGACTGAGATGTTTTCATTTCCTACTCAGAACTCTCACATTTGAAGAGGCTGGACCTTTCTAATCAAAATGTGCTGGGATTGCAGATAGGATTCGCTTCTGATAGTCTGTTAAATGCTCAGATTTGATGAGCATCAATTGAGCAAATCTCCTATTGAATGTGAGACAAATGTTCTCAGGGACTCATTTAATGAAGCGACAAAGTGCCTTGTTATATGTGTATATCTCAAATAGTGCATCGTTCACATGTTTACCTCCCAACAGTCTTTGTCACTGCAGGTTTGTTCATGTATTGCTGCTCACATACTTTTTACTATTTGGCTAAACTTTGTAGATGATATTACTGTAGTATATATATAGTATATAGTTTTTAGTGCAATTGATGAAAACTATTTTGATGGAGGAGGATTTGACCTGAATAAGCTTTGATACTGAACTTCAGCCCGTGTTACAGATGTCATTTCTAACTCTTTGCACCTTTATCCAATGTCCCACAATTTTCAGTTCCAGTTGATTTAATAAAAAATGGGAGGATTTGATCTTTAGAATTAAAAACTGGTTTCAGGCATAGAGGTGTAAAATTCAATCACACACACACACACATGCTCACACTCCAGAGGCTTCGTTTGAATCTGCTAAAATTAGATTATATTTCCATATGATTCAAATGTTACAGAGTTCAACATGGCTCACAAAACAGAGATCTCCACACTCAACTGCAGCAAATATTGCCTGTTACAACACACACCCATACACGCACACCCATACACACACACACACACACACACACACACACACACACACACACACACACACACACACACACACACACACACAC
>JBAJHX010000031.1:8080320-8127455 GCA_037176925.1 Amniataba percoides | reverse complement strand
ACACACACACACACACACACACACACACACACACACACACACACACACACACACACACACACACACACACACAGCAATGCACGCACACTGTGTAAAATGATCACCGATTCTCGAGCGCTCTGCCTGAATCCAGACCCATAAGCTGTTTGTCCCACAATAGCTTCTGAGCCTTCAGGTCTATTTCCACCCGTCTGCGGTGGGGGAGATCTCTCTCCACACCGCTGCTATTTAAAGGCGCAGAATTGTTCCACATTCCGTTGCCCACCCACTCACATGTCCCCGGACAAACGGTCTCATAGACACTAAAGACTCCCCCGGCCCTTCACTCGCACACACACACACACACACACACTGATTGACTCCACTTGACCCTTGTTTTTGGGGGACAGGGGGTCGTATCACACCCCCACCCACCTGCCCAACTGCTCTGCCAGCTTCATGCGTGTGGATCACGGAGACATTTTGGTTCTACGTGAAACTCTATACAGCTGATTTAAGCGCTGATGACACCGCTGAGGCCCCCCCGGCTTTTAGTCCAGTGCTGCCCCTGCCCCTCCGGGCTAAGCCTCAGGGTGGGGTTTGTTAGGCAAGAGCGGGCCTAGGTGACAGTCTGCGTGTTTGTTCAGGGGCCTGTAGCAGCGACTTGTTGTGTCTTTTACATCCAACCTCCATTGTCCTCCTGTCATTGTTTTGTTTCGCTGCACATTAACAGTCTCTCTCTCTCTCCCCCCTCATGTTGCATTTAGAGGAGGATGCAGCTCTCCCTCAAAAAAATGTGATTCTTTCCTTCCTTCCTTGCTCACTTCCTTCATTCATTCAGTTTTTTTAATCTTTTATCAGCCAGCAAAAGGTCGGTGTTGGCCAGCTAACAAGATTTGTCCTGACAGATTCACGAGGGTCCTAAAAAATATTCCTTCCTTCCCTCCCAACATAAATGAAACTTCAGATCAGCTTTGAAACCTGATAGTATGCTCAATTTGTTCATGAGAAATTTCGCCAAACCCAAGCAATAATAATGCCAGCGTTTGCTGATATTTGTTTTTCCAGTTCAGTGGTGAGTTCAGATGCGGCTTTTAATAACCTTGAAGTTTTACTTTTGGACAGAAAATCACCACTGTGTTTGTTTTTATCTGTTGATTATTGATTTTTTTTTTTGTCTTTTCTGTCTTACAGGATTCTGTGAACGCACTGGCTCAAGATTTGAACTATCCCGCCCTGCGGAAAAACAAAAACATAGAGGCCTTTCTGAACCGATGTAAGAGAGATAGTGGGTTTGATGAAGGTTGAAAAAAAAACCCACAGATAAAGCTATTAAATACAATCCAGAGCACTCCGGTCATGAGACACTGAGTACGTTACTTGTTTGTCGATGCACACAAACTATATGCACAGCAGAACGTTTGCTGTTCAGATAATGAAAAGCATGACTTCCCATATTCCTCCTATTCCTTCTTCCACAAGCCACGTTTGACAAAGAGTGCCCTGTGTGCCGCACTTGTTGCTTCCTGCAAAAGGTCATAAAAGAGATAAGAAATATATGTACAATGGCCTCTGTAGTCTGTTTATCAGTGACATTTTTGTATTCAAATCAACCTCTGTTCAGCCCTGATGGATTTACAGACTAAATATCGCTTAATGTCGGATGTGTCTCTTCTTTACAGCATTTCTTCTTTTGCTTATCATTTTTTAACTTTATCTCTGCTTAGACTGCTTAGAGTGAATTAATGTCACATGCCAGACTGCAACTAATGTTTGTGTCTCGTGTTAGAGAAAATACAGCGACACAACATTTACAGTACTTACCTGTCATCAGACTGGCTTAACTTTTAATAAACTCTCACCGGCGTCTCTCTGCTCGCTTAACAAGTGACCAGCTCCTACTGAACCTAAACGGTTGGAGCTTGACCTGTGTGTTGCCACGGTAACGTATGTTTTCCGTGTCGCAGATGAAAAGGCGGCGAGTCAGCTACGGGAGCTGCAGATGAAGCTCGAAGACTTCGAAAAGGTGAAGTTGATCGGGAGGGGAGCCTACGGAGAAGTCCAGCTGGTGAGATGCTCCAGTCCCTAAAGACTTGATGAATAAGCTTTGTGTTTCTTCTCTATCTGAGTTTAAATCATACTGCAGTGCAGTTTGGTACAATGGGAGAAGGAGCTCGGAGAGTCTGCCCAGATGTTTCTAAGTTCAGCCATTTGTCCAAAACAGCAGTAACTTGAACCACTAGAGGGTGCAACAATCTGTGAATTCACCAAAACACAACATGAGGAACATCTGCAACTTGTTTTTGATGTTTTGAATATAATTGGCATCTTTCTCCTCATCACGACCAACTTAACTGACTTGAGTCTTAAAAAAAAGAAGGATAATCACGACAGGCAGTAATTCCTCCTAAACTCCCAGTTTTTCCAGATGTTCATCTCTCGTGCTGGTGGAAGACTGAATCTGGTCTCTGCTGAATGTTTGTGGAAGAAACAAGCCTGGACAGGCTCAGTGTGTGGGCGAGGAGTGTGAAGTCTGGGGTGGGGGTCTGTGGGGGGATGCTCACAGTGTTTGTGCTTGAGATCTTGTGTAAGCATGTCTTTCGATGGGTGTGTGCCTCTAATTGTGGGTTCCCCTCTCTGCATCTGTCTCCTCTCTCGCGTTATCTCGGTCATTATGACATTCTCACTATCTCGTTCCTGTTGTCCTTGTACATTTTGCTCGTCTCCACTCTTTTTTTTTTTTTTGTCCTCGCCCTCCGCTGCTGTAGGTCCGTCACAAGGCCTCTCAGAAGGTTTACGCCATGAAGCAGCTCAACAAGTTCGAGATGATCAAGCGGTCCGACTCTGCTTTCTTCTGGGAGGAGAGGCACATCATGGCCTTCTCCAACAGTCCCTGGGTCGTCCAGGTGTGCACATATACAGGTTTTATTAAACGGAAAACATGTAAATATTAAAGAAAGAGGCTTGTCATGTGTCAGACTCAACTTCCTGAATAGGTTTGGCTTGGTGTCAGGCCCTTTTTTAACACACACAAGTATGCCAAATATCATAACTTTTCAAATAGCAAGCGTGATCTCCATATCTGCTTAAGTTATAGTGAATTTAAAAACACTTTCTTCTCCTTTGGGGTGATTAACTTGTTTAGACTGGCATAAACTGTATGTAGGTAGATAAGACTGTTAAAGCTTTTAGGCAGCTGACTTCTGGATCATACTGACTCTACATGTCTTTACGTCACATAAGAGACGGACTATATGTCACATAATATGTAACGTTATCACACAATATTACCACAATGTCACAATGAAGCCGCATACTGTTACTGCAGCAGCATACTGAGAAGCAGTTTAGGGATACAGTTATAAGATGGGAATCAGAAAAACTGAATGGTGATATTTTTTTTAAGCAACAAGCTTATAATATCAGTGCAGAATAACATAATGTCGAGGGAACACTATTGCTTTAGACAAAATAAGATTAAGTTCAACATAACGGTCTCTTCACACAATAAGTACCACTATACTGAAATGCAGTTTAGCATATGATTAGATCTTAAGATATAAATTCATTTACGTAATGAATGTTACATTAATAGTGTAAACTATAATATACATATGAATAAACAAACAAATTCAAACAAACTGCACAATACAAATGAGTGCAGCTTTAAAATGTAAATAGTGTAACTGTGAGATGTACAATAATAAGTAGTTTATATAGTAGTCTGGCTTTGTCATGTCTAGAATAAAAAGCAAGAACTTATGTAACATTTTCAAGTAATTTAGGAAACACTTGTGACTGTGAAAACGCTCATTTAACCTGTAATTCTTAAAGAGCTAGAATTTGCAATAACTCAGAGGCTAATTTGTTCTGATTCAATAATGACATCGTGTGTGGACCTTTCAGTCACGCCAAGGGATTCTTTCTTTTTCTTTGTTTTTTGTCTCCTAGCTGTGCTGTGCTTTCCAAGACACCCGTCACCTCTACATGGTGATGGAGTTCATGCCCGGGGGTGACCTGGTCACGCTTACCATGAACTACGACATACCTGAGAAGTGGGCTCGCTTCTACACGGCTGAAGTAGTGCTGGCGCTGGACGCCATCCACTCCATGGGCTTCATCCACCGGGACATCAAACCTGACAACATGCTGCTGGACCAGAATGGACACCTTAAACTGGCAGATTTCGGCACGTGCATGAAGATGGACTCGGTAGGCCGTTTAGGACTTTGTGTTTTGAGGAGAATACAGCTCGATTCAGTTTAGTAGAGAGTGGGTTGACTTCTGTGGCAATGTTTGGCACCCTTGTGCACCACCAAGTGTCCAGATTGTGAAATGAAAGTCGAAGCGCTCTTGCGTCAGGTTGTTTTGAAAGGTCCCTGAAATGATTGTGCTAAACAACCAATCTAGGGAGCAGCAGAGGTTCCGCCTCTGGTGTGGCTCAGGAAGTGTTTTTCCACCTTTTGTTTTTCACTGCGGCAATTTCTAAATCGCTGGTTCACAAGTGGTTCCACGCGTCTGAGCTCTCTGAACATTGACCAGCAGACAGTATGTGTCATACAAACATGGACAAAACAGTCTAGTGTGATTGAACTCTGCCCTAAATTGTCTGTCTGTCTGCCTGAATAAGAAAAAGAAATAGTTCCCCAATAAAAAGACATGAGCATCACTAATAAAATTTATTTTACACATTCTGCTTTTTACGGTGCTGATTTGTGGTCATGAAAGTGACATATCTTTGTTCCGTTTTCTCCCCCAACATTTTACCTTCAGTATTATTCTTATTATCCTTTCTTTCCCTCTGTAGTAAATCCTTGTTTGTGCTCCCGTTTGCAGACAGGCATGGTGCACTGTGACACAGCTGTAGGCACACCAGACTACATCTCCCCTGAGGTGCTCCAGTCTCACGATGGTAATGGTTTCTATGGCCGGGAGTGTGATTGGTGGTCCGTGGGAGTCTTTATTTATGAGTTGCTGGTTGGTAAGTGAATCTATCGTGTATACAGCCATGTTTTTTTTGTTAAATAGCTAACACAAGAGGACATAATGTAGAACCTCAGTTGTGTAAAATCCTGTCTTGGATGCCAAGGTGACACTGTAATCGTTGAGTCATCGGTATAATCATCAACAACAGCCCCAGCGGATACAGCCTGTTTGTTTTTGTGCTGTTCAACAGTTAAAAATCGGAAAATGAAATGAGTTTTTATTTTTTTTGTAGGTGAAACTCCTTTCTATGCCGAGTCCCTGGTTGGAACTTATGGGAAGATCATGAACCACAAGAACACACTCATCTTTCCAGACGATGTTGAGATGTCTCAGGATGCCAAAGACCTCATCTGTGCCTTTCTTACTGACAGGTTCGCACACTGAAACCTCAAAAATGAACACTTGTGCTTTACAGAAAATTCAAATATTTCACAATATGTGGCTGCCTGTCAGGTTCACACAGGTGCACACACACTTAGATTTTCCTTCCCTGAAAGATAAGAGAGCAGAAAGATAAGATGGGCAAAATTGTTTTTCAGCCCATGTTATGTTAGAAATGCACATACTGGATCCAAGCACACTAAATTGAACACTGTGATGACACTTTATATTTGTGTTATTTACCCCTGAATTCACGCTGTACTGTGAATAGCAGCTTAAATACACAGGGCAAAGGACTGTGATAAAGATTAGACAAGGAAAAGCTGACAGACCTTTCTGACTCTAATCACATTGCGCAGCTCTTCAGCAGTGCATGTTACACTGTTTTTGGTGGCACCACCAGCCTGATGATTGCAATATAAACAGAATTTGCTGGGTAAATAAATAATGGTGTCGTATGGTCACTTCCAGTGTGGTTGATGAAGTAAGTGACCTTTTTTTCATTCAAGAAACAATCAGTCAAACAGTCAACAATAAGCTGACCTTATTCTTTATTTTCATAGCCTTTTCTCTCAACAATTGCGATGAAAAGACAGAAACCAACAGTGTGGTGACTCGTCTCTTAATATTTTAAAACTTTTCCAGCTTGTCTGTAGTTTTCAGTCCCAGACTTATTGGTTCCTGCTAAAGAGCAAAATCTTTAAAAATGACTAACAAATATGTAGTTAGATTTCTGTAAAAATGCTGAACAATCTTCTCGAACAGCTAGGCACTGGAGAGTTTGAAATATAGATAACATTTTTCAAACAAGTGCGAAAAGTTCGTGTGTTGGGGACTATTTTCGCCGGCAGACTAATACACATTTGATGTGGCAGTGAATACAGCATTTGAGACTGACTCACAATGAAGGGCCCAGTGTTCACTGTAATAAAGAAGATGCCAGGGCGAGTGACCAAGTAGCTCATTAGTGTATTTTTAATGGTTTTTGAACAATAATAGAGCTCTGTGGCACACAGGAATAACTTTTATCCGGCACTGACTGCACAAGCAACACTCAATAATAGGATCAGGTCATTGTCGATATTTTCATGAGATTTGCTAAGAAAAAGAAAATGAGAGAATATCAGCAGCCTTATCCTTAAATTAAATATTCTGTTTTTACTTCTTTTAGTAAAAATTAAAATCAGTGCATAAATCAGCAGTGTTGATGCCAGCGTTTTTGTGTGAGTTCTAACATATTATTGATATTAAAGGTTAAAGTTGTATGAATGTGTGGGCGTGGGTCATGTACTTGGTTACTGGCCCACCCCCTGGACGAAACCACTTCCTGTTTACATTGGTAACCCCGCCCCCCTGAGAGTGCTCTAACACAGGCCCCTTTCTGCTTCAGTACAGAGCGGCCTTTCATTTCCCTCGCTCAGTTTATTTACCTTCTCACTCACTATTCTCCCACCACAGGCAGAATCTCACATGTGCACGGCTGCCCAGCTTCACGCCCACACACACACACACGCACACATCTTGAACACTGACCAGCACATTGATTCACCACTTAACCCACATGCTCTGTCACTGTCGCCCCGTCTTGCTGAATCATTTTTGTAAGCGCCACCGTCCCTCTTGTTTTTTGGATTTACCTCCTTCTCTCTTTTCCACGTGCTTTTCATCACTCTCCATTTTCTTCTTCTACCTTCTCACGGTGCCACATTCCATTTCTCCATCCTCCCCTTTCCGCCATAAATTCCCCCCCCCCCCTGCAGTTTTCCAGGTATTGAGATATGCCCTGTTGCGAGCCCAGTTTAGTTGCATGTCAGGTTTTTGGGGTTTTTTTTGCAGGGGTTTAAAAACTCTCCCTTCTCTCTTTTGACCTCCCCGCCCCTGCCCTCTCTTCCTCTTGGCTGGATCTGGAATGTCCCACACGTGGCAAGCCCAAAACTGCCGCACCCCTCCAGCCCTGTACCCAGCAGAGGAGGAGGGAGGGAGGAGAGGGGGGGTGCGAGTGCAGGAGAGAGAAAAGTGTGTGTAGTTTATAGAGGAAAGGCAGCAGCAGCAGCAGTTGTGTAGTTGAGTCGGTCGGTGTTGCCCCCTTGCCGTGCTCGCTCCCTGCTCTCCCTCTGGATCTGTGATATCTGTCTGGTCAGAGGAGGTCCCGGCGTCCAGCAGCGGTCATGCGGCTCTCCATGCTGGTCAGTGCGGTCAGCGCCTGGTGGTCACTCCGCTGGGCTGTGTGTTTGGGATGACATGTTGATGACGACGGTGGGTGGAGGGTGGGTGTGTTCTGTGTCGGGGCTGAGGAGGCTCTGCTCACAATCTTGGTCCTGTTGCTGTGTGTGTGCAGGACGGTTCGCCTGGGCCGCACTGGAGTGGATGAGATCAAATGCCACCCGTTCTTCAAGAACAACCAGTGGACCTTCGACAACATACGAGAGAGTAAGTGTATGCACGTGCATGTTCCTGAATCTCGTTTATTTTTATAAAACTCTCACAATGCAGGTGCAGATTTGCCCTTTTTCTCTACTTTTCCCCCTGTGCCTTGTTCTTTTCCTCCGTTCCTCTGTTTCTGCTTGTGCTTCTTATCTGCAGCCCATTCCTCTGCAGATCTGTTTCTTTTCAGGCTCAGTTCACCGTTTATTTCCATCTCCTGAGCCATTGAGCCTGCGTATATATGGTACACATGCACTCCATATGCTTCCTGCTCATATCTTACTTTATATGAGTGGATGCTGTGCAGAGCAGCAGAACAATTGATGCACTGAACCTGCAAGATATCCAGCAACATGTGTGTGCCACTCCAGCACCAAGTTTATATTTTAATACCTCCCAAATGTGCAAGTTAAGAGCAGACAATTTGATCTGATAGCACTTCACCATTCAATGGGCCAAACATGGCATGCTAGCTCAGCGCCCACCAAAGTAATAGTACACCTGACAAAAGTCCAAATAATACAAATTTCCCATTTCACTAAAGTGATAGTAACTGCTAGTGAGTATTTAGTGCAGTGTATGATTATAGTTAATGCAGCTATACAACTATATTAAACATTAACCTTAGGTTTAAAAAAGAGTGAATACACAGTATATCCCTTTAAATGAATGGCTCATAGGTGCATAAAAAAGACAAATCAAAGAAATAGCGAGGGAGCAAAAAGAACAGATACACACATACAACACATCTGTATCAAATAAAATAAAAAATCACCTTAAATGGTGGAAAAATTCTAAGCTTTTTGTATAATTTTTTATCAGTCACTAAGCTCCTTCTTTACTGAGCTGTAGATGGACTATCTGTAAAGAATCATGGTTAAATCTCCCCTTATGAAGCTGTATCACATGAAGCATCTCCTTTGGAAGGAAGGAAGGAAGGAAATAAGGAAAGGGATATATTAGGAATATGAACAGGACCTCTGTGTCTGTGCAGAATTACACGCAGCCTCTCCGCCTCTCGGCCTCACCTGGCTCTGATTAAGACAACAGACAGAACTTCTGACTGAACTTCAGACTGCCCGGCGGTCTGGAACACAAAACCACTACTGTGCCACTGCTGCTCCGCTCTCTTCATGTTTGCACATGCATGTCCTGTCACACACACACACACACGCATTCAAAACACACACGCAAAAAACACGACCCTTATCCAAGTCTGGCATCCCGCAGAGCTGCATTCACTCCCTCCCTCTGAGTCTATGTGGCCATGATGCAGGAGTTTTTCCGTCTTTGGGCTCTGTTAAAGGCTCTCCCAGTTGTCTTCATGTTTATCAGCCGTATTGAGCTCTGGGATGGTCGAGGGAAAAGAAGCCGGCACCGTGCTGAGATGGAGGAGTGGATGGACGTGACGGGAGGCAGCACCCCCCGTAGCGGCGGGCGGGGCCGGCTGTGCGGCCTGTGCGGACTGGCCTAATGAGAGGGGGCGCCCCGGCTCGGAGGGCTGCTCCCGCTCTCTCACTCTCACTGTGGCCACGGCTGTCTGTCATTAGCTGCCCGCTATCTGAGAGCATTCTGGGAAGTCGTGCCACAAGGGCCTCCGTGGAGCGGCCTGTGTCTCTTTCTGTCTCACCACACTTTGGCTTTTTTTTTTTTTTTACTTTCCCCGCTCATTTGTTTCATTCCTGCGCTTGATCTCTCCCTGTATTTTCTCCGCCATCTTTGAGTCACGTTTGTCACGCTGAGGCTTGCGTCTTGACCCAGCAGTAATGAGCTCCTTGGCCAGAGCCAGAATTGTACTGGTCTGAGGAACTCGAGCCATAATGGGCTGCTTTTTTTTCTCAATTAGGAACTATTTATAGGGTCAAAGGACTAGTTTAGTTTTATCTGATTGGCCCTTTGACACATTTTTGTCTGGCTGTTGTGCAGACTTTTAAAGTACGCCTGCTTCTCACAGGAGCAGCAGCGTTTAGGCTTCACTGGTGAAAGGCACTGTGTGTGGGGCACAAAGCGAGCACTGTGCGGGAAAAGGAGTGGTGTCAGCCTCACGGCAACCTGCCGAGAGAGCTTACTCCTACGGCAAGCAGCGCCAAAGCTGGCATAGATGTTGCTCCTGGAAAAATGTTGACTTTCTTGAATTGAAATAACCTGTAGCACCAGGTTTTAATCTTTTCGTCGTCTCAGTTTGTGTAAAACGTCATTGCTGTCTTTCCCTCAACCCCGTTTGCGCCTCCTCCTCTCCCCCTTTTCGCTCCATGACTGTCTCTCTCTCTCTCTGCTTCTGTCTTCCAGCTGTGGCTCCAGTTGTACCAGAGCTGAACAGTGATATAGACACCAGTAACTTTGACGACATAGAGGATGATAAAAGAGATGCTGAGACCTTTCCACCACCAAAAGCCTTTGTGGGCAACCAGCTACCATTCATTGGTTTCACTTACTTCAAGGAGGACCAGTAAGTGTTTTATTCTGCCATTTTTCTGCTGACTTTTTACTTGGATTAGTTGCTGACCTTGTTATTTTGGGGAGATTTTTTGTAGATTTTCACTGGAGCAAAATGTAGCTCTCATCCATGGGAGCTTTTTAAACGGGCCTCTAGGCTCAGGAAACAGGTTTTAGGACAGCGCTGCGCCTAAAAATGCAGCAAGCAGAAAAAGACAGCTTCACACCCATACCTTTTTAATACAGTCTTACACCAGTCAGACACTGTATGCCTGTTTGAGCTCCACACTGCTGCCTTGTTCTGACAGCCCCTTTAAATACCCTCTTTGCTCACGCTGAAGTTTAGTTTTTGACGCCTGGTCTCGATTGGTAGGAGACGTAGTGAAAACAACACCTGTGTGTTGGATTCATAATCCTGTAGTGCCTCAGTCAGCAATGTTTTAATTTAAAGGCATTTAGGTCTTTTAGCCTTTATATTAATTTTCATTCATATTCACGAAGCTGAAGGTTTCATAAAGCAATTTTATTTACATAAATCTGACAAAGAGCCAAGATAATAACAACAATCCATCAATGCAGTGCACAAGAGGTGGAAAAAAATACCTGGAATAAATATATTTTGATAACACACGAGTACTGAGTCTGCAATAAAACATCGCTTGCAGAAGCCTTATTTGCAGAAACACTGCATCCTTATCTGTGGATTTTAGGATATACTTTATTCATAAATGGAAATGCACACATTTAAAATGTCTAAACCCCATGCAAAAACAGTTTGCACTGATTGGCACAATTGGTCTTAAAATGGACGTAAAATGGCTTCAGATTTTTTGGTCATTATGCAGCTGTGTGGCAAAGCCATGTAATGATTCCCAGAGATAGTTGCCCACCATTGAAAGTCTGTCACGATGGTTGGCAACACAGTGTGGGTTGGAGGCACCAGTTGGGTTTCTCCAAAGGTAAACCCATCCAGATGTAAGATTAGATTAGATTTTGCTGCTTTTTCCACAGTGTGTGGTTTCAGGTTTTGAGCTCCATACTGTACAGGAGATTATAGACTTGAGTATTAACGATATCTGAATGGTACCAATAACGCAACAAAAGTGAACCTCTTGATGACACAGCTGGCATCAGGGTAAAATACGTCATTCGGTTGTGCATATTTGGGCGTGTGGATAGTGTTGGATGTTACTGACCCTGGAAAACCACCAGGTAACCTCAGTTACAGACATTCATGCTTCACTTCTGTCTCTCTTTTCTCTCTCAGGCTGCTGAAGAGCAACAACAACTGCTCTGTGGAGGATTCAGAGGACAGCAAGGAAAATTCTGAGGAGAATTGCTCAGACAGTAATAAAGATGTAGGTGTTTTCATGTGTGTGGCCTTAATATTGATTAAGCAGAGGGAAGATGAAAGGCTTAAAGTGAATGATAAAAATGAGCATCTGATGATAGTATTTTCCTCCGATTGTCTGTCTGTCTGTCTGTATGAGCAGCTGCAGAAAAAGCTTCATCAGCTGGAGGAGAACCTCGACAATGAGATGCAGGCCAAAGATGAGCTGGAGCAAAAGTGCAAGTACGACTGGAGACGAATGGCTCACATTTACACACACATTAGTGATTTTGTTTGACTGGTTCGGACATTACAAGTATGTTACTATTGGCTGCACAAACTGAAAAGATCTGTTAACCTTTCATTCACGATAAAGCATTAAAGCATCCCGTTCAAGCCATAAGTCGCCCAAACTGTAGGTTAAAGAGTTTGTATTTTTACCATAAGAATGTCGTGAAATTTAATGAAGTGCATACCCATCCAGTTTTTGGGTTGCATATATGTATATTAATCATTACTGGATTCATTTGGAGACATTGCTATGGTTACTGTTAAAAAACAGCAGAAGCTGAATAGATTTCATGTTGTGTGCCTTCTGCTGGATGACGGAGGAAATAAGTTTGAGTGCTTTGCACCACAGGCAGTCACATACCGTCCTACAAAGCTGAAGTTTGTGATAATGTTAGATGTTAGAAACAAAAGTTACTTGAAAAATGTTCCATTAGCAAAATGAAAGAACAATCTGGTGACTGCTGTTTGGTATATGTCAACTGCAGTCCATTAGTCATGTTTGATTTAAGAAACTTCTGATATTTTCTGCCATGAATTTGCATAGAAATGAAGGAAAAAGGAATATGCAGAAGTATTTACCCATAGTGATTATAAAAACACCAAAGGCGAGTTCAAGTAATTTATAGAACCACAATAAAACTGGTCTTTTTCCTGCAGGAATGCCACCAACCGTTTAGACAAGCTGGTCAAAGAACTAGACAAGGAGGTAAGGACGGACGAATGCCTTTTCAATCACGATGTGACAAAGTGGGTCAGAGTTCATTGTGCTCACACTGCTTGTGACTCACCTTGCCGATTAGATGAGCAGCAGGCAGAAAGTGGAGGCCTCGCTAAGGCAGCTGGAGAGAGAGCGAGCTCTGCTGCAGCACCAGAGCGCCGAGAACCTGCGCAAGGTGGAGATCGAATCTGACAGAAAACGCAGCCTGGAGAACGAATGTAAGCACCCGAGAAATGTCCTACAGTGTTTGAACACCGAGCCTGAACAACAACAACACATCTCTGCTCTTTAGATGTCATGTGTTTTCATTGTGCACAGAAGAATCAGCCCAGACAGATAAGAGTTTGTTTATGTTTATTTTCATATATTTCATTTGCAAAATTAGTCTGATTGTTAAATATAACATTGGAATACACCATGAAAATATCTGAGTGTTCTGTTTATATTACAGTATTAGAGTATTTGTATGTATAGTCTGGCTGTCAGTGGGTGGATTGCAGTATTTCCAGGGTCTACTGAATGTGTCAAATCAAATACTGCATTAACTCTTTCATTTGTCTGTATTTACTCACAAGTGAACAACCTGAGGGACCAGCTGGAGGATCTTAGGAAGAGAAACCAGAATTCGCAGATCTCCAATGAGAAGAACATTCAGCTGCAGAGACAAGTGAGGGGGAGCTTTTTAACTTCACCTAACAAAGCTTTTTGCATAACTTTATTTTTCTTCTGTTGAGAACTTTTTCACAAAGCTGTGCTGTTTTACAAGTTCGTACTTATGTAAACCAAGTGAGACCTTGCTGCTTCGACTGTTCTTCTGCTTTTCCCTCATTAAATCCCTTTAATATCGCCGCTGCACTGGCCCACTTTAGCCTGCAGGGAAACTTTTCATCCTGTCTCTTTCTCATCCGTAGCTCGAGGAGGCCACCGCGCTGCTTCAGGCTGAGCAGGAGGCGGTGGTGCGGCTGAAGAAGAGTCAGGCAGAGGTGCAGAAGCAGGCTCAAAGCCTGGAGGTCAGCCTCAGGGAGGTGCAGGAAAAGTGCAGCCAGCTGGAAAACGGCAAGATGGAGCTGGAGAAGCAGCTGACGGGGCTTCAGGCCGAACTGGAGGAGGAGAGAAGAGATTGCAACCTCGGGACAGAAACTATTGCTGACCTGCAGGGTGAGCCGTTGCTGTCGATTACACTTTCACATCAATAAGTATCGAAATGCACCGAACACAGGCGGTTTAAAAGCGAGGCCGTGTTCTTCTTGTGCATTTTTCTACTTGCCAATGAAACTTTATAAGCAGTTAAACACACTGTTACACAATAAATTATTACCATTATTTATAATGCCTTTTATATTGCAATCTTTTATGTGGTTCTTGAAATCTTATAAGGTTAACAAAGTAAGAATTTACCAATCAAAAAGGTTAATTTGCTGCCATAACGGCAGGTAATCAAACAAAGCTCATTCAAAGCTCCTGCTGTAAACACATCCTCAGTAGCAGGAAAAAGCCATTACACAACCCGGAGTTGGAGGCTGTGCAGGGTATTAGATGTAAATCAGTTTTTTGGACCTGGCCTTGGGAAATATCCGATCATAGGTGGAAACATCTGTTCAAAAGGCTGGGAGAGTGAAGCAAGAGGCTATGAAAGCCAAAACCGAAGCAGGGCCAGCACTTCTTGTGAGACGCTGTTTGGAAACTTGAACGTGCTCGATCCGCGCAGGGAGGCCAGTGGCTGAGGTCAGAGGGGACGCATCGAAACAACGGTGTTGCCTGTTTTGCTGTGATGCCTCATGCTTTTCCCCTCCTAGTAAAACTCTCCATGTGGGTGGAGTTAGTTGAAGGGAAAGTGTGTTGCTTTTTTGTACACTGGCAGCAGAAGGTGTGCGGGAGCATTATGTCATGTCCCACCTACCATCACGTCTGCTTAAATCTGAGTAGTTCAGGTGCATTTTCAAGTCATTCTATAATCTTTTTAATCATTTTGTAGTTTATATTTCTTTTGCCATATTCCCATTTCTCTTGTCACAGGACGTATATCCAGTCTGGAAGAAAAGGTGAAAGAAACCAAGTCATCTCTCTCCACGGTCCAAGCCGAAAAGAAACAGCTGCAGGAGAAGCTCAACGACCTCGAGAAGGTTGGTCTTCATTTCTAATTGATAATTTCCACCATGAATTGAAAGATAAGATTAAAAAATCCCTCTTGGAAGCTTCAATTAGATTTTTCTCAATTTGGCTGACATTGTTGTCCAGCATTTTAAAAATGTGCCTTCAACTGTTCCCATGTGTTAAGTGAGTTCAATAGAAAACATTTTGTATTAAATAAGTCATTAGAAACCTAACATCCCCTTTGATTCTACAGGAAAAGAGCAACCAAGAGATTGACTTGACCTTCAAGCTGAAGTCGCTCCAGCAGAGTCTGGAGCAGGAGGAGGCCGAGCACAGAGCCACCAAAGCCAAGCTGGCAGACAAAAACAAGATCTATCAGTCCATCGAGGAGGCAAAGTCTGAGGTCTTAAAAGGTGAGTGAGTGGGAGGACAAAAGTGTGAGAGACGATCACGGGATGGATGAAAGCATCAGCACATCAGTCTTACAGTCTAGTGAAGTGAAGCACTATTTGAAAAAGGTCAGGGGCTGATTGATGGAGCAGACCTTGGACGAACTGCATTTGCAAATAATTCTGGTTTGTGTCCAGCTATTTGTCAGAAAACTTTATCAGTCATATTTTTCCTCAGATTGTCTTTCAGCACCTGGCTGTTTAGTTTACCCTCCTGATGGCTTTCCTGTTGGTTTTATCTGTTGTAGAGATGGAGTGCACCCTGCAGGAGGAGCGAAGCTTGAAGGTGCAGGTCGAGGGGAAGCTGCTGCAACTGGAGAAGGACCACTCCATGCTGGACTGCGACTACAAGCAGGCGCAGCAAAAACTGTACGAGCTGAAGGCCCAAAAGGAGAAACTCTCTGAGGAGGTGCGTTTCATAAAAGCATTTGCCAGCAGCAAGTACCTCACACTCAGTACGTGTCTGCGACCTGCAACATTCACAAGAACCTGCTGCTAAAATACTGATAACAGAGTGCTATTTTTTGTGAATCATTACACTTATGGACTTTGTATTATTGAAATTAGTAAATAATTTTTATCCAATAAAATGTTGAACATTATGTTTTGCTCCTACACTGTGAATATTTTCAGCTTCATTTTCTCCTTTTCACATGTCTCTATATCACACTTGATGTAGTTGATATTCAGGCAAAGTAAACAGGAAAAGTGACACCTTCAGCTCTGGGATTTTGTGACCATTTGTCCTCATTTTTAACCTTTAGATTAGTCCATATGAAAATAACTCTTACTTGCAGGCCTAACTCTTTGTTCTGCTGCTTGAATTATTCCCCTTAACTGTCGCTGAAAATGCGTTTGTGCAGGTAAAAAACCTCAACTTGCGTCTGGAGCAGGAGATCCACAAGCGGAGTCTGAGCCAGAGTGATCTGAAGATGCAGAACCAGCAGGTGTCGGTGCTCCGCTCCTCCGAGAAACAGCTCAAACAGGAGCTCAACCAGCTGCTGGACATGAAGCAGGTCCTGGAGAAGCAGAACCTGGAGCTGCGCAGGTCAGACACTCAAAATGACACAATGCGCGCTGAACATAAACGCAATGTATGAGTTTTTTGTGATACTGTGGGCAAATTGATGTGGAGAATCTTATTCATCATGTCCGATTAGAGGCTCTGGCTCTGGTGAGTAGTTGGCCAGAAACAACGATTGACAGATTGTTGGTCCTTTTCCAGGGAGAAGCAGGAGGCGCATGGCCAACTGAAGGAACTGAAGGACCAACTGGAGGCAGAGCAGTATTTCACGGTAATCTAACCAATATTTTTCCTCTTTTGTTCACCTTGTCTACAAACAGTGCCTACGTAGTATAACACAAGACAGAGGAGCGAGACACCTGAATCCACCTTAGAAAGGGGGGCTTGAATAGGAAGATATGAGCAGAGAAAGGTGTTATTTTCCTGCCATCATCCAAGATCTGTGATATGAAATGAACCAAATCTCCAACCGCCTTCCTTTAAGACCCTTTACAAGACGCAGATCCGCGAGCTGAAGGAGGAGTGCAATGAGAGGAACAAGCAGTACAAAGAAGCGCAGCAGCGACTGGCAGAATATGAGGAGGAGAGGTAAGTGAGGATTACTGGTTTCTGCTGACTGCTCTCCAATAAAATACCGTGATCCTGTTTGTAACAACATGCACATAAACACAGAACTAAGAGGAAGCCAAAATGAAAAGTACAGCTTCAATCCAACATAAGACACGAAAAGATATTAAAAGAATGAAAGTAGTGTAAAGAATGGATACAAACAAGGTGCTGTGCATCAAACTGAAGCATTAAAAAAACACTATGTTGAGGTTGTACATGTCAGTGGCTGTGAGGCATCCACAGCACAACACTACACAGTTAATACTTATCTGTTTTTTAAACAATGCAACAGACTTTCCAGATTAGTCTTATATGCCCTCTGTGAATTCATCTCACAGCCTGTGACCTTGAATAAGCGAAGCTGAAGCACATTCACACATGCACTGCAGCCAGACTGTGATCCACTGCAGCTCTCTGCATTAACCAAAAGGTCATTCAAATATTTATGTGTGCCCACACTGTAGGCAGTTTTTTTTTTATCCCAACTGGCATAATAACATCAAGGATTTCTGTAGTTGAAAGATTTATCCGGTTCTAGCAATTTAATGAGATGTGCTAATCGTTCCTTTTTCCCTCCACAGGGATTCCCTGACGACGCAGCTGGAAGTCAGCCTGACCAAAGCGGACTCCGAGCAGCTGGCCCGCTCCATCGCCGAGGAGCAGTACTCGGACCTGGAGAAGGAGAAGATCATGAAGGAGCTGGAGATCAAAGACATGATGGCGAGACACAAACAGGAGCTCAGCGACAAGGAGGCCACCATAAGCTCTGTGAGCAGACGTTTTAAAGTTTTATTGCAGCAATAATGGCGATTTGTGTTTTGAACCTCACTTTCCTGGTTTTCAAGTTGTTTGTATCAGCTACTTAAATGAACTATAGAGCTTTGTTGTAAACAAACTTTTTTATGTCGTTCAGCATTACTCATCAAAATGCATTGTGTACGGTCTTGAGTTGTAACAAATTACACATTTCAATGCATTTCCTTCCTCATAAAACATTTGAAAAGCCCATTCGAAAAAATACTTTTGAAACCTGTATGTTGGTTACATCCATGTTTGTTGACTTATGGCCTTTCATGCTGATTGTTGGCGTGTTACTGCCACCAACCATCGATCAGTGGAACAGCCTGAAAATGGCAGCAGGAACTGAAATAAATTGGGGGACTGCTCAAAAAAAATTATTCAAAGCTCTATTTGTGGTTAAAAACTCCACAGGGTACCTTGTAATTGGATGATTAACACTTATTAAACCTGATTAGACTGTTAGGAAAAACCTGATGCTAATGCAGAAAATCACAGTTGGATCATAAAAACAGTAAAAAGCAGAGATTTCCTTCAGTTTTTTCTAATGTACTTTATAAATTAAGTTTGTTCTCTTGCTTGCTATTATATGCACGGATGATACTCACCTCTGCCCCGGCGCCACCTACAGCTGGAGGAGTCCAATCGCACTCTGACGGTGGATGTGGCCAACCTGGCCAGTGAGAAGGAGGAACTCAACAACCAGCTGAAAGAACTGCAGCAACGTGAGTGTCGTTTTGAGTTAATGAGCACCACCTGAAGAGAAGAGATTTCTACAGAGATGACATTTCCCTCAGTCCTGGAAAATGTGTTAAAAAAGCTGTCTTACACATCCAGGGTATTTATGGGGAGAGGGCTGTAAAAATGTCAAATCTCTCCATCAGGGAAGCAAGCGTCTGTAGAGCGGCAGGATATTACTCATCAGACTTGCACCATAAGTTGTGGATTACTTCTGTAAAACTTAAAAATGTAAATGATTAAATATTCTTCTCTGCTATTTATACAGATCTCCAGAAATCTAAGGAGGAGGAGAAGCAGATGAACTCGATAAAGGTGTCCTTTGAAAGGCAGCTGCAGAACGAGAGGACACTAAAAATTCAGGTGTGTCTGGGCGCCTACACAGGTCTAGAAAGTCTGGAATATTTTCTGTGCTTTCATACTTTTACTAGACGACTGTTATGTCACTTCATCTGTTGTTAAGAATAATGTTCAGCTGCAGGCTTGTGTTGAACTCTGGGCAAAATCACTGAGACCTGAAACGAGTTTAGAAGTCTATCTTGCAGCAGCAGCAGCATTCATGTTCCTGCAGGCTTTCCTGTGTATTTACCGAATTCAGATGGATCAAAAGTAGATCTCGGATAAGCTGTTTTGCTGTGATTTCTTTTGCTCCCAGGCCATCAACAAGCTGGCCGAGGTGATGAACAGGAGGGAGACGGTGCGGGGAGGCCACCGCAGCAACGACACCGAGGTGCACAGGAAGGAGAAGGAGAACAGGAAGCTGCAGCTGGAGCTGAGAGCGGAGAAGGAGAAACTCAACAGCACCATCATCAAATTCCAGAGGGAGATGATGGAGATGCAGGCGGTCAGTACGCCAACACGGCGGGGCAGCACGACGACGAGTAGCATCATGTGCATACTCATCATGACTGATTAAAGTCTTGATTAGAGGAGGGAGAGCTGGCTGTAGATACTGTGGAGTCCAAATGGATTTTAAATCACTAAATCTGCATGGACTTATTGCTCCTGTTAATTAATAGTCCTGCCCTCTGAGTCATCAATCACTTTTCCCAGACCTGAGATCACAAGTTAAAACTTCTCCAGATGTGCAGGAGGAGACTTCTTGTCGGTAGACAGCAGAGCCTAGAAAAAATAAACCATCTATTTTTAAAACAACACATGTACAGCATAAAGAGTGTGTTCCTCATTATTGCCAAGGCCACATAGGTACCAATTAAAACACTGTTCCGATAAATAAAGTAGCCCAAAAAAACTGAATCAACATAGTTTTCTTTTGAGATTTTGCAAGTATTTGGATGTTTTGATTGCTCAAACTCTCAAGCATCTTTAGAAAGTTAACTTACTGTTTAAATGAATATTTTGCTGTATATCTTTTACTCATGAACAAACAGGGTAGTTTCTGTTGCCTACTTGACATTATCATTAATGTAATGATATGATAACATTATTAATACACTATTATTTTATTATGGATCTCAATTACAACTTAATATTCATCACTATATAATTGTTTGTTTATTATATCTGCCAACAGTAAAAAAAGAACATTGCTTTAATTCAGAAATCTGCTCATGTGTGTGCTTCAGACGATAGCAGAGGAGAACCAGGCGCGTCAGGAGCTTCAGATGGTGTTGGACAGCAAAGACAGCGACATCGAGCAGCTGCGTTGTCAGCTCAGCTCCCTCAGCGTTCACTCTCTGGACTCCACCAGCATCAGCAGCGGCAACGACCTGGACATGGCTGAAGGATACCCAGGTGGGCAAATCACACCTCACACTGGTATTCCTGTAATGTGGCACCACCGGGCACATTCAAACGCTCGAAGCCAGTTCTGTAAGAAAACTTGAGCATGCACGTCCTGCTTTCCTGTCTCTGCAGTCTCTCCTCCTGACTTTCTCCTGTTTCCTTTGGTTTTCATTTTGAGTCTCTTTGTCTTCCAGGCCAGTGGTTTTTGACCTCTTTATGCCTCTTCCCTTTCCCTCTCTCATTTCAACTCAACTTCTCTCTCCGGGGTCTCTCACAGTGCGCATTACTCACTCCCACACCTCCGAATCAATGTCCTTCACCTACCAGCGCACACACAAATCTGTCTGCATCGACACCCGGCCCAACCTTCACTCGGCTCACACTCTCTTTGACTCTGACTCTGACGATGAAGAAGATTATGACGGACGGGTGGAGCAGGGTCACCGTCCCCTGGCCCTCACCTACGAACAGCCCCCTGAACCTGAACCTGCAGGTGACCCTGCATGGCGCTTCAGACCTGGGATTGAAATGAAAACAGACAACTGGGATTGACTTAACAATGATTTATAACTATTTTTTTTTTTTTTGGAATAGTTTTTTTCAAAAAATAACTTTTTGAATTGAGAAAGAACAACCCTTAACCCCAGTGCAGCCCTGCAAAGTTTCCGCTAACATGTCTGCCTGCTGACTCTGTGCTGTGCTTTAATCTTCTAATCTTCACTGGACACATGAATACTCACAGTTTGATGCTGTTGTGCTTTGATCTAATTCATTCATCTGCAAAAGATGCAAGAAACATTTTTCCAAGAGTGAAGTTGACGTGCAGTTTTCCATCAGCTAAAAGTTAAAACATTCCCATTTTAGTTTATTTTTCCTCACCAGACACCTGCCATAGTTTGAGATTAATCTTCATAATTCCTGCTTAATAGTCATTGTTGAAACAAGCAGCGAGGCTTCCTGCCACTTCTTCTCACCAAACTGCCACTGAAGTCTCACAATGGTGGTCTGTTAAGTGGTTCACATGATTAAAAGCGACTCTCCTCTTTGTGTTAACATTTTCCTGTTTTTTTCCTGCAAAATGTAGACGCCAGGCTGGAGGGCTGGATTTCACTTCCTACTAAGAACACAAAGCGGTTTGGCTGGGACAAAAAAGTAAAGAATCCACCGTTATTTCTCGTATCTGCAGATGTGTTTACTTAGTAATCACCACTGCCATTGAGTCATTTCCCCTCTAAACCTTCGGTACTTTCCTTTACAGTATATAGTTGTGAGCAGTAAGAAGATCCTGTTCTACAACAGCGAGATGGACCGCGAGCAGGCCAACCCTTTCATGACTCTGGACATCGAGTGAGTCATTTTAAGCAGAGTTTGAACATGTTTTATTAAAAATGAATAGCAATGAGAAGATATGTGTATATTTTTTAAATAATATTAACTTGTAGTAGTAGTAGGAGTAGTAACTGCTACTAGTCAGCACTAACAGTGTCCATGTCAGCGGCTCTGCTGACTGTAATTTGGCACACAGTGCTCTAAACTAAACATTAACATTATCATGCTAACAAGCTCGCAATGTCTAACATGGTCTGTGCTAATGTTTGGTCTGAAATAAAAACAAATTGATGTAAATATGGCACTACAGACCAAAATTCATTGGACCACCATGTTTTTTTACAGTTCACCTGAAGGGACATGAATGTTACACATTAAATGCAATCCATCCAACATTTATTTATTTATTTTTATTGCTATTTATTTTTAATTATCTATTTCTATTTTCATATGTACCTCAAGGTGGCACTAGATGAAAAATGAGACACTGACAGCCATGCTGCTGGAGTGACTAAAAACAGTGGGAGAGCAACAAAAATTAGATACAATACAGAATAACAACAAAAGACATTTAGTGGGATGAAAATGAACTAAAATCAAGGTAAACTGTACAACAAAAGTGTGATTTGAGAAGTCATTTAAAAGAAGGAACTGACTGACTCAAATAAGCACCTTGCTGTTGCTACAAATTATGTTTTTGAGCTCAAGCTGTGAAAATATTTGAGCTTTTGAGTCTTTTGAAGCTGAGAGACAAACTGTCCAAAACTCTCTGTATATCCAGGATATTAATTAAACTCATTACCCTGTAGTTCAACTCTTCCCTCTCCCTCCCTGCAGTAAGCTGTTTCACGTCCGGCCTGTCACTCAGACTGATGTGTACCGTGCAGATGCCAAAGAAATCCCAAGGATATTTCAGGTACTGATGCTTTCACAGGCCGTCCGTGTAAATCTGATACAATCGAACTGACTGAATAAATTCCTCTTCTTTTATTTCCACAGATCCTTTATGCCAATGAAGGCGAGATTAAACGTGACCAGGAGGTTGTAGTGGAGGCCACGCCGTACGGGGATCGTCCCTCCTACATCAGCCACAAGGGCCATGAGTTCATCCTCACTCTCTACCACTTCCCCTCCAGCTGCGAGGCCTGCACTCGGCCCTTGTGGCACGTTTTCAAGCCGCCGCCGGCCCTCGAGTGCCGCCGCTGTCACACCAAGGTCCACAAAGACCACCTGGACAAAAAGGAGGAAGTTGTTGTGCCCTGCAAAGGTCAGTATGCTCAGTCAGGCCTTTATATGCGACGTTACTTAAGACCAGAAGTTTCTCCAACATCAAGATCCTGCAACTGCAAAGTCACAACTTGCTACTTGCTACTAAGTTGTCAAAATACAAAATGCTGTCAAATTACAGGATAGCAACACCGCCGCCTTTGTGCTTGTTTGGCAGCCACCAATTTGTTTTTAATTAATAGGTCAGACCATAAGATGTCAAGAAATAACAAAAAATGCCTGTTGTAGTTTCCCAGTGCCCCAAGCGATGTTTTCAAATTGCTTTTTTTCTTTCAACCATCAATGACAACTGACAAAACTGTCAAATATATTCAGTTGTATTATAGAAAACAGAGAAGATCAGAAAGTTTTGACATTTTAAAAGCTGAGACTAAAAAATGTTTAAAAAATGACAAATGATTATGTATTTATTATTAAATTGTTGCAGACTAATTGTCTTTTGATCAAATAATGAATTAGTAGATTCAGCTCAGTATATATATTATAGTAATACTAGATTATTTGTCAAATGTTCCAAAAACAACCTTTGTACACTGAGACCGATCCAGGGGAAACAGAATAAATCCTGTATTTGTGAAACTTTTTTGAATTTTTTATATGTTAAATATTATAATTACATTTTTTAAAGAATAAGGTGGACAAAATAATGGCACATTTTCTGTATACTGCAGTCCAGTACTGCAGCCTGAAACTGAATCAAGAAAGTCTCAGAAAAATCAGATCATTTTAAGTCAATTAGTTTATACCAGTGGCTTAGCTTTACCGTGTTTCTAATCTATATCAAATCTGTTCCTCCACCAGTGAACTATGACATGTCCACTGCCAAAGAGCTGCTTCTGCTGACCAACTCTCAGGAGGAGCAGCAGCGCTGGGTCAGCCACCTCCTCAAACGCATCCCAAGGAAACACCCGAGCATGAGTTCTTCTTCTGCAGCACAAAACAACCTTCCTGAAGCGACGGCACACTCGTCTCCAAGAGTCTCACCGCGACCTTCACCCAAGAATTCGCCTCGTATGTCGGCCCATCGCGGAGCCATCAAGATCCAGTCCAGCAGACAGCAGCAGCCATCAGGGAAGCCCAGGTGAGGACAAGGGAAAATTCATTGGATACAGAAAATGATTTTATCACCCATATTTAAATCTCTTTTTTTACTCAAATGACTGTTTAGAATATGATATCTTATATCCATCTTGTTCTCAAGGTCAAACTCAGTATGGCTGATTATGAGCACTCATTCTTTTCTGTTTATTTAAACTGCAAAATAGTGAAATTTAGGCATGTTGCGGGAAAAAAGGCACAAAAAACCCAATATCACGTAAGAAGCCGTCTGCACACTGAGAATATGAACAACATTTAATGAGAACAACTGTGACAGTTCAACACCCGATGAAAGTGTCAATGTCAAGGTTTTAAAGCTGTACAAGATGTTAAAACTCCCCAAAAATGTATGTCCTTTTTTTATTCTTTGGTGTGAAAAATCAACAATTAATAATCTGATTTAAATGTAATTTTAAAAGTTCTATTTATACCTTAAATGTCAGGTTTTTATTGAGGTCCTCTTGAACTAATCAACAGCTCGCTTCTGCTTCCTCTCAATTTTTCTCCTCATTTCCTGCTACCGGAGGCCCTCGCTGAGCTGTCAGTGTCTCAAGCGGACTTAATTTACCGTAACCTGTTGTGATAAGTGTCTGTCTTTTAAATCCAAGCTACGCTGATAAAATATCCTTGCATTTTCACTTAATTTAGAAAAAAAAAAAACTCAATCACAGTTCAAACAAGCTTCACTGATTGTCGTCCCTGTTGATGATTCTCAATCATGTGCCATAGAAAGGGGCCTAAATCTGTGGCTGACACAGGATGTCTTTCTTGCTTTATAAAAGTTCCCTGAGTCCTCTGCATGTACCTGATGCTGTCTGTGGCATTAATGCGGCGTCAGTAGCGACGTAATTGAGAAGCAAATGGCACCGAACCTTCATGAGAGTCACTAACTGTCTCTGTCTCGTTTTCTGTGATTGATGAAGACACTCAGCGTTTCCTTTCTCTGCAACAACCTAACTGGCTCTCGTTCCTCAGCTCTGGCCCCATGCTCCGCATCATCCTCCACTGACCTTTGACCTCTTCACCTCTGACCCCACCATTCTAACGTCTCTCTTGCTGGGAGACTGTAAGTAGCAGAGCTTGTTGCGCCTGCCTGCCCTCCACGTTGCTGCTGTGTCCTTTAACAGCCTCCCCCCCCCCTCGTAACAAGCAGCCTTCAATCGCTCAGTTAACGACGCACCGCTCTGTGCTGCCCCCTGCTGATCCCAGCATGCACCGCCCCAGCAGTCTATGAAGCACTAAAGTTTCTTGACACCTCGGTGAACCTCATATTTGCTGTTTCAGATTGCTTGAGTTTGGCCTGAAAGACTGGAGTTGGGCGTTGGATGATGTCGATAATGATGATGATGATGATTTGTTCTTCTGAAGGAAGTGAAAGTGAGGGGACAGAGGGTAACTGGACCTCTGCATGTGTGTTTGCAGTCTGTTTTTTTTTGTAGGCCTTAACGTCGACAGAAGCATGTTTTTGTGTGATTTCTGCAGATGAAGTTGAGTGGGAAACATGCACTCACTTTTTGATGGCTGTTACAAGAACAGTCCAGTGGTTTGAGAAATGTGTTTTCTGTATGTTAGTTTATTGTTGTATTTAGTATTCAAAAACAGGCAGATTTGTGAGTAATCTTGATCTGAAAGTCTGCAAAAAGTAAAATATCAAGGCAACAGTTTTGCATTTTTGGAAATACACCTATTCGCCTTCTTGCCAAGAGTTAAATGAAAACATTGGTATCGCTCTGAACAGTAAATATGAAGCTGCATCCAACAGCTGATAAGCTTTGTTCGGAGTAAGACTGCAAACAGAGGGAAACAGCTAGCTCGGCTCTGTTTGATGGAAACATAATTAATCTACCAACACATATATAGCTCTCTCAAACAAAGCATTTAAGAAAAAAACAAACTTTCCCAAACAAATAGCCCGTTTGTCACGTTACTTTGTTAACTTGTCACAATGATACACATATTTTGTTAACTTCAGACAATAGCATGAGATTTGTATCAGTATTCTCAACAAACCCTCGGCAAAAAAACAGATTGACCAAATTGTGTTTTAACATTTGATTCTTTGCAGACACTGACACTGAGACTGAGATTATTCCCATATCTGTCTGCCTTTCACGCATTTCACTCATGCATTGTGTGGCTACTGGATAGCTTCCTTGTGTAATATGTGTGGATTTTGCGTGGGCGTGCCTTTGAAGTCCAGCCATGCTGTTGGTAGCATCCCAGGTTCTCACATCAATTTCTTTCTCTCCCTCTCTCTTCGCAGTTAACCCTGGCTGATCAAAGATGTGCGTTTTCATCTTTGTGGATTAATGGCCACAGTCTGGACGCAGTGCCTACATGTGTTTCGTTTCTTCAGGGAAGCAGACTGAAACAAAAAAATGCTAATCATGGACAAAAAAACCCATTCACAGAAACTGCCTGTCGTCATGAGAACCGGGACTGTCTTTGTCATTTTAACAAGAGGGAAATGAGCAGTATTCATGTTAGTGAGATTTCATTTTCAAGCAAAAAAACAAAAAAAACCTCAGCTCAGCACCCGGTGCCTGAAACTGCCTTATTTTATAATCAGACAAAAACATGGACATTTTATTCTGTCGGATGCAGTGACTCACATCGTGTTTGTGAGGTGTTGTTGGCATGTGTGTGAACATTTGTATATAGGATTAAGAGGTCTGTCTGTGCATTGTAACACAGACAGTGTAGCTCATAGTATATGATTGTTTTATTTTCATGGATATCAGTCAGCTGCACATTATACATATTATGCTTGTCCCATAAATGAAAAATGATTTCTCTTATATATTTCCATTACATGAGACAAATTCATGTGAATTGAACAGAAGCTGTGTTATCTTCTCACCATTCATGACAAATTCAAATAAACCTTGAAAAAAAATGAATAATTCATTTTCCGTTCATTGTTCCCACGCGTAGGAGTTGTCTAATATATTGCTACTAAGGATTTGGGGTTATACGTTACAAAGCAGGCAAAAAAAGCCTGATTTATGGCATTGATGTCTTATTTGAGAGCCCTCAGTCTGGTTGTCAGACAAAAATGTCCCCCTCCAGTGTAATGTAGTTACTGAGTCACAAGCAGCAGGCAGGCTTTGAATGAAAATATACACAGATAGAATCAGGTTCACTGAGTTTTGCTTTATGTTTTTAACATTTTCTGAGAAAATTGAGCTTTGAATTAGGTTTCTCCACCCACATCTTCCCACCGTGCCTGAATTATTAATGAAAATTTACAGCTGAGCATAAATCCTGAACTCACTGTTCTAATTTAATATCAAAAGAAAAGTTCAACCTGTTGGGAAATGTATTTATTTGCTTTCTTGGCGAGATTTAGGTGAGAAGACTGAGATCACTCTCAGATCTGTCTGGTACATATGATATATATACATTTAGACATTTACCTTAGGTTATTATAAAGACTGGAAACGGGGAAACAGCTCACCTGACTTTGAATGCCCACCCATCACCTGTAAAACTCACTAAGTCAACACATTTGACTCATTTCGCTGTACCTGAATTATTCGTGTGGTATCTTCAAGATCTGAATTGTATTAAGATACACTCATAAAAAGTAATAAGTGGGATATGCACTGTACAGTGTTCAGTAGTCCTAAAATGATGCCTCTAGATAAACTATACCAAAAAATACAATGCAATTAACATAGACCTTATGGTGCATATCACAAGATAAATACACAATGTTGTGGTACACTGTAGTGATCTTCAGAGGTGTTATATCTGACGACAGTGTATTTTAGGACACTATTTGAACCATACCAGAATAGGTCCGTCTCTATCTCGCAAGTGCATGTGGAGTGAGTGGGCCTGACTGAAATAAATCTTTCAGAACAGCCTAAAGCCAACTGGCACTCATCATACATAATGTAATGGTTCATCATGTTGCCCATCTGCTAAAATCGTTTTTCATACCACAGCTCTAATCCATTCTCTCTATCAGCTGTGTGACTGTATGTTCTGGTTAAAATACCGTGAGAGCTGCTGTACCTGCCTGCTGTGCCGACCTCAGGTGGCATGCAGCCTCCTCCTGCTGTTCATCCTCCTCATCATGAATAAACATCCCCCCTTTATCTCCGGGCTTTTAATTTACATTTCTAAAAGGGGCGTCTTTTGCAAGCACTGTACTTTTGAACTACTGTTAACTCTAACTCCTGCTCCACCACAACCACTTAAAATATTTTTACAGATTAAATTTCCAGTCAGTATAGTATCAAAAAAGGTACAATCAATTCCACCTCAACCAGCTACAGCAGTAAAATATTACTTGCACATTAATGCATCAGTAATAACTATAAAAATGTAAAATATAATATAAAATTCCCTAAGGGCATTTTTTCATTATCAGAACTTTTACTTTTGACACTTTTGACTATTTCTGCTTATGATACTCACTAACTTTAGCTTACAGTAAGTGATACAATCAATGCAGGACCTGCAAAACTTATATTATAACTTATATCACAGCATTGCTACGTTTACTTAAGTAGGAACAAAATATTACTTCTACCATTGCTTCATTGTTATTCAACCTCAAAATAATATAGAAAACACATGTATGTGGAATCTCATATTGGAGCACACTTGATGTCCTAATAGATATTTTACCAAGAACATGGTGCTCTAATGACAGCTACTCTGTTTAAACTTTAATTTACTATCTCTGCTCCACTGCATGTCCTCTGTGAGGCTGGATTGCCTAACTGGCTGGTGATTGGACTGTTTTTTTTTTTTTTCCAACTATTTAGTTGATGTTTTTGGGTTTTTTACAGCCGAAATCAACTTTAAAGTCTGACAAATGAATTAATCACTGGAGCTGTACTTGACATGGACAACATGTTCAAAGTCTTATCAAGTCCAAGGTCACAGTAAGAAGGTTTTTCATCATCATTATCATCACTTTTTTTGTTTACTCAGTTAGACACATGTTGTCTGTGGTAGATATAAAATAAATACATTTGTGTTACAATTTAGTACAGTTTTAAGGTACTAAATTTACTTTATTTAAATTTACTTTATTTAAACTTTTCCATTTACACTACATGTACTCTACATTTATATATACTTTTAAAAGATATTTTTACCATTAAAATTAGCTCCAATGCATCCAGCTATGACAGTAAAATGGAGCTTATTGCTTTAGTAATTACAAGCCAGTAAAACACTTACAAGGGCCCTTTTTGCTTAATGGACCCTTTTTAATATAGGACAACTTATAATGGAGTATTTTAGTGAAATGATATAAACATTTCTCCTACCACTGCAATGGTAATGGCACTGCAATACAATCCACACAATGTATACGTAATATCCAATCCAAAGTACAAAATAATGTCAACATATAACTTGACAAATTATGGTAATACTTCATCTGTTCACATTAACACAAAGGTTTCAACATCATAATTCAGAAGTCCTTTTTAGCAGAACCATACTTTACTCAATAAACCAACATAAACTAATTGTCCCGGTTTTGTACTTTCTCTGCTGGTAAGACATTTTGCAATTGCCCGTCCTTGACGAATGACTGTGTAGTGATGAGCCCTTGTTTACTCAGTAAGTAATGATTACACTTAGGGTTTCTGCTCCACAAATGACTCAGTCATTTGCAAGAGGACACAGCTGCATCTGATATAAGGACCAGTCTGGCTGAAAATCATCCAATTAGAGAACAACAGTAAGTTTTGGGGTTTTCTTTTTTTGGTATTGTTTGTCATTCATGTTGCTGAACATGTGCATGATCTAGAAATGATCTGTGTCTTTATTTATGGTGATATATTTTGGAGTGGCGATACAGTGGGATATTTAAGTCCTCTTTTCTAATGTATGTTCTTCTTTGTTTAAAACTCTGCGTCATCTGCTTCTTGTGTTCTAGTAATGAAGACCTGGAGTGCCCTCACTTTCCTCTGGTTGGCATATTTCTGCCATGGCACTTTGTCCTGCCCTTCACAGTGCTACCACAGAAGAGGTGAGGTAGTTTGTAATGAGGTTCCTCTGACAGATTACCCCTCCGAGGGTCTCCTGAGGAACACCACCATGATAACCATCCAGTTCACGAACATCACCTCCATCTCAGAGCAGCATCTGAACGCCACGCCTCTGCTGCAAGAGCTCCACCTGTTCAGCAACCACCTGCACAACCTTTCCTCGGATCTTCTCAGAGGCGTTCCTCACCTCAGTACTTTGGATCTCACAGGAAACAAACTGTCTGAGCTGCCCGCGAATGTCTTCCACCACGCCCCGCTCCGCAACTTGGTGCTGAAGAACAATCTCATTGAAAAAACTGATGCTGAGTGGCTTCCTGATAACAGCAGCATCACCTGGTTGGACCTATCTGGGAACCGTTTGACGAAGAGCCCAGCTGCTCTGCTTCAGAAGCTGCCACACTTGGAGAATCTGGACCTTTCTAACAATCGCCTGGAGAAGATCTCTGCAAATTCTCTGGACCCGCTGACAAAACTCGAGAGGCTAAACCTGCAGAACAACAAGCTGGAAACCCTGGAAGCGTCCGTACTTCAGAGCACCAAAAACCTCACTTATCTGTTCCTGTCTCGGAATAAGCTCAACACTCTCCCTCAAAACCTCTTTCAGGGGCTCACTCAGCTCAAGCTCCTGAGTCTGAATGACAACCAGCTGAGCCACATCCCTGCAGGTTTGCTGGACCCCCTGAATTCCCTGGATGATGAGGGGCTAGACCTGACCCTCAACCCCTGGCTGTGTGATGGGAAGATGGGATACCTCTGGAGGTGGCTTCAGAAGAACAAGAATAAGGTCTTTCTGCCAGAGACCATCTTTTGTGCCAGACCAGAGTCCCTTGCAGGGCGCTCAGTACTGTCACTGACACAAAGTGAACTAAACCTTTAGTCTTAACATTTTCCATCCTCATACGCGTACGGTCTGATGTGGTGATGTGCCTAGTTCTGCCTGTCATAGCTGTCTTTCTTTTCAATCATTCAAACATTCTCTTTTGTTTGTGTAACATGCATGTATAATTAATATGAATAAAGAGAACATTTAAGAACTGTGTCTCCTTGCATTTTAATAATAGATAAAACATGTTGTGAAGGACAGTTTGGAACATGTGTGCCAAATATGAAGCTACAGTCAAGAGACAATTAGAACCTCTAAAGACCCCATACAACTAAAACCCAAATGAATTAAACAAACAAAATATAGTGTGTTAATTAATGAGCTTTAGAGGTTCTGGTAGGCAGACCTTTGAGACAGGCTTCTTTTGTTGGTGTTTGTAGCACCATATTCAATTGTCCTGTCATCTAACTCTAAGAAAATAATCTAAACATGTAGAATATGTGATTACTAAAATTGATTAAATGATTAAATTAAATTAAAAATCTCATTCATTCAGCATTTGAAAATAATATTCATTTGCACATATCAATGAAATAACGCATATTGTTGTATAAAGATCCTCCTGCAGGAGAAGAAAATATTGATTTATGTGTGTACTTTTACAGAAGTACAGAAGAAAGTAACCACTCGCTGGTTGATGAGTTGGTGTGTTTGCTTGGTTTTATTTGCCTCTTGCAACATTTTGTCCTGACTCACTGCAGGGAACAAATATACCATCCATAATCAAACACAGAAAACTCTGCTCTGCCTCTCAGGTAGGATATACTTTGATGTTCAGCTTTTCGTACTATAGATAGAGCACTACTTTTTCTTGACATCCTGCATGAATCTGTATCTCATACTGATGTTTCATTTGTACAGTGCTTTAAAGATGAGCTTGTGGTGGATACTCCTGATTTTCACTGGACTGATTGAATGTCGTTACGTAAGAAGAGACGGACACTCATGCCCAGAGCTGTGCTCCTGTTCCTTACCTCTTTCAAAGGTGGAGTGCAGTCAAAGCTCCCTTATGCATTTTCCTGTTAATAGTTTACCGTCCAACACCACTCGACTATCCATCCAGTCCACCAACCTCAGCAGCATCACAGCTGGTCATTTGAGCATTGTGCCCCTCTTGAACACCCTCCAACTGTATCACAACAACCTGACAAGCCTTCCCGCTGACCTACTGAAGGACGTTCCTCACTTGGAGACTCTGGATCTGACGGGCAATCAGCTGGTTCATCTCCCTCCATATGTCTTCAACCATTCTTGGCTTCGCAGTCTCGTGCTAAAGAATAATCTGATCGAAAAAGCAGATGCTGATTGGTTTCCTGACAACAGTAGCCTCACCTGGCTTGACTTGTCTGGAAATCGTCTGAGAGATATACCCACCGCTCTGCTTCACAAGTTGCCCAATCTGGTGGATCTAGACTTGAGTGACAACAATCTGGAAGACCTGCTGCCTGATGCCCTGAAGAAGCTGCACCACCTGGAGTCACTGAATCTTGCTGGTAACAAATTGAGCTCCCTGAGACCTGCGACATTCTCCAACAACCTGAAACTCTCCCAACTGTATTTGCAGGAGAATCGGCTCCAAGAGCTACCAGGGACTCTCCTCCAAGGTCTCCCACATCTTGAACTTCTGCTGCTCAATCAGAATCAGCTGCAGCATTTCCCCTCAGGGCTGCTGGATGAGAGAAAGTCCTCTTTCCAGATAGTCTTAAGAGGAAACCCCTGGGAGTGTAATGAAAAGGTCGAGTATCTGTGGAAGTGGCTCGCTGTCCGTCCTCAAAATGTCATCTTTCTGGAGGAGGTGACCTGTGCAGGACCTGGAGCTCTTAAAAATCGACAAGTGGTCTCTTTAACTGCAAGTGAGCTTGGACTTCAAAAGATTTAGAATAATGGATGAAGAGGTAGTAAAAAGTGTATATTTTGCATTTGCCCTCTGCATTCATTTAAAATCACACAAGATATAATAGTGTATGCACAGAGATTTGACTGTATCAAAGGCTGAAAAAAATCTATTTGTTATTTTATTTTATGTTTTCTTGTGGTCCCTCCTTGACCTCTCCATTGTTTGGATATTGTCCAGCCCACTGGGTGGCGTAAGATACTCAAAAAAATGTACAAAGCAATAAAGGGAACAGAGCGCAGCTCATTTCAGAACTGATTTATCAGTGGACGGCAGCCAAAACTGTGTCTTGATGCCAATATAGTCTGATTCTATTGATTTTTTTTTAATCTGTGACATACATAATCTCAAGGTACATGAGTATAATTCAAACTGTGGTAGCACTAGATTTTTAATAATACTCTATTAAATGATCTTAAATAAAGAGCATGATCCAAAAAGGTGCCAATAAGAGAAGAAAAGGGTTTCAGTGGTCACAGAAACAGAAGAAATTAAGGTGCTCTTCCCTCCTTCCTCTGTGTGTTTATTTGAGATTCTTACGGTGAATGCTTGCTTGGACAGATCTGTCTCACTTGTTGTTGGCTGCATCACAGATTGCAGCATTGTTTCAGTCGTGCCTTTTTGTTTTTAATGATGTTGAGCATGTGGGAGTGCGTGGGCAGCGCAACGGCTGAGCCTTGCAGCTGACCTCTCCTGGATGTGTTTAAATCTCTCTCTCTCTCTTTCTTTAAGTCTCACTCTCTCTTAGCGTATATGTGTGTGCATGTCTTCTGTATGCCCACACACGCCTGTTCTTAAGCTTTGATCACAGTGAGTGCACCCCAAATGTAAGTTATTACTGTAATAAAATATAAAACATTGCCTCCCCTTGAGGCTGTTACTTATGAAAATTAAACCTTGTTTGTAAATGCTCCCCAAAGAGCGGGTGGAGAACTTCAGAGGTTTGATGTATGTCTTTCATTCCACCTCTCTGAATTGTACCCTGGAGGTCAAGGGTTGAGGAAATGGTTTCGCTGGGCCAAATCCTAATTCCCTCTTATGAGAAGTCCCTCTGGATGGGAACGTCTGTTGTCGGGAAAAGTGAACAAAGGCACTCTCCTCCACCTTAACAACTACTGCTGCTCTTTGAGCAAGACATTTAATCCCTGTCTGCTCCCAGGAACCCTTCAGACTCTGATGTTTGTAAGTGTGTGATGGCAGGCAGGGCTTTCTTTGGATAAATGTGGATGAGGCTCCTGATCAGTATGAAGAAATTTAGTCCTCTCTCTGGCTTTGAATCACACTGTTGCTTAATGATGGCTGACTGACACTGAAATCTAAAAGGTCACAGACAAGGTTTTCACACTCCTAAAAATGACTGTGGCCTTTCTGATTGCTGTTGTAACAATAAAGACATGATCATCTCTGATGGCTGCTCATTAGCACATAACAGTGCACTAATTACTTCTCATTTTGTTATAATTGGCAATAATACAATGTCCCCTTTTCAAGCTACAAATTCAGGATCATCATTATAATTTAAGAGCTTAAAGAACTTATGTTTCCTTTCAATTTTTTGTTTTACTCTTCATTTGATGTGCTGTTTTTCATGTGAGCTGAACTGTGTAGTTCTGTAGCAACAAATTTATAAAATATTTTCCCATACATTCATCAATAAATTGAAATAACATATTTGTAACTTTGATTTCAATGCAAAAAGAGCAGTGGTGGAAGTTACCCAAGAAAGGACAATTTTGAGGTCCTTTCTTCGTTATTTTGTTAGTTAGTTTTTATTTTTAACAGCCACATTTAGTAATTACTTTTCACACAGTTTTGCACATTGAAAACCTATGAGGATCTCTAATTAACTATTATAGAATAAACTAACTGATAATAACCTACAACATTCAAATTTGTTTTGCTCATAATTAATCTCTTATAATTATTATAAGATTAATAATAATAATGTGCATAACAGTTACATACATTGTAGTGATAATACTTTAAATAGGCAGTAAGCTAGCTTAGCTTAGCTTCAAGATGAGCTAGTTAAACACAAAACTCTCCATAAAACAACAAAATAGTAACTTTAATCATTTTTTATGCAGATTTTGTTTTACCTTTAAACAGAGCCAGGCTGGCTGTTCTCCTTTATCCAGTCTTTATTCTAAGCCAAGCTAAACGGCTGCTGACTGTAGCCTTATTTTTAATGGACAGACATTAAAGGGTTATAAATCTTCTCTATTTACTCTTTTCAAGAAAGCAATTAAACATATTACCCAAGATGTCAAGCTTTTGCTTTAAATCACAGAAACAGTGTTTGTATATTATAATATTGCCGCTTTGGCTTCATTTCTTCCACCTCTGAAATCAAGTTTCTACTCGACAGTTTATCATATTTCAGCAGTCTATTTTAACAGTCTTCAGCCCTAAATGCCTCAATATCGTTGCAGGACAGCCGAACTATCAATCACAAAGAAAGAAAATCCCAGGACAAAGTTTCCCCTCCAACGAGACACACATTCATTAGTAGTCACATCTGTTCGAGGCGGCGAACTGTTCACAGCTTTGTTCTTCAACCTTGATATTTTGCAGGTCGAACTCACCTTGCATCGTCACGTGCATTGGATCTCAACAGAAACAAACAAACTGGTTGCTGGACTCATTAAAAGCTTACCTGGAGGTGGGTGAGAGGAGTAACACTGTGGCTGCCTTCAGGAGCTCGAGGCCATTACCATGCGAGCACTTAACAACAGTGAAACACTCCCACTGAGCCCTTTATCAACCAACCCACGCTTTTCACTCAGGATTAACAGTGTTTTGTTTATGTCTAAAACCTGTGCATGTTCAGGACCAGCATGCACTGCAGCTTTACAGCCCTCATCTAGCATGCTCAATCAGTTTTACCATAAGCGGTTGAATGTGCATGGTGAGTGTGGAAAAAATAGCACGATCCAATGCATTAACATGCACCTTCATTTATCATAATCCTTTACCTGCATTTTATTAATCTCATTCGCCCGCTCGTAAATCATCGGCTCTTCTTGACAACACAAACATGAGGAGAGGAATGTGCTGTTGCCTTTGTGCATTATCTCATTATTGGCGAAGAGAGCTGTGGCCGCTTCTCTGACTATATGATTGGTTGTTGTGAATGGCCTGCTGTGCTCTCCAGGGAAATGGGCTATTAGGAGGCTCTTCCTAGATGGACGCCGTGTTTAACACCCTGCCACAAATCGAGGCTATTTTATTGCTGGAATAAAGATTTTGATGGAGGCGCTTCCGTCTCACCCCCCCCAAAACACACACATACACACACATACACACACGTACACACAGACAGTAACTATATGGAGATCACATTCACCTTGGAGGAAATATACCACCTATTTCTCCATCAAAGTCTCCATTTGGAGATGGAAATGCAGACAGTTGGGGAAACTGTGAACCATCAACCTTAAATATCAAGATGACAGCCGCACAAACTTAATGGCAATAATATAAATGGAGGACACAAAGCAGCAGTGATGACGCATGTTAAGAGAGGAGATGAAGCATCTGTTTATGGATGTTGCTCCACTTTCTCAGCCAGATACAGATTGTTTTTTGGCTTTAGACTGGGGAAAAAAAAAGACCTGATCAGACTGTTGATGAGAGGCTGGAAATTCAGCATGACTAACCACTTGCAAAGAGCACAGACAAGTCTCAGGTTTCTGTTGAAAGGATGAAATTACAAAATACTTCTCTCTGACTGTCTCTCCTGAGGTATACAGCCTTACTGATTCATACGTATTAATAAAACAAAATATGACAAACAATAAATTATTATGTAGACTTAGCCTCATTTTTGCCATCTGCAGCAGTGAAATGATGCACACGGTAATTGTAAACCAATAATTGTAAACCTTTTGGAATTTTAAGTATATTTTAATGCTGATACTTTTATACTTCTTCATCTCAAATTTTGATGGGCATTTATTTATAACAGAGTATTTCTGCATTGCTCTGTTTCTAATTTTACTTAATTAAATCTTTCAGCACCTGCGATAGTAGCACCACACAGTTTTACTGTATGGCTTATTGTCTGTCCACATCTGAAGGAAAACGTTCTTTGTAGTGGTTGTGAAGGCCACACTTTAAGGCCGGGTGAAAGCCTGCTGTCAAACATAGTGCTCAGATGCAGTAATTGTTCTAATGGGGACAACAGCACGCATTATTCTTAAAGGTTATTTTTCGGCATTTTGCCTTTATTTCACAGTGACTGCAGTGATAGACAGAAACTGTGGGGAGGGGGGAAGCCATGACATGTAACAGGGCTCCTCGCACGCCGCACAGCGAGGGGAGATTCATACGCAGCTGAAGCACTTGTTTGAAGCACGCTGACCCTTTTAGTGTCCCTGTTAGTCTGGATAATCCACAGAACACTCTGTCTTTCTACTGAAGACATTTTTCAAGCCAAATAAAATTTTGTTTACTTCCACTGTTTTGGGGAGGAGGACATCTGTATGGAGATCAGAACTGTATATTCTGCTGCTAAAATGGCCAGTTTTTCATACTGTTAATTACTGTGTTTAAATATATAGAGAAATGGTGAACTACAAACAAAAATATCAAAAAGTTGATGTATAATTATATTGTTATACATTTATATCTATCTCACATTAGCTACACCAGACTAAATTAGGCTGTAGGAGCAAAAGCCCTTTGTGATTTGAGTTGAACTTTGAATTGAACCTTTTCATCTGTAAGAGGAGGACTGTGTTATTTCTTTGTTCAAAAGGCACACGGTCTCATTTTAACACCAACACTGTGAAGATCCACACACAGATAGACAGAACCCACATTTGTGTTTCTCCATTAGCCCACCCTCGGGAAACACAACAGCTCCGATCTCCCATTGAGGCGCCCATAGCTTCCTGAAAAAAAAAAATACAGACAGGTCTTTTACTCCTCCCCCAACTTTCACCGTTCTCATCTGACATCCACTCTCTTTAATTACTATGTAAATATTCCACTGCAGCAACACACTGTGTACGATCCCTGCAGCTTTGATCTGATGCTGCTGTAAGAGGAAAAATCTCTCTGGTAGATACTCCCCGCGATTCCTTTTGTGTCTCACTCTGTAATTTTTCCTTCCAGGGATGGCAGATTAATCTCCACATTGCCATCCGTCTGTAATCACACACAGTGACCCACGCAGGGGACAAATGGGAGCCAGGGAGTTTAATTACCTCTGAGCTCAAAAGACAAGGACACGGCATTTCATCACCGTTTGACATCTAAATCTCCTCGATGACTCCTTACATCCTTTGCCATAAGTTTTCATGTCGGCTCATTGACATCCTTTCACACTGAGCTCGTGTGGATTACCATCTGACTCCATCTGTCCAGAGGGGCTTTATCCAGTGCCTATAACGGACCTTTCACCTGTTGTTGGGGTGGTTGGCGTGGAGCCACGCAGAGTTTGCCTGCAGCCATTAAAACGTGTTCACGCCATGTAGAAACAAGGTCAAGGCTACTGAGTGGGAGATTGTGTGTCAGTGCTGAGGGCAGGTCAGGCCAAGCGTTTGTGAGGGCGGACTGAGATGCAGTAGTGAGAAAATCAATTGTCATGGGCGAGGCAATTCTTTTCACAACTTATTGATTCATGTGTTCAACAAGCTTCTGCACAGACCTCCGTTTTAGTAATCAATTATTCAGGAATGTCTGCAGAGCTTTAGCCAGGCGCAGATTAGCCTAGTTTAGCATAGGATGAGGAGGAAACAACTAGCCTGGCTCTATCCGGCGTTCAAAACCACAAACTGAAATGTAAACATGACACTAGGTTTTCAGATGAATTACGTGCTATAACTATTCCTTAACAGAGACTGTTTCTTGCTTCTAGCACTATACTGACATTACGTTTTCAACATTTTGGGAAATACGCTCACTGAGTTTCTGCTGCAGCGTTAAACGAGACATGAAGGCTCGACTCTCATCTCTGTTGAATGTACATCCAGTAGCTGGTTAGTTTGGCTTAGCAATATCCAGTTGGTAAAAAATAACTTGAGTTTAATTTCTTTGTCAGATTTCACATCTTGTTCCCAGTACCTTCTTATCATTTCCTGTACTGGCACACTGTCAGTACAAAAGATTACAGCGTAACTGCTCATTACTTTGGTTTACAAAATGGTTACTTCATTTTTGTATTTTATCTAAAAATGTGTGGAATAATAAATTGGTAGGTACTATACCATCGTCTTTACTTTTCCTCATCTATCTCCTTCACTCTCAGCTCATTTTATTTTTTGGTCATTTCTTGGAACAATGGGGACTTTACCTGGAAAATGGGAACATCCCATCTAGTCATGGAAAGCTGAAGAATTGTTATTTTTATAGTATTGTACTGATACAGCATTTCCAAGTAATAGATTCATTCCAAAAGGTTTTTGCATTTACTTTCCAGTACACATTTAAGCACAACCATAACCACAAGCCTTGATATAGAGTCCATGACTCAAAAGTGAGTTTTACTTTTATGGCAGCAATCAGTCTTCTGGGTTTGACTGTTCCATTTTTCACCAAGATGGATGCAGCATTTTTGAATGAAACTTCACTTGGAGAGTCACATTAGCCCACAAGCAGAGACCCAAGGCTGCACATTAGAATAACGCAAAGCTGTCACAGTTTAACATATGGCAAATCGCATGTCATGAGTAATCTGTGACGGATATCAATCTTGCATCCTAGAATAAGTATAGGTCTGAAGGCACCTTCGCTAAATATTGTTTTTATGACCTGCAGCCCTAAATTAATTATAATTATTGTAGCAAGCCACTACAGGACAAGGATGTTCCACTCCATAAAACATCATTGTCTCTGGATGAGATAATCAGCTGTGGCAAATGCATCAGTGAGCAGGTCAGATCTATCACTGTGGCTTTGGTCTCTCAAGGCCAATTTCCTTAATTAGATGTCCATGCATTTATCAGCAGAAGTGACTCAAGGCCAGTAGATCATAGCTGATACAGAGAAATCTGTCCTTTGTAAGCCTTTTTTGAAGGGGTGACCAACACTGAAACAGTGAGACAATGAACAGACCTAGTCGTAGTTCCTTATTATGCAGCCAGTAGTACACAGGAGAACCGCTCATTTCTTTCATGTGTTGCTGTTTATAACCTTCTAATGAAATTAATTTGCTAAAAAAGCCACACAACAGATGGATTGATTTTTTTAAATAAACAGGCGGCTTTAACAAGCTTTGGCTTTGAACAAGTTATTTGAAGCCGTCAGTGGACACGGCTTTCAAAGACCAAGTTTATCTGGAGACTGCGCTCGGCAGAAATGTGAAGGTTGTTATTTCAGACTGCTGAGGCCTGATCAAAGCAGTCAGCACAGCAGCAATGTGTGGAGCAGTGCAATACAAAACACAGTGCTCAGACACTGAACCGCAATTCAAATTCAAACACAACACAATGCATTACAGGGCAACAGCGTGAGCAAATACATCAGGATTCTGACTTTTAATTTACATATTCATATTTGTTGAATGAGTGTTTACTTTACACCCGAAGAATCAGCCTGAAAGACGAATGTCATTTTCCTGCCCTTACTGAGGTTGGATTGAATTGAACTGAACTGAATTAAAATCTAACTTTCACTTTAAAATGAATATTTCAAAAGTTTGCTTAAAGATATATAGGAAGATCAATAAAACTCTGAGGTCTTTGTGTGAATCACAGAGCAGAAACAAAGAGATGATTAAGTGTAAAATGAAGACATGTCAGGCTCCATCCAAAGAAAAAAAAAAACAACTAATTAATCTACTCTATCTCATTTGTTTAATCGGTATCAATACAAAAATGTAAAATTACCATTTTTTCAGTTTTCCCCAGTCAAGCCAGTCTCCTGCTGGCTCTAGTTTCATATTTACTAGACATGGCAGTAATATTGATCCTCTCATCTAGCTCTCAACAGCAAAATAACTGTACTTTTCAAAATGTCAAATTGTGCTCTAACGTCTTTAACTACCTGCTACTGACTTTCAGTTTTAGTCAGTGTCTAATGATGAAGGACTGATTGTATCTGAAACTGTTATAACCTTTATTGGATTCATTCTGTTTTATTGTTGACTGTTTAATTAGGTTTCCTTAGTCTGAGCTAAGTGTACCTAATAAATTGAGTATGAACACACCTGTATCTGAAAAGCCCAGCCATCTGTGAGTCAGTGACCTGGCAGAAACTTACACTATGAAGATAAAGCAACACTCAAACTTCACTTCAAAGGCTGTTTTGTTCATCAGTGTCAAAAAGGCACATTAAATCCCTATGATTAAATGTTGTAATATAAAAAAACATGATAACTTAATACCTTTTTTTGCCCTGCACTATGTAACCAAGTTCCAAAGTGGTATAATTAAAAGGAACATAACAAACACATTCACAGGCAATGAGCAATATAATATAGCCAACATATGTATTGCTTGTTGCACTCAGATCCACTGTGCAGGCTATTATAAGTAGCTAATGCTTTCATATTAGGCTCCTGAAACAATAATTAAGAAAACTAATACAGTATAATGAGAGAATAAAATGAACTAATATAATGACTTCATAAACATTGTGTTGCTCCTCTTGTTTTATTGCATAAAATAAATAGAATCAGACAAGTATTTTCCAGTGGACAGAGTGTGTTGTAGTCTGACATTCCCCTGAGCCTTTTAACACGGATACTTGGCTTGCTGTGAGCGCAGCAGAGGACGGGTTGAGGGCAGGTAATGTCAGTGAGCATACTGAGTGGGAACCATCACCGCTGTTTTTAGTGAGTTAGAGCCACATCACCTCCTTGAGGCTCAGCATTAAACTGCGACGCCCCAGACCCACCCGGTCGCTATTTCACATAAAAGGCACCGTAAAAATCCCGTCTGATAACAACCTGAAAAAAATGAGGCTATAACTTGGCTGCCAAATCTCAAGATACTGTGCTTACTCTGAGACTAAAGGCCGTGTTGAACTCCTGAACACACACTCTTCTTCCTCCTCTGTATTCCTCTCATGTGAGCGGTTTTCTGGAAACTGATAGATTCAAAGGTTTATTATATCTATCGAGGCCATGTTGTGGAAACATCTATCATAGTTTCATTTTGCACTCAAGGCTCTCCAAGCATAAATTCTTATTTTCATTAAAAGAAAAGATAAAAGGCAATAAACTACTGCTGTAATGCACTAGAATATTTTTGTATGAAATGGTGGGTTTGCACACACACACACACACACACACACACGGTGCCAGTGGACCCATAACTTTCACTTTGTATTCTCTTGCTGCTGTCTTCAAGCAGAAATGTGCTGTTTGCAAACCTTCGTTCAAACCTTCTGCAGGAGTAAAAGCTTTGCATCAGACCACGTCTCTATTAGTCTCTCTCACAGAAAAGCAACTGACTCACCAGTGAGAAATCTTTTCCTGGCAAATCACATTTCTCATGTTAAATCTGCAACTATACTTTCCTTTCAGTTTTTTTTTTTCTTTTTCGAATCTGGCCTAATGTACCAGCAAACAGCAGAAAGCTGCACTTCATCTTCACCAGTCAGTATTTAGGTTACAGAAGCACAACTATATTGATTTCATTGTTTAACACTTTACAGTAACAATTGACGGTTTTGGCATAGTCAGCTGCAAAGCCATTTAGTAATGCATTTGAAACAATGCACTGACTGGGCACAAGCTACCTGTTTTTCAAATGAAAGTGTATTATATTCTGCATTTTCCCAGCTATTTCTAATCCGTGTTCTTGTAAACCCTCTTGTAAACGAGGGCAGCATGCTGATTTTACAAGAGAACAGTCTGCGAGATAAAAGAAGTGGGAAAAGTGTTAAGGCTAAGGAAAGAAGATATGTAAATGATTTTTGCAGACGAGTTGAGTGGGTTAAGTGCATCATCCTATTCTGCTATTTTGCAGAAGGTCATATTTAATCTGTGTAATTATTGTCATGCAATTTTATGCAGCTCTCTCTGCCTGAGTCAAAGTGCCCCAGGGCGCTCCTAGGCGGCGTTTTAAACATTTCTGTTGAAAAAAACCAAAGTCATTCGTCACACAATAACGCTCCTGGAACCATGTTTTCCTCTTCTTTCGAATGTGACATCAGGGAGATTACCTTTTCCCTTTCCTGCGGCTGAAAATATCTCAAACAGAGATAGTCCTCGGAGGGGTGGTGCTGTTAAGCCATGCACACACATTCTTATTCAAATGAAGGTGTTGACCATCTTCCGCAGGATATGAATCCATTAGAATATCCCATTTGTACTATTTGAGGGAAGGCATTATCTCCTGATAGTGTGGTCTCGAGAGTAACATCTTATCCGTGATGTGTTAAAATTCCCCTTCTTTGTTTTCTTCTCCTGTCTTTCTCTCTTCTCTTTTCTCTTATTTGTAACACACTTGTGGTGCGATATCTCCGCCTTTCTGCCTGTCTAATATGTAACTGATATGTCAGTCTGTAATTTTCCTAAATAGTAATACCAATTTTATTTAAGTGAAACTCTCAGAGGATGTGGAAATTTGAAATGGAAAGCTAAGTGGACAGTTCTCTTTTCCTATTACAGCCATTTTTTAAACATTCATAAAACAACAGTAAAGACCTTTACACAAAATGCCTATTTTGGGACTTACGTGGACAACATAGTTAGCGTTAGTTTGTCTCCCAAACAAACTTCCATATGTCTGTACTGTTTGTATGCAGACTACCTACAAGGATTTCCCTATTTTTAGACAGGCAACATGAGTAGAAGACCTCCGTCCGTAGGGAGAGGCAGTGTGATCATGCTGCCATCCACATGGTTGGGTGTAACTCAACACCAATATGCCAGTGTGTTGTCAAAAGACAATCAGAGCTGGGAGTCAGCTGGGTCGGACACGTGACTTTCAGGAATCACTTTGATTACCTAAAACACATGCAAACACCTCTGGCAGCAACCAACCGTCTAAGTATGTCTGCAGTGGTTAATTTACTGTGCAGAAGTGTGCACAGTGTTTAAGGGTTTGGGCCAAATGTCATACTATGTTTAACAGTAGATTTAATTAAATATTTATGTGCACATACAGCTGTGTGGCATTCTTGAAGCAAACATGGCATGCTATATACACTTTGCCTTATTAATCATTCTTCTCCACCTTTACCGTGTGTCAGCATGATAATGTAAACATTGTTGGAAATAGAAAAGAAAAGTGGTTCAAGCTTCAGCCGGACAATTTGAAGAACTTTCCTCAAGCAGACACCCCCACAGGCTGTGATCCTTTTAGTCTTTGTGGAGAATTTAGAGAAATCTGTGCATACACATGCATCAGACAACTTATCGTTCAAAGTCGTATGAGTCAAGCAAGCACACACATATCTTCAGAAATGTTAAAAAAAAAAGATCCTTACTCAGAGACCCTTTCTCAGGAAATACCAGCTGCGAGTGTCTAGAAAAAAAAGGTATTGATTTAGCAACCACAACCATTAGCAAGCTGGGAATTCTCAGAATAAATGTGACTATTTTTGTGAAAGAATAACGAGCACGATTGAGTAAAGGCGTGTGTGCATGCATGTGTGTGTGTGTGTGTGTGTGTGCTTGTAAATCTAAATTTGAACGTTAAGGTTCATGTGTATTTGCATGTGCATCTGCTGGAGGAACATTGTTCCACTGCACAATGCACGCCTTTGACATTCCAGCTCCACCTGTCAGCGTGCACAATGGCCTTTCTCCGCGGTTTGACATGTGTGAATCAGCTGCTGGCCAGCAGAGATAGCAGAGTCCTGTATAGGACATGTGTGGGCGGACAGCCTGCAGTCCTGCCTGACCTCCTTCATAATCTTTCTTTCAGGCTGCATAACTTAGACCAGAGCTCAGAGCAAAACATGACTGAAGAGGTGGCTAATGCAAAATCAGTGCCCTCTTACTAATCAAACACACTGACATCGTGTCCCAGTGACTGATGCAGACACCCTGTCAATGAGAAAGCAGTAGGATATATCACCTCTCTCCGTTCAATTAAAATGTGTCAGGCGATGTAAGAATGTCACTTTTTGACCTTTACTTTTAGGTTCTCATCAGGCAAAACGGTAAATTTGCCTATACACACCTGAACCAACATAAAATCCTTTAAATACTTTCAAGTCCATCTTAAATATAAAAGAACAATTGTATTATGTGATAAAATGTGTACTTTCAATAACGAACACTTTCTTTCTTCCCCAAAAGATGCATTTTTCTGAGGTTGGAGTGAATGTTGCAGTTAGAGGTAATTATTTCCCGACAGCCTTGATTCCTGTACCAATACAAATTGTTATTTCTAACACAGGGAAATAGGATTTATTTTATTTCTTTTAATGACATGATAATTTAAGTTTTCATTGTTGTACTCTTTAAAATGACACAGTAACAACAAGGATGCTTAAGTGCTTGTTTTTTTCCCTTTTAAGTAAAAGTAAGAATTTAGTACTATGGAAAGTAATCATGTGCTGTCATACAATGAAATAACACTGTATTTCGTTGGATAAACATTTGACATTTTTAGCTAACAGCATAACTTACTACTACTATTTCAGCTGTTTAACTATTAATACCTTTAGCTGGAAGTAATAATTTTACATTTTTAAACAATTCAATGGAAACCTCTTATAGTGATCAGCAGCTTCCCTATTAACTGGCTTTTATTCACTGTTTGTGTTGACTATTGATGCCATGGGCGGGCTCACATATGCACTACAGACATTATCAGTCTGTGATGAGGGTGGCTCCAACCACAGGTACTTTCCTGGTGCACTTTAATTTCCATCGCCAGCAGCTGAATGTTTCCTGTTGTTTGCGCACAGAACACAAGGACGTCTGAAAAATCTGTCTTGTTGGCTCATTTTTTGACAGTTTAGCAGAGGCTTTGCGGAAGCTAAAATTTAGATGACTATAGTCTAACTATTTAAAAAGCCCTTGATTCTGTCCCAATTTTTCTTGATCCATATAAGTAACTGACAACTTTACCCATGTAAGTGGTTTCCACTATATCCACTTTTATATGAATAATAATCCATCCATCCATCTTCTAACCCGCTTTATCCTGCACTCAGGGGCACGGGATGATTAATAATGTGAATCATAAATCATAATGATAATAAATAAACAAATAATAAAATCCAGTCTATCATTTGGGATAAACACAATTTGAACATGATGAGTGGTGTAACTGAGGTTGAATTCATTTGGACTGCTGAGGTAGATAAAAAAAAAAAAGGTTGGGAGTTACTGCTGTTCAGTTTGGCCAAGGTGAAAGAAATGTTTCCACTTGGTTCAGTTGAAAGTTAAAACCACTTAAAGGTTGAGGGAAAATATATCCAACCTTTTTCCACTGCACCATTTCACATTCAGGCTAGCTGCTGCTGTTGCTTAATCTGTTGTTTGCCCCATTTCCGATGGGAAAACCATCGCTCTTTCTTTTGCACACGTTTTCACTCAAGACACTATGCACATTTCGTGAAATTTTATAAAATAAGCCTGGGCACAGGGACACAGTCTTGACATAAATCATCCCTCCAGGTTGCAACAAAATCAAACCACTGACATCTGAGATGTGAAGTTTGAAATGAACAAGTCAAATTTAAATTATAGCTCCCCTGCCGTGCCACCTAATGTAGCTTCTGTGGATTGTTCTATTTGTGCAGCAAGTTTCATGTCACTCAGACTAATGGTGTAGGAGTCGAGACCTTTCACACTGTGAAAATGTAACCTTAAAATACAGCCCCCATTAAGCCAATTTGGAGTCTGCTTTTTAAAACATGGAACAAGGTGAAAATGAACTGTGCCTTCATTCCTACAATCAAAGTAAGAGCAGTAATGCATTAAGACACATGTTTAACAGGCAGACAGACACTTTCTATTTGTGCTGCTTGGCCTGATAATGCAAGTCATTTTGATTAATTAATAATAAAAAAGAAGTCTGTCTTATTTATATTTTTTTATTGATATTGTCATAACAGTTACTTCATTTCTACTCGGATTTGCAGGTGAATTTTATAGCTGATTAACTCAACCTCTGAGCTCGTCTTTGATTCATCTCCAGCCTTTTGCTCCTTCCTCCTCGCCCCATAACTCGGTGGTCAGGTTGGGTCAACTGGACCTCCGGGGAGGAGCAGAGTTGTGATGGCTGCTGCAAAATTTAAAGCCATTACAGGAACATGACCTGCAGCCAAGGAAGCCGCCTCGGTTCGTTTCAGTTACACGATCCTATCCGGAGCTGCAGTCCACTGACTTTTAACATTCTCGTTCAGTGGAGGGGTTTTATATCTGATGCATGACCTCACAATCATGCAGTGTCATTTACAACAAATTCCACTGATGCCAAAAAGATTACAGGCAGAAATAGCCCTGACCATACATTGCTTTCAATTTCTTATACGCCTCCACTTTAGCGTACCTGTGTTTATAAGTGTCTGTCACATTTAGATAACAACAGCTTTCCCTCACCTCTCTGCTGACTGCTGATGCCCTTCATAACACTGGATGACTACATTTCTCCTGGAGGAGCTGCCAATCTTTATTATTAAAAAACAAAACAATATTCATTGTGATATATATATATCTATATCTATATATATATATATATCTATATATATATATATATCTATATATTCGC
>JBAJHX010000031.1:8048282-8080220 GCA_037176925.1 Amniataba percoides | reverse complement strand
GGGGAGTTGCTGATCTTTGGTGTGAAAAAAAAAAACAATATGCATTGGGATATATATATATATATATATATATATATATATATATATATATATATATATATATATATATGTTCGCACAGAGGAATAAGCTACAGTGCAGTCTACAGTATGAGTGTGAGGGATTGGGGATGGGGGGGTTGTTATATAAGAAGCCAACATGGGGGAATCACTGGCTGTTCAAACAGAACTCCTCAGTCTACAGGGAGTCGCTGCGCAAAGGCACAGCTCATCAAGTCAATATCTCACACACATGTCCCTTTAATAGGGACCATTCCTCAAACGCATGGAGGGTCCTTGGAGAGCATTACTGCGGTCCTATTATTTCTACGAGGCTATTTACAAGCATGTCTCCGTCATGGCATCATTAACCCTGACCTGTGAGGGTTAAGTTTGAATAAGTCAAATGAATCTGTTCTTCTCGGTGTGTATTGTTTTCTTTCAAATGATTCTTATGAGATGAAATACTCAGTGGCCTCAGCTGTGCTCTCAAAGCTCGTGTCCATACTGGGGGTCTGGATGCCCGGCCCTCCCCTGGGATCCTTCAGTAAGGGGATGTATGTGTCGCTGTGGCAGGAGCGCATGGCGCTGTCCCACGCCGCCGCGCCGCACGCGTGTTTGTGCGCGCCGGGCGCAGCCTCCTGCTCTGCGTCCCCGGAGCGCAGCGCCATCAGCTCAATCTCGTGTTTGGCCGCAGTCTCCAGCACCTGTTGCTTGTTGTAGAACAGCACAAAATTGTTGATGATGGGGTGTATGGGCAGCGCTATGGCGATCACCCCGCACAGGAAGCTGATGGCCGCGTTGCAGCGGCCCAAAGTGGTCTTCGGGTAAACGTCTCCGTAGCCCACCGTGGTCATGGTGATCACAGCCCACCAGAAAGACTGCGGGATGCTGGTGAACAAGGTGTCCGGGTGGTTCTGCTCCATGGTGTAGCCCAGTGCGGAGAAAAGGAAGACCCCCACGCCCATGTACATGAGGAGCAGCCCGAGCTCTTTGAAGCTGCTCTTCAGGGCAGACGTGAGGGTCTGGAGTCCGGAGGAATGCCGCGCCAGCTTGAAAATGCGCGCAATGCGCATAATGCGTAAAGCCTGCACCGCCTGCTGCACGTTGGCCAGCTCCATCACTCCCGCGCCGAAAGAGGTCAGAATCAGCACCACGAAGAAGGGCATGATCGCCATGAAGTCGATGATGTTCATGAAAGCCAGGACGAATTTGATTTTATTCGGGGAGGAGATTAGACGCAGGAAGTACTCAACGGTGAACCAGCCGATGCATATCGTCTCGATGACCTCCAGAGTCGGGTGCTCCGACAGGTTCCCCTCCGAGTCCTGCACCTGCAGGTCGGGGATGGTCCCGACGCACATCACCACGGAGGAGATGAGGATGAAGATGAAGGAGACTATAGCGATGATGTGCGCAGGCAGGGAGGACTCCGGCTTCTCCATCAGCCTCCAGAGGCACATCTGGAAGCGCTGCCACCCCCCCGCAGACGGGTCTCCCTCCCGGTCCACCAGGATAGTTCTCACTTTCTCTGCGATCTCTGCGAGTTCGTCCTCCACCTCCTTCAGGTGGCTTTTACAACACTCGTCCAGGAAATCAGAGCCGATTTTCCAGAACTCCATCTCCTTCATGAAGCAAATTGGACAGATGCCTCGTTTCATGTGAATCTCTCCATAATAATACAGCTCTATAATGCACTTGAACGCCTCGGGGTCTCTGTCAAAATAAAATTCTCCCGTGTCAGGGTCGTAGTCGTCGCAGAGAGAAGAAATTTCTTCAGAGCTCTTCAGTGAGCAGTCCACCAGCTCTGCCAGCCGGGTGTCCGGGAAGCGATTCAACACGTCCCCGTACAACACCTGTTTCACTCCGCCGATATTAACCACGATCTCCGTCTCCTCGCTGGCCTCGGAACCGTTGCAGTCTGCATACCGAGTCCTCTGGATCCCCCACATTGTGGTGTCCGCCTCAAAACAGCCCGAGTGATCGAGATTTTTCACACAGCTGCGCCTTCAAAGTGGACGCGAGTCACCAGGAGCTCTGGCGCCGCGCGTAAAAGCTCCCAGATCTGAAAATCTCCTTGTTTTTGTTTTGAATCAGGTGAATAAATGTTTGCTGGGAGGTGTCTGCGGCTCGAAGTCTTCTCAGTTATACGGCCGTGTTTGGCAGTGAACAGTGCGCCTGTGCGCTCAGACAAAGTTGGCATTGAAGTGCGCGTAATGTCAAGAGAGACACGAGCCAACCGCGCCACTTCCGGCGATCACTTTCAAACTAAAGCTTTACTGAAGCGCGTTTCTGAGCCACAACACCAAACAGGCCTGATGTTTTATTTGAAATGTAAAGTTTCTTTGTGTGTTTGTTACGCTCAAGACGATGCAGCAGGAAATAATTATATCACAATCACACCTTTCCTCTGTCTTCTGTCAACACCTTCTTTTATTTGATGTTTATGCATTTTATTTGTGAGTCAGTCTCGTGACTGCATATAAAAATCTTGCAGACCACTTTAAGACCATTTTCTTGTTTGACCTTCACATTCGTCAGAGGGCGTTGTTTGGTTAAAACAAACATGATTCTATGTAAATCTAAAAAAGAGAACAATAATAAACCAAATCATAATAAATAGATGATCAAACTACCAAAATGAGACATATCATCCCAACTAACAATGCAAACAAAAGGAGAACATCAGATGTAATGTAGGCCCTCTGAGTGACGCTCAAAAAAAACGGGATGTACGGCAGCCTGTGCTTTTATTTTGAAGGCCGTCTCCAGGTGTTCCGGCCGCGCTGCGTCTGTCGGTGTCTATCTTGACGAGGCGCAGTGCAGCCAGCAGGCTCGCTCCGTGAATCTGCGCGCTGTGACGAGTCGTGAAGGAGCAAACAGGAAAATCAGGGACGCGCAGTCCGCAGAGCAACACTTCAAAGGAGATGATCGACTGACAGACAGCAGCGCCACAAACCTAAATCATCCTTTTTTTTTCTACTTCTACAGGCGCGTTTTCCATCATCCTTGTTGAATGTTTTACAGGCTGAGCAGGGAAAATAATCACTTTAATCTGAGAGAGAATATGACTCTATAAACACAAAGATATTATTCAACCTTTTTTGTTGGGTTTTTCTTTGATGCCAAACTTCTTTCAAATAAAAAGCTGCAGCTTTCTTCCAACTTGAGCTGAGCAGCTCTGCAGTGGCCCGCGCTGAATTATTGATGGACAGACAGACTGAGCAGCTCAGCTTTGCCTTGTTGTTTGTCTCCACCTAGTGGCAGCTGTAAATGAGTGATTTCAAAGAAAAAACACAAAGTACAGAAAAATAAAGCTCAGTGTTCGTGACGTGGAAGAAAATGATTAAAATCTGAAGTAAAAGCTCTGATGTGGGGTCGAGTCAGACTTTAAGTGCCTTTAATGTGTTTTTCATTTTCGTACCAGATTATAATGATCAAGTCAGGCTTTTTGATTACAGAGACTTTACTGAGTTGAGATAATGGTGATCAAACCTGGGAAGCGTAAACTTTGTTAATGACATGTTTTCCTGTAGGCCTACATGTAAAATACATCAGTGATTGGATTCATTTTAAGTACAAGCACAGTTTGAAGGTACTTGTTCTTTACATGTTGAAGTTACTCTGCACATCAGAAATGCTGGGTGGATAAAATGTGATGCATTGTTAAGATGAAATGATCCAGATGTATATAAAGCAGTTAGCCAGTTCCTCTTAACATCATTAAGAATATCTTTATGTAATGAAGTACTGACTGCATTTCCTTTTGATACTTTACATACATTATCCAGATCATATTTCCTCCTTTTGGTTTCTATTCTCGGGTTTTATTTTATATTAATATTATATAGTTATATTCTTTTATTAATTATTTTATTACTGTTTTTTTATAGGCCCTAGCTGTACTACTTCACTTGTTTTCAATAACATCTATCTATCTATCTATCTATCTATCTATCTATCTATCTATCTATCTATCTATCTATCTATCTATATAAAGTAAAAACTGAATCTATTGTTGGTGTACATTTATATTGTGTTATTAGTGTTTTTGCTTGAGTGAGTGACCAGTGCAAGTTAAAGTTAGGATGATGTGTCTAATACAGAATGGCTGTGTGTGTGTGTGTGTGTGTGTGTGTGTGTGTGTGTGTGTGTGTGTGTGTGTTGCATATGGACACGCTGCAGTTCGGCATGATGGGAGTTTCATTGTTCCATCATTAGACTGACTCAGCCTTGTCTCATGTGTTGCATCTCCTCTTGGCTGCCTTACATGTAGCCTCTCTCTCTCTCTCTCTCTCTCTCTCTGTCTCTCTCTCCTGTTTTCGGCGCACCGGCTCCAGAATCTACACGGCGCGCTCTGATTGGCTGAGGCGCAGCGTCTCGGCCGGAGGACCAATCAGCGTGGGCCACGGTGAGATTTTTGTGGATGTAGTTTGCTTGGAGGCGCCGCCGCAGCCTGCGTGTGTTGCTAACATCCGAGCGGAGAGCAGCTAAAACCATGAGACCGCTTATACTTGGTGAGTGACAACAACAGCAGCTTTTACACCTCTTTATAGCGTATTTTTTATGTATTTATGAAGGTCGTGTGTGTGACAGCGTTTTCTTCCCCGTGGTTAGCTTGGTTAGCTAAGTGAAGGTGCACAGAGCAGAGCCAGGCCTCCTTTATCTTTCATTGAATTAAAAAACACCAGTTTCACTCTCTGCTGCTTAAATTTGCCTTAACTCTGTATGTAAACAGTATTAAAGGAGGACAGTAGTGCTCTTCTCAGCTGCTCTGAGTGTGCATTTGAACCTACTTGAGCACACCTTGTTGAGAGTTAAACCTTTTTCTGTCTTCTTCAGGAGTGCTGGGCTGCTCCCTGGTCCTGTCTGTCCAAGGCTTTTACTCAGCCAGCGATGATGTTGTTGAGCTCAACCCCTCCAATTTCAACAGAGAGGTGATCCAGAGTGACAGTCTGTGGCTGGTCGAGTTTTACGCTCCCTGGTGAGTCTCTGTAACTTTTGGTGGTCTGTCTGCAGAGGTAACAAGTGTCCAGAGATGAGCCAAGTAGTGATCATAGTTTCATATATTCACTCAGTGGTTTCAGGAGGAGAAACTGTGGAAATGTGTGTGCAAAGCTGGTAGCTGCTCCCTGGGGTGGATTGAAGCTACACGGTTCAAGTTTATTTGTGGAGCAGAGTCTCACACAGACACTGTCACGGCTCTGCAGCAGGACGAGAGAGCGTAGAAAATGTTCCTTATCATGGACACAGCCTGGCAGCGTGCGCACACCCACACAAAGAATAATCATTTAAAGGAAATGACTAAGTTTCTTATTAAAAGTTGCCAGAATTTGATTAAATACTGAAAAATGGCTGCCAATAAATATGACAACCAAACCATTGGTGCATTTTTAAAAACCAAGAGCAAAGTCAATTCTGTAATGAACAAGTGATGAACATAGATGTGCACATTTCAAGTCTGTGAATAAAAGGTGCTAAATATTCACTGAAAGTGTTAATATTGAATCATTTAGTACTGTGATTTTAATAGGTGAGAGAAATACTGGTAATACATTTTGAACATTTGACTTGAAAGACTGATGTCCTGATGATTTTTTTTCTCATTTCCTCTAGAAAATGACTACGAAATGTAAAATTGGATGAGGTGCTATTAAACATTTAAATTTTTGTCCCTCCCTCCTACCCTCTTTTATCTCTGCAGGTGTGGCCACTGTCAAAATCTAACTCCAGATTGGAAGAAGGCGGCCACTGCCCTCAAGGTAAACAAAACATCTCTGGTTATCTTGGCATTTATTACCAGTTGTGCTACAGACTGACTGACAGGCAGGATGTGTTTTCTCAGCTGAGGACATTTTTAGTGAAAAAGCTTCAGCCATTTGTTAGTTGAAGAGAAAGATTCACTGGTCCTTAACAACAAAATCCAGTATTAGGATATTTCAGGGAATGTACCTATTGGGAATATAACTATCATGATTACTAAGCTCTAGCTCACAGCTTTATTCCACCTACAAAGTTAGAGGTTTGCAACTCAGCAGTGAGAATTACTGCAAACAGAGGTGTGAAACGTGGGCAGGTAGGAGACTATAGTCAAATATTAACAAATGATACGAACTTTATACCGAATTAAAAACAAGTCTCACTGTTTATCATGTGAAATGTGTTTTCCACACATATCTAAAATTATGTATTTCAGAAATATAAAAAAAAAAAAAAACAACAAACAACTGTGGCACTTGTTCATCAACATGCTGATTGCCGGATTCAGTACACAGATGTTCTGTGAAGAAAATGATTAACGCCATGTTTTTTCTGTAATTAAAATTTGAGGCTGCACGCTCAAACCTGTTTTTGTTTTGAAATTCTTCAGGGTATTGTCAAAGTTGGTGCCGTGGATGCAGACCAGCACAAGTCGCTGGGTGGGCAGTATGGCGTCAGAGGTTTCCCTACCATCAAGATCTTTGGGGCCAATAAGAACAAGCCAGAGGAGTATCAAGGTACAGACTAATAGTGGCTTCTGAGGCTGAATACACAGCCTTTTAGGATTTTTTTCTTGATAAATCTTCATCTAAAGTTACCTTACCAAACTTTGCTAAAAAACTTGTCTGAAAAAATGTAGTTAAAAATAATTTCTATGTAAGTAGTTTAGATAAATGCTTGTTTCAGAGAAAGAACACGCTTCCACTTCATCTTCTCCTAGTAAATCTCTATTTTCTTTTAAAGACTTTCTTTGAGGGTCTGTAATCAAGTGTTTTTGGTTGCAATAACTGATCTCTGCATGCCATTCACCCTTCAGGTGGACGTAGTAGCCAGGCCATCGTGGATGGAGCCATGAACGCTCTGCGCAGTCTGGTGAAAGAGAGGCTGAGTGGCAAATCTGGCAGCTCTGGCTACAGCAAACAGGTAGATCCAAATACTGCACCTGTGCAGAAGGTTTTTGTTGGAGTTATATTAAAATGAGAAAGATCAGTGAACATGGTTAAATGACACTCCTCTGCCCTCCAGCAGGGCGGTGGTGGTGGCAGCGGCAGCAAGAAGGATGTGGTCGAGCTCACCGATGACAACTTTGACAAGATGGTGCTGGAGAGTGATGACATGTGGATGGTGGAGTTCTTTGCCCCCTGGTGTGGACACTGCAAAAAGTGAGTGTGGTACCTGACAGCCCCTGGCCCTCCCCAGCTGTAGGCAACAAAAAATACAGAGACGAGATGTCCCTCTCTGAGGAGTCCGCCTACCAATTTTGTTTGTGCCACTCAAAGCACTGAAAAGTTGTAGAAACTAAACAGTGTTTCAGTAATGTCCCAGTAAGTTCAAATAATCCACAGACGGGAAACACACATTGGAACTGTTACCTCAGTAATCCCTGTTAATACTGTTCAGTGAGATCAGCTATTTGTTTCCATAATCATGTAAATCCAGTTTGCAACATTTTTACATTTGAAGTCAGTAATTTAGAAGCATAGATTTGTTGATTTCTTATTAGGCATTAGAAAAAGACTTGGTTATCTCTTTGAATAGTGAATTCTCTACTTTGGATTTGTTTTTTTTTTGAGCACATCATCAGGTTTGCGTAACCATTGCTCCCCTCTGTTAACAGCCTGGAGCCTGAGTGGGCAGCTGCAGCAACAGCTGTCAAGGAGCAGACCAAGGGCAGAGTTCGCCTGGGAGCTGTGGATGCTACTGTGCACCAGGCTGTGTCCAGCCGCTACGGGGTGAGCACAAATCAACAAGCTGATGTGGTGCATCGGTGCACAACAATGATACAAACTATGGGAAAACCAAACTAAAGTGTGTACAGTGTTGCTTATGACACAGTGGGGAAAAAGTTCTTCTATCTTCTATCTTCTATCTTTCGCCATTGCATAAGTTTAACTAAATTTAAATAGCCAAATTAGTTTTTCAACATGACCGTCCACTTGCCACTAAGCCCTGGGACACCAAGGTATCTCTGCTTTGCATATGTGGCTTTGACCTTGGGGGGAAAAAAACCTGCTTGCACGGTTTGAAATGTCAAGTGTCAAACAGGAAATGATTGTGGTTTGTGAAAGTCTGGTTATACTCACATGTTCCTCTTATGGACAGTGAATTAAACTCTCTGCAGCCTTTGAGCAGAAAATGTCTGTGACTGTAACTATGAATGAGGGGGGAGTCAGATCACACTTACTAAATCAGGCTGACTGTGCCAAAGCAAATCCAACGTCAAAGTTAAAATGTCAAATGTTAACATTAGGATAATTCTAATGTACGTGTCCAATACTGAGTTCCTAATTAGAGGTCAATATATGTTTTGTGTGTGTAGATCCGAGGATTTCCCACCATCAAAATTTTCCGCAAAGGTGAGGAGCCCGAAGACTACCAAGGAGGCCGCTCACGTGGTGACATCATCGAGAGGGCTATGGATCTGTTCTCTGACAACGCCCCTGCTCCTGAGCTGCTGGAGGTCAGTGTGCTTCAGGCATTCATGTATGAAGGGTTACAGTACTGGGATACACTAAATTCACAAATTTGGCTCATGAGGGCCAACAGTGGAGATGATTTGTTTTATATTCTTAAAGCCATAAACGCAGCATAGGAAAATACACATTTAAAAAAGGTGATAATGTTGTTCACACAATTCCACTTCACTAACACATCGGCTGTTTGAGCGTGCAAAGCGACACCTTCTAGGAAATGAAAATTTAGAATACATCAACACAAGAATCCAAAAACAGCACCTCCTGCATCACACTTTAACCCATGTTGAGGCACGATGATATTTTCCTGTATATAACATTTATGAGAATTGACATAAAGCTCTAAATCTCTGTTTTGTAAATGTTTGTCTCTCAGATCCTCAATGAAGACATCTTGAAGAAGACCTGTGAGGACAGTCAGTTGTGTATAATTGGTGTCCTGCCACACATCCTGGACACAGGTGAGACACACACACACACACACTTCTGACTCTGAAATGTAACCTTAAGGGACACTAAGGTGACTCACACCAAAGATGGATGAGATGCCTTTTAAGACCCCTTTTTTGTAATAGTTGAATCACCCACCATCCCTCGTCCTTGTCTCTCAACAGGCGCAGCAGGTAGAAACAGCTACCTGGAGGTGATGACGAAGATGTCCGAGAAGTACAAGAAGAAGATGTGGGGGTAAGGACAAGAGACCAAGTCATGGCTTATTAATCAAAGAAATGATTAGGGCTCTGACTAACATCCCGCTGCCCCCTCTCCAGCTGGCTGTGGACTGAGGCCGGAGCTCAGATGGAGTTGGAGGCCTCTCTGGGCATCGGTGGGTTTGGCTACCCTGCCATGGCCGCCATCAACACGCGCAAGATGAAATTCGCTCTGCTCAGAGGCTCCTTCAGTGAGACCGGCATTCACGAGTTCCTCAGGTGAGAGGGTAGCTGTTGGCAGATTTACTTTTAACTCTTCAGAGTAAGCGAGATAGCGGTGCTGACATGCTTCATCTTCTCTTCAGGGAGCTTTCTGTCGGCCGTGGCTCAACTGCCACGTTTGGAGGTGGGTCCATGCCCAAGATTCATACTGTGGAGGCCTGGGACGGCAAAGATGGACAGGTGAGTACAGACGATAACAACATGGATCTTCAGATGTCTGTGGAGATGCAGAGATTATAGTCTGTTCTCTCCTGTAACAGAGTCCAGTTTTATTTCTTGTTTTAGCCAAACTTTCACTAAGGTTTATAACATCTTTTGACAGCAGTCATGTGGGAGTTTTTACGTGTAGGGAAACAGAAACCATTTTTAAAATTTCCTGTGAATAATTTAGCATTTGTAACCTTCAAGTTTTCATCTTTGCTAACAGTTTTTAAAAAAAAAAATATTCCTTGTCATTCTTGCAGCTTCCTGTGGAGGAGGACTACGACCTTAGTGACGTAGACCTGGATGACTTTGATAAGGATGAGCTATGAGCCCAAACAAGACAGGATCAAATCCAGACCAGCTCAGTTGGATCTGGTCTGGTCCTGCGCGACCCGCCTCCCCTCTCCTGTGGACGAATGGGAGGCCCGGTCGCAGTTACTGAAATACTCCAGAAAGGACACATGAGACACCTGCAGTTTCTCACATCATCTTTGTCAGTCACACAAGGGGGAGAGGAGGGAAAGAGGGAGGGGAGGAAAGGAAGGGGAGGGCAGGCGGGGGGGGGGCTTTGTGTGTCGTGTCCCTGGAGTGAACTCTGCCTCACTTACCTGCTGAACGTTAGAAACTCCACATTTATACACCCACCGCCAGCTGAGGAGAGAAGGGAGGAGAATCTGAATGTGGCAGTTGTTCATTTAAGTCACACTTTTTTTTTTTTTCCAAACATTGCTTCCCCCAACCCCTGAGCACCTATTTTAAGATGTAGACTTGTCAAAATAACATTTCAATGTCCAACCTGATGTGACTGTAATTTCCTTCTCTTTTTAAACCAGTAAGTGTGAATCATGGTGGGTTTGAATTGTGTCTGTCCAGGACAAAAGGGGATACTGTGGGACTTCTTGTGTAGATTTTTCTTACACGACTTTATTTCAATTGTGTGAAAACAAAATGACATTTTTGTTACAAAAATAAAAAGGAATAAAAACAATCACAGCCTCCTCAATCACGTAAACTGTTACAATATCAGCGCATATCGCAGAGCGCATGCAATACCAAAGGCATTATAGACCTTGTCCAGAACAGCAACTTGTGAAGCTGCAGTTGACATTCTGAACAACAATAAGCCCCTTTTCAACAAAGTTAAAATTGAATCAAATTATACCAAGTGATGTAATTAGTTTCCTCTTAGTGTAACATGATGGGAGTCATAATACTTGGGAGCACATGATCCAGTCAGTATAAATATATGATATGGCACTTCACATATGGAGAACAGGTAAAAACAATCTGAAGGCAGGAGAGCTTTGGAAAAGCAAATGCACATAATACCTCACTGAAAGCACGTGATAGTCCACAGAGAAGAGCCACATTGACAAAAGAGAAGTTTCCATTAATGTAAACAATAAGACATGGAGTGTTAAAGTAAAAGGACTGTCTGTCGTGAGGGGGGTGATGGCAGCCGAGCCTGAATCAGGTAAACAGCACAAAGCCGGATGGATGAGTGACTGTGTTAGAGAGTGTGTGTCTGTCATTGTCTCTGTCCTCAGAACTGACGCGAGGCTCCCTGATCCGACTGCAGCAGTCTGACAATGGACGGGTCGCTCTTGGCACCTTTAATGAACTCCTCCAAAGACAATCTACCTGCGAGACAGAGGCCAAAAAAAGATTCACAGTCAGCGGCAGTCGAACATGTGATGGGAGGGGCGTCGTATCACGCAGAGCACCACACAGTGAAATCAACAGAAAAGCTGATGTTCCTTTTGAAGCTCATCTGTCAAAAATGTGATCAAGATAACAGAGAACAGGAAAAGTACACACCCTGTTTGGAATAAATAACATTTAACTTAGTTGTTATTGTCATTCAATGCTGTCAGGTCACATCAGCCAGCAGGTGGGGCTGTCGTGCTGTTTTCAGATGATTTAAGGATTCTTCTGATGAACTGGTTTGCACTTTGACAATTAGTCAGAAATGGAAACACAACATGCCAAAATAAGCATTTTATTTGCTGACATTAGTGAATGTTGTTTATATGATTCAGAAAACTACAAACCTTCCCTTTATTATGTAATTAATTTATTTTGAAATTATTTAATGATTAATTGTTACTGGCCTCATATAATGTGTCCATAATATACGCAATGTTATGATGTTGGTTACTGTGATTGTTGTCATAAACAGAGCACAACATATTTGGAAAAAACATATTTAAATGTAAAATGGCTGCCTTACAAAACACTTACAAATGATTAAATACTTTAACAGGTTTAAAACCAAATGAGCTGCACTTGAGTAATGACATTAATTACCTTGATATAATTTAGCCTCGATAATAGAAAGCATCTGTGCACCATTTTAATATTTCATATCTTTGGCTTTTTACCCACTATGTCTCACATTGCCAGTAAAACATTTGAGCAACCGATAGCAAGAGCAGCAAAACAAAAGTGGCCACAAAATGTGTGTAAATATAATCACAACTTTTGGTTTTCTGCACGTTAGAAAAAGGGTTAACTGAGTTTTAGTGGATTTAGCCCTCCTCTGCAGCTGTAGCCGTAGGCCTGGTCTGCGGTATAAGACTTGACCCTAAAACAGACCGATTGACCTTCTGCTTCAAAACAAACTGAGAATCCTGCTGTCACATGAACAGCTCTAAATATCTTATAGAGATGTGACATGTCAAAAACATTTATAGCAGTAAGACTTGGGAAATGCTATACATACACATGTAGGTGTAGCGTCACCTTTTCCCATTAAATGTCATACCGCTGGCATCGAGGTGGCTCAGCAGGCAAAGATGCAAAAGACTGTTAATGATCGTGTGAGTCATGTTCATGTTATGTCATGTTGTTAAATGACATCCTATTTCTCTTTGTCCCCTTCCAGATTTCCTTTTTTTCTCCAAACTGCTCTTTGGTCTGTAGAATATGTATAATAAAAACGATTATATAATTAAAAAAATGAAAACTTTCCAAACAGCCAACAATACTAATTCATGGTCCATCTAGTACAGTAGTGTGAACTTTCTCCTAAATGTTTTTCTTGAGTAGCTGAGCCATGTTAGTTTACTTTTTTCAAAAAGTGTCGGTCTGAGTCATGAATCATACTCATCGTATCAAACAGTATCTACAAATAATACCCAGTAAGGCTTTTCTACAGGTCCCCCATTTAGCATTTATGAGCAGTATACAAATCTTTAATAAATGAGATAACACACTATAATGTTATTGAACAGAGATATGTATATCTTAAATGTTAATTAATGTACATTTTTAATGTACAGAAATTCTCCTATAAAGATATATTTATGACATTACAATTGTGCTTTGCTATATTATTGTTCATTGTTTTTTATACACAAGCATCAACTCATAGGTGCCCACAGGATGAGTAACAGTTGTTAATAAATGAATTAATAAGCAGATATATATGCCTATAAATGTTAAATAACCTAAATGCGCATAAAAATGACACACTAGTCTTACCATCATTGTCAATGTCCATCTGTCTGAAGATCTTATCTGTCCTTTTTTCTGGTGTTGATTCATCCTCAGGCATCTTCATCACTGATGATACCATCTTGTAAATTGCCTACAAAGGAGGGTAAGAACAATGTTATAAACATTGAAAAATAACTATCTTTTGCATATTTCATCTTAATGCTTTGACCTGCTTCCTGTTTAACGGTGGTGCCTTGGCTACTAAAGCTCATCCTGCTGTTACACCCACAGTAATTTGCTCTAAACAGGCTGTAATGTCTGTTTGTATCGTCTTAAACTGCACACAGTTAAGATCACGGAAAGGTCAGCTGTGATTAGAGGGGGAGGTTTTGCCTGAAAACAGAAAGCGTTGTATAGTAACAAAAGCACTGGTGCTTTTGAGTGCTTTTTTTTTTTTTTTACATTCATTTGTATCCACAAACACAACGGACTGAGCCAATATTGATATGGCCCTGCAGGCTGCTCTGCTCACCATATTGGAAGAGTAAATATAGCCACAGCGATAAGAAAAAAACAGAAAAGGCAGCCTGCATCCATGATGTGAGGTGAAAACATCTTATGAATTCAGACCTGCAAATAACTGCTAAACCTAAAACAACAGCTAAACAGCCTGTCTTAGAATTAAAACATACAGAATGACTGATAATATCATTAGTTTTAAATAAAATACTTTTTGTATTTTTAGTATGTACTATAGACTCATCTTAAAATGCTTAAAATGCTTTTCTGTGTTTGGATTTTTACTCCTCCAGTCCTCCTACTTGAATAATCATTGTGTAATATCAGTTACATTTTAGGGTGTGTTGCACTGGTTGAACCTCATCAGGTCACATTTATATCTGAAATGATGCAAAGTGTGGGTGAAGAGACGCGTATTTTCAGCATATTACATCTGTGAACAGGCCGTTTTCTGTGGTGAGTCACAGTGCGTCCTCACCTGAACTATCTCCAGCATCTCTGCCCGGCTGATGTACCCGTTCCCGTCCAGGTCGTACATGCTGAAGGCCCAGCGCAGCTTCTGCTCAAGCCCGCCGCGAGACGTCACGCTCAGGGCGATGATGAACTCCCTGAAGTCGATGGTGGCGTCGCCGTTGGTGTCGAACGTGCGGAAGACGTGCTCGGCGAACTTCGAGGCGTCCCCGTAAGGGAAGAAGTTGGCGTAGATCTTCTTGAACTCCTCCACTGTCAGGTGGCCGGTGGGACAGTCCTTAAGGAAGCCACGGTACCACTCCTGCAGCTCGTGGTCGGTGAACTCTGTGTTTTCTCTCAGGTCGTTCAGGACCTCGGGCCGCAGTTTGCTGTTCTGTTTCCCCATGATGCGGCAGATGGCTGGGCTGCTGTTTCTGCTGTTCCCTGTCACTCCTCCACTTTCTCTGTGTGTTGACTGTCAACGTCACTGGCTGCTCAGCTTTCTCTGCTGCTGCAGGAGACCAACAATCCTCATTAATATCTTTGTATGAATATCATAAATGATTCATTGGTTCGATAATTCCTCCCAGCTTGCAGCAGTGTTTTATCATGGAGCATGTGCTGAGGATGCTCATTAGGCAACCAAGCTGAGGGATAAATCTGGACAGTTGAGAGTCCATACATGGGAGAAAAAGACAGATAAGATTACAACTCAGATGTCAGGAGGTTATAATATGTGTGTCAATGTGTGAGTGTGTAGTGGCGGTGGCCTGGTCTCCGTGGATACAGTATGAATCCTCTGACACGATGATAATTTATCGACCCTTCGCTGCGTGGTGGAGAGACAAGTGTCCTGGGGCATTGTAATTCTCAATAAAGCCACTTTCTAAAAGGTCAGGCTGGTACTGACTGTTGTTACTGAGAAGGCCAGACATTCAGCTCAACAATAATCCCCACCTCTGTGTGAAAATGAATATTCTGATTGATTATAAGCAGCTGGGGTTGATTAAAGAGAAACACAAAATGTGGCTAAAAAATACCAATGCAAACAAAGACACTGATTCAAACACCTGGACCTATTCACCTTTAGTTTCTGTGGTTTGTCTCAATTCTGTTTCCATGGTTATATTCATCAAAATCTGTTTATTCATGTTTACAGGGGCGGGGGGGTTCATGATTGAGGATATGAGGATGCATAAAGACAACACATCCAGAATAAAACCATAATAGTAAAAGGTATTAGATGGGGCACTTTGTGCATGTGACTGGCTGATGAGGCAGAGGCAAACACGGGAGAGTTAGAAAAGTTGTGTCAAATGACACTTAGCATGCTGATTTTTTTAAGTTACCAAAGGGTGTTAACTTGGTAAGAGGAGAAAATATCTGTTTCCTCTTTTTTTGAGCAAGGGAAAACACTGGAAAGTTATATTAGGACAAATGTTATCCATCCGTCCTCCTGAATAAGCTCAAACATTTTCAGTAGTAACCATTTAAAATTTGTATTTCATAAGCGCTTTGTGAGATGGAACACCTTTAAGGCTATATGAAAGCAAGAAAGAAAGAAAGAAAAAGAAAGAAAGATCAACATGGTCAAAAAAAAAATCATTGTTTCTCCTTTTTTTTTGCCAAAAAGCGAAAGAAGAAATTGACCAAAACCTGAGCTAGTCCTTTGCAACATGAATCTAGTTACGTCTGTGTGGGAGGGACAGAGAGAGAGATGTGTGGAGGCGGGGAGGAAGAAAGAATGGAAAAAAGTATGACACATAGAAAGAAAAACTATTTCTAGCCATACTATGCAAGCGACTTTGCTAATACCTGCAGTTCAATTACATAATAATCCCTCTGAATAACACCTCCACTTCGCTTAGTTACCTATAATGAATATCTGAGGGAGAGATGTATTATCTCCCCTCTTCTCTCTCTTTTAATTATTGAAATCCAATTGCTCCCGTGTTATTGGCACCAGCACGGTTCTTTCTAGCGTTGAAAAAATGAGAGTGGTGTGAATTTGGATGAGGTCTTCTCTACACATGAATGCCCTTCTTTCTCATAATTGTCACATGGGTGTGATATCCTGCAGTTTTATGAATTGGAGTCACAGAGTAACATGAGCAGGTTTGAGAAACAGCCAGTGACTCAAACTCTTAACGTCACTCAGACTCACAGATGGAAAATAAATCTATGAAGCCAGATGCACAACACATCAATACAGTTTGATTCTTACCCCCAGTTTACATAAATTATATTAGCTTAAAGCAGAGCAAAAGCTTTTTTTCATTTAGTAATAATAAGACACTATCATATCATGCAGTTATCTAACTCAAGTTTTTCGACGTTGGGAAGTGTGGGAGTAGCCCACGATCACTTTGAAATTACAACATCATTGTCTCCTGATGTTTGAGCGTGGCTGCTGTATAAATCACACTCTGCCCTGCAGGCCTGACCACTGTCCTTCCGCTCCGGCGTACAACAGGATGAGAAAGAGGCAGCACCTCCTCAGCTCTGGGTCACATGGACTTTTCCAGGACAGCTTGTTGCACAGGCTGAGCCAGAGCAGACATAAATATGGGCGTTGCTATTTATTGCCTTAAACACGCAAAGCCACAAGAAACCCAGAAGATTCCAGGCTGGGTGCATGAAAAGTGCTGCCTTGATGGTTCAAGAAGCTCTGAGGCTAAATTAAGACTTTATTTCTAAGCAGCGTGGACCTTGGTTAAGAGGTTGTTGGTTAAGATAATTCACAAATCAAAGGTTGTGGGTTCACTAACATCTAAAATATGCTCATTAAAGCCTAAAACTAACTCAAATCCATCAGATCAAGTAAAGGTTGTAACTGAGGCGTATTCTGTGTTATTATAGTGACTTTCTTTTTAGGATCAGACACAAAGTAGGTTGTTTCTTTGGATCCTTAAAAGAAAATGTCTGTTGTAGTTTCCTACCTAAACCTGTTGTTTTTACTACACATGACACAGTAGTTGCCCGTATGTCATTCCATTTGTGCTTATAAAAGATGAGTGATTCTTACGTAAGCAACATTTGAGTTTTCACAGGATGTTTGATATATATACATGTTTTCACAGCTGGGAAGCGGGCAGATCTGGTGTCATTTTTTAAAACTGCTGCTTGGTGGAAAATGTTTTGAAATGTGGACAGAAATAACTGCGTCTCGCTCTCACTGCCTCGACTGCCATAGTTGCAGAATAAGTTTGTGAACCTAACACAGGCGCAAGCGTTGGTTGATACACAACAGCCCCTCGAGATTGCCATTCCACATTCAGTGTTTGCAATTCCCCTCGATTACACAGCAACAGTCCCTCCCCCTGTGCCCAACCCCCACAGCCATCCCAGGTCTGTATGGTCCACTTTTTCCAGTGGCTTCTCTGCCTAATGAGACTGTTTCACACAGGCTCCAGAGCAGCGAGTATCCCCCTCCCCAAGGCTACAGAGGAGATCCTGTAAACCTCTGACCAGGCCAGTTTCACTGCTGTTTGCCATTCTTAGGCCCACCTCATTTCCTGGGTAATTGCTTGTCACAACAAAGAGAACCTTTATTCTTTCCCTAGATGTTCAACACATCTTGTGTAGCAAATAAGAAATTCAGAAAGTCAGGAAAAGGAGAGATGAAGGGTCTGTGATAGATGCACACATATTAGTGTGTCCATGAAGTATGACAGTAAGCTGGTGGAGCTCATTATGCCTCTGACAGTACATCAGTCAGTGGGTGTAGGAAACAAAAGTGGTGTTAAGGTTCATATCAAAATGTTAAAGAAAAACATACAGATGGACGAAATGGACCAAATTAGTTGGCAACTATGTAAATTATTTTATAAGAGAAGAAAATCCCTGGTTCTAGCTTCTAAAGAGTTTTTAAGTCTTCTACAGAAACTAATTTATATAACTGGGTTTGGACTGTTCGTTAATAAAACAAGATGTTTAAAGACTTACTCTGGACATGTTTCATAATCTTCTGATACGTTATGAAAAACACATCTGATCAGTTAACAGAACGTAAATATAGATATAGAACATTTCCTATCCTCAACTTTGCATAAACCCAAGGGAGAAAACATTTTCAAGCTGTCGGTATCGTGCCTCTTTTAAATGGAATGTGAATCAAACAAACTTTTATGGTTCGGCGCACAGAAAAAAAGCAGACTTCCCATTTTAGTGGTGCGTGTAGCCTGCCGTGCAGTGAATGTGCAGAGCAGCACTGCAGCCCGGAGTTCTGAGAATAACTGGTAACTAAGACTGTATCAGGTGGGTGAGGAGCTAGTCCGGCATGAGAGAAAGAAAAAGAGAAAATGTGCTCTCCAGTTATTCTCCCTTTCAGCGCTGCTTCGTGGCACTCTCTCTGAACCAGTGTCATAGAAAATCACGCACTGGATCAGGATGAAGTCCCCTGACACGCCAGTAGTCAAGGCAACAGGATAGTAGTGCAAAGGCTTATGAGAAGGAGGCGGTGTAACTATCAATCTGGGTCACATGCAGGGCAGAAGATATATCGAGACTCAAGAGAAACAAGAACATATTTTCTGTGTGCGTAGATTTCAGATGTTAGCGTGTGGTTTAACCTGATACAGAAACCTTCTCTTTAGAGTCATCTGACATTGCTAGGTATTGTCAAATCTACTACTATTCCTTATGTAACTGCTTTGTGAGCAAACATGTCAAATTCAGTCTGTTGATTTTTATTTTACTCAGTTTGTAAGACTGTAGATTTTTCAGCGCTTACTCAGCTTGAAAACACATTTCACACCCTTCGTTCACATGTTGGCTTTGGTCTTATGAAAAACTGAAAGTGTCATAAAATAGAAATACTTAACAATAGTGGGGAATAGAAGTAAAAGTGAGAGTGCTGGCAAAGTTTTAAGGGATGGATTGTCCCAGAATAGGCAAAAGACATTTTAATTATTTTAATTTTAGTCCATCACGCCATATCGTTTTCTTTGGGCCGTGAAACAAGTAAACGTTACAACTTATAGACTTTCAGCTTAGCGCGATTACATGAACTCACTTCATATTTCTGCTGTCTAAGTTAACTTTTAACTTAATAAATAAAAATAAAAAATAGTTATACTTTATTTATTTAGTAAATCTAACTGAAATCAAGGCCTGTTTTGCCTGAGAGACCTGGAGACAAACTACAACACCAATTCACTGACACAAAACAATTATTGAACACCCACCTATACCATTTGTCACTTTTTATACCAATAAGTTATTAAGGCTTTTGCTTTACACACAGAAATGTTTGTTTGACCGCTGCCCCAAACAGTTTGATTTATTTCCTTTACATAGTTGTGCATACATTTGCCACAATGTGACACATCACATCCCAATGATAATAAACATGTGCCTGTAAATACTGTCACGTGACCCAGCCCTGCTAATTACGCACTTTAATAACAATAATTCACCATTTATTCAGGGTTTGCCTGCCAGCAGCTGGGTGCCTCTTGGCAGCTGTGTGAGGAGGTGGAGGTGGGATGCAGGCTGGTCTTGAATGGGTGTAGCCCCTGTTGACACCCTCCTGCCACAGCAGCGCAGACCAGCTCACCCCTGGATCATCTGGACACTGAACTTTAGTATTTAGTTAGTTAAACTTACCTCTTTGTGTGTGTGTGTGTGTGTGTGAGGGACGGCTGGCGGCTGTTTGCGGGTCTTCCGGGTGAAAAAAAAAAAAAAAAAAAGTCCACACTTTCCCACTCCGTGACGTCACCAGCAGCCTAACTTGACCGTTAACTAATGTTAGTCGGACCTCACACCTCCTGCTGATGAAACTGTGAAAAAATACGACAATTTCAGGCGCGCCTGCGACTTTTACGAGCGTCTAACACTTTAAGGAAGAAGTTAAAACATGTAAAGTTAAACCAGAGTTCGTCTAAAAATGTTTTCTTTTCTAAAGCCAGGCTCCTGTAGTTCGTCTCATCCCCGGCGCAGCGGCTTTATCATTTAGTGAAAGATGTGGCACAGAGCTCGGTTTTCATCCGACTCGCCCAAGTCGCAATTTAAGGGGTTTTACTCTCTCATTGGTGGCGATTAAACTTACTCCGCGTGGCTGCTGGGGAGCTGAGCACACTCTGTAATGATAAAAAACGACCCAAGGTGTAGCTGTTTTTTAACAATGAGGTGCTTTACGATGATTTATCGACTTGTAGTATATGTGTCCTACTTTACATCCTACCCACGGGCTGAATGGTTCCGTCCACACTCGCTGCTTCCATCGCAGAAACAGTCGCAGCAGCGTCCTGTGGAAAATTATCACTGGAGACTATTATTAGCACAATATCTAAAATAAACGCTTCATATTTGAGGGGAAATCTTGATACTGGGAAAAACTGTCAACAGCTGCACCAGACAGACATGTTATCATGCAGAACTTCACAAAAACAGATGTATAAATAAAGCACTTCTATACTAAGATATACTAAATATGACAATAAATATTACCAACAAAGATTAGATGCATGGAAATATTTATAGTAAACGTTTTTTTTGTTGTTGTTGTTGTTGAAGAAGTGTTGTTGTCAACCTTGGTGGTCAGCCTTTTTAATTACAGCCTATAAACATCAGCATTATTATGTGCCCTAATACATCATTTTAAAAAAAACAACGCAAACAAATATATTCAATCCTTCACAAGTTCCTCAAATCTTGTACACACTTCACAATCAAAGTAACAATCTGAACTTAATATTGCAGTTCTAACTTAAGTTCACCTTTTCCCATTTTTCACATCCCTCAGTCTCTCTGAAGATGCTCTCGTCCATCAGTGGCTATGACAGTAACCTGTCTTGTGTAGGCTTAAGTGACACTGCAGGCCGGGTGGTGTGTATGTCAGCATTTCAGTGAGTGGATAAATAATTAACTCCGCCTGTGTGTGTGCGTCTTCCTGAAGCCTGACACCTGTTTCTATAAGCACATGGACTGTTTATCTCCGCCTAAGAGTGAGTACAATGCACACCGGGGGGTGGAGGGGTGCAAGGCCGTGATAAAGTAGTCTGAGGTTACTGTCGTTCTTCCTGCCAATTTACAACGTGATACTGTCACAGGCCTGTTGTCGCCGGAGTAATGCAGAAGAAAAGCATTTCTGTGGTCGTCCTCAAACAGAAGAATCACTTTAAAGTATTTTTAAGAGTTAGTTTGTAAAGAAACAGCTTGTTATGTGGCCACTACAGGCAAAACTATCTTAAATGCTATAAAACACAATGATGAGGCCACTGTAAGGTCAATTAAAAACCTGTATGCGTATGTTGTTTGTAACAATATTAAATAGATGCAAAGGGTCATCAATCGTCATACTGGAAACATTAAATTGACCAAAAGAGAATTTCAGGTTCATGCATTGCTTGTAAAATGCTTGTAAGTGGACCTTGTTTATTTAAATAATGAGGTTGAGTTATTGTGGTATTAAAAATAGTTATTTTGAAGATATTAAATATTGATACAAAACCATCTCCATGGCAACTGAACAAACTCTAGCTGCTGATGAAGACTGTGAGATGATGGTGTGAGCCAAAGTGGCCTTGAGTTGTGTAAAAAAAATGATTAGGTTTTTTTTGTGTGTGTGTTTTGTTGTTGTGCTGACTGTATTTAGTCTTTTCCTAAATGAATTAAAATGTGAAATGAAAAGAGATTGCAGTAACAATGGAAAGCAGGTAAATTAAATGAATCTGTACAAGTTAACATTTAGTTGAATCTGCCTTTGGCAGTACTGGCATCAAGTCATGTAGCAGCACTGAATCACCAGGGACAAGTTTTGTGTTGTTTTGCAGAAACAAAATGATCCACTAGAGGCCGCTGACATCCCTCCACTCTGATGGCACTGTAGTGTCTGTTGGTTGTTAGCCTGTCATGAAGCTTGAAATAAGGTAATGGGTGGGCTTTATGGGATCAGAAGGCTCTTTATTTGTGCAAGGGGTGTTAACGGGCACAGTCCCCTTCCAGCCAATTACCAAACGTATTCTGTATTTGGATGTAGTGGTGCCATTGTGGTGTCATTTTGCTTTTCTGCTCATTTTGGTGGTCCATTACAGTATGCTGTTGCCACAGAAACTCTCTTTTATCCACATATATTGTAGTGCATACATAATACTGTCACATGCAGGGCAGAATTATTATTATGTATTGCAAACACACAGCAGGCCGCATAATGTATCTAAAATTTATTTTACTCTCAAACAAAAAAAGTTATACATATTTCAAAGTCTTGTTTAGTCATTATTAAGATAAATCAGAATGACACTGTTAAAAAGTTAAGTGTCTCCAGATACCCAAAGTTTTATATTAACATGAAATAGACTTCAAACAAACTCAGAACAGGCCACATTTGATGACCTTTTGCCATTATGATGAAATACCTCCAACCATTAACTGATTTTGTACACTAAATTTTGGATCAAATTGTGTCAAAGTTTGATTTTGTAGGCTAAATTTGAAAATATTCTAAAATGTGCCACTGTGATGATTAGAGGAATTCAACATGTGAGAACACTTAAGAAAAAACATTTAGATAATCATGGGAGCTATAAGTTTATACTTAAGTGTGAGATTATCAGTTTATTTAACTTCTAGATTAATTGCAGAAATGCTATTTTCTACATACTTGACTATATTACTTAATTGCAATGTCACACATTGCAACATGGCACACGTACATTTAAACTTTTTGGCGATGAATGACAAGCAGTCACTGCAGCTGTAAAAGCTGCACACACTCCTCAAATATTGATCTGTCTGTCTTTACATTGCACAGAGTGAAGGGGCAATGCTCCCTTCCATAGTCCTCTGTCAATATTTAGGGAGCACATGGCAGGTTTTACTTGAATAAAGGACAATAACATAGTGTTTAAATATTTTTCAGTATGTGCTATGTGTGTTTGACAAGATACTCAATTCACTTTATTTCACTGGTTACTTCACACAGTATCTATACTATCCAGGGCCCATAAAACCAAAACAACATGAGCTAAATTACTGCTAATTTAAATGACTGAAATTACCATAACAACCATACTATGGGAAAAAATGTTCTCATTCAGTATTTATGTCCCATAAACCCAGTGGCTTCATGTTGTAAAGTGTGTTTTTTCTTTATTAATTGACAAAGCTTTTAAATTGGAACAAGAATAATATGGAATAAACTCATTTTATTTGTACAGTCGAAGTGTTTTCCATCTTGCCCATGTCGGCTCTGTTTGTGGAAAAAATGTGCTTTTTGTGGCCTTTGAGTATTTCCCACAGATTCAGTCTCTTCTGTACATTGTGTACATTTCAGTTAGAAATTCATAGTTGCCGTCAGTCATCTCGGTAATGATCACATGTGTTTATGACTACAGCAACATCTCAAAAAGAAAGAATGATTTTGAACTTCTATACATCTGCTTCTTTTCATATACAGGTGTTTTTTTAAAACATCCTGCAATAGAAAGGACATAAGCCCTGAGACATTTGAATCATGTGGCCATACGCTGATAAGTTACATGTGTTGTAAAAAATGCTGCTTGCTTATCGTTTTTGCACTACTTCACTTTTTATTGTGCTGTGCTGATAGTGGAAATGCTGAGAAAATGTTCCTAGAAGTTTCTAGATGTAGTTAGTACATGATTTGAAAAAAATTGACATTGTAAAGCTATATTTAGTGTGTGTGAATATTTGTAGATGAAGCTTATGCAATACAGCAACACACAGCGAGCTGAGCTGAATATGTATTTTTAAGCGAAGCAGTAATTTTTGTTTTGATGACTCACGTTTAATTAAATTTTTTTCTGGACCTTGCACTTCTTGATAGACCTTTGCATTTAATAATGTGTGACAAACATAATAATGTATTAATATAATAATAACACCACAATAATAATATTTACAGCAACCCACAGTTATTGCTTATGTTATTAATTGATTCAGTAGCGTTTCAGTATATAGAATATTACATAAAACCACATCTTTATTTATTTGTCAAAGATAAAAATGTCTATGTCCTAATGGCAGAATTCGATGCTTCATCTTCTGTCCAAAGGTCACATCTTGATAGCCCCAAGACCTCTGGTCAGTCCAAGTGCTGCCCTGGTTTCCAACTCATTATCTCAAGCTCTGTTGTCACCCTTGGCCATTAGGAAAGTTTGACCAGACTGCTGCTGATTAAATACACAGTAAATATATTATTTCAAGAATAATCTACTAGTGTTTGTCAAACATTTTTTATCCATTTTTATTCAAATCCTCTTTTCTTGTGATAGTGTGAAATCCTCAGATCCTAGATCCTCTGCACTATGCACTCACATATGACTTAATTTTCCATTGTGCAGCGCTGATAGTGGCAACACTGAGTCTGGCAGCTTATTTGGATATTTCACTTTTTTGAATTCATGATGGCAGTTTTTCACAACTGTGTGCATTTGAATCATGATCTAAATGATTAAACACAAAAGTAACTAATCAATAATCACATCAATTGGAATTTGAAGACATATTATGATTTTGTTTTAGGGATTTAACCCAAAAGTAGAAACTCGTTTGAGTTCATAAAGCTGGTGTTGCAGCAGTGGCACTTTACCGCTGCCATAACAATAGTCATTTTTAGCCATGCTTGCAGCAAGACAAAGTCCGTCTGTCCATCCATCAGTCCACAACTTTGGTCCATGCTGAATTATTTCAGCTACTGAACTTCTACTGAATGGATTGTCATAACATTACGTACAGCCATTCACATTCCTCAGAGGATGAAACCTGATGACTTCAATTATCTCCTGATTTCTTGTCTCCTACCACCATGAGGAAGTATTGGATGGATTGGCATGAAATTAGGAACAAACACTCATTTTACCTTGAAGATATGTTCTTATCATTCAAGTGATCCTCTGACCTTACCTCGAGTGGCATCATGATGTTAATATTTTTTGTTTTACTGATATATGTCAATAGCTATTGGATTGATTGCTGTGAATTTTTATGCCTCTGGCGGCTTTAGAGCTTATGACCGAATGCCTGAAAGTCTAATAACCTTCCCGTAAGCTCAGCTGTACTGCTAACTACAAAACGTTACCACGCTAACACAAACAGTGGGGTCTCTCTTTCTTTGTTGCAGTGATGAATTACACTTCCTGATCAAGATATAAGGCCAGTGCTTGTATCTCTTTCTAAACATGATTATCATTTTAACTTCATATAATAAAAATAATTACATCCATAAATTTGTCTGATGTAAATTCAAATCATTCACTCATGCATTAGCAAAGCTTCCATACATACCTGGTTACAGTGGCAGAGTACAGTTAGCAGGTCTACAGAAACTGACACAATTTTGCCAAAGTCCAAGCAGTATGTGTCTCTTTAAATGCATGTGCGTAGACATCTATTGGAAGGAAGCCAATTGTGCAATGTATATGAGCATGTACAACATACTGCATGTTCTGTACAGTTGGAGTACTACATCTATGTGCCATGTAATCACCTTGAAGGACTCAGTAGAAATGATAGAAAAGGGAAGTCAGTAATTCATCTACTGAACTCCAGTTTTGAAAATGTTAATGTTTTCATACTCAAAACAATTCAGTCAATTACAATATTTTTGCAACACATCTCTGCATGACAATGCATACATTTTCAATGATAGTATATATGAAATATTCTTTTGCCTGACAGTACACAAACACAGAAATATGACATAACTTGTGAACAAATCTTCACAAGGCCAGAAAGTTTCATGATAAGAGTTGCCGACACATTCTATGGCTGAGAAATTTTAATTTTTTAATTTTTTTTTTTTTTTTATTTTTTAATTTTTTAACAATCATAAGAACACCCGAACAGCATATTGTTACTCTAATGTTACTCTCCAAATAGTCAGATAATGCTACTCTGTGTCACAAATTACCAACAGTGACATTTCTAGCAAAAATGTGACAACCTAGTTGGTTAAAAATCAGTCATAATAAGGAAAAAAAATGAAGAATAATTTCTAGGTCGGACACGACTGGCATTGAACATATGATATTTGTGCTAATAATGCAGAAATTACCTTCAGGTGAATCTTTTATGTATGCGTATGTGTGCATGTGTGTATGCGCACATATACACGTACCACACAGCATAGAGAATACATACATATTACCTATGCTGTGCTGTACGTGATAAACTTTGATCGGTAGCCACAGAATGGTTCTATCAGTGAAGCTTTTTATCGGGTTTGGTCTAAAGTGCTATCTGTTAGCTTCAGATAAACCTGAGGAACAATATGACTCTGAGTGAACATTGTGGTTTATGACACAGCGATACCCTGTGCATGACTTCATTGTGTCTGGACTTTCAGCCAATGTTTGCTCAATCGGATTGACTAATAGGTCAGTAAACTGTAAAAGACTGTACTGCAAACTGGATTATTCCATTAATAGTGTTAATAGTTAAAATACTGGGCTGCAAAATAACCAATGCATATTCCATATATGCTAATGCAACACAAACTAGCAGAGAATAATCGTTTCTGGAGAATATATTTTAGGGAATATTTGAATCTTTTATGGTTTATATATTTTGGCTTTGTACAATTGTTGTGCAAAATGTCATGTGAGACGGACTCATGAACACTGATTGAGTGACAAACCTTCAGATTTAGCAAGGTTGCTTAGAGTTAATAATATATTTGAGTCATATTTTTGTCTACTTAATGTTGTTGCAATACCATTATACACTCAAGACTTCTTTCAGATAACTTCAAATGGGTTTGGCTAAAGAGGGGGAGAGATGGCAAAAACAAACTATTCATTTTAATCAATGTTTCTATCACCAAACAAGAAAAGACAACTGGAAGATGAAGACATTAAACTAGGTAAAAGAGGTTCAGAAACACATCCGAAACTGTGCCATGGTCCATCCATTTTCTAACCCGCTTCATCCTGTACTCAGGGTCACGGGGTCAGGAGAGCTAAAAGAATATCAATTGGTATAATTACAAGTCTGCCAAATACAGTAAATATAATACTAATGGACTCTTTTGTTTATTATTTATTTGCATATACATTGTTTCCATTGGACAAATAAACAAATAGTCACCTTAGCTTCATTTGGGCTATCAATGACAATATTCTTAAAGATATATTAATTGTCTGTTTATCATCATTCATCAGTCAGAGAAACACAGGAATGATATGCCCCAGCTGCTCTTTTGCATTTGAGCACCCTTTACAAGCATAAATGCACAAAATGCAAATTACTGTCAGTCCTGTTATGTGCTAGAGGTGTATGGGTGGATGCAGATGGCATACCTGGAAACAGGGTGGGGCTAGAAGGTATACATAATTTCCAGATTTTATGTTGATAGCAACTGTAGCCAGTCACATCAGCTCATTTCATCCCTTTCAAAAGCAACCCCCTGTCGGCAATGCTGACAGTTTGGCTTTAGGAGGAAAATGTTCAGCAATGCAAATAAGATGTTACAACCCAGTTACACCCAGTTCAACCCTCAAAAGCAAATGTTTCTTTGAAGTTGAATTTTTTTTTTTCTGACCATCGAACATTATTTCATTCTAACTGTAATCTGACAGGCATTCAGATTTTTTAGGTTTGCAATGATAAGCAGTCATCTTTGTCCAACTGAAACATTTTGACTTGTTGCAGGTAACATCATTCAAAGCTATTATGGTGACATATAACTGATGTTTACAGCTTCTCAATGACAAAATTCATTATGATGAGGAAAAGAGGTCTACAGAAAATCACTGACTACACAGAACAGAACAGTTGATCATATCTATACTGCTGTCTCTCTTGGAGATTGCCACGTGGTTGTATTATCAAGCAGCTTGATCATGCACTGTCAGGAAACTTTTCAGACTACATTTTAATTACAGGAACTAAATAAATAAATAGTAGAGTGGAACAGTACTTACAAAATACAATCAGTGTTATAAGTGGATTAAACAGTTGACCTTTATGCCCCTCAATTGATTAGGCAAGAGTGCCTACAGCTGCCCTGCAGGGTAGCTGCACATGCTTGTCTCCTGTGATGCAGGTCACAGAGTTTATAACCACTCTCATGGGCCTCATCAGGTAGAAAGCTATAGCATCTGATCCTTTCTTTTAACTGATAAAAACAAAACTGATGTGATCAGCCTACTGTGGCAGGTTGTGTCTCTCACTATCCTCTCTCTGACAGAAAATAAAGAGTGTCCCATTATACCCATTAATATCATTAGTTGCACTGAGGCATACGAGAATAAAACCTCTTGATAACAAAACATATCTCCTTTTATATGAATACAGTAAAATCTGAAATGATTCAGGCATAAGTTAAATGTCTAAAATTCAAATGAAACACTGCGTGTTCAGAGGTTCAAGTTCCCTTTGGACTGTATCTGTGTACATGTCTGTCAGTGTAAACACTCTCAGTATCTGACAAACTTTTGAAAGGTGCTGATGGGGATATATTGCAACAGGCCATTACACAATGTTCAGATGTGTATATGATCAATATACAAAGGATTCTTTTTAAAATCGGCATGCTCTGGTTATGTTACAAAGCAAATGAAAAACACTTAAAAGACACTAAAATCTAATAAAAGAGAAGACTTCAGCAAGTCCAAGGTTATTGCTGTTTATTCATTGCATGCGCTGAACCTGCTGCAAACTAGACTGAAGTACCAGTTTAAACAGCAAATCAAACTCTGCATGAACCTTTGAATCTTTGTAGATCAAAGTTCATCATTTAACCCATCATCTAATCGAAGTTTGTTTTTACTCTTCATTTTGGCTTGTGGCTGAGGAAGTAGAACAACAAGCATCTAAATCTTTTACAAGATACTACACTGTGAGTATAATTACTACAATTATTTTAAAGCCAAAGTCCAATTTAAAACATTGATTATAGTCCTAGTGTGCATAGTGTTGTGTTTACTGCAATATACTGAAACCAGTTGTAACTGCTGAACTAACAGTGACTGACATAACCAAGGGAATGCTTCTTTAAGGTTTCTTTTTGGCCAATAACACTAGATAAGTTAGCTGATAAGTTTATAATCTTTTCATCTTGAGGGACTTTGTGTTTGGAGCATGTGTTGATCACTCAGTGTTCACTAACGAGTGTCTATCAGTGGCCTAATTTCTACAGGAGCTGTTAGCTTGTAAACTTACTTGATTTACTTTGCATTTTTACAGCAGAATCAGGGTAAGAATCATTTATTTATCCCAAGGGAAAAATTTGGTAGAAGTTAAAGAATATCAACTTCAGCCTCATTATGGACTTTTAAAAACCTGAGAACCTGTGAACCGTGAAATATTTTAACCAGATTTGAACTCAATAGAACCACTTTTGTCCGATCCCAACCTCCAAGTATAAGTCCACCATTTGTCTGAAAGCTGTAAAATCATTGTAATCACACAATGGCACTTCATGAATATCTCAATTACATGAGAAGCAGTGAAGTATTATATAACCACCAGTATCTGATAAGGGAACATTTTATGTGTTTTGATCAGCCAATCAAAATATCCTTCCCAGCATCCCAGATGCATTTGAATATTCGTGAAATGTATCTTTACTGCAGTAAATATTTTTGGAGATCCAGCAGAATTGATCAGTTTTATAATCTTGTTCTTTGAGCAATGAGTATCCTTTGAAACCTTTTGCCTTTGTCCCTCCACACAGGAGGGTGGGGTGGACTTTGCCTCCCTGTGCCTCCCAGTCCTCTGACAGAGCCCAACTGAGGGTATAAAAGTCCTAAGCTGAGGCTGAGAAATCAGTCTCGTCTGAGTACTCGCCGACATCAAGGGAGAGAGCTTCAACGAACCCATCATGGGGGACTCAAAGCTCTGCCTTTTGCTGCTCCTCAGCACAACTGCCTTGACCTGTGAGTAGTTCCTCAATATCTCTTTGCACACTTTAAACACTGTAATAGTTTGGCATTTTTTTAAAGCTGTTTTCTTTCAAATTGGAAAATGATCAACCACTGTTTTGATGAATATTCTTTGTTCAGATATTTCCTAATGTTTTCCTCTTGTTCAAACAGTTAAAATTGTATTTCAAATGAACTTTAAAAATCGATAAGGATTTGAAATAAAAGTCTTACACATGTGGACAAAATTGTTGGTACCTCTCCATTAAAAAAAGAAAAAAACATTTTGTATTGGCAAGTTTTTTTTTTATGATTTTGTTGAACCATAATTGAAAAGCAATATATGATTTTCATTAGTTCATTTTCAGTAAATTCTTTATTAATTATTACTTTTGTCAGTATCAAGTTATTTCAGTGATCTTTGTGTGTTTTTCTTTCTTTAACAGACGGGTACTAACAATTTTGTCCATGTGTATATGTTAACCCACCTATGTGTAGAGACATGCTACAATAATAATCATGACCTAGGTATAAGTGTAGTTATGCTATATCTTATTTTATAAAATAACAAAAAATCTTAATTATTTTATCATTTTTTAAACAGTTGCCCAAGATGAAGATCAGCCAACATGCCTGCGTAAGTTCCACCAGACTACTGGCTAATGAATATAATTATTGTGTTGACATTCTGTCTGTACACATTTATAATAATTTTAGGTTTTTTGTTTTTAAATATAACATCCCCTCTAAATGTTGGTTGTCTTTTCTAGTGGCTCAACGGTACAAGACCCTACACAAATATGAATACCGATATGAAGCTGAGTCTTTGAATGCCATCAATGGAGCCTCACCACTCAAAAATGGACCCAAGGCTACTTGCTTGGTAGGAGAAAAAGCTTTTGCAATCTTCTTGCAATCTTCTTAAGTCATCTGATTGCTTTTTAGAGAGTAACAAAAAAAACGTTTACGTCATAGGTTGAAATTGAAGTACCTCAGACTTGTAGTTTCATCATCCACACCACTGGCTGTAGCCTGAGCGAGGTGGTCGACGTGGACGCAGATGGCAACCCTGTGTTCGGTCTTGCACCGAGCTCTGATGCCTTTGCTGCTGAGATGGAGAGGTATGCTAATCAGTGAGATCAACTGATGTCAGTGTGAACCTTTTAATCACCTAACTGGAAGAATGTAATTCTAATATCATACATTTTCTTTTAGATATCCTCTGAAGGTTGTGGTTGAGGGCATTTACGATGTGAAACTGTACCCGGAGGATGGTGAGACAACAACTACCCTGAACATTAAGAGGGGTATTGTCTCTGCCTTGGCTGTGCCTCTGCTGGAAGAAGACAAGAACAAGAACATGGTAATTGGATTATCCAAAGAAGTGTAAAATGTGCATATTTTGGGGGCACCTTCAAAGTAAATCATGCTTATATTTACAGTTTTACAAACTTTACTTTTTTCTCGAATAATCAATTTTAGCCCACCATCCATGGCAAGTGCAAGACCTACTACACTGTCAATGCAAGAGAGGACATTGCAACTGACATCACCCTTAACAGGGATCTGTCCAGATGTGACAAATTTGTCCCAATGAGAGATCACACCAGTCCCCTTGCAGTAATCTCAGGCATGGTAAGAACCTCATTTCCTGTTCTAATATCTTTTAAAATAATAATCTCGAGGAATTCATACCAAAAATGCAGACCTTATGACAACTTCTATATTAGCCATATTTCCATGGTGTTAAAATATTTATTTCTCTACTTTTAGCACTACCCTCTAGCCCAGCTGGTCAGAAGCTCACAGACCTGCAAGTACAAGTTTGACAATGAGAAGAAACACATGACCTCTGGATCCTGCACTGAGAACCACATCCTCATTCCCTTCTCGCACAAGTAAGTCAAATCTTGTCTTGACTCTATGAAAAGCTCCATTTTGTAAGTGAGCATACTGATATGTCTTGTGCAAGAGATGCACAGTATTTTAAACCTGTGTTTTTTTCCTGCAGGGGAGAATATGGAGTCACCAATGTTGGAAAGCAAGAACTGACTCTGGTTGGAGTTTCTCCTCACAATG
>JBAJHX010000031.1:7997502-8036074 GCA_037176925.1 Amniataba percoides | reverse complement strand
GAGATAGATATGGCTCAGCCAAGCAGCCTGGGTGAGTTCACCATCTTTGAGAAGACTGTGGCTGAAGTTACAAGCACCAACCAGAAGATCTCAACCAATGTTAAGTTTGTCAGCCCACTGTACACCACAAACCTGGCAGCAGAAGTAGAAGGCAATGCTCCTGTCTTCAAGGCCACCCTTAAATCCTCTGCCACCTCTGTCATTGTCGTCTTGGATTATGACATGGATTGTAAGTTTTTTCCATAGTCCACTTTTTAAACCTTAAATAAAAGCATTATTATAAGGAGTAACTAAAATCAATATATTTCTACAGCTTCTGTTACCATGAACTTCGAACATACTGGTTTAACTGTGACTGGGAAGGCAGTTTTCACCCACAGTGATCTGACAATGGACATTCAGCACATTCTTTCACACACGCTGAGGTAACACTTTAAATGAATGTGTGGGAATTTGTGGATTTTACAAACGTAATTTGAATAGCTAATTGAAAATATATTCATTCAATGTATTCATTCTTATTAATGTATTCATTCTTATTAATACATTGAAGAAAATAAACCGTATGATACAAAGATCACAGGAAAGTGATACATTTTTGTCTGTCTCTACAGTGATTCCCGTATCACCCTGAATGTGGACATAACTAGCCCTATCTTCACTGACATGAACTTGCGTTACGCTGTCCGCAAAGATGGAATCAGTGCCACAGTTTCTATCCCATCTACTGGCTTCCTGGGTCTTCAGCTCCATGGCAGGGTCCCATCTCAGATGAATGCCAGGCTTTATGGCCGATATGCTGTAAGGAGGGATCTAATGCAGCTAACACAATTATGATGGTCAAGAGTATCATTATATCATGTCTGATTTTATGTTTTTTTCTGTTTAACAGTCTGATCCTGAGAAGGATGTTGATATTTTCACCATCAGAGCTTCTGCCAAGGATCTTGATAAAATGAATGTGAAGATGGTCATTAACATGGATGCCTCTGACATCATGCTCAGTGGACTACAAGAGAAACTTCCTGCCATCACCTCTTGTTTGTCTGCTTTTGCTGAGAAATACCAACTGTTCAGACACATTGCTCAGCTGAAGAATATTATCACTGATTCTATTGATGAGGCCCATAACATTGCAAATAACCATGCCCCAGATCTGAGTCAGGTGTCTATCCTCTTTAGGAACACTGTTGTTCAGTATCAGAAGTCTGCTCAGGTCCTCCTGGATGCTGCCATCAAGGTCCTGAGGGAGACTGAGGTCAAACTGCCTGGCTCTGAGGAGATGACTCCTCTTACAGAAGTGCTCAATAAGATAAGCACCAGCATTTCTACTATGCTGGAGAAGGCAATGCACCTGGTGGCTATTAATGTAGAGAATGCTTTCAACATTGTAATAGGCATGCTCAGTAAAATTCAGGTCACAATGCCCATTGGTGACGTCATGGCTGGAGCCAAAATAATTGATGAGATTAGGGACAGGCTAAAAACTATGCCTAATCCTTTTGTAGATATTTTGAAGCTCCTGGAAAGTCCAGACACGTTCCTTGAGAAACTAGGAGACAACTTAAAATTCTTTGTTGACAAAGCTCAGGACTTTGTTGACAGTAAGCTAAAGTCTGATGTCCTCGATGCCATTGCTGTCTACATGAACGCTTTCTATGACAAACACGTAAGATTAATGAAAGCAATCACCAAGTATGCTAACAGAAGTGTTGACATTGAATATATAAATGACACTATTAACTACATTCTGGATGTTTTCAGATCTGTAGTGAATCACTTTAACTATACCGTTACTGATTATCTGCAGCAGGCTCCTGCACAGTACAGATCTTATATAAAAGTTAAGGGTAAAAAGTTTGAGATTAATCTTTGATTTTACTTTTACCAATGAACTAAAACATCGACATGCTACCATTTGAATTACTACACCATTAGCTAAAGGAGTAAGTGTTAAAACATGTTGCATTTTTTTTTCATACTGAAAAACATCTAAATTGAAAGGAAGCATGTTTAGTTTTGTTTTAAAATTATGGAAAATAGTGAATAAGCATAGAATAATGATATTACATGTAACCATGAAGACAATAATCTGTATATCACGTGTGTTTCTAATTTAATGTTTCTGTCATTGTGTTGGGTAGTCATATGAAATAAAGTCTTTTTACTCAGCAGATTTGTGCAGCAAGTCTTTTCCCAGTTGTGCACTACCTTATCTGTCTTTTGGACATTGGCAACTAATGATATATTTCTTATGGCTATAAACTACAATTTGAATTATTTAACAGTTGCACATTTACAAATAAACTTCAAGTTCTTTAACAGCCTGCACTATCTTGGAATGACACAATTGTGCTTCATTCTATGCAAGTAAATGTGTGAAGACGCAAAACTGTACTCCTACAAGATAGGTACTGATGTCCTGTCTATAACATACATTTCCAAATGCAAATTGTCAAACTAAATTTCCAGTGACTCAGATATATCTATCAATAGTAGTTGTTTTGATGAGCAAACAAAAGGCCAACATCAAGCTCAGCAGAGTTTGTCAAGTTAGGTACTGCCACTTCCTCACGGAACAAATCTTTTATCTGTGAGGTCAAGTTTCAGTGCCTGCCAAGTGGCAAAATTGATGACTGAAGTGAGTGAAAGAGCATATTGTACACATATGTCTGCACCCACTAAAAACTACAGAGGATGAAAAGTTCAGTTAATCCTTTTTTGCAAAGTCTACCATTTTAGTGTACCATTTTTTCTGGTGTTGTTTTTTTGTTTTTTTGTTTCTATGCAAATAAGAGACTTCAAACTATAGCAGCTATACTGTATATTCCTGAAGTGCACTGTTATACAAAAATACTTTAAAAGTATTTAAAGTAGTTAAAGTTAAATTACTTTAAGTAACTCTTTGACTGATGTCAGATTTAAGAACAAACCTACAGATGCAAAAATGTAATGTCTATTAGTAACCAGACGGGGTCACTGGAACATTGGCTTTGTAAACTATAATGTTCCTATTGTATTAATGAGAGTAGACATGATTGCAAATCTTTCAGTACCAAAAATAGACTGGAACAGAAGCTGTTGTGCTTTGTAAGTTCTTAAAATGTTTAAAAAGACTTTATTTAATTTTCATTACTCACTTGCATTGTAGAATGTAATTCTGTAACAACAGAAATTACATACTACTGTACATTGATTATCAACTGATTTGTTTGTGTGAATAAGTAATCAGCTACATTCCAACCAACTAACTGTGTTTCAAATTATTCTACATTATACACTGAAAAATGCTTTTTTTAGGACTGATAGGTAACTGACTATTGAGCACCTGGATTCCAGTTGGCCTTATAAAAAAGATATGTATATGGCAGTATGTGTTTAGTTCATTCAATGTAGTCTAAATATGAGAAATATTTATGCACACACAAGTCTAGTTCAGTAGAATCTCTGATTGAGCTTTTAAGGAACACTGACACAAAATAACACCTTGGATCCCTGAATGTCACTCCTGAACAGTTCTGGAACATGCTATCACATATTACCTGAAGATACGAGAAGATACCAGTTAGTGAGATGTAGGGCAATGTTTTCAGGGAGTTGCTCTCTGCCCTAGAACAGTTCAAGTGTAATAAAAATGTGCAATTAAAGTACTCTATAGAGTTTTTAAATGGTTATAAAACAGTCAATTTAATAGTGCTTCCTGTATTAGACGGATATCAGTGAAGTTAGTTTCTAACTGCTATTCTTATTGCCTGCCACCAGATCAGATGAAACAGCAATGGGATTTATATTGGGGGAATTGGAGCTGCTGCAGCAACTAGCTAAAGGTCCATCTTCAGAGCTGCTGCCCGCTAATCTCCCAGGGAAGTAGTCTCCCTCAGCAGATAGGGAACATGTAACCTAACTTAAGGTAGAAGACCACCAAAACCAACACAAAATAAATAGTTTCTATATAGAATCAATGCAAACAATTCCAAACCTTCTTCTGCCCAGAAATGCTTGCTAATCTGACTTACATGCCAGATCTTCTTATGTAATATTATGCAACACATTAAAGCCAGCCCTAGTTTACATGATGGATTCTGGGAGCTCAAGACTATACTGGTTTATTGTTAGGCCTTTTTCAAATCCTGTTGTTTGTGTATAAGTATTTACCAAATGAGAGGAACAACAAATAAGAAAAGTCAATACAGTGTATACCTGGCTTTTGCTGGTGGAGCTGCCCGAAGAACACATTTGCAACAAGTTCTACCTCAACCAAAGCAAGGACTATCTCCTGAAACTAAGTTATGTGCTGTTCACTTGTATAGAGTCCAAGCATGGGACCATCACTCAGAAATGACATGCGTTATTTCCATGGTTTCAACAGCTTTAAGTCATGCTTGAAACACCTTCAGGAACTCATTTACACCCACAACAACTGGAAAACCCACAGGAGAACTCCCTATTTACACAACAGTTTGGCTATAACATTAGATATTTGCGCTGTTGTTCATCACTTCCATGACTGGGACAGACCTCTTGAGATTGCAATTCTAATGTGGTTGTGTAATGGTATGCAGGCCCTCATGATGAAAGACGCTGGCATATGCCAGACATGTCATAGCTGGAAAAGCACATGCTTACAGTTAAAGTTAATATGAGTTGCATTCATTTAACCAGTATCAGAAACCAGGTACTGAACATGCTTAAATGGAAGCAATGCAAAAGAAGAAACATTAATGTTATTACTTACAGCGGTGCAATGAGGCAGAGTTTGTGAGTCTTTTTAAAGGGTAATGCCAGTTGTTCCGGACAACAGCATGAAAAATGGCCCAACAGCCCATCTCTTTAACAAGCTGTTCTACCAAAAACAAATTCACATTTCTGGGAAGGCTTTCTCCCTGCAATTACAAAGAACTCACCAACGACACCTCTCACTGCTCCAAGCGCCCATGGGTCCCCATGAAGAAATAATGAAGAGCTTCTTCTTCTGAGGGGATTAGAGTTAGGATTGGTTTAGAGTGGACAGTGGGCAGTGTTGCAGTAGGGTTAGTATTTCATACAAACAAAAGCACATAGCCAAAATAATATAATTATCATGCACAATGGCCTCATGTAGCGAAATGTTGCAGTGATATAACAAGGTAGTCACTGAAAAACAAGTGAGTGAGTATTTTTGGACAAATGAGCCATTGGAGAAATAGGAATACATTTTTGCATAATGGGCTGTCCTGTCGGAGGAAATATGGACCATTTTTGTGACTATTCAGCAGACTCATGGGATATGAGAACAATGGCATGGCAACTCTCAAACACCAACCAGGGTCAGAGTGTTACAAGCTAGTAGGTAAGTAAGTTTTAAACCATAGATTATCACCATAAATTTAGTCTCCAAATGAAGAACAAAGCAAGCTGATCATTAATATCACCTTTTTGTGCCTAATAGCCTTTTTTTGTGTTGCTGTAAATGATGAGGCACCAAGTGGAGTTAGCATTAACGAAATGGGTCAACTCCCATGTTGTCAATGTTAGCATGTTAGCATGAGTATCAACACATACAGATAACATCCAAGAAAAGTTTCCAATAAAAATATGTGTTAAATTTGTGTCGACTTACTCTCAGTATCACCATTAATTCAAAACAAACTCTGTCATTGGTAAGATATTAAGATGTGGAGATGCTGCACTTCAGCTAGCATCACACAACTCACACGCATTTTTAGCATGGTACTTACCGAGACTGAAGGGCAGGAAAACAGCTATTATCAGTATTGATTGGTAGTAAGTAGAAGTTATGTAAATTTAGGTCTTGATATCACAAAATCTTAAATATCTAAATGTCACTGAGAGCAGCAGGTAAGGTTAGCGACTCAAGTCCATTATTAAAACAAATACTGAGCATAATAGCCCCACCCATAGGTGCCTATGAGGATTATTTTCTTTTACCAACCAAAAAGAAAGCAGAAAGAAGTTGCGACCTAAATTACTTTAATATTATAAAACTAGATTTCCCTTGCTTCGACACAAGTTTTGTGTTATCTGATTCAGATTGTGTTACTTTTGTATTCTATGTCTCAGTCGTCCATATGAAGTTTCACAGATAATCTCTCACAAACTATATTCTTAGGTAGACCTAGCAAAAACTAATCCAGTCTACAACAACAATCATGCAATGAATAATAACAATGCTGTGATGTCCCAAAGTATTGTGTTGAATCGTATATTATTAAACGTCATACTGATCATCATACTATACATAAGCACTTTCAAAAAACATATGGCCTTTATGACTGTTATCTTTCATTACACAACTCTTGCATTACACTACATTATTTTCAGCTTCGAATACCTATTACACTGGTAACTAGTGCAAACTAGTTAAAAGGTTTTCATTTTTCAAACTTATAGTATCCACTAGGATATTTAGGCTTATAATATCCATCTGCTATACTCTGCTATAATTACATTGGGCTATGTGCATATATTCAGTTTAAATCCAAGGTTTTGTATAGGAAACCTATGTTCATTCATGCTTGTCACCATATGTACTTTGAACTTGTAAAGATTTGAAAATATGACCAGTGCTTTTTTTTATCTTTTCCTTCCATTTCTTCGTATTTCAGTCAGAAGAACCTTATCTCTGTATCGACTGTATCACCACAGTTGTAGATGTGAGTTGTTTCTGCTGAGTACCCTAAGAGCAATAATCACTCCAACTACGTCTGGAAAGGTCCAGAATCCAGATTACAAGCAAGACGCAATCAGACCTTATTTCTCTTTGGGATGCTTTGCGTGTTCAACTGGGTGAACAAGGCTTAACCTTTAAAATCAATTCCCTAAACTCACTCTTGTTGGGGATACTTTAAGTATAATCAATTATTAATCACTTTGCCTGTATCAATCCCACATTTTTGCTGACTTTGTCTGTAACGTTGATAATGTTGTTTGTACTTGCGTTTCTTTAATGTTTTGCAGGGTTTTTGATATTATGAATTACTAACCCTTATTTCTTAAATATCTTTTCCTAAATATACACATCCACAGTGGTTTTGAGGAGTTTGAGGCAGTCATCATCACAGAACGAACTTGGTCTCAGAAGTCCATCAGACACAGGGGCAGAAAAAAATATTTGACCTCTCTTTTTTTTAAACTTTTAATTTAACAATTGAAATTTCTCTCAGAGGGTACATCATTTCTGTGTTTTCTCAGCTAAACTGAATTACTGTAATGTTATTAGAATTGTGCTATATTTGCTAAACTAGTAAATTTACTCTGCCTTTAAAGCTCTGTGAATATTTCAATTGCTCCAGTGTTGCACATTTTATTTGTGTTAATTTAACTTTTAATTATGTCCATTTGCTCCAGGTCCCAGTGAGATATTTTCTATGTATTGTTATCACTGTGCTCAATGCTGCCGTGACTCTTACGCAATGTGAGACTGTCTTCTTCTTCCTGATTAACTTATCTTTAGTTATCCTCTGTTGTAATTCAGCTGTCAGAGACTTTGCAGTGGGTGAAAGGTTAGTCAACTATCTTAAGACAGAAGTATTAAGACCCCATATTTTGTCAATTAATTTAAGAAGGTATTGCTTGCTTAATTTCTGTAAATACATATTAGGTAATTAGGTAACAAAGGACTGTATTGTCAGTCAAATTACATTTACATTTAGCTGTGAGGAATACCGGACAAATATCTGTTATAAAAGTTGTGAACTTCATTTTAGTCTGATATTAGGTTTAAAATGTGTCCAAGAGCGACATCTTTTGTAAAAGTTTCTTGTTTCTAATTGATGGTGGAGGATGTACAGTGGCACCCATAATGTTAGAATAAGATATTTTTTACTTCTTCCCATGAAATTATTGTGATGATATGATCTACCCTTGATAGACAGAAGTGTATATCTCCTCAAAATGTATTGATCAATCTCATCCAAACATATCACAGTGACACTTTGTCAACAATAAATCAAATAGTTACAACCATTTCATGAGAAGAGGTAAAAAAAAAAAAATTTTGTTCCAACTTGAAAAAGGTATTTAAATCATTCTTGTACATACAAGCACCATTACCACCCTATAAAAATACTCCATTACAAGGAAATCCAGCACTGAATGTTACAGGAGAAAAGGCCTCATCAGAACAATGTGCCGTACATAAAGCAACAAAAGTAAAACAGTACACAGTACAGAGAAATGGCCTCTTTGGGAGAGTATTGTATATTTAATGATATACTGTATATATACTGTCACATATTATATCATTACACTGTTGTTATTTGTGGATTAATGTTCAAGGAGTATTTTTCTCTTGTGGTTTATTGTAGTGGATCTCATTTTAAACTTATTTAAAATTAAATTATTAATACAATTTTTATTGTTAATGTTTTTAACAAATATTATGGATTTATCTGTTGATTATTTTCCAGATCTTAAAGCTCACTAAAATAGTGAATAATGCCCACTACAGTTGTTGTACAGTTGAAATGTGTCACCTCCAATTATGTACCTTTAAACCACAAGGAAAAATTTTTCTGTTCACTGTTTAAAACAGCAAATCTTCACATTTGAGATGCTGAAACTTTAAAATGTTTTTTGTTTTTGCATGTGAAATGACCTGTGTATGAACTGGAAGTACTCAAATACAGATACCTAAAATGTGTACTTAAGGTCAGTACTTGAGTAAATATACTTGCTATAACAGGCCTTGGGGTGTGAGTTCATGGGACGTGTTTTGACTTGTCTGGGTAGGAGAATCAAAGGTGTAACTAATAACATCAGTCATGACTGTGCTCTACTAGTAAGTAGTAAGCTCAGGAACAGGCACACTTAAATGAAATGAAATGAAACTATTTCAGACATTATCTGTTACAAACATGCTTATGATTTGATTAAAAATCTGATATTGTTTGCTTACAAATGATCAGAATCTGAATATCAACATGGCATAAAACTGACTCGAAAGGATACAATATGTGCACGTCATAGAAGACAGCGTTAAGACAGACATGCTCTAATATGTGGCGATAACACACTTTGGCGAAAGCAGCAGATGACTTGTGTTTCAATTCCGCCTAGATATGATTCATGATGTTCAGCAGCCAAGGGGCAAAGGTTTACTTAACTTTCTGTTAGAGGCCTTTCACGTATTTGCAGATATTCAAATGGACACCATAAGCGTAACCTTTGTGTCAAAAAGACTTTCAATAAAGATTTGTAGACACTAACTTCTTTTTGGATTGGTTGAGCAGTGTGTCAACATGAAATTCTAAAATAGCCAAAACTATAACAATCACTCGACTCAAAGATAACAAACATTTAGATATTATAAAATGAAAACCAAAATTTCACACAAAGAATGAATTTAAAAAAGTCAAATATATCCCCTTGCTTTGCTGATACTACAAAATTAGTTCATTTGTGATCTGCCCTTTGAGCACTACAAACAAGCAATCAAAGTTAATTATCCAAGCTGTACAAGATATTATATGACATTTATCAGATTAGAAATGGGTTTTTTTTTTAGATTTTTGAAAAGAGAAACACTATATATTCATTCCTCCATTTAAAAAACATCAGGATTGGAGAAATGTCATAAGAAAACAACTTTGAATAATAAAAAAAGACGAAGACGTCACATCATAATCACATAGACCAGCCCCCACCCAGTGCTGACATACAAGTCTTACTTTGTGAAATGTTTAACCTTTGGCCTGCCACACGGACTGCTCAGACTTTGGAACCAGGGCAACACATTTGCAAGTCCTGGTAATTACATACAGTAAGACTGCGTAGCTTTAAAAGCCAGAGCTCCAGAGCGCAAGAATTAGTCTTCACTGAAAGAGGAGGACTCTCCCTACTTTAAGGCATCGAGGAGCTGTACTAAGCCCAGAATGGGGGGTACCAAGCTCTGCCTTTTGCTGCTCCTGGGCACATACACTCTAGCCCGTAAGTATTACATTTTTATTTTTAAGCTAATTGAATTTAAGGACATGGCTGTATACTATAAGTGCAAATCTATTCAATATAAAGTTTGCGAATGATTATTTCTTTGTATTTTAAAATGTTGATAACTTTAAACTTTAAAATGTTTAAGTTCTGTATGTGATAAATCCATACATGCAGTTATTATTTAGCAGTATTTGCAATATTTTGATAGTGTGTTTTGTACTTAATTTTGCCTTACTTGTTGTGTAGCTGTGATTCTGCTTGAATAATTTCAAAAAGCAAAAGTAAAATCTAATATTTTAAGCACAAATAAAAACAGCAAACATATAATACTGGTTTAATTATACTTGTAAATACAGATTTGATATAATTTGTTATTATTATAGTATTTGTTTGTTTGTGGCCTTCAAAATGTCAAGCAAGCAATTGTTTTCATCCTTTACAGAGCAAGATGTGGGCAGTGTTGAAGAGCCAGTTTGTCTTTGTGAGTAGCTTTTTTATATATATACAATAAAACAATGACTGTTTTTGATGATCTATAAGATGTGATTTAACCTCAGAAAAGGAAATCCACAACAAAAAAAGATATTCCCACCTTTGAATCTCTACTGTCAGCAATCATTTATCATATTCTCTTAGAATTAAACTCTCCATTACAAGTATTCAAAGATATACAGTCTGAATTAGTTTTATCATAGCATAAAACATTAACATCACAGTGCTCTAACTGGTGTATGAAATATTTTTTAGTGGCCAAAAGATTCAAGAACTTCAGGCGGTTTGTGTATGACTACGAAGCTGAGACCTTTAACGGTGTGAATGGCGCCACGGACAACAAGAGCGGCCCCAAAGTCTCCTGCAAAGTATGTCTCGCAGCCCCAGTCATTACTGCAACAGTCCTGTGACTCTGAATAGAAAATAGTATCACTCACACAAAACAATCTCCTGCACAGGTTGAGGTTGATGTGCCCCAGACTTGTAGCTTCATCCTCCGCACCACAGAGTGCTCTCTGAGCGAGATTTCTGGTGTGGATGCAGAAGGGAACCCCGTGTATCGCCCTGCTGCTGGAGCTGAGGATTTCAAAGCTGCCATGGCCAAGTAAGTCATGTTGTTACATTTCTACTGATGATTAAGAATGCATTTGTGTTACTCATCCTTAAACTAAGGATTGTGTGATCAGAGAAGTGGATAAATGGCTAAAATGTCCACACCAACAGGAACCCCTTGAAGATCTCAGTTGTAGGACGTCTTCGCGTTGAACTCTACCCTGAAGACGATGAGCCTGTCAACATCCTGAATGTCAAGAGGGGCATTGTCTCTTCTCTCATCGTGCCTATAATGGAGGAAGAGATGAACAAACAAATGGTAGCTTCCCCTGACAGTTTTTAATGCCTTATTTTTGTTTTGTCAGTATTTACAGCAGTAACTAATCAATTCAGGCCAGAGGCACCAAGGAGAGCTTGACTTTGTTTGTGCTGTAGACCTTTGCAAAGATAAACAAGTTGCACAATAAGTAGATAAGGTGCCCCAGCGACAGGTAATAAACACACTGCTGTAACATCATGTTCTCACAATGACTATCTTCTGCTGCAGGTCAAAGTCCTAGATAAGTTTATCTATCACCTGCTCTCTTGATGGGGTGTAATCTTTAGGATTAATTGATAATCAGATTCGGGGAAATTGCTACAGAAAAAAACAGATTTACAGCTGCACCTTTTTCAACTTTGTTTCTCGGCACTGATGATGCCTCTCGACATTTTCAGGCCACTGTGCATGGTGTGTGCCCCACTGACTTCACTGTCAACGTCAGAGAGGACATTGCCACTGATGTGACTGTCAGCAGGGATCTTTCCAAATGTGACGGGTTCTTTGCCCGCAGGCAGGACACCAGTCCCCTGGCACTCATCTCTGGCATGGTAAGAGATTTAGCAACGACCTCATACTGCCACCATTACAAACAAAAGCCAAGAGTTGTTAGATGTTAGAGTTGTGAGAAGTTGAAGAAGAAGATGACAAGCTTTAAATATATTGTTAAAAAGAATCTTTTTAATAGAATGATGCCATTTTTAAGGAACTATAAATATAAATCAGCTGATGGATTCACTTATGAAAATACAAAGAAAATAACTGAATAGCAGCCTGTTATTACTGAAATATAAAAAAACTAGATATGTCTTTCAATAGGCTATTTCATTTTTTTATTTACAACCTAACAAAACTCTGATGTTGTCTTTCAACCATCAGAACTATCCTCTGTCAAAAATGATTAGCAGCACCCAGACTTGCAACTACAAGTTTGACAACCAAAAGAAACACATGACCAGTGGTATCTGCACAGAGAAGCACATCTTCCTGCCCCTCTCCCACGAGTAAGTTTTAAAACCGTGAAGTATTAACTTAATGATAAAGGAATGTTCAATTTTCCAAGTTTTCAAGTTTTTAGATGCTTAAAGTGACACATTGTAGGCCTGTTTCATTATTTGTGCACAACTTTTACATGCCTTAGAAAAACACTTAACAGACAAATACAGGTTGTTTATAAAAAATAAAAACATGTCCCCTAAATGTGGTTATTTTCCATTAGGACCAATTTGTTCAAATTGTTTAATTTCTTTTAAAAATAGGAATGAATATGGCATTTCTGCTGTGGTGAAGCAGACTGTGACTCTGAGGGAGACTGCCAAGATCAATGACAGAATCTTTGACCGCAGTAAGTGCCTCTGTTTATAAAAATAATGCAAAATATCAAGATATGCTTAGTATGTCAAAAGTGTAAAATGTTCAGCTTTTTTCTTACTGTCATGTAATATGTTACTATGATATAATTTTGCACAGACGAGGACAACATCAAGTTCTTGCCCATGGATGTGGTTGAGGACAAGTCCCCTGTGCAGACCAAGGATGCCGCCATTGCCACAATGCAGGAGCTGAACACCCTGTCTCAGACCACTGAGGCCGAGAAGCGCGCCAGCCTCTTCCACAAGCTTGTGTCTGAGCTGCGTGGCCTGAAGGTTGATGTCCTGGGACCTGCTGCTCTTGAGATGATGGACATGTCCAACTCTCTGACTTGGCAAGCTCTGGCTCAGTGTGGCACCCCTGAGTGCACCAGTGCCATGCTGAAGATTTTGAGGACCTTTGATGAATCTGCTCTTGAGGTTGATGCTGCTGTCTATGCCCTGGGACTTCTGCCCAACCCCTCCCGCCTCATGGTAAAGGACATGCTGGCAATGGCTCAGTACAAGAACAGCAAACCCATCATGTATGCACTGAGCAATGCTGTCAGGAAGTAAGTAAATCTACATATCTTTTTTTCAGACAAAGGAATGTCCCTCTCATCACTGTAGCAGTGAATGGTGTTTTTTGTTGTAAATAACTCACGTCTAACTTGGTCACCAGACTGTACCAGGCTGAGGGCATGACCCCTGAGATCACTGCTGTTTCTGAATTCATGGCTTCCCTTCTGGGCACAGACTGTTCTGGAGAGAAAGATCTGACCTTCCTGGCTTTGAGGGTAGGTCAATAGCCATGAACACAGACTAACAAATATAGTGTTTTAGCAACTCCCAGTTCCTTATTTGTAATTGATTTATACTGTTTCATTCAGGTTGTTGGTAACATGGGAGATGCAATGGAGGCTGCTGACCCTGCTATAAAGATGACCCTGCTGAAGTGCATGAGACAGCCTGCAACCACACTGTCTGTGCAGCTAGCTGCTATCCAGGCTTTCAGACGCATGTCAGTGACAGATGAGGTAACTGACACCCACCTCCTCAGAGGAACAATATCCTAATTTCCTAGTTTGATAGTGTAGACTTTCCTGAAATACATGACAAACAACTTACTGTTGTTCTTCTATCCAGATTCGCTCTAACCTCCAGAGGGTTAGCCAGTACCCCAAGGGTGCTGTGCAGAAGCGCCTGGCAGCTTACCTGATCCTGATGAGGAATCCCCAGGACAGTGATATTGAGATGGTGAAGAAGCTGCTTACACAGGAGCAGAACATGCAGATCAAGTCCTTTGTGACCTCCCACATCTACAACATCATTTTCTCCACTGATTCAGAGACCCAGATGTAAGAATGGAGCACTTTTCAACACAATCAGTGTTGCATTTCAGGGAAAACTGTGCTGATTTAACAATCCAACTGCTTCATCTTATTCACTAATTGCTTTGCATTTCATTATTACCCCAGGCTTGGTAAGAAGATAGTGGATGCCTTGCAGGACACTGGTGTCACCACACACAGTGACTACACCACAAAGTCCCGCAACTATAAGCTGGGCGTGGCACACGAGAGCATGCTGGCTGGCATTCAGGGCAACATTGTCTTTGATCCCAGTAGCCAGTTGCCTAGGGAGGTCTTGCTGGAAACTACCCTGAAAGCTTTTGGTTTCAACATGGATATTTGGGAGGTATGTAATATTGTGGGTCATAATCAGCAATTTGCTGCTGTTCCAAATTGTAGCTTTAAAGTTGCTAGAGACACTGCAAAGATTTACTATCATTTACAGAGATTTACTATCAGTACAATCCTACCCATCCGCTACAGACATATATAGCTAAATAGCTTTAGTGAAATAATTATTTGGACCAGACTTGAACATACTGTTTTTTAATTTAACTGTTTTATTTTTCCAATAGTTTGGCATGGATGGAAAGGGTTTCGAGCCAACCATTGATGCTTTGTTTGGAAAGAATGGGTTCTTCCCTGACACATTGTCTAAGGCTTTGTACTGGGCTGATGCCAAGATGCCACCAAAGATCAAAGAAGTTCTAGAGAAGTGGTTTGTTGTTATGAAACCAGAAGGACAGAAGGTAAATCTTTTATGTAATTATTTATGCTAAACTGGTCAGAGTTATGCTGTAATTTCAACTAATGCCACAACTTCTTCTACTAATGTTACAACCTTGTTCAAAGGTTCCAGAAAATCTTGTGAGGGAAATTGTTCGCAACTTCAACAAGCTGGTTAAAGATCTGCAGAGTCAGGATGCCCCAGAGGCCATGGCCTACCTGAGGATCATGGGTACTGAACTTGGCTACATCAAGGGCAACGAGCTGAAGTCCATTGCTGACAATGCGCTCATGTATGCAGAAATCTTCAGGAAGATAATTCCTACCAAGGTACTATTCTCTGCTTCTGTTAGAAACATTCTGTCAAACAAATTACAACTCTTTTCTATACCACAGCAAGAGAGAATTGAATTGGACTGTTTATTCTTTTCATCAGGTTGTGGCTGATCTGATGTCCAGAACTGACAATGAGATCTTTGCCCATTACATCTTCATGGACAACAAATTCATCATGCCAACAGCATCTGGCTTGCCTCTGACATTTGCCCTGTCTGGTACCTTCACTCCTGGTGCAAAGGGAGGCATCCGCATGACTCCAGAGATGGTAAGTTTTCTATCCTTTTTCTGCAAGCCAATCTCAAAGTTCTATTAAAAGCAGTAAGTTGTAATTGTATTATTATGCTATTCATATTTGATTTATATATTGATTGATCGATATACTTTCTCAAATAATGTGTAAGTTACTGTAAGTTTTTTTAATAAATCTACAATGGTAATAATTCAATATAAATAGTAATAGTAGTAAAACAGACTGTAGTAGATGAATGATGGCAGTTTTGTCTGAGTCTGAAACCTTTGACCCTGAAGCCTATTTCATTTCATGCGATCTGGTGATTTTTGCAGAAGGAGCTGTTGTTCATGCCCTCTGTTGGAGTTGAGTTTGTAACTCAAATGGGAGTCCATGTCCCTGAATTTGTTGAGTCTGCTGTTGAGATGCACACCAGCATGTACCACGAGAGTACCCTCAATGCCAAGATCACCATGGAGGAGAACCAGGTCAAGCTCTCCATCCCAGCCCCACAAGGCACCACAAAGCTCTTCAGCATCAGGTAACAAATAACATTAAAATTCATTTATATGTTATATTTGATAAATAATAAACCTTATGGTATGAGCATAAATGAAATAGTATTTTGATGTTTTAGTTATAGATGGAAATGGTTTTTGTTTGGTTTTGTTCTTTCCCTTTGTAGACCTGTTGCATGTCTATTTAAAATCTTAAAAACAATTTGTCTGATGTTTAATGATACAAAGTATTGACCTGTAGTGCTATATAGTATTGGATGCTGAATAGAGATATTTGAACATAGAAACTGATTCGACTGTTTTTTTCCTTGAAATAGCAACAAAGTTCTGATTGTGGGCGCTGGTGAAGCTGCCATGATCCCACACACACAGGGTGAAGCAAACTGCAGGCCTCTCTTCTCTGGAGTCCGTTATTGCACCAACACACTTCATGCAAACACTGGTGACAAGACTGCGGTGCCTTACTTCCCCCTGAATGGAGAGACTAAGTAAGCTGGATTTTTTAGGAATCTGTTTTAGGAATTTCTAATTGCAACAAACTGAGTGATTAAATGAATAAGTGACATTCTTTAAATCACAAGAAATGGTGACTCAATAGTATCTCACATGTGTTATGTGAAATTCCTCAGTATGATAGAGAATGATTGTTGGAAAGGGGAGTGATGTTGTGAGGGGACAGTCCCCCTCCATATTTGCCTTGATATCATATAAAATCTGTTATCACTTAACTTTCAGAGGTGGTATTATTAATTGGGGCTGTAGGTACTGCTATGTGATTTACTGTAGACAGAATTGTTTTTAGTAAAAGTAGTTTGATAAACCAATAATGTGAAATATTTTTTATGTTGATGTCCATTTATGATTTATGTGAAATCACATAATAAATTATGTGCTTTTCACCCTAGGTTTGCTATAGACATCAAGCCCACTAAAGAAGTCTCTGAGTACACAGCCACCATCGCCTATAAACTCCTCAGTGAAGGAAAGGATGGCCGCCAGAAGGTTGATTCTTTGAAGCTAGCTCTGAGAGCTGAGGGTATGAGCATCTTTTTTGAAAGGAAAATTATATAAACGTGTATTTTATTATGTGTCATAAACTCCTTTTGTTATTTTTATAGTTTTACATATATTAATAGTAGATTTTTATGACTTTGACACTTTAGGTGCTCAGGCCACTGAGGCTACAGCTACCATGAAATACAACAGGAACAGGAATGTCTTCACCACCCAAATCCAGATACCTGATTTTGATGTTGAGGCTGGTGTTAAGATTGGCATGACCGACAGCAGTGTCAAAGGCAAATCTGTTATCCTTGAGATTTCCAACAAGAACGTGCCCCAGCTTTCTCTGACTGGCCGTGCCAAGTAAGTCAACAAAAATCTTTATTTAAACATACTGTAAAAAACAATGTATGTTAATATCAATTTATCATAAAGCCTGGTACTGTAGCATACCCTACATCCACATAGCAGTCTTTATGCAATTGTGTTGATACATAGGCGTGGACCATATTTTTTACTGTATTTTTTTTTGTTAATCACAGGCTTCAGGCCATGACTGATAGCATGCTGCAGGTTCAGCTGTTAGTTCCTTCACTCAAGACCGATGCCACTGTCACCGCTACCATGAACAAAGCTGATGGACTCACCATGGAGCTCAAAAGTGATGTCAGTCTTCCTGAGACCTCTTCCATTCAGGCAGTCACATTCAGATATGGTATGTCTGTTTAAGAAAATAGTGCTAGTGGGCATCAAAGATAAATTATTTCAGGCATTTTTCCAAACAATATCTAAAACGTGTTATTGTAGAAGTAAAATATTAAAATGCTTTGTACCTCAGGGGAAGACCAGGCTGAGGTTCAGGTGATGTCCAACATGAATGCTGAAACTAAGATCCTGGTGCCTTACACTGAAGCCCTGCAAGCCTGGCTCAGGCAGTTTGTGGAGGATGTCATGGACCAGCAGGTTGTTAAGACTGACATGAAACTGCGCCATATCGTCAAGAAGGCAGTTGAGGTAAAAGAATATTACTCATATTACATTGTAATTAATATAGAAGATTTTACTTGATTTTAATTCTTTCGGACTAAAGAATGATGACTGTGGCATTTTTACATCAGGCCAGCAACATCTGGATGGACAAGATCTCTACTGATGTTCCTTATGTTGAGATTCTGAGGAATAAAATGACAAATGTGGAAATGCCCTCCATGCCTGAAAACCTATTCATGAACCTGTAAGTGAACATCTAATAATAATATTGCAAAAAGAACAACAATATTTTTCTTGTTTCACATTTAACAAATTCTATTCTTTCTTCCTCTCACCAGTGAAAGCACATTCAGATACCGGTTCAACCAGGACCGTTTGACCATCACTGTCCCTCTGCCTCTTGGAGGCAAATCATCTGAGGAGCTAAGGATACCTTCAGTGGTTTCCTCCCCACACATCTCCATGCCTCAGCTGGGCATGGAGTTATCCTCGCAGGAGATCCAAATCCCCACTTTTACCATCCCATCTGAATATGATCTCACCCTGCCTCTGATGGGAATGGTGGAAGTGTCTTCAAAGGTCAACAGCAACTATTATAACTGGGAGGCGACAGTGTCTGCCGGAAACAACACTGAAGAGTACCCCAGCTATCTGGCCAAGTTCAACATTCTGGCTAACAGTCCAATTGAGCTTCTCTCCTTCTCAACTGAGGGTAAGTTCATCTTTATTCTTGTCTTTTATTAGAACAATTATAAATATATAGTTTAACAGCAACATAAAGTTCATACTAATATATTACTGTTTTGTCTGTTTTAAAGGAGTAACAAAAATCACAGACACAGCAGACAAAACTATGAAATTCACCATTGATGGCTCCCTGAAACACATGCTCATGGACACAGGTTTTAATGTGATGGAAACCATTGCTGTCACAGACAATGTAATGTCAACAGGAAAGTACAGTGTTTATGCTGTTGCCCCTCTGGGTCTGGAGACTTCTCTGACTATTACAACCCAGGTTGTGCTAGACTCTACCAAGCTCTCTGGAGACATCAACACAGATGGAAGTGTGTCTGTTGGACCCATGACTGCTACCACCACTTATCTCCACACCTTCTCTGTTGAGCCTGCAAAGAAAGAAGCTAAATTGGAAACTACACTGAGAATGAACTCTGAAATCCTGAAGATTCTGAACAAGGTCAAGGCATCATATGCAAATGAGGAACTTCTGATTGAGTCTAACACCAACATGAACAGTGAACCCATCAAGCACACCACCAAAATGAGCTTTAGTTACAAAGATGTCAAGCTTAACATCAATGCTGACTCTGTGACCAAGGCTGAAGAGCGAATGCTTCGTAGTCAGTTGGAGTTTGCTGCCTCTGAAGGACAGGCTAGCCTTAGGATAGAGAATCAAGCTGATGACTCAGTAAACCGGGCCTACTCTTTGCTCACTGGGTCTATGGACCCCTCCGGCATTGAGATGAATACTGATGCCTCTTTGAACATCTTTTCAAGCCTTGCCTCTCACAAGGCAACCTTGACCCTGAACATGAATGGGCTGACCACTAGCTGTACAACAACTGCTCAGCACAGTCCAGTGACCTTTGAGAATGTTTTCCATGGTGGAGTTGACGCCGCTGGTGCCACCATGTCTCTCACCACTAAGGGAGCTATTAGAGAGAACAAAGGTGAGCTAAATGTTGAGGGAAAGATTGCAAGCACAGAAGTTTATCTCAATGGCTTTGTTAAAGGTAACCTCTTTGACATCAACACCAGGAACAGAGTGAACCTCAGACTGAATGAAGATGGCTTGGTCCTCTCGAGCAACATTGTTGGGTCTTTGAACGACATGAGGACTGAAAATACCCACTCACTGTCTCTTACACTGAGATCTTTTACTCTCAACTCCAAGACTGACAACTTCCTTGACGAGAGGAACTCCTACATGCATGACATCACAGTTAACTTGGGGCGTTTTACTGCCCTAGTCAATGTGAAAAATGACCTCAAGATCATGGAGATTAACTTTGTTAATGATGCCCAGTTCAAGGCAGAGCCCTACAACATGGAGCTGACTGGAACACTGATGGGAGTCTTTTTAGAGGAAGAGCTCAAGCACACTTACGAAGTCAAATTTGTTGACATGGTCTTCTCTACAAAGTGCAATACCAACGGCAAACTCCTTGGCGCTCACATGACACATACCACTGATATGGAAGTTGATGGTTTGACCATGAAGTTCAACAATGTGGCTAACTTCAACTCACCAAGTCTTCGTCTTGACAGCAAAATCAAAGCTGTTGCTGAACAATTCACTCTTGACATTGATGCAATTTTCAACTCAAATGGTGCAGTGTATCTGTATGGAGCACAGAGTGGTGAACTATACAGCAAATTCCTTCTGAAAGCAGAACCCCTGCTGCTCACAAATTCCTTTGAGTTCAGAGCCTCAACCACCCATACACTGGAAGGCAGACCCACTATCAGCACCAATATGGACAACAAGTTCAGCAGCATCCTGAGCCTCCAAGAGCAAAGTGTCACACTGAAGATGATGTCCAAAGTAAATGAACATACTTTTGGTCAAGAAATGAGTGCCTTTAACAATGCAGAAAGGATGGGTATTGAGATGACTGGGACAGCATCCACCCCCCTCTTGAGTGAGGACAATGAAGATTACATCATCTCTGGATTTGTGAAATATGACAAGAACAGTGACAGCCACTTTGTCCAGATTCCATTCATTGAGCATCTGCCTGTAGTTTTTGAAAATGTAAAGACCACAGTGATGAGGCTGATGGACCAAAGTGTCGAGATGCTGAAAGACATCAACACCAAGTATGAGATCAGTGCTAAGGTTCAGAACAAACTGTCAGAACTGAAGGAGGTTATTGATAACTTTGACTTCAAACTCTTTGTCCAAGATCTGAAAAAGTTTGTCAAGTCAATGGAGAACTTCATGATCAATCTGACAGATAAGCTCCCAGCTGACAAAGTCATGAATGTGCTGAAATCAGTGAAGGACACTATAGTGGCTTGGATCCAGAAGTATAACATTGCTAACACATTCAATGTAATGTATGCCAAGATAGAGGAGATCCTCTCCCACTATGAGGTAGAGAAGATGATTGGGGCCATCATGGATGAGGCTGTTAAAATTATGAAGCAGTATCAGGTTAGGGAGAAGATTCAGTCTGTAATTGTTGCCTTTGAGTCAATTGACATCCAGTCCTTACTCAAAAGAGTTATGGTACCTGTTCAGGAGCTTGTGAATGAACTGTATTCATTTGACTTCAAACAGCTGATTGATGACATGAGTGATTATGTCATGAGAATGGTCCAGAAAATCCGATCTTTCGATTATGACACTTTCACTGTGGAGCTGAAAGAGAAGGTAGCAGATATGAGCAAGATTCCCTGTTTTGGAAAACTCTATGGAGAGTTCAAGGTTAACACACCTCATTATAAACTCAGGACCACTGCTGACCTGGAGAACACCACAACTGCATCAATCACACCAGAGTTCAAAATCAACCTTAACTCACAGGCAACATCTACTTTGAAAGTCCTTGAGTTCACTGTTGATTCCAGTGCTCATTTTGTTGCACCTGAAATGAGTCGCCTGTCCATCTCTGAGAACATCAAAGTTAGCCAGTCAAGTTTTGCACTCGACCACAAGGCAACAGTTACTCTCTATGGTCTGTCAGCTCAAGCTTCTGCTGAAACTACTGGAAAGGTTGATACTGAGCTTTATGCTGCAGAGCTAGTCAATAATGCATTCTTTGACACAGAAAAAGGAGTTCCTCTCACCGTAGAGACCGAGTATAAACATGACCTCAGACACTTTGGTAAAATACTGACCAATCAAAAGGTTGTTTTACTGTTTGAAGCTGGCACTGCCCGTATGACCATTAATAATCTGGCTAATAGCAAATATGAAGTTCTGGACTTCTCAGATGAACAAACCCACAAGAGTGACTTGGAGATTGTCATGGATCTCCACACAGCCAGAGTGACTTTCACTGGAGAAACAGGCTCCAGCTACTTAAAAATGAATCAAAATGTGATTGCTGAATTGTGCATCTTCCGCCATCTGATTGTCAATGCCAAGGCTGAAACAGAAACCCCATTCATGAAGGGTAGCGTTGCAGAGATCAAGTTCCAGGCTAAGCTTGAAGACATGAAAATTGATTTCACTGCCTCTCACAATGCTGAGCTTACTGGACAGGTTGAGGGAACTCTCTCAAGCTCTGCGCTTGCTTTGATCACACCTAATGAGCTCATGTTTGACACCAAGAACAAGGGCAATGCCAAGGTTGCCCTTCCATTCAACCTTTCTGGAAAGATAGATCTTCAGAATGACATTTCTTTTACCCTGAACGCTGAAGTGCAGCAAGCTAGCTGGACAGGTCTGGCTAGATTCAACCAGTACAAATATTCTCATTTGTTCAGCATGGATAATGGCGATAGAGAAATTAATATGTTTTCTCAGATTAATGGAGTAGCTAATCTGGATGTACTGAAGGAGCCTATCACCATTCCTGAAATAAATGTGCCATTTATTGGCATGAAGACACCAAGAGTGGATGACTACTCACTGTGGGAAGACACTGGCTTGAGCAATCTCCTGATCACAACTCAGCAGACATTTGACATGAACTCTAAGGTGAAGTACCTGAAGAACCCTGAGATGATCACCATTGACATTAATCTGGATCCAATCATCAATGTCATTAATAGCAATGTCAAGACTTTGCATAAGAAAGTGCTCATTGGAAAGGATAAGGCTGCTGCCATGCTTGCTACATCTTATGATAAAGCAAAGGAAGAGTATGAAAAATATAGCACTGAGTTGCCCAAAACCATCACAATCCCTGCCTACAAAGTTCCAGTGATAAATGTTGAGGTGTCCACATTCACCATTCCCCTGCCTGATTTGAGTCTCATCACCATGCCTGCTCTGCATGTTCCATCTGCCCTTAGCAAGCTCAGTCTTCCAAAAATCACTCTGCCAAAAATTGAGAGCATTAACATTCCTGTAATGGGTGATCTGACCTATGAGTTTTCCATGAATACAGCAATGATCACACTCAAAACTGATGCCAGCATTCTTAATCAGGACAGCATTGTTATCAAACTTGATGCCTCCTCATCCTCTGAATGTGAGCTCCTGACAGGAAAGATTGAAGGCAGCACCAACATTAACACAGTTGGCGGGTTTAAAATGGCCTCTGTCATGTCTGTGAAACATTCAGTGCTGGAGGGAAACCATGACAGCACCATCATCTTAAGTTATGAAAATGTGGATACCTCCATCACCAATTCAGCAAAAATCAATGTGCCTTTCCTGGCAATGGAAATCTACCAAGAGATGACTGGAAATCCAGAGGAAGGTCTTGTTGTCTCTATGTCCAATCCATCTTCAGGACACATTGCACTTCAGATGCAGGCTAAGCGCCCAGCACAAGTGAAAGCAAGACTCTATGGCCGCTACCCAGTAAGATAACTTTTGCTTATTTATTTACTTACTAATTACCTTTTGATTGTGATTTTAATGTATATTACTTGTATATATACTATATTTTAGTAATATATCTTTTTGTTTCATCTTTACCTTTTCCCACAGTCTGAGCCAACAACAGACATTGATATCTTTGGTCTGAAGATGTCTTTGATGAACTCTGAAAAGCTGAACCTTCAGACAACCTGGAATATGGAAATGCCTTATGAGATGATGCTGCGACTGAAGAACTTTGTGCCCACAATCATGGAAATGGTGTCCGATCATGCCGTCAGAACATATAACACAGTCTACAGACATGCCAGGAGCCTTGAGGGTTCTTATGAGCAGGTTAGAGAGCAAGGTAAAGTGATGTTCAGGAGGGCTTTTGACAACCTTGCAGCAGTAAATCCTTCTAGTGTAATGACAGTCATGACAGATAAGACCATTTTGCTCCTCAAAGAGTATCAAAAGAAAGTTGAAATTGTTCTTGATGCTGTTGTTAAATTCCTGAGAGAGACAAAGTTCCAGATCCCTGGGTATGAACAGAGGCTGTCTGGACTTGAAGTCTACCAGAAATGTAGTGCTTTTGTTGCCGATGTATCTGAGGAGGCTGTTCAAAAGATTCCACAGTACCTTTCTTCCATGTTTACATCAGTCTTTGATTATTTCCAAGCCATTGAATTTACCCTTCCTGGTTCTAACTACATTGTCAGCGGGAGAGAAATTCTTGATGACTTATTTGTAGCTTTGAGGAAAATTCAGGACCAAGTGATTGTGACTGTGAGGAAACTGAGTAACATCCAGCTGGAAGATATCATTAACAAATTCTCTGCATTCCTTCAGTTTACCACTGAACAAAGTGAGAAGTTTCTCCAAACCCTAAAATCTCAGAATGTAGAGAAGCTCTCCACCTTTGTGGCTGATGTGTACAACGATGCCATCAACTCACGTATCGTGACTGATGTTGCTGAGCAGGTTGAAGAGGCCCGCAGAATTGTTATTGAATATCTAAATGCTGTACGAGCTAAACTCCAAAATATTTTGGCTGACATCTCCACTGAACAGCTTCAAGCTGACATCCAGTCCTGGATTGACTTATCAGTAAAACGTGTGAATTTGTTCCACAACAATGTCATTAGGATGCTTAAGGAGAAAAGCAAAAGTGTTGAGCCATTTGTGAGAGTAGGTGACAGACAGATGGAGGTTGACATTCCTTTACCATTTGTTGCCAAACTCAACTAGGTGATCATGACCAACAATGTTTGACTGTTTCTTCTGTTTAACCATTTAAAACAACAGTTAATCTGTTTTACCTAAAACACACAAAACATACCTACAAGTGTTGTCCATACTCATGATGTTTGTCTCTCAACTTTTTCAAACTAATAATTTTGTTTATTATTTTACAGTAGAATATCAGTTGTTCTGATCATGCTGTGCTCCATTTGTGTCTTGTACTATTTAAAAAAATAATGTGACTTTCAATAAAGACAGTTCATACTGCATACATGTCTGCATTTCTTATTTGTGATTTAATGTCATTGCATATAACAGTAAGCTATATGAGAGTAAGCAAGGAAACTATCTTTTTTAATACTAGTTAAGATTTTCTTCAGAATGATTATATATAAATGATAATTTTCCTGACATGAAGCACTAAATACAGTGAGGTATAATTAAAAGCTCACAATACACCTGTGTTTTATGCTCATCAGTCATCTGTATCCAGAGGTCTAAATTTAGCAGAGACACAAATAGAGTATGTGACACACAAGCTCTGTTTTCATAAAACACTGAAAATAAGTATAGACATAGAGTCAGTTTGACTGTTGATAACAATAGTTAAAAGCAAAGTCCTAAAATGTACTCACCCCTTGGTGTGAATAAATAAATATTTGCAGTGACTGTTAATTGGCTGTATGTAATCCTAAGCAGTGGTAGAATTCAGCTCCTGAAGCAAAATTAACAACACGGCAGTAAAGAAATTCTCTATCCCAAGTGTTTTCAATATTTTAAGTAAAAATTACAGAACTAAGAACTATTAGCTAAATGCACTTTAAATATAAAGTAAAAAAATGCGATATACATAAATAGTGTGACTATTGATGCACTAATGTGTAAGCAACATTATAGTGCTTTAGCTTGCTGTGAGGGAACTACTTTACTGCTGAATACTTTATTTTATAACCATGCATCTTATTTTATAAGCTTATGTAACTGTTGCTGTTAGATACATGTAGAAGGCAGAATATTATATATAATAATATATGAAGTATAAAGGACCATAAAAGAGAAGCACTCAGGTAAAATACAAAAACCCCAAACTAAAATGTACTAATTTATTTTACACCACTAACCATGAGGCTAATATTAAATATTTCAATGTAAAGTATACTGCCAAAAGCAGCACAATTAGCAACAATGTTCATATAATTAACTATAAATATATTACTTTCCTGTATGTATGTTGAAACCTCTGCCAGTTACAATGAAGTATTTGTCTTTATTGTGAGAAAATTAGGCAAATTAAGGGAGGACTAGAGGTGGTGACACACATTGATTCATTTATTGACTTTCCCAGAACAGTACCACTTGTTCCCTTACATTCTAAAGTTTTTACTCACAAAAAAATCCATTGTCCTCTATTTACCATTCAAACCTTGAAATTATGTCATTACATTAATGCAGTCATAATTTGATGAACTCATACAAACCAAATGTTTGGCACATGTTTAGCATTTTTACTCTACATGAGTCCACAGTTTCTTCCTTCTAAAAAAGTCAAATAAAGTCAAGGATGAAACTGCACACTGTCTGATCAGTGACTGCTAACCTAACAACATTGGAAATCAGAGGCACATGAGGGGGGCCAGTGTGGGAAAATTAACCAGTCCAGCACAATGCATTCCTGTCCTGTAAGTCAGCAAAAAGCCCAGCAACAGAAGGCAGAGAGGAATGTGACTTTTACACCATTGTAACTCTGAGTGGATTCAGAAAAGATATTGTTTTACACTCCGATTAATCTTTACTTTGGTTTCTTACTGAAAATGGCATGACTAAAGCTAAATCATGCCTTTTTTTCTTCAGTTACCACTAAACGAATAACTCGTATAATAAATCCACCAGGGTTTTACCCTGGATTGTCCCAGTGTAGCAACCATCTCTGAACCTGACTGAGCGTAGCTGTCATTTCAATAAAGTCTCCCTCTATCGTGTAAGAGGACAGTAAAAGAACAGTTCTGTGGAAATACACATCAAACATAACAACTTAACCACACAAGTATGGAAAAACAGCTCTTATACATTTTCTGTTGCCACCTTAAAACTAAAAACAATATTTTGACCAAATTTGAGGTACATTCACGGTCACAATGGAAGACATTAAGCATATTTGTGTCTCAACCAATCATAATTAAGTTTTACTGTGCTGTGAATAAACTTTTACAGCCTCAGAATAATCACTACTTCACTTTTAGGTTGTTTTTCATTGTGTTTTAGCCACAGCTTTTGTTTGCATTTGTGTAATTATTATAAAATTGTGGTTTCATAACAGAACACATGATACATTTCAACTGAACTGCCATCAGATGGCTTCGTTCTACAAGAGGGTGTGCCAACGGCTCACAGAGCTCTGACAAACACCCACTCTTCTTTAAAAGACTCTTTATAAGAAAATGTGGTTCACTGAACAAAGCACTCACATGCTCAGCCTTTTCACATCCTCAGTCTCCTCTTTGAAACATTGTCCACATCACTTTAAATGAAGCAGTTGCTGAACAGAAAACATCCAGCAGCCCTCCAAGTCTTTGAGACAACAGACCCTGATGTCAAAGTTCATAGAGGGATACTGTATGTGCTTCAAATGGTTTGGTTCAGGTGAGCTATACGGAGAAAAGCATTTCACCTCATTTGCTGGATGTACTATTCACAGGCAGCAATGCATCTTGGCACCCTTTTCCTTCGTTGTTGTATAATCTTTATTTAAAACCCTGCTTGCTTATGAATGTCAAGATGAGTCATTGTAGCCACCAGCAAGCATAAGACCAAGGGTAGAGGCATGCTGAGCAACCTTTACAAAATCAAGAAATAACTAACAAAACACCTACATAAAAACTTGCAAAATGACACTTAATACAGTTAGCCCTTTTCAAGACCGGCCAATGTGTATTCTTTTAGGCTTGCCATGGTGTTTGGCCTCATGCAGAAAAACCACAAAACCAGGGGTTCAATACCATGAAGTTAAAAAAAGAAAAGAAAAAAAAAACACTTTTGTGATGTGATTCTGGCTAAAAAACCTGAGACCACTGATTGCATTAACTGTAAACCTAAGCCACATCTTTCTTCAAAACAGTAAAACAGCAGAAGAAACTATACAGGTCTTCGCAGTGATTCGTACTAAAATGTTCTGTGAATTACTTTAGTGTCCAGGTGCTGTGCAATTCCCCAAACTAAATAGAATACTTTTACAATATAAAGTGGACATAAATAACGAGTGCAATTTTTTTCTACTGCTTTGCTTTACACAAAGTATAACCTTGGCAGTGAGGCAGTGGCCTAAGCGAACACTTTGAAAAACAAAAAAAGAGCCATTGAAACCTGGGCTCCAAAGCAGGCCTTTGGATAGGCTGTGTCTACGTGAGGTGGAGAGAGGGGGGGGGGGGGCGTCGGTCGTGAATGAGGCGTCTACTGAAATGTAGTTTGTCCTTTAAGCCCCTCCACCTGTCAGACTGGCATCATGTGACCCACAAAGAGCATGCTGCTGTAAGCAGTGCATTTCACACACACTCACACCCCGATATCAGATGATCATCGAGTGTTCAGAAACAGCTCGTCCGCAGTCTTTTGTTTCGGTTCAACCGAGGTCGTCCGATTGCAAGGAAGCGCCCAGCCCCGTGGTCCCTGCCCAGACATGCTCTCACACGGAGCCCGGCGTCTCTCGTCTGCGCGTCGCGGTCCTCCACACGCCGTCCGTTCACATCAAAACGCAGCATTTCAGACAACTGCCCGACGGCGTGTTTTGCTTTTGAAGGGCTGCCCGCGTTGCGGTTTCGAAAACCTCCCAGATCCCCTCCTTGGTTTTGGCCGAGCACTCCAAATAGTCATACGCGCCGATGCGCGTGGCCATGGCGCGGCCGTCCTCCGCGCGCACCGGCTCCAGCTTGAGCCGGGACAGCTCGCTCCTCACGGTCTCGTCGTTGCGCAGATCTTTCTTGTTAGCCACCAGGATGATGGGCACATTCGGGCAGAAGTGCTTGACCTCGGGCACCCACTTCTCGGGGATGTTTTCCAACGAGTCCGGGCTGTCCACGGAGAAGCACATCAGGATGACGTCGGTGTCCGGATAGGAGAGGGGCCGCAGCCGGTCGTAGTCCTCCTGCCCGGCCGTGTCCCACAGCGCCAGCTGGACCTGCTTGTTCTCCACCTCGATGTCCGCCACGTACGTCTCAAACACGGTGGGGACGTACACCTCTGGAAACTCGTCTTTGCTGAACACGATCAGCAGACACGTCTTTCCGCACGCGCCGTCTCCCACCACCACAAGTTTCTTGCGTATGTCCGCCATCCCCGCGTGCCGCGTCCACACAGACTCTCGCTTCAGCGCAGCGTCCGAAACACAGAAACAGCCTCCGGTCTGCTTTTATGCTCTTTGTCCGGGCAGGGCAGGCTCGTCCCGTCAACCTCCTTAGACTCTCCACTTCGGAAACCTTTTCCCAAGTAGCACTGCGATCTCTTTATAAAGCGCAGGGAGGTTTCCTAAATATAGCAATCCAATCGGAAATAGGGAGGTGAGATCACAGCTCGCGCAGGAAGGAGGTGATTGGATCTCATCGGGTTTCCTTATGTAGAGGAGGGTCATGGACCACGAGGACGCACCCGACCCAGGACCAGCCAAAATCAGTTAAATCTGACCGCATGATGAGGCATTATGAGACTCTTCATAAATTAATTAATTTGTTTATTTATTTATTTCTTTATATTTTTAAAAAAAAGAGTAATTCTCTTTTTTTGACGTCGTCATTAAAAATACCCCTCCCCAAAAATAAAACAAAACAAAAAAAACCCCACTATTTCTGCCACTTTGAGTTATTATCCACACATTTGAATTAAACTAGTATCCAAGAAGCTTTCATTCAAAGTAAGCAGCGGGATAAAAGGAAGATAAAGGGCACCATAATGTAAATTTGTAATATGCTGGATGTCAGGTTGACAAACATAAAATACACCTTGGATCAGCCTAACATCGCACACAAAAGAGGCCCATTTACATTGACATTGTTATACGCATGTCTACGTAGTTCACGCTATTTACAGGGAGGGGGCACTAGCGTAGGCAAACTCTTAGCTTTGCCTATCAAGCCCTGCTAAATCACCGCTCTCTCCAAGGAAACAAAACAATATAGATTTGGGTTGACGGCGTGCAGCGAGCAGAGACTGTCTGTCGACACGACGAGGCGTGAGTATCTGCTCTTTGTTTGCACACATCGAGCTCTAAAAGCTGTGCCAAGCCGTGCGATCTGTGTCTGCCGTGGTGTGAGTATTTCCCCTTTTGTTTGGTGGTTAAGGCCCCTCTGTTTGGGACTTGAAGGGGGGCCATGTTGTTGAGCCACCGAGAGGTCTGCTTGATGTTTCAGCTCACACAACTTGGTAATTAGCGTCTGCTAGCTCGTACCTTTGTTTGTTTGTCTGATGGCGTGTTTGGTTCTTGTGCGGGGCCAGCGTGAAGAAAATTGCCTTTTTATTTCTCTCACACTAGAGTCGCCAAGCTTACTGTAAAATAAAGGGTAAATTCGTGAATTTAACTTTGATGTCTGGCGTCGCCTACCCATAATAAACAGAGCAGGCCCGCTGCGGTTAGCTGGTTAGCTAATGCTAACTCCACTCAAGTGATAGTAGCCGGCTAACAAGAAACATTTTCGCCTGTGTCTGAACATGTAATCTGCCATCTAAGGTAATAACATGCAGCAAGAGATATGAAACTTTGTTTTATTAAGTATGTAACTCCACCATTCGCCTAAAAATCAAGTAAAAGCCGCTATTGTAGCTCGCTTGTTAGCATTAGCTGGCTTACTAGGCTAAGGGTAGTTTTGTTAGCTAGTTGTCTTGCACGTCGGTTTTCCTCAATGATCAGAAATGTGTCGCCGTAGATAGTTACACATTTTTAAAAGCCAGCCACAGCCTTGATTGTGGCTGAAAACCACAACTCACCAATGTGTTGTGCTGGTTTGATGTGCCTTTTTTAATTACTCGTAATGTTACATCAGTGATAGCCTTAGCTCTACTCACAAGCTAAGACTTAGCATTATCGAGACCATAAGACATAAGCAGTCTCTTGTTTTTGTTGTTGTCTGTTCAAAATCAGCACGCCACTACATTTGACTTGTTATTTGGCGTAAACGCCTCGTTGTTGGAAAAACTCATGTGACTAAATATCGATTTTCAGGACAATTACCTTTCGTTTCAATATTCAACCGGACAACAGTTAGCATCTCGGGAATTAGTCACGTCCCGGTTAAAGAAATTAACTTGTACGAGATATCCAGGTGATACGTTTTTCGATACATAATTTATCCTTCTATACCAAGAGTTGGTTTGTCACAAGACTCTCAGAGGAGTCAGCCATGAAGGCCACATGTAATTTACATATTAAATGATCTAAGTCAGACAATCATCTTTCATGTTTATAATGGGTGCTATATTGACTATATGCGGGCATAAAAATTAATTAGTTAGTTATTTGTGTCAGACATTAGCTTTGGTAGTCTCCCAAGTCTATAATGTTGTTATACAGAACAGCACATACGAGCCATGCACTCCACTTTTAGTGGAAATTCATGTCAGCATAATACTCACGTTTGTGTCTCAAAACTTAATACAAATCAATTTGAATGGCAATAATTAACAAAGTCACTGTGTTTTATTTCAGGTTTTCCCGTGGAATGAGCGTTCCATGCAGCATCCTAGGTATGAATGACGTGGCCTGGCAGGAGACGAGAGGTGGGATGCTGCATGCAAATGGTGCTCCTGAGACCGGAGGTGTTAGAGTTCACGGTGGAGGGCCCCTGGCCTCAGTTGGAGGAGCTGGACAGGCTCCTGGAGGCCCACATTTACAGGGCATGGACAGGGCTCCCAACCCTACCCCGGGTACTCCGCAGCCTCCGCTGAGCGGACGTTCTCAGGATGACGCCACAGTTGGATATTTCTTTCAGAGGCAGCCCGGAGAGCAGCTTGGAGGTTGCACACCCGGCAAGCATCGCTGGCCCACTGGAGATGCTAATCACATTGATCAGGTAAAGCAAAGGGCAGAAGGCAGTGTTTTGTCGCAACCCAGACTATACGTTTCACTAAATAAGGTGTGAAAAATTAAGCACGTTGTATTTTGTGTATGTGTTAAACTGTAGGGGGTGGTATTTTGGCAGAAGGCTCAATTCCATATATAATACACACAGTTAGAAAAGAAAACATGATTTCTTTAATCATTTTTAGATGACATCTTTGTTCTCTGAAACTTGCCCATCTGACCTGAGGTTTAGATAATCTCCCAGAACACATCCAAATGAAAAAACTCTAGATGAGACTAAGTTTAAGATTTTGCACGACTAATATGTTAACTCCACTTGATAACTTATGTGCTCTAGGTGTTTTCATTTGTCAGTTTGTATTTGAATGCATAATGTGATGTGCAGCCCAATTGTTAATTCACATAGACACTAGGTCACATATTTCACATGTTCAGTTAGTTTGCAGTTATTTGCTCTTATTTAACAATTACCATTTCACCCAGCCACAGTTTATGGAAGTTAGAACATGTGAAAATTCAGTGGCCTAAAAAACTAATTTCCCGTGCAAAAGTGCCAGCAAGAGTTCCTGTGGTGAATGCTCTTGTTGCCATCCTTTATTTGCAGAGGGCAGAATATACAAGATTTGTGCTTTGGCACAGCAGGAGTAAAACTGTCACCGTGATAACTGGTTCGACTTGTAATATCCTGTTTTACAGTATTGAAATGCCATGAAGAGTTTTGGCATCTGAACAGGCTTGAGACTTATGAATTTGCTACTCAAGTTGGACTTCCTGGATCAGATTTGATCTTCCCTCTAGTGCCTGTAGCTACACACCCACCTCACCTAACTTGCATGTCTCTGGCCCATGAAGGGGAAGTGTGTGTGTGTGTGTGTGTGTGTGTGTGTGTGTGTATGTTTTTGTTTCTGAGTGGTTGCAGCCCTATTGTTTTGTTTTTGTCCTGTATTGTAGAATTAGGTGTTTGCAGCATTTTAACATCCAAATTAGCTTCAGTACAATCCACTCCAATGCATCAAATGCACAGAACCATAATACTTTCATGGCAAAATTGAACAAAAGTCAATATTTATATAGGCTACTTTGTTCTACAGTGAGCAAAACTAATATCTTTTAAGGTCTCTGCATTGTGGCTTTCCATTGAATGCTTTTATCGTTCTGCTTACAGCCCAGTTTTTCTTTCCTTTCTCAGGTCCGTGCTGTGGATGAAATGAACTATGACTTCCAAGCTCTTGCTTTGGAGTCCAGGGGCATGGGAGAGGTAAGGCGCTTTTAGCAGATGCTAATTGCCATATATCCTTTACTCAGTCATAGTATAGCAATAAATCAAAATGAAAATCTGAAACTACTCTCCCTGTCAGAGATATCTGCAGTGTTCCTCGTGCTCCTTCTGACATAGATCCGCTTGAGCTTAAATGTCTGTTAGGTTTGAGACAACAATAGTGCATATAGCCTCATTCATTTAAGCATACATATAGGCAGTGTAGAAATATGTGATACTTGCAAGGGTGAGTGATTTTTCTATTAAAATATAGACTGCATTGCAGTCTTGTGGTTATTGGAGAAAATGCAATAAAGTGTTCTCTGAAGGAATAAATCGCATCTCCAGAGCCTCCTTCAAGTCTACAAAAATGCCAATTCACTGACACACAGATTTTGGTGGACAGGAAGAAAATGTTTAACTGACCAAGACAGTAAAAACTGACAAAACCTGATTAAAATAAGAAACTAACTAACTACAATGTATCCAATTTTAATTAAGCTGTGGTTGTTGATAGTTTCCTGTAGATGTTGCAGTTACTTAAAGTATGTCAAATTTCTTTGCAGCTTCTGCCAGCCAAAAAGCTTTGGGATTCTGATGAGTTGGGGAAGGATGGAAGGAAAGGGATGCTTCTTGGTGAGGAGTGGAGGGACAATGCGTGGGGATCATCTCGTGAGTGTCTATCTTTTGTGTACAGTATTTTCACATAGCTTGTCTTTCTTCGAGATGGGTTTTTTTTTCACCCAGCTATAGTGCCCAACTATTTAGATATTTGATCGCGGCTTTTCATCCAGATCATTCAGTGTCTCAGCCAATCATGGTGCAGCGACGACCAGGCCAGAGTTTCCATGGGAATGGTGATGCCAATTCTGTGCTTTCACCTCGCTCAGAAGGTGGAGGACTGGGGGTGAGCATGGTGGAGTACGTCCTGAGCTCCTCTCCTGGTGACAAGATGGATGGTCGCTACAGGAACGGAGGCTATGTAAGCTGGAGTCTCACTCTTAACTGTTACTTATGAAACACTCGCTCTTATGGGTAGTACGTTGTCTTACGCAATGTTTTATGAAATAAAGGGTGGCGGAGACGTTGACCAAGATGGGAGAGAGAAGAGTGATGCCCAAGAGAAAGTGTCCCCCTTTGAAGAGGACAAGAGCCCAGAGATGAAGGTGGGAGAGGAGAGTGATCCTGCTAAAGCCAATGGGAGAGGTCTACTCAATGGCATGGACAGAGACTGCAAAGATTTCAAGTAGGTTTCCCTGTCATAGAAGATAAAATGAAGACTTACCTAATGTTTCGTAGTTTATAAGTAGGGTGGTTCTTGTAGCCCTTCATCTGCAACTCTTGTTTTAAATAATTCACCCATTTTAGAACACCCAGATATATTTTAACAGGTGTTAGTGAAGATTTTCTAATGTCTCTCTAAGTTTAAGTATTGCAGTGAAGTCTAAACATAACGATAACGTCCAAATAAATGCAACATTAATATTGTTTGACTTCCTGTCTGAGGCAAAGAATTGTATCTTTATGGTGCTGATGTGAAACTTTTTTGCTTTTCTAGTCCAACCCCGGGAAGCCGTCAGGCTTCACCCACTGAGGCTGTGGAGCGAATGGGTCCCAGTCAGGCAAGTTTGGAGATGATGGGTCAGCACCACCCCCATGCCCTCCAACAACACAACCCTGCCCAAAACAAGGCCCCAACTGAGGACTTCCAGAACCAGGAGGCCCAGAACATGGGAGGTATGGAGCAGCAAGCCGGTGTGGAGTCCCTCCAGTTTGACTATGCTGGGAACCAGATCCAGGTGGACTCCTCTGGGACTCCAGTAGGATTGTTTGACTACAACTCTCAGCAGCAGGTCTGTGGAAAAACAGAAGAACCCATCTATCAAGAGACCTAACTGCAAGTTTGTTCAACAGATTGTGATGCTTTTTGTGGTTTTTCTGTTTCCAGTTGTTCCAGAGATCTAATCCCCTGACTGTTCAACAGCTCACTGCAGCTCAGCAACAACAATATGCCCTGGCTGCAGCCCAGCAGCAGCATCTCGGTAAGTTTGGCTGTATATCTTACTCAGTTTGTAGAACATGAGTGTGTCATGTAATACAGTTAAAACTATTGTTTGTGTAGGATGCTGTTTTTATAGTAATGAGTTATATGGGCATTTGAATGAGATTTGATACAGAAATAAGAAGTGTATTACTGTTTCTTGTGTTACCCAGCTGGCCTTGCTCCTGCATTTGTGCCAAACCCTTACATCATCAATGCTGCCCCCCCTGGAACTGATCCTTACACTGCCGCTGGACTGGCAGCAGCAGCAACACTTGCAGGTAATCATACAGCATATTCTCTGCCCTGTGTATTTGTTAGAATGAAGCTGTATTAGTGCTACCCTAATTAGCTGCATGAGATTTGTATGTAATATCAGAACATTTTCCTCAGGTCCCACAGTGGTTCCACCACAATACTATGGTGTTCCTTGGGGTGTGTACCCGGCCAATCTTTTCCAGCAACAGGCTGCATCAACTGCCAATCACTCAGCTAATCAGCAAGCATCCAATCAGGGACCAGGGCCAGGCCAGCCACAGGTAGGAAAATTATGTATTTGGGGGGTGTTTTCTTAAAGGTGGCTCTGAAATCAGAGGTCATTGTGAAAAGTCTGTCTTGAATGACAAATTGCACCAGGGGGGTATTCCACGAAGCTGGATCCAGTTTTGTTTGGCTGTTTTTGTTTGGCTGTTTTTTAATGCAGGATTTCCATATTTGGCTTTAAATTGGGAGCAGTTCAGTTGGAAATAATTGTCACGTTAGCAACATTGGAATCAGTATGTGATGAAAGTCATAGGTTTTTTGTTTATGTTGCTAAGCAACCGTCAATCAAATCTGACCATCAGAATTGGGTGCTTCTGGTTTGAAGTGGATAATCTGAACTTTGACTCACTTAGTCTCACATATTTAAAGTTTTATGTAGAAATGCATTTGGATTTGAAGTCACCTTTGAAAACTCTCTAGGCAGTATACTTCGGCAGCCTGTTGGTGTTACAGCATTATTACCTTCCTCTCAGGTCATGCGCACAGGCACCAACCAGCGACCTCTGACACCTGGGCAGGGCCAACAGAGTCAGCAGGAATCTCTAGCTGCAGCAGCTGCTGCAAACCCTGCACTGGCATACACAGGAATGCCTGGTGAGTATACAAGCACCTTTTTAAAGATAGTGGTGGAAGTATTATACTGGATTCACTGTTTTTAAAAGAACAGCCTCATTGTTTTTGAATAATGTTATTGATGTTTTTATATGTAGTAGTTGAAGCAAATGCTGACCACTTCTACATTTCTCATCCTCTCAGGTTATCAGGTGTTGGCCCCTGCAGCCTATTACGACCAAACAGGGGCCCTGGTGATGGGCCCTGGTGCTCGAACTGGTCTAGGTGGGCCAGTTCGTCTAGTCCAGACCCCTCTTATCATCAACCCTGCAGCAGCACAAGCTGGTGAGTTCACCTGTCCATATAATATTAAATATGTGGATCCACACTTCCCTGTTCTTCATTAATCGGTACCACATGAAGCCAATCTGACCTGAACTCTTGTTTGGCCCCTTCCACTCTCTTGGTCTCCCTCCACCAGCAGCAGCGGTGTCGGCATCTGGCTCCGGTAACAACATGTCTGGTCCTCCAGCCAACGGGCTGTACCGCTCCATGCCTCAACCTCAGCCCCAGCCGCAGCAACAGCAGGCTCCTCCGCCCAGCAGCGGCCTGCCCTCCAGCTCATTCTACGGCTCTGGATCAGTCCCCAACACGTCTCAGAGCAGCTCCCTTTTCTCGCACACCTCTGCTGCGCCACCACCGAGCTCCTCCCTGGGCTTCAGCAGTACCGGTGGCTCCCTTGGCGTTGGCCTGGGCTCTGCTCTCGGGGGTTTTGGCTCTTCTGGTCAGTGACTCAGCCTCAAACTACAAGAGGATTTAAGACACTGTGACTTATTTTAAGAAGTCTGATTTCTTACACTGGTTCTTTTTGTGTTGTTTTTTCTCTCTCACAGTATCCAGTTCTACTAGTAGCAGTGTATCTCGCAGGGACTCCCTGTTGGCGAGCTCTGACCTATACAAGCGTGGTGGCAGCAGTCTGACTCCCATCGGCCAGCCCTTTTACAACAGCCTGGGTTACTCCTCTTCACCCAGCCCCATCGGCCTCACACCAGGTCACTCCCCACTTACTCCTCCGCCTTCCCTGCCCTCCTCTCATGGATCCTCCTCCAGCCTTCACCTCGGTAAGCTTTACATTAATATAGATAGTGAATAATTTACTGTGACATAGTTTAATAAAGGGGGCATACTGACACTTGTTCAGTGTTCAGTACTTCTTAAGGTCACTCACTTTCTAGTTGCAGAGAGTTAACTTGTTATATATTTAATTTTACTTTATCACAACATTTCTCTGAAATTTGTCTTGAATCCCAAAGCCGTACATTGTTTCACATGCATAGCAATTATGGTTAACTGCTGCTGCCACTTCAGCTGTATCCGGTGATTCTGTCGTCCTAGGTGGCCTGACAAATGGCAGTGGGCGATACATTTCTGCAGCACCTGGAGCTGAGGCAAAATACCGGAGTGCCGGCGGGACTTCCAGTCTCTTCAATTCCAGCAGCCAGCTGTTCCCTCCATCTCGGCCACGCTACAGCCGCTCCGATGTCATGCCGTCCGGACGCAGCCGCCTACTCGAAGACTTCAGGAACAACCGCTTCCCGAATCTCCAACTCCGCGACCTGCCAGGGCATATGGTCGAGTTCTCTCAAGACCAGCATGGATCCAGGTGGCTAAAAATGCTTTAAAGTACTCCTTTATTCTGGCATTTTAACTGCAAACCTCAACACGGAGAGTGCATTGCTAATTTATTTATTCTCCATCTCCACGCCTTGGTCCAATCTCATCTCTCTAGATTTATCCAGCAGAAGCTAGAGAGAGCCACTCCTGCTGAGAGGCAGATGGTGTTTGGAGAGATTCTGCAGGCAGCATACCAACTGATGACTGATGTATTTGGGAATTATGTCATCCAAAAGTTCTTTGAGGTTGGGACTGATTTTTTTAAAAAAAAATTTATCAAGGTGTCATTTCAGTAACAATACAGTATCAGAACAGTGACTTTTCACTGCGGCATCTGTGCAAATGAGTTTGTGTTTTTTGTGTGTGTGTGTGTGTTTGTGTGTGTGTGTGTTGTACAGTTTGGAAGTGCAGACCAGAAGCTGGCTTTGGCAACACGTATCCGAGGGCACGTCCTTCCACTGGCTTTGCAGATGTATGGTTGTAGGGTCATTCAGAAAGCCTTGGAGTCCATTTCCTCAGACCAGCAGGTAATTGTAAGTGAGATTTCACTTCTTTTAACATTTTTGCCGCCTGGCTTCATTCAGATATTTGTTTCCTTTTTTCCTTTCTGTTTGTTTAATCTATATAACAATATTAAAATTTCAACACCATGACATCTGCTTAATTTCCTCATTTTAGAGCGATATTGTCCGTGAGCTGGATGGCCACGTGTTGAAGTGTGTTAAGGACCAGAATGGCAACCATGTGGTGCAGAAGTGTATTGAGTGTGTCCAGCCCCAGGCCCTACAATTCATCATTGATGCCTTCCAGGGACAGGTGATTACTATTATTATTATTATTATTATTATTATTATTATTATTATTATTATTATTATTATTATTATTATTATTATTAGTATTA
>JBAJHX010000031.1:7945660-7997402 GCA_037176925.1 Amniataba percoides | reverse complement strand
TTTTAGCCCATTGTAAAGCGGCCTTGGGTTTCTTGAAAGGCGCTATATAAGTCCAAGCTATTATTATTATTATTATTGATCTTAAAATGATCAACCGGCTCTTGCCACCTTTAGTACCTGTACTCATGATAAAGCTAAGTATTAGTTGTATGTTGTCAATGTAAGTAAAGTATTTTCAATGCTAAGAATAACGCACTTTAAAGTACATCACCGCTACGTCTTTAAATACTAAAAGCCAAACTAAACTTTACAGAATTAAACATTTTGTTCTGCAGTTTGTTTTGCTCTTGATCACCACAGGTCAGACACGTCAGCTTGACCACTGTGACCTGTCAGCTTTATTACCATTTGACTGTCAGTATATAAGAGACGTGTGCTTGATGAGCAGGAACAGAGAGAGCTGGTCACACTGTTCATGGCCAGGTGGGGGGATAACTCTGTATGCCTCAGCCATGGTGGTACATGCGTGGTCGAAGGTCTTGGAGGTCTGCAGGTTGGAGTGGTTAAAGTCACCCACAACAATAAAGGCTACCTGCAGATGTGCAGTCTTCATAATGGCAGAATACAATTCTTTCACTGCAAGTTAAACCTCCATGTCCTCATGATATATGCTGCAGTGTGAACAGTAGACGTGAGCTCTCTGGTCACATAGAAGAGCATTCTGTTAACTATGAGACAGTCTGGGGTTGCAGAGTAGTGACTTCCCTTATGGCAGTTTTCATGTTTGTGTCTAATACCAAATCCACTGTGCACACTCCCGACAGCTGCTGTTTAAGACAAACTGATGTCCATGTTATCCCCCATTACAGACTTTAGAGACATACTCTAATTCATACACGAGACCAGAAGAACAGAGGTGCAGGTCAGACCCTGTTAGTACTGTGCTTGAAGCGTAATGAGCCCCTGAGATCCCCATTTTCCCCTCCCCACTAACCTACAGCACACACCCTCTGTTCGTTTAAGTAAGCAATTATTTCATAGACATTCATGTGGGTGTCCTGTCGGCCTCATGCAGACCACAACACTACAACAAACCTGGTTTAACTGAAGCACTGGACCCTTGTTGGTGGCCGAATCTTTTAAAAATGTTTTACAAGGACATAAATATTTTAATAAGAATATCTAAAAATGATTAAATAAAACATTAAGCTATTTCAATTATTTAAAATCTAAATATTATTTTTGTAACTATTATATTTCCTTTACAATCATGGCTTTATTAGTCAGTCAATAATTGTGTTATTTTACACACCTACAAATGTTCTGCTAAAAGCCTCTACTGTATCAAATCTCTGCTGTTTAAACTCTGATCCAACATCAATCAGTCATCCACAGTTCAGGTGGACTCATCAAGCAGAATCTCCAGTGAAAACTCTGATTTTGCATTTAACTAAATCACAGTCATAAGTTGAGCATAAGTCCCCCAGTCATCTATGATTCTGGTATAAGCTCTCTGACTGATTATTTGTGGACTGAATGTCATGTGGGGAGCTTCCTTTTGGGTTCACACACTCCTAGCCAAAAGAGACATTTATTTTTCATGGCCCTGGGCAAAGGCGCTCCATCACCTTTGGTAGCTACTGTAGGTGAGCTAATTTAGCATGGCCAGATGCACAATTTTGTGATGATGTGCCCTGAGGCATCACTACCATTGCCAGGTCTGCTGAGGCATCAAAGTGGCTATAACAGGCAGATTTTCCAGGTCAGAGTGCTCAGAGGAAATGTCCGAGGGAAAACCAACACTCTGCTCTCTGACATTTCTGTGAAATCACCTCAAGGGGAGAAACTGGAAGGCTTCAGCATGTTGAAAAATAGTAATTGGCACAGGCCTTATGAAATAATTAGAGGAGAGTTGATGGAGCATCATGCTGTTTGTCCATTGATGCCATCTAAGAGTCCAGATGTCCAGAAAAACCACAGCCCCGCATTTGACATTTGGATATGTTAACACAAATTTTTTCTTCCTTTACAAGATATTTTGTTATTTTTAAAGTTATGTCCCAGCAACCGTCCAATATGTTACACTACACTAACAGTTAACCTGAATAATGTGATTTCTTGTGTAAGGAAAGTGCATCCAAAAATGATGATGGACTTACAGCAGCAGAGTGAGCCTGCAGCCAAATGCAGCTGCACACAAGCCCACTTCAACCCCCTTATTTTGGCTGCTGGCAACTTTAAAGGTTGCACTGAGAACTTCAACAGATTTCACACTGTATCAAAGCTTTCATGCTCGTCCTCTGAAGACATCTCTGCTAGTTAAACATGTTTTTCTTTCACTGGTGGTGTTTTAGGTGTGCAGTATGGTAACAGATTTTTCAGGACACATACAAAAGAAAGTGAAAGAAAGTTTTATCTTATATTATGACTGTATATAACATCCAGCTTATTTAATGTCCTGTGGGAAGAATGCATTCAGCCACTGAAGAATGGTCATCAAGACATCTGAGCAGGATCATCTGAAAAATATACTTCTTCTGTTTGCACACATGATGTCATTGCCTCATCTTGTATTATGGTGTGTGAAATTTCTGTTTTCCTGCTGGCAGTAAATCACCTTTTTCTGGGGCTTTACCTGCCAGGGTTCAAATCCCCAGGCAGGTAAAGCCTTTCCTGCCATCAGTGTGACAATGCATGCATATTCTGTGTTTTCAGTTGCTCATAGTTTTCACATCAGATCAATCAATTTCAATCTGTTTGGAAACATTTTTTTACCCCGGAGTGTTTATTCTCTCTTATTCCCTGACAATTAAACATTTAAAAAAAATTATTATTATTATTTATTGTGGCTAAAGGTTTTTTTTATTTATAATTAAATAAACTATATGTGGAACTATGAATGTAACTACAGTGTTATTATTTCTACATATTGAATATGTGATGTGTCCATGCAAAGTTTAAAATGATCAAACTTTTCTAAAGTCAGGTTCAAAGAAGCACACAAATGTGTTGAGTAATTGCAGGCTGTCTTATTAAAGTTAATGACTAAATACAGTCACATTTCTAGTGATGGGGCAACAGGCTTTCTGGAGCAGGATCTATTATAATGATGTGTTTTTACAAAGATGACACATGAGGCATTTTTAACAAAATCAAATTTTTAAAAAAGAAAAAGGAAAATGGGCAATTTATTTTCTGTCTGCATAGAGGTTAAGTCATCATGACTAACACAAGAATTGCAATGGACAATACTGAGAAAAGGATTTTTGCACACAGATTTCAAGCTGTATTTCATGATTTATCATCTACTCAAGGGGCACTCTATCAAGAGATTTTCTGTGTTGTTTCATGCTAAAGATGCAGCAAAATAACATTTAACATGAGACAGCATGATTAAAACAAAGGAGCCATCTGTTTAATACACTATTTAATGTAAATGAACATGCTTCCCCATATCAGAAGGGCCAAAAACAGCAGGGAAAACTACACAACTGTAAAAATCAACGTAACACTGAGATAAAATAACCAAAAATATATAAATAAATAAGTGAAACTAATAGAGGTGCACCTTGTGCTCAAAGACGATTATCATTCCTGACTTGTCATGTACATGTAAGCTATATAGCTCACAGAGTAAACAGGTTCAGATCAGTAACAACACAGACATCTTTCATTTATTAAAATTATAGTGCAGCAATATATTGGTAAAAAAAACATGTTGTTTACAAGTCAGGTCCTAGCAAGTTCCCGTGTACAGAGGGTTCAATGAAAAGAAAACACACAGGGTGATTGTGTCGCAAAGATTCAGAAAGTGAAACCCAACAAACTGCTTCTGACTCTGCAGACTGGTTGAATTTCTTGATGTGTCTGTACTCCTGTTCCAAGTTTCAAACAATCATACAAACACAAACAGCTCACTGACAACATGTAGCTCAGCCAGCGTGGTAAGAAGCTTGTTAGATTTCCTTAATGAAGAGCTGTTGTTATCCAAACACACAGCACAGAATACAGTTATCATCTCCCATCAATGCTGTCTCTGCAGTGGGAGGAAACACAGCTGTTTGTGTGGCTCTACAGCAGGAGTGGAGATTGCAGCAGTGCATCAGAGGCACGGAAACAGAGACTCTTCAGCTCTGTCTTTCCATTGGTGTCACTTTGGCCCACACTCTCCTCAGCAGCTTACCCATCAAGGTTGTTATTTATGGTACATTTCCTTTTGCTGTGTTGCAGTGTTGGTGGCTGTATTTCAGTGTTCTGTAAATACAGTGTCACATTTCTGGTCACATACACTCACAAAGTGCATCAGTTTCACTCCAACAAGTCAGCCCACATCCTTGGACTGTGACTGCTTATTTGTTGAGTCTTAAAGCAATAATATCTAGTGCACTTTGTCCAGTAAACACAAAACTTTGTTCCTTAATGTACCAAAGAAGCTCAGTTTCCTGCACTCTTATTTCTGATCAGTAGACTTGAGTGCTGCTTCTCTCTGACAGTACTGCAGAGAAGGAGGTGCTTTAAGAAATTAATTTAGTCGTGCATCGATATAGTGGGCTTTCTGAAAAACACATAAAGCATGCCACAAACAGAGCACGGACAACCGGCAGGTAAAGTTATTAGCGGAAACAGCGTACATCAGGATTCAGCAGTAGTTCTGGACCAAATGTCCACCTCCAGCTCTGTGATACATCCAGCTTGCCTTTACATACGTCAGATGCTCTTTGGAAGTAGTACATCTATAAAAGCCTTTGTTAGAGCCAATGACATGCTTCCAATTATAAAACCCCTTTATGGTGAAAGGTGAATAAAAACCAGTACATGTTAATGTTAGTACATGTTACAGGGGTAACACAAGGCTACACCCACCTTATCTAAGTACACAGCTGCTCTCAGTGAAACGAACAAAACAAAAACAAAGTTCTATAATAAATGTGACCTGGATGCTTTTCTTATTTCACCTGATCTGGTTTTACCTGGGCTTAGCACAGAGGGATAATTATCAGCTTTCTTTGGGAAACACTGTCTGCCACAGGTGTTGAGTCTGGGCCAGTCAAATACTGACTGATACTGAAGTTGTCATTGTTTTAATGAAAAAAAGAAATAGAGTATCAGGTCTTATTTGCGCTTGCATTTGGAAAAATAAGTTTGTCTTTTTGCAGTGGGGGTGGAATGGCTACACTAACAGATACATTTTAACTCTAAGAGTAGTAATCCCAGTGAACTGAGCACAGTAACATACTCAGCACTAGTTTAGTGTACCGGTGAGTGTTACCTTGTGCTGACAAGTAACCTTTTGATTGTCTCTACTGAGTGAACGTGTTATCCACTGTGGTGTTAATATTTTACACAATAAGAGCTGGTTATGTAACATTGTCAGTGTTTATATGGTTAAGTCATTCAGAAGCATTCATTTAAAACAGCAGTTCCCATTTACACTCTGAGTAACTGTTTATCTAAGCGTTGGGTGTTAAACCTGCAATTTAAAATTTGAAATGCACCAGCCAATTGGAAACTTTTCCTTAATGTGGCCTAATGACATCGGCGTCCATGCTGAGAATAAACCAGAAATAGCAGGTGCTCATCTAAAGGACAAAGAACCTGTAGCATTTTACACCTGCTGAGTTATGAGTCACTTAATGTCTCCTACTCCTCCACTGAGAACCAGGAGCAGGTTTTTCTGTGTGGAGCTGCAGAAGGACTGATGGGGGACGCTTCTCCTCAGTTTTTAATCTCAGCACATGTTGGCTGTTTGTTCCTCCAGATCATCCACAGGGAATCTATTAGCAATGCCTTTACATATACACTGTAGACACACACACACACACACAAAAGAGCCAATTAAAATGATTAACACACACACACGGACACACACAAAAAGACAACAGAAAAGTACACATGCTTTCACAAACAACACATACACTCGAGAGCAGGGGGCGTATAGATACCAGATGCCCCCTCACACACACACACTCACTCACACAGGAGCACCACATTTAGTGCACACAGCACTGAACACTAATGAATCCTATCAACCATGCATGTATGCTGGTTTACTTCTGCACTAATGATACCCATACACACACACACACATCCATATTACATAGTCTATAGATGTCCACATACAGCCACCACAAACCCACACACACTCTATACAACATGCAGGCACACACACCTATGCATCCCAGCATGTGTAGAGCAGACACACACACACACTGACTAACACGTATCAGTGTCTGTGTAAATACAGACTTCTTAAAGAGCTCACACACCCTCAAAGACACACTCATACACACACCCAGAAGGAGACAGCTTCATATAGACTGTAAAAGTGGGAATGTTCTTAATGAATAGTGCTTTGCTTCCAGTCACAGCTTGGATCATCTGTTTGGCCTGCAAGTTTCCAAATGTTCAGCAAATGCAGAGGCAGTGGAGTGTGTGAAAAAACAACAACTTCTGTGTTTCGTCTGTATAAACATGGCTCCTGGGACTCTCCCCAGATACAGGCACATACCATTTTCCTGTAAACCTCTGACACACTACATAACTGTACTATGAGTAAAGATGCACACTCATACATACAAGTTTTATTATTTTACTACTGTCACTCTCAGAAGCAATATGATAATCCTTTACTACACCTGTATATAAGGAAGGTGGTGTGTGTGGGGTGCATGCAGGGATGATGCTTGCAGTAAACATACATATAAAATGGAAAGAGAATCAATCATTCAGTTAGTGTGTGTGTGATCTATCAATTCACTAAATTACATGTCTAATTTTGTGTTAACTTAATCTGTCTAGTACCATATACATATGTGGATCATTTAGTCATCCTCTGTTCACAAAAACAGTTACATTTACTCACATTTCTTCTTATTCTAATCTTAATACTGAACATGTTGCTCCTCCGTCCTGTTTATTTCCTGTTGGTTTTACTGAGAACAGAAATGGAACAGAAACTGCCGAGAGCAGATGATGACTCCATCACTGTTAAATTCACTGAGCAGTGGCAGACTCAGGCTGTCTGATGGGCAGGGGGAAAAAAATAAAAAGGACACCAGCTGCAGGATGTGGAGCACCAACACACAGACAGTCATGACACCCGCCCCCCCCTCCATGGATGTGTGTGGTCAGCACGCCAAAGACTGCTTAAATTCTCACACTCTGTCAGCATGTTTGTCAGTAAATCAGGCCTGAATGGACACTGTGAATAAATTTAGTGCTGGCAGTATACAAGAATGCAGACTTGATTTTAGAGGTAAAATGGGGAAGTAAAGGAGGGAGGCTATGCCTGAAAGACATTATTATAAAATTGTAAAGTGAGAAGAAAAGGGTTATTGACTAAATAATAAAAATGAGATTAGCTGCTCCTCTCCTGCTGTCTCAGGTGTAATATGTGGCTCAGAGTGGTCACACAGCTGCTGCTGCTACACTTCACAGTCAGGAGCCTCTGACGAACGGCTTTGGACTCTGTATCTCTAAGTCTGCTATATGGCTGCATTCAGACTGTTACTAAAAAGGTTCTGAATCCACATAGACCACCTGGAATGAATATAATCCATGAAATCAATTCATTACACTTAAATGTAGACGGGTGTCAGAGTATGTGTTGTGGTTGACAGAAAACTGTTCTGTATGCTAGTACGATCAGATAACCTAAGTAATTAATATTCAAGTATACTCATGTATTCAAGAGGCATACCTGCCAACGTTAAACTCAGTAAGTAGTTTGAGTAATTTCTTAAGCACACCTACGGAACATTTTCTATGAGAATTTTCTCTTTCTCTCAATTGAAAGCCTTTTTATTTTGACTGCTGGTCAGAGAAATCAGCTCTTTTGAATTGTGTGCATTTTTCCATTTTTTACAGTTTGACGACTAAACAATTCATTTTCTTTTTATTGAAAATGATCAACTGATTAACGGATACTAAATATTATCTCAGTTGTGTGCCTGTATACTATGAACTGTACCTTTAAATTTCCCCCTTGTTTTTTTGCTTGTAGACTAAACCTTTTGAGCAGTACCTTTAGACTGAAAGTACGCTTATTGCTCCCTGTAGCTCAGTCTTTAGTTCCTGTGCTTGTGAAACACATCACTGACAGTGAAAGATCCCCAAGGAGCACAGTTTTTTTTTTATTACCTGTTCATGTAAAAACAACTTGTGTCTTGTGGAAAAAAATGCAAAGGTCCCACAGCACTGCGTGCTAATTAATTACAAAAACAAGGCCAAAGATTGCTGCTGTAGCTGGATGATTGTAATGGAAGCACACGAGTGTCCCACAGGCCGTCGCAGCAGGAACTGAGCCAAACACATCAACACACATCTGCATTTCCCTCCAGCTCACAGTAACTGATTGACCCACGTTGTTACAAACTGAACCCTCGCGCTTTGTACCTCTGTTTGATCAAATATGATCTGACATTCTCAAATGACTTCTAATGGAAAAGTGATCTGAGCATCAGAGAGGGAATTATGCTGATAAGACAGCCTTCAAAACAACTTTATATAAACTTTAATAGTTACATTAACTGTTATTAGCTACCAATAGCTGATAACAGAGCAGTTCTGTTCAGAACACATACAGACTTTATAATGACACCTGGAGAGTTTATCTTTGCAGAGGATGGCAATGTGTGTATCAACAGGTAAACAGCACCAAATGGCACTACAGATGACAGAAAGCCGAGAGTACAAAGCTGCCATCAAATCAAAAGGTGGATACTCTGAAGAATCTAAAATATAAAACATGTTCTACTTTGTTTAACACTTTTTTCTTTCCAAAAAATTATGTGTTCTTTTATAGTTTTGATGTCTTCAGTATTAACCTATAATGTAGAAAATAATTTTAAAAAATAAAGAAAAACTACTAAATGAGAAGATGTGTCCACACTTTTGACTGCTGTGTTACAGCGGGATTGGAAATGCTGCAACAGGGTCTGTACAAGTCTCTATATCAATCAGCTGCACCTGATTCAGACTGCTGCTGCTCGAGTCCTCACCAAGACAAAGAAAGTGCATCAGTCTAGTTCTGAGGTCTTTATAATGGCAGCCTGTCTGTCAGAGAACTGATTTAAAAAAACTACTGCTGATTATAAAGCACTGAATGGTTTAGGGCCAGAATACATTTCTGATTTTTTACTACATTATGAAGCATTCAGGCCTCGGGTCGCCTGGGTCATGTCCGCTTTCTGTCCCCGGAGTCCAAACTAAACATTGAGAAGCAGTGTATAGTTTTTTTGCACCATAGCTGAAACAAACTCTGCAGGTCAACTCTTTTTCTGCCCTAAGCACCTCTGTAATCAAGTCCACCCACTGCTTGGTCCTCCTCTCCCAAATATCAAGGGCACCGCTAAGAACTCGGGTGTTATCTTTGACAAGGAGCTGAGCTTTGGACAGAACACAAAAACACAAAAAATGGTACAAACATGCTTTAACCAACTCAAATATTTCTGTGATTAGAGCAACATTATCTTTTAGAAATACAGAGAAAATTATATGCTTTTATATGACTATTGTTATACCTTGCTTACCTGCCTGAGATGAAGCTTTAAACTTTAGACTGTGCTGAACACTGAAGCCAGACTCCTGAGAAAGACCAAATGCTATTCTCACATCACTTTGTTTCAGCATCCCTGAGCTGGTTAGCAGTTTCTTTGAGAATCCATTTTAAAATACAACTCATAACTTACAAGGCTTTACATGACCAGGCATGTATCACTGAACATTTCACCCCCTGCTGTGCAGAAAAACCTGTCAGATCTGCTGGGTTAGGCCTGTTAGCTGGTCCAGAGTCCAGGTTAAGCTCAAAGACTGACTGAGCTTTTGTTGTAGAGGCACCTCAGCTCTGGAACAGCCCTCCAGTTAATGATTTAACTAGACTTTTTTTTATTGTATTTGTTCTATCTTTTGGTTGGTTGATTTGTACACTATCATAACACTGTAGTTATATTTAGCTGTCCATTCTTTTTATTTTTGTTTGATTGATATTGTTTATGGAAAGCTTTGTGCCCCCAGCATGCATTATTATTATTATTATTATTATTATTATTATTATTATTATTATTATTATTATTATTATTATTATTATTAGTATTAGTATTATTATTATTAGTATTATTATTATTAGTATTATTATTAGTATTATTATTAGTATTATTATTATTATTTGTAGCAGTACTATTAGGTTATTTCCTCTCTTTCCTCTTTTTAATAATCTATGGTATTTATTTTGAAATCTGTTTTGAGTTGGTGGAGTTTCAAATGCAAAGAGTAGAGAATACATTTATTAAATACAGAATAAGCATGACAAGGAATAATTGTAAGGCAAAGGAAACACTTTTTATGAAACTCACCCAATGCTGCTCCTATTTTTATTTCTTTATTTTTTACTGCCATGTGCAGGTTTTTGTGCTTTCCACACACCCCTATGGCTGCAGAGTCATCCAAAGGATTTTGGAACACTGCACCCAGGAACAGACTCTGCCCATCCTCGAAGAGCTACATCAGCACTCTGAACAGCTGGGCCAGGTGAGCACATCTGTCTCATTTCTGAGCCACTCATTGACTGCAGATGTCATTTTTACGTTTGTTAGACATGAATGATCAGTGTTGAGATGTGCACTTGTCTTTTGTGTATTTGCATGTTTCCTTCTATGTTTGAGCATTTCATATTTTCAGTCATTGTTCCTGTGTAGTTGTGCTCTGCTAAGTGTAAGGATGAATGTGATTTGTGTTGTTAGCTGTCATTACATCTGACATATATGTGATTATTTAAACATCCACCCTGCCCCCTCACTTATTCCATCTAGAAATATCAAGGCGTATCATTGGAGATGACACCCAAAACATATTATACAGTGTCCCGTGATGCACTGTTCAAGGTCAGAGCAATTTGCCTCTTTCTCGCGGATGTCCCCGTTCTCCCTTCCTCTTTCCCTTTTGATCTTTTCTTTTATAAAGAATCTAATTTAACATTTAGATAGTTCTCCAGCTCCCAACTTTTAAACAGGCCTTCTCCTAACCCACTCAGCTGCCTTTTTCTCACCCTTTTCCTCCCATCCTGCTGTATGCCACAGAGGATTCACAAGGCACATGCCCTCCTGCTGTCTGATAATCCCTCTCTTTTGCCTACAGCATCTCCTGATCAATCTGTTTTTTTCTGTTTTCATCTTCTTGAATCCTCTTTGTTGGATAGATGCCTCCACAGAGTTTGAAACTAAATTCAGAAGTAGCACTTCAAATCACTTATTTTTACCAAGTACAGCCCAGGATAGAAATAAAGCATATTCATGTTAAAACAGATTGACAGGAAATGTCATTTTAAGGCATATACTTCCAAATTAAAGGTGGACATCACATTACCTACCCAACAAATCACCACTTTAACAAGAAGTCAGAGTGGTGTTATTTGTTGTTTGGTCAGGTAAGTTCTCGCCTCCATCTTGTCACACTAAATTTACACCCGTAACTGTCTATCACCCGTTTCTGAAGGGGCAAAGATGCTGTTGGTTGTGTTGTGTGGTCGGCAACACCCCAAACCAGCAGCATCTGTCTTGTCTGACCTTCCGCAGTGATGACGTAAGGGTATTTGTAACACTACAGATGGGGGGTGTCACTCATTCGTCTACCTATCATTGTAGATTTGCATGATTATCTCACACCAATTAAGACCAGGGGTGAAAAGTAGTGCATGAGTATCAATCAGAGTAAAGGGTGTCGCACACATCCCTCTGTGATTTTTAATCAATATTGAAATGGCTGTTTACTGTGAGCTTATGCCTCCACTGTCTCCTGCAGGATCAATATGGTAACTACGTCATTCAGCACGTTTTGGAGCACGGCAGACCAGAAGACAAGAGCAAGATAGTGGCAGAGGTTCGTGGAAAGGTTCTTGTCCTCAGCCAACACAAATTTGCAAGGTAAGTTTTTTGTTTATTGTTTTTTTTTTGTTTTTTTTTTTCTTTGCAAAAATGAAGGCTTGAAAAACAGAGGTTTACTTGACATTGGCAAAGGATTGAGCTTATCACTGCCAGACCACAGATAATTCATAAAAAAATGCAGTTTATATCATTATGACTATAAGGACAAAGCAGCGACCTGCTACAGATAATCAGGGTGAAAATTAGAATGTCATTTTGAAAAAAAATTCTCAAGTCCATCTCAAGATGTTATTTTCACCCTTAATGTAAAAATAAATTTATGTTCCTGTTTCTGTTTCTGTTTTTGTCAAATAAAAAACAAGTCTGGGAAAAAGTAGTGCATCTTACCCCCAAACCTTCCTAGAGGGGATGAAAAATACCATCCATAGAAATGAATTACAGCCCACAGAAAAGTTGGCCCTGTGAGATAAGAGATCTCAAACATTGTTGGTGACACCCAGTGTTGCTATTTGAAAACCTCAGTCCAACAGGCCTTGTGTCATAATGTGTCACAAATACAGCATGGAAATAAAAAGAAACACATTCACACCTTCAGCCGTTCAAATGGATAAATAAAAACCATCATGGCTCGTTCTGTTCCCTCCTCAGCTCAGTTATGAATATAAACATATGTAATGGAGGCCCTTATTTCTCTTGATTTTTTTTTCTTTCTTTCATTTTTTTCTCCCCTTCAGTAATGTTGTGGAGAAGTGTGTGATCCACTCTTCACGTGCAGAGAGAGCTCTGCTGATAGATGAAGTGTGCTGCCAGAAAGACGGGCCCCACAGTGCCCTGTACACCATGATGAAGGACCAGTACGCCAACTATGTTGTCCAAAGAATGATTGACATGGCAGAACCTGCTCAGCGCAAAATCATCATGCACAAGGTGGGCAAATGACTACATTTGAAATCTTTTCATCCTAGTGAATTTATATTGTTTATCCATAAATACAACCTATTTAACCTTTAACATCAGAAAATATTTAGGACTGACTTTTTTGTAAGTAATAACAGGTTCCAGCTTGTAATTTGATTGAGCCTTTAAACAATATGAGTGTTAGAAATTTGTCATCAAAATTTGTTGCTTTTTTTTAAAACTTTCCAGCAAAAAACAAGCTTAAAATTAGTGTCAAACATGGAAATTATACTTTGCTTTTCTTGCTTCTCCTCTGTATTGAATTATTTGAATTGGTGAAATTAGTAAACAAGATTAAACCATATTGGCTGTGATGTCATCCTGCAATGACCTCATTCATCATCACTGATTATTCTGTCAATTTTCTTCAGTGGACAGTTATAACTGTAATCTATTAAATGTAAGAAAACTGAGTAATTCTCAGTGTCCAAATGGAGAAGTATTTAATTTACTCATAAATGACAGAGAAAAATATTTAATAATCACATTATATAAACATTTTAAAAGTAGTGAATCTTTGTCAATTAACTGATTCATCAATCAAGAGATCCAAGATTTTACTTATTACATGCACAACAATTAAATGGAGTAATCGCTGGCAGTTTTATGTCTTTTTCTGGGCTTTGACACACCTCCCTTTTCAGATCCGGCCTCACATTGCCACCTTACGCAAGTACACCTACGGGAAGCACATTCTGGCTAAGCTAGAAAAGTACTACATGAAGAGTGGGTCTGAGCTGGGGCCCATCGGTGGCCCCACGAACGGCCTGATGTAGTTGCATGGACGTCCTGGGTCCCCAGAAGAAGTGAAGTGGGAGCCCCAAAAAACCCACCAACACCCTCCTTCCTGTTCTGTGAGAGACGCTCCTTAGCCATAGGGGTTAGCCTTTAACGCCCTCTCTTGTCCCATTTTTGGGGAATTACCAAAAAAAAGACAAGTCAACTTTACCTAAGAACGCTGTGACAACTTACCCCTGCCACTCTGCCACCCCTGGTCACGGTCCCCAGTGCGACCCCCAGGGGACGCACAGTCAGCAGGATGATTTTTGTTTTTTGTTTTTTCATTTAGTTTTTGTTTTTTCCTGGGTAAAGCACAAGCCCATTGTTAATGATGTAATTGATGTATTTGACTGGTTTTCATATTATCTTGTACATTTAGTTTTTTACCTTGTAAATTCTCTGTAGAAAACAAACTTATACACATTTGCTGAAATTTACAATTCCTACAATTAACACCAGCAAGTGATTTTATAAGGCTAAACTGAGTGATCCTTTTAAAAAAAAAAAAAACAATTCCATTTGTTTTTGTAACCAGACTTGCTGTCAGCTGTTCTAATTAAGTCTAGGCAATTGAATATTATATTTGTATATTATCCCATGCACAGGTAAAGTGTTTCCCATTGCCAAAGCAGCTGATGGATTAGTTTTCAAATAGCACTACATAGTATGGATGGACATAAACCCCTCCGTCCACAGGTGAGTACTATGTGTTACGTGCCACAGTCACCCAGAGGTCTTCAAGACCGTTTTGCAAGTTTTGGCTTTTGGGATTGGTGCTTCAGTCTCGGGTAGTGTTTTTCTTTTTTTGTTTTGTTTTTTTCCCCCCAGTGGTGGCTTTTTTTTTCTTGCCTCCCTTCTGTTTTTTTCCAGTCTGAATGGGGGAGGGGAGGGGCGTGTGTGTTTACCCCAGCAGCTTGAATTCTGCCTGATGTTTCGGTACTAATATTACTGACTGACCAACCTGAGCTGCTGCGTTAACTGAGCCCCGTTCGAGCCGTCTCTCCCTCATCCAGGTGATCACTTGGGGTTTATGCAAGATAAACAAGCTAGCGTTAACTTATAGGAGCAGAGGTTCGGTTGTACAGCAGAAGTATAACGTGGTATAATCTTAACATGACATGACCGTAGTTGGGGGGGTGGGGTGCTTTTTTGTGGGGGATAGCGGGGTGGGAGCGGGCTATGTGTTGGCATGCTGTGACAGCTTTTAATCCTTGGAATGATTTTTTTCTTTATCATGTTTTGTGTAACATCTTATCTGTCTTGTAGTTTGAGATGAACACTGCCCTAAACGGTATCTTTATGTACTGAATTAATCATCTCTTGCGTAGAAGTAGTTTAGCGACGTATAGCATCTCTATGTATGAGTAAATTGTTGCTTTTGGGTAGGGGACTTGGAGCGATGATGGGACCCCCACCGCCTGAAGGTCAGAGTAGTCCAAAAAAAAAAAGAAAATGTTGTGAAGTGGAACTTAACCCAGCTTTGTACATCTGAGGTGAAATGAACTAGAACTAGTGGGACATGCTGAAGAAAGGGATGCTGAAAGAACCTTTTTTTTAATGGTTCTGTTTTTGTTTTTTAAATTTTTTTGTTTTGTATTTTTTTTTCCATTTGGGTGGGTATGCAAGTGCATTGGTGGAGGCCGGTGGGGCCATCGAAAGCTATACAATTCACCTGTAATGCTCGTAGTGATGGCTTCTTTGCTTCATATGAATAATTGTAGAATACATGTAGTATATGTGCAGTTAATAAGTGTAAGATTATTAGTTTAATTGAAAAAAAAATGTCTAGTCGTGGTGTTTGACAGGCCTTGCTCTAAATTTGTAGTGATGCTTTTATTTCGTCTGTACAGTTGTACATTTGTAAACGTTTATGATGTAAATGGGGATGTCTTTTACATTTTTTGGGGAGAAAAAGGCAAACGTGCATTTTGATGTGTGTATATTCATCACTCCTTTCCCCTTGAATATAATGTATACAGTTTTATTTGATCAAGTGTTATTTTAAAGGAAAAAAAAAATTTATGGCTTCGCAATCTGGCATGGTTTTTGTTTTTAATCCGCTACGGGAAAGGCCAGCCTCTATTTGTACTGGAGCTGTAACATCCACTGTTGATAGTCTTTCTGATGTGTGACAGTTTAAAAAGAAGGAAAAAAAAACTCTGTACTAAAACTGAGGCTGCATTTAGTCCTCTGCTACCATGGAAACTTCACAGGATATGACAAGAATTATTTTTGTACAGAAGAGTGCTGTATTTTGGAACAGCTACTACCTTGTAAGCAAAAGCAATGTAAAATATTGTCAATTATATAAATATGAACATATGAGTTTTGTCACACTGTCAAAGTCATGTACATTTTCAGGTGGCCTTATGTACATTTCCAGATGTTAGATGAAGAAAACAAACTCATTTTTGGAAGCAGAATTGTGACTATGTATGATTAAACTGTTCTTCTAACATTTGACCAGCATTGTTGTGGTTTTTATCTTGTGTAGTTTCAAAGCGATTTTTAGGGTGTCTGCCTGAGTTCATTTGAAACTGAGACAGTTTTATTGTGAGAGCAGTAAGACCTGTAATGAGTAGAGAATTACACATGTACACTAAACACTGCTTAAATATATGTAATTTTCTCTTCTCAGAAAATATATAATTATCACCTGCAGAGCCATACTGTAAATAATAAATGTGCTCATTAAACATATTTACGTACAATTTTTATGTACTTTAACTATCACTTCTAATGTATGCATCCATGCTGCTCTGTTTCAGAGGCACTAGTACTTGACAGCATTTATCTGACAGCCATGGCTACTCTTACAATCAAGTTTTTCCATTAAAAAGCACAGTGTATGATTTCTCATACAATATACAGAACTCTAGAAATGAAACACTTTAGAGGTACGCGCTTTTTCCAATCAAAGCAACTTCAAAGTAAGTAAATGTCAGTGAAAACCAGATACAAGTAGAAAATACTTATTTGCAAGTATTTGTTATAAAGTAATCAGTTGAGATGCTTCATTTGACTGTAGTATGAATATAGAAATAAAACCAAAAAGGTCCATATTATATTGGGCAGCTTAACACTTAGTCATTAATACTGCTGAGGTGGATATTACACTTTAGTGCATATATTTACTGGTTAGTTGTGTTGCATAAAAAACAAACCATCTTCTTGAAAATATAAAGCATAGATGTTATAGATGAATCTACCAAAGGCATGTAAGGTTGACCTGCCACAATGTTAAAACACACATGATTAAAAAAACACTGAGACCAGTCTTCCTTTATAACTTCTAATACTTTGTTTCTTTTCTTTGTTTCCATTACATCTCGATATACCTACGTCTACGCACATTAGTTTTAATGATAGCTCTCCACCAGATACACACTCTCTTCAGTCAATAAACTTTGGATCTGGAAAAAACTACTGAGGTGTCATCTGATCTGATCTGATCACACGCTGAAGTTCTCAGGCGCAAACAGCTCACGTGAGGAGGTTTTGAAGATGACTTATGCTCAGCAGAGGAAAGATGATGTCTGCAGGTATCGGTGTGTCATCCTCTAAAGGTCGCAGTGTGGTTGTGGTGGGCGGGGCTTCTTCAGTCCGGCGGAGCCTCAATGAAAACACCTTTTCCTTCAGAGCAGACGCGACGACGGCAGGTGATCCAACATGAGGGTCCCTGCCGCGGCCTCCTTACTTCTGGCTCTGGGCCTGATCCGTCCGGTGTGCGTGTCGGTGAGTGCTCCTCTGTCAGTGCTACTCTTTCTCATTCACGATCACACACATCGCGTGTCCTGCTGCTGCTCAGCTCTCTCACTTCCTGAAGCCAAGAGTCACTTCTCTAAAGGTGTTTTCACTGCTCACTCTGCTGTCCGCCGAAGCTTCGCTCTTTAAGATTTGAGACCGTCTTCATTTTTTTATGCGCAGTCACTGAAACAGCGAGTGCAGTCGAATTTATACTTTCATTTCATTTTCATTTTCAGTTCATTCAGGTCTGTTTTTATGTCAAAAATGGATCTAAAAACGTAATTCTGGGGCTTTTAGCGGAAATTCAAAAATTGCATATATACTTAATAGAATGACGTCTTGTGGACATGTGGATTAGTATTTAAAATACTCTGTGTGGCTGTGTGTATATTATGTATGTAAATGTGTATATGTATTTTTTTATTATTGCTGAAGCATTAAGGTGTATGCAGCATTTAGATTTTATGGTAGTTGGAGATAACTTTAACTTCGTTGTGTCACTTTTGAATCGTTTCATCAATTCCACTGCACAACATAATTTTATTTAAAATTCACATTGTGCAAGAGCTCTTAATCCACAAAGTAACTAGTTACTATAGCTGTCAAATAAACATCATACAGTAAGAAGTACAGTAGCATTTACGATACTTGTCTAAAGGTCATACTTCATTAAAAGGTCCTGCATATACAATCTTAAGTAAAAGTACACTAAGTATTCTCGGGAAAATGAACTTTGATCCTCAGTGTAACAACTTTTGCTGTTAAGTAGGCCTAAATAACAAAGAAACATAGTGGGCTGAGATTTACCTCTCTCTTGTAAACACTGGGATCATGGAGTGTTTCTAATGTTTGATATTTTAATGACTAAGTCATTAAGTCATAAAAACGGCTGTGAATTAATCTTAAACTGTCACATCTTTAATCTATCAGTGATCTATTTCTCTCAGTCCACAGTCACACTGTTGCTGCACTTGTTGAATGTAGACGGTATTACTAATGTTTTAACCCACTGTGATCAATTAAAGAACGCTAAATTTACTGTATCTCTGTAAGTGTAGCGTAAGTGTTTGTACTTCCTGACAAATACAATAGACATTATTTTTGACAGCTACAGCTGGGAAGCACCGACATGACGGAAGAAATACTGTATAATAATAATGTACCCTGCTCCAGGAAGTACCAGAGGAAGATTTTATCTTCTGGCACAACCATCCACATTGCTTTAGACTCACAGAGCCCTTTTGTATTTTCCAAAAATCCTACAACCTCCATCACACACCACAAAATATTCACCCCCTGTGGATTTTAAAGCTCAGAGCACTAAAATAGTCACACATGTCGACTTTAAACTGCTTTAAGTAAGTTTATTGGCTGCAGTGGATACAAACCACACATAGATGAGACTTCATCTATGCAATTTAAAGGCTTGATGTTTAATAAAACATTACAGCAATAGATTGTTCATGTTAATTGATAAGCAGAAGAGAGATCACTTATTTAAAAAGGTAAAGATCTTTTTCACTCTGTCTTGAGGTCAAATGGCTTAGGAAAGAGTGTGTTCTTTTACTGCTTTACTTAAAGGGTGGAGTGATTTTAAGATTTAATTCAGGCTGTATTCTCTACTCATTACACATGACTGGTGATAACAGTGTGACCACTTGCAACATTATGGGTTTGTCAGCCACGGTGAGATTTGGAGATTGTGTTACTACAGTGGGACTTTGTATCTGAGACATGCTGCATTTCTTTATTGCCCTTCGAAGGAAAGTATCTCTGTACAGGCCTCCTTCACCTCCTGTCTGTTTCCATATGTGATAATAATAAGACAGCACACTGTTTTGGTGTCTAAATATTCTGTTTTTTCCTTTCAACATGAAATTAGTTCTCTGACCCTCCTGCAGACATGGAGGGATCAGGGTATGACCTGGACAGCTCTGGTTCTGGTTCAGGGGACTGGTCAGAACAAGGTAACGCTGACTTTGAAATGGTTATAATCCACTTTTCATAGCCCGTGTTCATGTCACACCATATATGTCATGCTCTCTATTTGTAATCCTAGCAGGGGAGATGAAAAAGGATCCCTCCGACAGCAAAGTTGTCAGAAATTTAGCAACAAACACAGGAGGTGGAAACAAGAACATAATCGATGTACGCCACATAACATGTTTCACAAGTCTCATTTCTTCATGATATTGTGTATGGCAGAGCGGGAAATGAAGTTACTCAACCATTCCTGTTCTTATCTGCAGGTTTCTCCAGTCTGGACCTTTGACAATAAACATTTACCTGTGAAAGACAATGAAGAGGGATATATTATCGTGGCAAGCAGCAAGAGTTTCTTGGAGAACAAAGACATACTTGCAGGTATTTTGCTGTGTGTGTAGTTTGAGAGAGTGATACTTTGCGAATTTATGCTCCAACTCAGTAAATTATGCTTTGTATGTTTTCAGGAGTTATTGCAGGAGGAATCACAGGACTGGTACTTGCAGCGTCCGTAACAGGAATATTAATCTACAAATGGCATAAAAAAGATGAAGTACTTTAAATGTCCAATGTTTACACGAATGTTTGCTGTTTTAAGGTGATTTCTGCACCTTGGGAGCTACTGTAAATTGATACTTTCCCCATTGTGGAATGTTGTTCTCACAGTAAATGAAAATGTATCTGTTGTTTTCTATTGATAATTTATTTATATTCATGATCAAACATGATGAATTGTCTTATTTAGAAATGAGTTAGGCTTATCTCTGGCTGGACCCTTTCTCAGGCCCCCTTTTTTATGTTTTGACATGTCATGGTAGAAAAGGCACAGGTGTACGTGACAAAATTAATTCCATTCAGCTGTTTCAGTTTCAGTGTCCTGGTGTCGTGCATGCTGGCTCACTGGGGTTTGAATAGACCTGATGCATATTCAATGTTATATTTGTATTTCATATGTATCACCTGTGCTTTTCCTAAAAATTTCGGCATAACACGGAATTTTAAAGCTGCATGCACAACTAATGACCTCTGTGTTTGTAATATCCTGGCTACAGCATTGAAATAAAATTATTCAATTCATTGTTATCCCCGATTACAGCTAGCGAAATAATCCACATGGTAATGAAGAATCCAGGGGAAACTCAGTCAAGTGTGTATGTTGAATGTGCATTACAATAATTATATTATCATAATCAGCTGCTACAGTGCTATCTAGATAGATAGATGTTGTATAGGTATGTACCATGAAATTATATTTTTGTATCCTATAATTGTTAATAAATTTGCTTTATGGTGATTTTAATCAATACTGTCTTTTTATGCTTTATGAGCACATCTTGTATATACACAGTCTGGTTAAAAATATGTGTAACAATGAGATACTATTATGTACATGATTGAGTGTGTCACAATAATATAGTAAGGTGAGTTAGTATTGCAATGTTTTTCACTGGAATCTCTCTATGATTGAATTAATAGTTAATTCAGCTGTTGAGAGTGATAGCATGTGAAAATAGTTTCATGATCTATCATCAGAGCTACATCAACTCACCAGGGGCCCCAGAGCAATAATAAGCTGCGGGCCCCAAGTGACAAGCACCTGTTTCTCCCACTCTTTTGTTATTGTTGTCATTGTATGTGTGTGTGTGTGTGTGTGTGTTAATAATTACTTTGAGATAATGTGATTACTGTAAGTACAAAATCATTTGGTAAAACACACCATGTAAGCACAATATAATATGACAGTGCTCAATAATAAGAGTGAATTAATGAAAACTCTGTTCTGCATTTAAAATCTTACTTGAGTAAAAGTAAATTAGCATTCAAATATACTTGCAGCAAAAGTAAAAGTACTCATGATGCTGAATGCCTCATTTCAGAACAATAAATATCACATTACTGAATTATAATTGTTGCTCGTGGGCATCACATTAATGTGCAGCTTTTAAAAACAGAACTAATTTCAACTACTTTGTATATTTCCTACAGGTCAATGTTACATCATAATGTACTTGTTGATTATATCTTCTATCATTAATCTCAGTTTGCAACATAATGAGGAACTAAAGTTATTAAATAAAGGTAGTGGAGTAAAAAAATAAAGACAGGAAATACAGGAGTTGCTTTCCAAGACTGAAACTGGGTCAAAAATGCATATAATAATTATAATTTTATTATAATTAGTTTTAGCCTTGCGGTAATGCGGCAATTGCTGAAATGATAAAATTACTACAAACTAAATGCAGCACTGTGAATTTGAAGGTCTTGGATAATCGGAGGCTAATTTGCTGCTGTCAAACTATTTCATCATACGTGCTCCATCACGTCCTGAAGCTCATTGGCCGTCCCGAGGACTTCTCAACGGCCATTGGTTCAAAAAGCTGTCAGTCAAAGTCAAGCCTCCGTCAGTGCGTTTGTTTTGATCCGCGGCGTCGCGCAGGTGCACCGGGCAGAGGTGGGCGTTCCTTCGCGTCTGATTGTTGATGCTGAGAAGGATTTTCATCTGTTTCTCCTCCGCGACCAGCTAGCTCTCCTGATGTTTCTTCCCACACTCGTGGAGGACATGCATCACTTCAAGCCGACTCGGGACAGACTGTACACCACCCGGTGCTGTGGCTGCTGCCACGTCCGGACGGGGACCATCATACTGGGGACTTGGTACATGGTAAGATGGATGATGGCGGTGAGCTAACAGAGGCTAACACCGCCTGTCAACTGTGACTTGTTCCCCGAAGTAGCAAGTTATATAATGAATGTCAGCTACGCAGAGTCAATAGCTTAGAAAGAGGTCATTTTTGTGATTGTTGTTAGATAGTCTAACGTCAGCTGTTACAGACGTTACGGCCGTTTTGAAGCAGCAGTTACACCCGCGGCTAACGTTAGCTTAGGTCAGTTAGCCACCATTAGCGGTTAGCCTGCTATCATCTCAGATTTGACTAACCAGGCGGCACATTTCTGTCTGCACGACTGAACATGTGATTTTAAACAGGTGCGAAAGGAACATTTGTTTTACTTACATCTGGACCAGTTGTGAATATTTAAATTGTATGATATTTTTATTCATGAGGCACTTTAGCCCGCCGACATGCTAACGGAGTCAAATCAAAACAAGCTCCACGTTGAAGAAACTACCAATAACTTAAGTAGTTCAAACTGATTTAAAGATTATTTCTGCTGTGTAGGATAATGCAGGTTATGGCCCTTTGGTTTTTTTAAGTATCTAAGTGATTGCAGAAGTTAGCTGTCCTCTGCACATCATTTCCTTCCTGAAGCTTTAGTTTGTTAATCTGCTCTCAGGACGTCACATAACATTTGTTTCTGTTCTGGTTGCGCTTTGAAATCCTCTTTTTTTTTGCCAGCTGGACAATATCTGACGCATAAAACACGTGAGCCACGTTCCTCTGCTTGTTAATGGACTTTAGGAAGCGGAGTCTCTAGCTGGAGGTGTATTTTTGTCTTCTGCTTCATTTTTTTCATGTTTCCTGTTAAAATGAGGTTTTAGTATCTTAAAATAACATTTTAAAAAGTGCTGATGCACATGCACAGAAAAAAGGGGTTTTCTTCTTCTTCATTTTATTCTTGGGTTTATTTATTTTTTTCACAAGTGTTTGTTGCTTTAATTTTGAAGCCACTTGAAGGATCAATCATGAGTGACACTTCAAGACTGACTGCTGCCTGATTAACCAAGTCTGCCTGTAATGATTTTGGGCCTTACAGATGATTTTGTCGTACCAGTTGGACTTGTATTTTTTATTATCTCCTAATTTATTAGGGTTGAGTCTGCAGAACATTTCACACTTTCCCAGCTCTCTCCCCATCAATGTTGTCAGAAACATAAGTGAAACACAAGACATTGCTGCACTTAAATCTGTTCTACATCGGCTGGCATTATTTGCGGTTAAATATTAGACAAGATGAAAAAGTTGTGGTAAAACATGACATAATGTTTTGTTCCACTGAGGGTGTTTTTAGTCCCAGTACATGAAATTTACCTAAAATTCTATTTGCCATTATGGTCAACTGTTTTCAAGTTTCACTTCATTCCCTTCAGATACCGATTAGTTTCACTTCATGCCAACGTGTCATTTCTTTTTCACAGAATTTAAAATAGCTTGTTCGTCCTGCGAATTTCATTTCTCAAAGACACACTGCGTTTTGTGAGCACAGTGTCCCACAGAGACTGACCATTAATGCTTGAATGCTGGTGCGTCCTTTGAGTCCTGGTGTGGTTCCTCATGACAGCATTCCCTCATAAGGATAAAGTAACCTTGACAAAAAAGGGCGATAAATCCTTCTCTGTAATCTTGCTCTATCTCGTCCATGTCTGACAGTTGATTTTCCTACAATATTGACATGAACTGAAACGAATGGCTGCTTTTAAGGGACAAATTAAACTAACACACATTAACAGTTGTATCTGGACAGTGTTTATCATTTTAAGGATTCAGGATTTGTAACACATGCAAAATCCCTGCTAGAGTTCTTTTGTTAGGTCTTTCTTTTAAACAATAAAGACAGAGTTCACAGAGGCAGTAATAAATGGCAGAAGATTTTAATACTTACAACTGAGCATTCAACACAGATACATTGCATGCATCAAAATGGGAATGCTCAGGGAGGCCGTTTCCCATGAGCTTTTCATCACGTTACAGAGGGTGGTGCACTGGGTGTTGTAATCTTCAAAGTTTTAGTTTCTCATGCCTTTAAGGTCACAGAGACAATTTTTGGTCATTATCTGCAAGGAAAGCGGGAGGGTCAGTGTTGGTGGTGAGCACACTTTATCGTAACAGAGCTGTTCATCAGTGCAGGCCTTGGAAACACAGGGAGACGTACAGAGACACAGTCTACTGTGAGATTAACTACACAGGTCATATAAGGTCTTATAAGGCCATTCAGCTGAATATAATAATGCTAAATTTTTCTGTCATTCTACAATAATTTTTTCTTCTCCCTCCCCCTTCTCCTCAGGTTGTCAACCTGTTGATGGGCATCCTGCTGACTGTCGCTGTGACCCATCCAGAGAACGTCCCCACTATTGACCTGCAGTATGAGGTCATCGACCATTACTTTGCCTCTGACAGGATGTCTGGTAAGCAGAGAAATATACATAGGAATCCCTGTCAGGGCTCACTGCACTATAGAAGATGTTAAGTATTTACACATCAGACAAAGTTATGATTGGCCTTTTAACTCTGCTGTGGGTGATGATGGCTTTCCAACTGAAACATTACTAAATAAATATTCTCTGGATTGGATTAAAAAAAAATATATATAAAGCTGTTTTTTTTCAGCAACCCACGAGCTGCTGTTATACTGAGGTTGATTATGTGATTCATCTTCCACAGGGAGCACAAATCCCTACTGACTGCAAAACAAAACAACTCATGAAAACAACAAATTGTGGCTGAGTTGTGTGCATGTTGTTGTTGTTACTTTGGTTTTTCTGAAGAATCTTTGTTGGTCCTCAGTGTTTTTGTTTATGTATGCCAGGGCAGGACTGGCAGGACTATCAGGAGAGTCTTTTTCTCCCTAGCTGGTGGTTGTTTTGTTGGTTGGCGTGGTGATGGCCTCTTCGTTTTTCTGAAACAGTGACTCAGCAGGAGAGGAGGGGAAACAGCCGTGGTGGGTTGACCTTCCCACAGCGGGCTTGTGCCAGCACACAGAGTGGCGAGTTGTCCACCGCCTGCAGAGGAAACAGTGGCATGTTAGTGCAGCTTCATCAGGCAGCACTTCTTTTATTCCACAGTTCAGATTGTTTAAGAATCTGTAGCTAATAGAGATAACACGTGGCAATGATTTTAAATTCTGGGAATATCCCCTTTCAGTCCGCTAGTGGTCAGTTCTGTGTGCTAAAAAAAAAAGTCTGGTGTTCACACACAGCCCTGCCTCTGTAAATGGAAAACAAACAGACCGAGACCCATTCATCAGCATGTTCTCATTCCCAGGTCGGCAAATACCAATGCTTTGTCAAATCTGGTGCTCAGGACAATGCTGTGCATTACACAAGTTTGCAGGAGGGGGTGTATTTGTTTGGCTCTTGAGTTCAAATAGCAACAAGCTCTCTCCAGAATTGCAGGCTACAGCTTTCAATTTAGTTAGTTAGAGACAACTACAGTATACCAAATATTCTCCGACTGCAGCTTCTTCAAATCTCTAACTTTGTTCCCCGCTTCATCTTAAAACATGGACAACAACACATTAAAAAACAGGATAGTGAAGAAGTTACAGAGTATGATCACACAGTGTATTGTTTTTCAATAACGATTGTAAATTAATTTATGAAGAACAATCTGTGTCAAAGTCTCTGATAAGGATTCAGCTTTCTGTGTTGCACTCAATAAAAGTGGAATTCTTTCTTCCTGTTGTTGAAGTTGAAGTTGTTTTGCTTGAGTTTCTGATTAACAAAGAAATGTCTGCGGACTGCATTGCTGCGGTAGCTCTCTCACTAACATCAACAGGCAGAGCAGTTTGAGGAAGCGAGAGACTGAGTGATGGAGTAGAAAGAGGATATGAAAAGCAGGCCTTTTAATTATCCCAGACTGAGTTTCATTGTGTCTTTACGGACGCTGAGCAGCTGAGAGGGAGCAGCTTAATGCTCCCCAGAGCTGGCCTTTTAAAGCAGAGTTATCTGGAAAGAGAGAGGCCCTGGAGACAATTCACTCACACTGTATGCAAATCACTGCTGCTTCAAGGAGAACAGGCAAATATACATCAACCCACACTTGCTCAGATATACATTAAAGCTCCAGCTGAAAGTGCTAAAAGTGTAATAAATCGCCCTCTGCTTTTGATGAGTTGATTTATTTTCACTTTTTCGCATACAGAGAATGCCTGTGTTGGATTTGCCATCTCCCTGCTGATGCTCACTATCAGTGCCATGATGGTGTACGGAGCCATTACTGTGAGTGTGCACAGTTTCTTTATTTTAATTCCCTTTTTGAATTTATTTGAAGCACTGTCATCTTATGCAAATATTTAATCCCTGAATATGCATACATGAAAAAGCATCGCCTTCAAGTTGTATAATAATAGCACCAGAGCCAAGTGGTAAGTAAGACATAACAGGAAATGCCAAAGCACGCTCCCCTGTTTCTTTTTTTACAACACTTCGTTTTAGCTGGTTGTTCAGAGGAGTCGTGCTGCAGTGGGAGTGTAACTCACAATGTCTTGTCCTCACTTCCTGTCATCTTTACCTCACAGGCCTGCCTGATGGCATCAAGACTGACAGGTTTGATGGCCCTTTGACGTGGCCCTGCAGTGAGCTGCTAGTTGGGATGACTGCACAGTTCAAGTATGACACACATCTGCGGGGCTGGGTGCAACACACATGCCTGCAGTCTGTGTGAGAGTCATGCTTTAGCTGTACATGTTCCCAGGCGACTGTAGTAGATACCCTCTCTCTTATACAGTGTGGCGGTGCAGAGCTGCAGTAGTGTCCCAATGAAATAACCTAAATGTTTGAGCCATGATCATAAAATACCAAAGACATTCAATACTTTGCTATATAATGTAAGAATGGGGAAAGTAGATTTATGCCAAGACCAGAGTATTCTGTGCTTTTGGTAGAAAAATACATACCCAGAATCCCTGTAGAGATTCTTGTGAAGTGACCACTTTGCTTATTTCCAACCTTCTCTGTGTTTTTGTTACAATAAGATGTGATGATGCACACAGTTACCATGTCAGCACTCCCTGTCTCAGTAGGCAGGCTCTTTTCATTAACCCCAAACCACATCTGATGATGCAGTCGCAGCCCGAGCAGCAGGAAAAATGCTTTCAGCCCAGGAAACCTCTAATTAGACAACCAAGAAATCCAAGGTTATAATTTTAATCTTGGAACATGACTGTTGGACTTTAAAACAATGAAAAGTGTCGTGTTTCCTGCTGTAGCTCGAGGCTGTGAACGCAGCGTCAGCTGTAGAGCTAGCAGAGGCCAAGTGAGCTGACCTGGATACAGATCAATAAAAATGTTAGTCTGAATCAGGTGCGCGGAGATAAGGTTGAAAAAAACACGCAACGTGGTCCTTGACCTTAAATAAGGATCTTGATAAGTCTCTTTATAACATGACTATCTCCACCTGTTATCTGCAGCATCGTGACGGCTGGCTCATCCCATTTTTCTGCTACCAGCTGTTTGACTTCGCTCTGAGCTGCCTGGTGGCCATCAGCTCTCTCACTTACCTGCCCAGGATCAAGGACTACCTGGACCAGCTGGTCAGCCTCACAGTCTGATCCTGTTGACATTATGAGTCAATCACACCACCACACCCATCTTTTTTTATCACAAACAATGCAGACAGTCTTCATTTTTACAAAAATAAAACTATGTAAAGAAGAAAGGGCATCTTATTTATCTTATGTATCAATTTTATATCTTTAAACATTGTTTCTTTAACTTGATATTATATTTTCAAACGGTGTTCAACCTAAAACCCTTTGCTGCCACGTCAGCTCTTTGTCTCCACGGAGATCTTTAAGGTTACGTTTTTTTCTTTTGCTTTGATGGTGATGTGAGTTGAGCAAGTATAAAAAGGATTTATTGATTGTCTGATGTTGTCTGTGCTTTTCGTCCTCAGCCGGATTTCCCCTACAAGGATAACCTCCTTTCTATGGACTCCAGCTGCCTGCTGCTCTTTGTGCTTGTCTTCTTTGCCTTCCTCATCATCCTCAAGGTAAAACGATCATGTTATTCACAGTCAAACCTGCTATAGTTAGTGTCTTTGCTCTTTTCATTTACATCCCTCTGAAGAAAGTTAAAAAGAAAATAAATCTAAATTGGTAAGATGAGAAAACCGATGTAATTTTCCTGCTGGGTATTCAATATAGAGGCGAAATATGATTCTATGAGGTAGTAAACGGCACACATCTGTTTACCAACAATGCTGGATGTGTATTATTTAGATTTCTTCTGATGTATTACAAAAGACGGTGTGGTGGAACAAGCTGCATTAATTAATACAATCTTGTCTTTTGCTCTCCAGGCTTACTTGATCAACTGTGTGTGGAACTGCTACAAGTACATCAACAACAGGAACATGCCAGAGATTGCTGTCTACCCGGCCTTTGAGACCCCTCCCCAGGTAAGCAGAGATACTCTCAATATCTACAGTCACAAAAACACACTTTGTACTCTTTCGAATTGAGATTTAAGAATTTCATTACCAAAGATTGCTGTTGTAATTTGTTGTGTAATGACAATAAATTCTTGAATCTTGACTCTTGAATCTTTCTGAGATGCAGCAAGATGTAATGCTGAAGTCAAGCCAACAGGTGGCGCCCTGTCCTCAGCTTTCCAGTCTGAAAAAACGTTTACCATGTCAGAAAAAAAATATATAAAAAGAATTATAATACACAATGTAAGAATCATCATGTTAGCTCAGTTTTTCACCAAAAACATATCCTCTTAAATATTCCTTAAATGTTCTTAAATGTTCCTTTCACATCAAAAAGTTGATTGAGGGAGCATTTAACTTATGTTTACTGAATCCTCTTTTGGTGAAGTAAACTAAGTTAAAACTAACAGTTTTCATTGTTGATCAATCTGCTGCTTCTGCCAGACCCCAATTCTTTTTGATTATCAATTAAGAAATTGTCAAACCAGCTGCCCAAAACCTGAAATGCTGAATTCTGTGTCCCCTGTGAAAATAAACCGAATATATGCTGGTTTGGGAAAATCATACTATTTCAAATTATGTATTTTTGATCAACTTGGTGTTAGAAACGATTAATGGTTGCTTGCAGTGTAATTTGTACTCACACACTCTTGCGATAGATTTCTTTGCTCAGAAGCGTCACTGTTTTACATCGAGTGCCCGGTCGGTGCTTCAGACTGTCTTTTTTTCTCTCTCTCTGTCCTCTCCAGTACATCCTGCCCACTTATGAGATGGCAATGAAGATGCCAGAGAAGGAACCACCTCCCCCTTACATGCCGGCTTAAGCACCAGCCCTGTTGCCAAAACACACACACATGCACACACACACACACCACCATATGCATTCCTACCAGCCCTCACTAACCCTTTCTGAACCCCCCACCCACCCATTGTGTATGTGTAAAGCCACTAAAAACGTTTTGTTCTTCCGGACCCCTGTGTATTTCTATAGAACATCTATAGAGCTTCCTGAAGGTGTGAGAGGAGAGAGGTGGGAGAGACTGAAATCTGTGTGAACGAATGAATGCGAAGTTTGAAAAGCAATGGAAGCAGCCAGCTCCCCCCCCCCCCCCCTTCCACTCCCCCTGGCTTTTTTTATGTCTTAGCAAAAGGGATACATGTGAAAATTAAGTTGCTTGAAATGCTATCATCAATCCAGCACCATCCTATATATAGATTGATATATGAAGTGTAAAAAAAAAAAAGACTATTATGACAATCCACTTATTATAGCTCTTATTGTTGACTTGTGTTACACCCCCCCCCATCTCATTAAGATTAAGATCTAGGCTGTGCCATCTCGAGTCTTGAGTGGTGTCTGTAGCACTTTTTTGTCTGTTATTTATTTAGCTTTGCTGTGGTTCAGTTCACCGCCACCCCTGATGTTTTCATCACTCTCTGATGCCCGGGTGTGTTAGCAAAGCCAGTGAATAGTGTTGTTTTCCAGCCGAGACCGGAGAGAGACAGACGGAGAGAGAGAAAGCAGAGGAGGCTGAGGATGGGTGGTTTTCTCTGCTTCTTTCTCACCCGACATCTGGCGCAAACAGCTAGTCTTGTGAACATTAGTAGTTGCATGCTTATCAACGACACCTCCCCCTCCCCCATTACTTTACTGGTTATATGATTTTATCCTAGTGGAAATACATTTGACTTCAATAAACGTTTCAGAACATTTATATCACCATGACTCTTCTGTTTATGTGGTTTACACGCTGAAGTAAATTACAGGAAAACAATGTTATCTCAACAGTTTTTTCTAGCTGTTGGTAAAAACTGCTCTGGAGATGAAATGAATCTTGAGGTAAAACCACGTTATATCCGAACCTATACCTGCTGGGTATTATATAATCTCATTTCAGTGTTTTTGTACTCTTTAAATTTGACTTCAAGTTTTAGGTCGAGAAAATAAATAAGTTAAAGAAGTTTTCCACCAAATATTCCTCGCCAAAATGAAAAGGTGTTGAATCAACATTTAGACCATCGTGGTGGTAAATAAAACTTTATTCATTATTTAATAGTTCACTGAATCAATAAAATCTCAATAATCACATAAGTTGGTATCATTTTGACACATTTGTGGTTTCTAGCAGTGTAAAGTGGTGCATTTGGGGACACTTGCCCTCTGTACAAAGTGTATTAGATTTACAGAGAAAATGTGATTAGTAAAAGTAACCAGCACTGTTGAAAACCTCCTCCTGAGGCAGATATTTGTTTTCTATACCATCCTCCATACTGCCTGTGGCTCAGGTCCCACCTCTGGATTGGACACACAGTTTAAGGGGGCGGTCAGAGCCCTTAAACTGAGCAGGACCCTAAGAGACTGAGAGCAGCACCGCACAGACCGCCAGAGGACTCTGCATGCAGGAACGATGAAGTCTTTACTCTGGAGCGTCCTGTACTGCGCCTCATTGCTGCTGTCTGATGTGTTGGCCACGTACCACCTCAGTGCCGGGGACCCTCAGCTGATAGCTGCACAAAGTTATGCTCAGACCAGAAACAATGGCAGACCCCCTATGAGGACCCTGAATCCAGCAAGTAAGTTTAACTGAAACTTTCTGTCCACAATATTGTAACTTTTTAGTTGGTACATTAAGCAGTGGTGGAAGTGGTGGAAGAATACATTTTACTTAAGCAAAAGCACTACAGCAGTAAAAATAAAAGCATCAAGGGTTGAAAGCAACCTACTAAATGTACAAAAGTACTTTAAATGCAGTTTTTTTAATGCGACACTTTTTTCAGTGCTTTTACTTGTAACAGGGTATTGAATTTTTGCAATACTGCATTGTTGAATTTACTTAAGTAAAATATCTGAATATTTCTTTCTACTAATGACAAATACTATAACAAGTAAGAATCCTGCATTCAAAATTTTATGTAAACAAACTACAGAAGTATTATTCGCAAAGTAAAAAGTACATGTATATGTAGAAAAGGAGCCGCTAACAATGTTTTATTATGCAGTTGTATTATTATTTAGTAAATCAGATTATTGGATTATGTTTAAGCAGCATTATTACGTAGTCAGTCAAAGTGGAGTTTACTTAACTTCTTTATGTACTGTTACTGTGAATTGAAGCACAAAGTAGTATAAAATTTTAGTGCTAAGAATAGTTCGAACACTTAAAATAAAAGTACTCATTTACATTGTACAACCTTCTTTTTAGCCACTTCAGATTTTTTTAATCTCGTCAGTAGTCTTGATTTATTTGATTTAATTAAATGAGAAGTGTACCAGCAGGATTTTATACTTTCCCCAAACAAAGGATGCATGAAATCTGAAATTCTTGACTGGGTGTTTCACAAGCGCCACACAGGATAATCCTGGCTTGTCGCAAACAACCCAGGTGGCTGAACTTACACTCATGCTTCAACTAATAATTTGTCTGTGCTCCCAAAAAAAGTAGTATATTTCACCACAACTTACCTCACAATGTCAACTTACACATCTTTTCTGCACTTTCAACCTACTAATGTTCTCTATCACTTTTCCTTTCTGGTGGCCCTGTAGTTCACAGAAGTGATTACACGTATAGAGGAGGGTATCACTACCACTACCAGCCACCACGGATCCCTCCACCGGTAGTGTATCAACCTATTCCTCTGTCTCCTCCTGTGACTTACCACAGACCCTCAGGCCACATGCCGCCCTATCACCACAGGTTCAAAGGGTCAGTGGCCCCACATATGCACCACATATACAAAGGTCTGTCTCCACCAGTAGCTCACCATCCCCATCAAAGGTTCAAAGGCCCATTCCCTTACAAAGTGAAAGGCCCATGCCCAAACAAGTTAGACCCAACAGTACCAACAACCCCTGTGGTAGCCCTCCCTCCCGTCCCTCCAACTCTGCCGGAGCCAACGGTGCCGCCAGCTCTGCCGGCAGCCACTACAGCGGCACCGGCAACCACCATCCTGCCAGTGGTGGTGACCACTGCGCCGCCAGTGGAGACCACCGCTCCTGTGACGCTACCGGTCAGTACCCAAAGCGGCCTCATCACCACCATCAGTCCTGTGGAGACAGGTAGAATATTACCAGTCAGGTTTTGCTTTCCAACCCAACTCGATGCTCCTCAATGCTTTCCGGGTCAGATCTGTTTGTTCCTGCTTTGTAAAGGGGCAGAAATGCAACTTTAAGCACTTTTGTTTAAAGGAACAAACTGACATTTTGTGAAATATTCTCTTTCTTGCTGAGAGTGACAGGAGAAGATCAGTGCTGCTCTCATGTTTGTCTGTTAAATATGAAGGTCTTGTCTCCAGACTGTGAGCATAGACTGGTAACAAAATCTACTGACCAGCACCTCTGGGCAGCCTTTAATGAGACATTCAAGCATCAGTAGCAAGACATATAATTATTTTAAAAAGACAGTTTCTCTCTCATGACTCTCCGGTACGGAAGCTGAGACTTATGTACAGTGGGGGGAGTTACAGTGTGCCCATAAAAATGTCTTCATTGTTTATATATACCAAATAAAATTAGATTCAGTGAAGTAACTGCAGCAAACAAAACTACACATTCAGACGTCGATTATTGTTGGATCCTCCCTGACAGTCATAGCAGTGATCTGTAAGGTTGAAATCAGCTGTGGTCAAATGGATTATCTGGGTATCACGAGAAATCGAACTTTGTTCTGCTGAGATAACAATATAATTATGCTGAGATGACAGCATTGGAAAAAAATAAATACGAGCGCAGCTGATCTTTGCTTCCCTGCTCAGATAATGTTTTATTGTGTCATAGCTGATAGTCCATCTTAAGCTGCCATTTAGGCCAGGCCTCTACTGTAAAACAGATCACAAATTCATCTTACTTCTCATTTATTTAACCCATATGAGGCAACCCCTCAAATGACCAGCTTTGAATAGATTTTAATGAATGACGTTTAGAGATGCTGGCAGGAGGATTTTATTTTTATCTTTGCACACATTAAGGCCAGATCTTTCCCTGTTTCCAGTCTTCATGCTAAGATAACTGTTGTCAGGACAGGGGTCATATTTACTCTACAGGCATTAGAGTGGAATTCTTCTTTTCACGTAGCTCTTGGCAAGAAAGCAAATAAGCTCATGAGATGTCCACTGTTCCTTTAAAACAGATTTCATTTTATTCAACAGTAATATATTTACATTTCTGTCTAAGTGGATTGATTTTTGCACTTCATTAGTCAATTTATTTGAATTAAAAAAAGTGCCAAACTGCCAAAAAAACAGAATTAGGAATTGAAAAAAATATATAAAGAAGCAAAGTCAGTTTTTATTTCTTTAAAAAAGCAGAGAGGATCTGACACTAAACTGCAGAAATGTAGTTTAGTATTTGTGTATGTGGTTTGACGTGAACAGCTCCTAACATTGTCTCCATCTTCAGGTGTGATGTCACTTTTTAAGTGGGCATCTAACATCCTTTTCATTCAGGGAAATGAGCCAAAGGATACCATAAGACTCTGATGGACTGGTGAAACACTGAAATGACATAGTGCGAATTATGTCATACTGTATCATTTCACCAGAACCACAATCTCTGCAGGGATCCACAACTGTTCTTCTGTTAACACGGGAACGTGTTCTGTGCATCCCAAGTGTTTTGTTCTTGATTCGTTCACTGTATCTCTCTCGCTGTGACAGTTTAATCAGCAATGTTACTCTGAGCTGTGCTCTGGGTTTTTAAATGGACTTGGTTTGGTTGATCACCAGAGACAGACTCTCAGTGCAGGAGCCGCCCCCTGGACCTGGTCTTCATCATTGACAGTTCTCGCAGCGTGCGTCCTGGTGAGTTTGAGAAGGTGAAGATATTTCTGGCTGACATGGTTGACACACTGGATGTGGGCACGGACGCCACCAGAGTGGCCGTGGTCAACTACGCCAGCACGGTCAAGATCGAGTTCCTGCTCAAGGACCACTTCAACAAGCCTGACATGAAGAGAGCCATCTCCCGCATTGAGCCCCTGGCGGCAGGCACCATGACCGGCCTCGCCATCAAGACCGCAGTGAATGAAGCCTTCACCGAGCAGTCTGGAGCACGGCCCCACTCCAGGAACATCTCCAAGGTGGCCATCATTGTGACAGACGGAAGACCTCAGGACCAGGTGGAGGAAGTCTCCGCTGCAGCCCGGGCCTCAGGCATCGAGATCTATGCCGTTGGGGTGGACCGCGCTGACATGCGCTCCCTGCAGCTGATGGCCAGCATCCCTCTGGACGACCACGTCTTCTATGTGGAGACCTACGGCGTCATTGAGAAGCTCACCTCCAAGTTCAGGGAGACGCTGTGCGGTAGGACAAAGAAACCGGCAAGACGCTTTTCCCACCATTAACCCTGGTTCTAGTTCCTCAGTAAGGGGCACCTACAGTCTACTGGGGGTTTTGTTGTAGATTATGGATCATTTGCTGTGTTATTGGTGAATTATAAACTCTGAAATCATGAGGGAACATACCAGATGCTCTCAACCCCCACATGGACTGCAGATGTCGGCACTAGAACCTGCTTGTAGTTGGCAGAGTTAAACCAGTGTAAAGTCTCGGGTTCATGTGGCCTGAAACTTTAAGCTTCTTTTCTTAAACATCAATAATGTGTTTTGTGATTATTTGTGAGTTTTTTTGCAATCTAAGCATCATTATGTCAAATGCTTTGAATTTATTTGTAATGATTTTATATGATTTAAATGTGCAGCAGAACTTCACTTTTTCAAACCAATCTGTTATCAAAGACATCCAAACTAATACAGTAAAGACTGAAATACACTTACGTGATATGGACATGTGTAATTTGGTCTGTTCTGTTTACTGCTAGAGCCTCACTAGTTTATAGTTCAATGATAGAAGTTATTTGCTTGAGTTTGAATCACCACTGCACACAACTCAAAGGATTTGGACAAGTGAGGTTCTGGGTCGAATGTTTGTCTTGTCCCCCTGGTACTTATGAAATAATTTGTCCATGTGACTGTCATCACTGTTGTGCCTCAGGGTTCTGTGATTTTACCTGTGTTGTCCAACGCTCAGTGAAACCTAAGCAGTTTGCAAATGACCTTGGCTGCAATGTGGTGAAGGTGTAAGAATGGACCAAGTTTTCCACCGCAAGTGACATGTGGTCAAGTACAAACGCCTGAGAAAAGCTTGCAGATATAATTTTTTGAATCACAAATGGAACCCAAAATATCAGTAAAAACGGTTTAGTTTGACTTCTTTTTGTCAGCATAAATCATCTAACAGAAAGAGATTTCATATAACCATCAACGAGTTTAGTGGATTTTTATAATAATCATAGCACTACCTTACCTAACACACACTACTGCTTACAGAATACTGTATGCTCACACGTGAAACTGTATCCATGCTGCCATACTGATAGCGCCATCACTTAACCCTCGGCTTATTCCAGGTGTGGACCCCTGTGCCATGGGAAATGACTGCGAACACATTTGTGTCAACAGCAATGCCTCCTATTACTGCAAGTGCCGGGTTGGTTATATCTTGAATGCGGACAAGAAAACATGTTCCCTGAAACGTAAGAACATGCTGTATAGATTCCTGCAGTCAATGTGACTTTTTACTGTGATACTGATGCTGCTCAAGTGTATATTAGTATTTTATGAAAGCAATGTGCAGTTTGTGTTTGACATCTAAGGCTTCACAACATCACAACCAACTGCCGCATAATTAATGACAATTCACTGTTGACTTGCATTTGTTGGACAATTATCTGGTAACATTATAGAATTGATTCATGCCTGCACTGTCATTGTGGCATAAATTAATATAATTTAATTAATTTATTTCATTAATTGTAGAATGTTTTGGAAAGTATTTATCCTTAAATGTGTTTGTATTCGTTTGAGCTTTGGCAGCCTAGTTGGAAAAAATCGTGGGTGGTATTCTGTGTGCCTTTTCACTCTGTACATGATCTGTCACACTAATGTGAAATTTGCTTTCTCCCGGCGAAAAGAGGTGAAGGCGGAGGTGGTGGAGGATCCCTGTAAATGTGAAGCCAGACTGGTTTTCCAGAAGCAGACGCAGGCGGCCATCCAGCAGCTCACAGCCAAGCATATCCTTCCTGTTGTTTCAGATGGAAGACGTTTTATTGCATACATTCTCCGCAGCACATTTCACAGAGGTGGAAGCTGCTTATTTCCACCTGCTGGCACTGTTATTGGACTGTGATTTAACAGTGTGTCTTCTGTGTGTCTAAGAGTGCAATGTGACCACCATTTCCCATTCTGTCACCATTGTTTAATCGTGCTTGTAAAGAGTTTGCAGAGGAGTTTCCTTGACTGATCACACTAGCCGATGTGTCCGGGAGAATAGAGCGTCTGGAGAACATGGTGGGCCGTGCTTAAAGCTGCACACTGAGGTAGGTGTCAACAGCTTTTTTTTTTTTTTTCTTGTGGTGATTTGTGGTTAAAAAGCCTCCCACCCACCACACAGTTTGACCTTTTCTTTGTTTGCTCTCTGCAGAGGCAGCTTGCTGGTTTGCTTGCCATCAGCGAAGTGGACATGTGCTTCCTGTCATCCACCCTCCTGTAGCTTCTGTATGGACGTCAACCACAGGCCGAGTGAAGCTGTGATTCATAAACCAACATCCCTCAAGTTACTGACTGCTGAGTAACAAGTCTATCTGGGATTTTTATGAGCATTAAATGTGATGGTTTAAAACTGCTATAAAAGATATTTTCTCTAAACACCCACATGGACATAGTGTGATTTATAATAACCAAAGGAAACAAATATTATGTTCACTGTTTCTCATGTACTGTATTATGTATTTTTGTGTCCTGTTTGTATAAAGTTCCATATTGTATATAATAGTTTTTATGAAAAATGTCTCATTGGATTTACTTAGTAAGGATTTATAGAAAAATAGAAAAATTACTTTATGCTTTGAAGCATTCAACCAGTAAAATGTTCCCACATTAGCTATTTGACATATTTTCTTTATTATATCTCTTTTACAAAAGATTTACCAAGACTTTTTTTACAAGTTGTATAATGCCCATGGATTATAAATGTTAATCTTCTGTTAGTGAATCTTATGACATAATGTTTGCTAAGAATTATAAATGTAACTGCAAATTGGACAATAAAGTAATCATCCAACCAAGGAGGTTTCACACTGTTATATATTTTAGTTATTAACAGTAGAGAGGTAATGATATTTTTATTATATATGAAACTATACTTTATAACATGATTTTGTGAAGCTAAACAGTCAAGCCCAAATCAGTAAACTAACACTACAGTAACAATGCAAAGTATAAGTCAAAAGTATCACTGGATTACATTCATGCATCACACTCATGAGTTCATCGTAGAAGGCCATTTGAAGATGACGTGGAAATGTGACTGATTATTGCTTTTAAAGTGACAACTATGAAAAGTAAAAACATTTGGCTTAGCTTTATGAAAATGTTATTGTTGATATAGCTTGAAAAGCTTTTTGTTGTTAATATATTTACCACTCACAAGCATTGAAACGGACTTTCTTATTGACTTGATTAGTTCTAATAATTCGAAGAAAATTCACTCTAAAAATATTTATATATCATACAATTATATCATTTATGCTTGTTATGATATGACATGATATGACATGATATGATATGATATGACATGATATGATATGATATGATATGATATGATATGATATGACATGACATGACATGACATGACATGACATGACATGACATGACATGACATGACATGACATGACATGACATGACATGATATGATATGATATGATATGATATGATATGAGACTACGTAAATAAAGTTTCAGTTTATATGGAGTATATTCAGTATATGGAGTTGGGAGAGTTGACTTAAATATGTTAGACACAAAAGAGGCATTATATTCTCTCTCTTATATAACTGTAAATTTCAGTGCCATGTATTTCTGCGTCAATATAGAAATGTAAACATGATGGTCGAGTGCTGACATTTCTGTTAACAATGTGTTATAATTTACTCTGGCAGTCAAACTGCTCTGATATCCGAGGTCAGGGGACGATCACTTCCTATGCTACATACAAAATAAAGATGGATTAAAGTTTCAAATGTAACCATGATCAAACAGTTATTCATTTAACTGACCTGAGATGATACATTTATTTTGAGAGTAATTATTTTAACAACTTTCCTAAACCACCATCTGTTTTGGTACCTTGTAATCACCATCATGTCTTTTTTACACCTTCTGTGTTGCCAAAAAACAACAGACAGGGGTCATCATGTAACCTCTGGAATGAGTTGGCTTATTTGCCTGAAACAGGGCTGACAACAGAGCGTCTCTGTCTGCTCCGTCTGTGTGAGGTGGAGAGTCAACATGCCAACGTTTACCTCTAGTCTGGTTTGGATCCTCTCCCTCCTTCCTTTAACCAGGCAGATGTTTTATGTTTGTTTGCTATTTCAGTGGCTTTCATGGCTACCACACACTCGCGGTCAGAGGGGTGAGCCCACCAGAGTCTCGGGACAAGAAGATGAATGGGACTCACACACCTCTGAGAAATGGAAAAGACACATTAAGTTCGGTCAATCGATGTTCAGAGAGTTTTAGAACCAGATTTTCCACAAGGTTCATAAAGAGCTTATTTAGGATGTTAAAATCTAATCTTCTAAAGTTCACCAATTAAGAAATTACAGATTGCATGTTTAAAACTTGTACTTTTCATGGGAAACTATTTGTCTCAATGTGGCCCAAAAAATAAAAAGACCTCTAAAAACTAGACTGACACTAATGACTGAAAAGTTTATTTTAATTTAAATTGGATTTTTAAATCGCCTTTTAAAGTCCTGGTCTGCAACTAAATTATTTACAACTATTTTTGTTAAAAGAAAAAGACATTTGTTTCAACATCTGTTTAAAAAACTAGACCCATAATACTTTAAATACTAACTAAAGCTCTGTAAAACGCTAGTAAGTGGACCTCTGGTTAAAATGACTTGGAGGACTGAGACAGTTTGACGGCAGTGAAAGGTGAACTGTAGCAATAAGTGCAGCATGTTGGTGCTGTCTATCAGTCCCTGTATGAAGGTGTGTGATGGATGTTTGTCATGGTTCTGCAAGACAAGGTGGACTTTGATACTTCATGTTGATTCTCTCAGCAGCACAAGAGAAGAAGCGATGGCTCACAGTGCTGCTGAACATAAAAGACTTTGCTTCAGGTGATGGCTGAAGCTGCTGAAATAAACCTTATAAGACTTTGCTTAACTTCAGAAAGTTTTGAGTGGCCTCAGATAAAGAAATCTGATTGATAATAATTGCCTACTAACATAGGTCACTTTGCCACACATTTTAATGCATCAAAAATCACTTGAGTCTTGTTATTTAATGAATTCTGACATGTGCACAGACTTGTTTTTTTATATAGTTTGTGACCTCCTGGGTATTTCCTCATGCAGAGACTTCTTGATTCATGTGATATAATGACCTGCATTTCCAAAGGGTATATGTTACTGCCATTTTCTCAGCAGTGTCAACAGTAAGTTGACTACATCCTTTTCTTTCTGGGTCAAACTGGCCTCTGTTTGATCTGTTTCAACTCGTCCACACAGTCTGGCGATAAATCGACCGCAAAAGGGAAGAGCATGGCTACCGGGTGACCTCTACTTCCTTAAGGTGTCATTTTTCACCAGAGCAGTTGACTTCTTCACCTGGGAGACCGTCTAAGAATTTCTCAGCAGTTTGCTTATGAGTTGCCTCCTTGTTGTGCATTTACAACAGCAAGCATCCACATTGTCCTGAGACTACTGTGACAGATGTTTGACCATGCAACAATCACATCCTGTTTTTTAAAATGGAAAACAAACCTATTGCTATTACAATGATATAATAAAAGGCCACTGACTGATTTTCATGCTTTATCTATATATATATTGAACTTATTTTAATTGCACCCACAGTTTTGATACTGATGACCTGTCTTGTTTCAGGTCTAAGCCAAGTCTGCCACCTGCTGTTGAAACATCAGTATATCTTGTATATCTATGTCTTAATGGAAAATAATGTTGCAAGCATAATTTATCATTTTTTCCACTTGTACAAGGGGTAAAGTAATGTTTTCTGATATGACAACATTTAAATCTTTTTTAGTTATTCTTAGTTTTATTCTATTTTCATATATATGCAATAAACACATTAAAATAAAAAAGAATATATAAAAGGAATATATACTGTATATATACACACAGACACAAATGCAACATATTAAATGAAAGTACAAGGAACGAGGTTTACAGGATAGGAAAACAACAGAAACACGAAATTGGTACTAAAAACATAAAACATAGTACTAAAACGTGATTGTCATTGTAGTTCATTTAATTTGAGGTACACTATTATAGTGATAAGCAAAAGTAAACCATTAGTATATGGAAAGTGATTTTTTTTAGACATCAAATTATTTTAGACATTAATATTTACAGTATTTTTCTTTTTATGTTCGACTTTTGGTAAACCACACCCATTGAGACGCACTGACATCTTATTGGACGCCCTCTTGCATGATGTCACTTCCGCAGTCGAGAAACACGACCGAGCAAAACAAATCAACACAACAACAGTCCTTCATGGAGGAAGATAACTCCCAAATATTAAAGCATGCCCACGCCGAGTTTAAAAAGCAGAATTTCAAAGAGGCGGAGGAGCTGTACACGAAGTTTATCTCTTCCTGCTCACAGTCCAGGTACTGCTTGTCTCTTTTCAGAGAAGTTAAACGTGCTGTAGTCGGGCCGGTGTTACAGTATATTTTGTCACCCGGCGAATTCTGTGCCCCGGGTTGTGCTGCCCGTGAGTTACTTTTGCTGTGTGTTTGGTGTCGGACAGTAACAGTCAGAGAGGCCGTCTTTATTTGTGTTATATCTCCTCAGTCCGTGTGAAGCTGCTCTTCTGGCCGCTGCTTACAACAACCGCGGACAGATAAAGTACCTGCGGGTGGATTTTACTGAAGCAGTGGAGGACTACACCTCCGCCATAGAGACTGACAGCCGGTTTGAAACGCCTCTCTACAACAGAGGACTCATCCGCTACAGACTCGGTGAGGGACAGAGCCCTGTCCGCCATCTTCCCCCCTTACCGAGCTACGTCATTTCCGCTCACGACCTACTTCAAAATAAATGTCAGATTTATGATGGATACAGTATTTAGTTCTTTCTGTTTTATTATTAATTCAAGTCCAGCGTGAAATTTAAAACGTGTTTAATTACAAATCACTACAGAATGAACTTCAAGTTGACATAATCACAAGACAATATGTACGTCCTGCCGCGCTCCAGAGAGGCAAAGAAAAGTAAAGAAGAAGAAAAGACTAGTGATAATTCTTCATTTTCTATATCTACACGTATAATGTAATATTATCTACAGAGATGCAGCAGATCCCTCCATGAGCAGCCACTTGGTAACAACGTTCATTTAAGAAGCAGAAACCTCCCACCTGATCTCAACACAGTTAAACACCTTTAAGTGATTTTGATATGTTCGACAGCGCTCTCATCATTTCTGTAATTTGTCACCCATCTGCACAATTTAGATTGGACAATACATCTTCACAGTCTTAAAGGAAAGGTATTTTACACTTAATACTCAAACACATACACAAGTTTCTCAAAATGTCTCTTTAATAATATTATTGCAGTGGAGACAAAATAAGTAGCAGGACAGGATGAAACCTTTTTTTTCTTTATCAAACACACCAGACAGACTTCTATAATCCTCCCTGTGACTCATTAGACTCTGAGACTAGTAAACCAACCAGTGAAAAACATTTAGCTCAGTCATGGAATATAAAACTATGAGAGTGTTGACGTCATGTAAGAATAACTTCTTTTTTTCATAAGCTTTCTGTTGGCACTGTTTTGCACAATACGTCCGCATTGTGGTATCAGCTGCTGTTTAATAGCATTTGTTGCTGCCCGCAGTCAGCCAGCTGTCTGTTAATACAGATTGGAGATTAAATTGAGTTGTAAAATCAGTAACCATGTTCCTCACCCCTGTTGTGATGTGAGGATAAGGTGGCATGTTGCTGTATGTGTTGGGTCAGTTTGGTCTGTTCTTTTTTTTAGACACTAGATGGAGCTGTTTAATCTCCTGTACACATCACAACCTCATACTCCTCATGTATTTACATTTCTTTAATCATCTCACAGGGTTTTTCGATGATGCCAAGAAAGACTTCCAGCAAGCTTTAAAGCTCAATCCAGATTTTGAAGATGCCAAAGTGAGCCTGCAACAGACTATCCAGGACCAGCAGCACAAGATAAACAGGGGATACTAACAACCTCGTGTCCTACAGAGTGCACGTTTATATAACCAGGAATCTGATGGCTGAAGAAAAGATGCACCTTCTTCTCTTAAAGTTCTGCACAGCTGTCACGTAACAAGTAATTTAATCTGAATGTGAATGTTTTTATTATTTCAAGTTATCAGCATGAAGAAGAGGGACACAAACGACATAAATAGTTTTAACATCTGAAAGGAAGTCAGGCACGGTGCTTATCTGGATTCCTGTGAAGCAGAGCAATGATGATTTCCTTTCCTGAACTGACTCAAGACTCTTCCAGTTGGAAAAAATTTGACCTCGTAAATGAGAGTATATCATGTAAGTCTGCGAGCAGACAGACTGTCGACCCAGGCGCACCAGGTGAAACGATGCGCTGAGGTTTTACTGTCAGTAATAAAAACACTGGAAGGAGGTTTGAGACTATAAACTAAAACCATAATCAACTGTTGGTATGCAGTAAGACTCAGCTGCAAAAATATCTGTGTCATGTTTTTACATGGAAATAAAAGGAAATGTAGTCATCCATTGATCTTTCTAGATTATTTTAACTGTCGATTTCTTGAATTATTAAAAGAAATTATTTATATTTCTATATGACAAGCTCAAATGTATGTGTGTGTGTTTGCAATCAGTGAACAATAAATTATTTTGACCACACTCCTGATTACTTTTTATTTTTTTCTGCACACAGACTTTGTTCAGTCTTTTCATGATAAACTGCAGGTGGATGGAGAATCACTGATGGTCCTCACCTGTGCGTTGTGATTAACTGATATATAAAACAGCTGGTGATGGTGTCGTTGTCACTTCAGAGTTTCTTGGTGGGGGGTGTGCTGAGGTTTAAGTGCCCACTTCTGATGGTTATTGGATTCCTTTATTTATTTATTTTTTGTTTGGCTGTGTTCAGACTGCAACATGTGGAAACTTGAGAACATGTAAGTTGTTTTTTTTTTTCCTTTTTAGTTACTTTTGGTAATGAATGCTTTCATGTCTAAATTATGTGTTTGTGTTGAAGTTTGTTATGGAACTTGATGGCTGCAGTAATCATCTTGGGTCAAGCAAAGCCAAATGTGAAGCTCAGTTTACAGTCAAGTAAGCCTTCGTTCAAATGAAAACACCTTGTCACCTTTTTTTTTAGTCAGTTTACTTCAAGTCTTTTCGTTTAACAGGTAGTGGTTTAAAGTCAGACTGTGTGGGCAATCTAATGAGGCTGTCGTTGGACAAGGCTCTAGCAGTGGGGAACCAGCTTGAGGTGGAAGCCATCAGTGAGTATAAAATCTGCTGCTGCTCGGCAGATTATTTCATCACAGAGGAGTCAAAAAAAGACCTGCTATGTTTGTCTCTTTTCTTTTTGTCCCTGTCTCTCAGATGGCACCCAGCACATTGTGTTAACGCCCAGCTTGGCTGCTCAGTGTGGATACAGCATGGAGTCCGACCCATGGGGTAACACCAGAATCTACACCTCTCTGATGGGCTGCTATGTGGACAACAAAGTATGCAGAGCAGTTTTTATTTTACTTTTTAATGGCATTTTTCCTGGATTTTATTGTAGTAATCTGGTGGGGGGTTTTGTGGGGTCCAGATATTCACTGGTTTTTTTTTTTTTTTTTTTTTTTTTTTTTAATTATTCAAGTAGATTCAGTTTGCAATGATTAAAATGGTCATTCTCGTGTGCTGATTTTCAGGATGATAAAACCTTTAACATTGGCCTGAAACTCAAAATGTACAGCCAGAGTCCATCAGATGTGGTTAGTCATGATGTGACGCAGACCTGCAGCTACACTCAGTGGGCCTCCAGAGAGATTCTCTGTGACAGGAACTACATGGAAGTAGGTCACTTTGCATTGATTGCTCTGCCATCTTGTGTCATCAAGGAGGATAACTTTTTTTTTTTTCTCTTTTAAAAGGTGTCAAACTACATAGCTACACCTGATGCAAAACCTGAAGCTAAGGGGCAGGGCCGAGACAACCAGCCCAAGACCAACACCATTCCTGAAGTGTGTCCTTTGTTTTTAGTGTTCCTACAGTTGGCTTTATTTCACCTTGTGTCATTTATCATCCTTTTCAATAGAATTGAGTTTTATATCCTTCTCCCTATAGGCTTCTGGCATGGCACATGGTGTCTGGAAGATGACGTTTTACACTCCAGATCCAGTGTCGATGGTACAGAAGGAGGCTGAACAAGCAGGCTACAGTGCCATGGCAACCCCAACACGTTTGGTTATGCGAAGCCCGTACAATACAGCAGAGACGTATTCTGATGATGTAAGGAAAATGCTGCCATCCCAGTCTTAATTTTGTATGTGGGGTTTTGTTTTTGTTTTACATTTTGATGCTCCCCTTAAGGTGGCAGGAATCCCCATGGAGGTTTTCAGGGTGAGCGTTCATTACAATACGCCGCAGGGTTTGAGTGTGGTGAATCTGGCAGCTGCTTGTCCCACAGGTGAGTCTCAAACAATCTGTGAATTTCAGCTGTTTAGTTGTTGCCCAGGTGACTCAACAGCTGCTTTCTTCACCAGGTGGAGTCCTCTTCACCGAAGATGTAATCTCCTGGCACGTGCCTCGCCGCATCACACCCCTGATGGGTAGTGGCTTTAAAATCCGAGGGATGCACATGGGCATCAACGGGCGAAGGCTGGATAAATCTCAGATGACTACACAAGGGTACACAATTTCTACCACAGACTTCCACATCATCATTGAGATCCCAGTGGGCTCGCCTGATGGTTACTACAAGGTTGGGGAAGTCTCTAGATTTGATATGCAAGACTCTGGTCACTGGTCCATTTGCATGTTTTATTAAAATGCCATGAATAATTTCAGAGCCATGCCCCAGATTACCAGTACCACATCACATACTCTGTGGAGCCCATGCTTGAGGTAGTATGGAGGGAAGACAACACCCAAGATGACATCAGATACAAGGTTTTGTTCCCCATTACCACCCCTCTGATGCCCCGACCTCCCCAAATCCAAGACAGTAAGTCTCATTTCCTGGTGGAGTATAGAAATTCAGGGTTACATAAAGGGCAAACCTTCCAGTCTCTGTTCCCCCAGATACTGTCCCGGAGGATCGGATGTTCAGTGTTTACGTGGGGACCTTCTTTCACGATGTGGAGCTGAGGAACATCACCTTCTCCACAGGAGTCCTCACTGTTGAGGAGTGCAATGCCAGAGGCTTCACAGTCCAGGAGCACAACTTCTCCAACCAGATGAAGAGTTTCTCTCTAAAAGTCCCCTTTGCTGCAGATGTTGTCCTGAAACATGTGTGAACTGGCAGTTGTAGTGTGTGTGTATATACAGAATGTCCCACCATACCAGCTGAATGATTTAATTTTTTTTTTTTTAATCTGCAGAATCCTGAAAGATCAATTACAGCCTACACCCTCCCTCTGATCTTTGGATTTATCATCCTTCCTGAAGAGACTCCATTTGCCCACCCTGTGGACTTGGTGGCATCTCTGCAGGATGTTGGTGAGTTTTTAATTGTCACTCATTCCACAATTAAACTATATGCTTACCTCACAATTTTTAATTTTTTTTTTTTCAATTTCCCCCAAAATAGTGCTTCCCACCATCACTGGCACCTGTGACCAGACCCAGTTTTACATTAATGTGAAATTTGGAAGTCAAGGTAACAACTTCCAGATCATGGTTGGACCGTCACAGCTAACACCTGAGCTGGCCCAGAACTACAATGTCCATGAAAACAAAACGCACTGTAGCCTCACGGTGCCATACACTGCCATGGACACAGTGTTTGAGGTATGTCAGACTTCAGATGTTGGACTCCTCCATAAATCATCTGCACTGGGTCATTTCCTTTTTGTCTTGCAGCTGATTACCTCAGACTCTGTCAGAGCCAGACTCGACATGCTTCTATTTGAGCCAAACAACAACTGGGTGCTGGCTGATCTCTACCTCTCCTGCAACTTTCCCTTGATGACAACTGGTAAGAAGTGTTTGAAGTTTCTGCTGCCTTGTTTCCAGGAAATTTCTTGATCCACTGCTTCTCCTACCTCCAGAGTGCTACTCCAATGGAACAATGGCCGCTCTGGCTGTGAAGGTGGAGTCGGTGCCCAATCTTATCCCGAGTGAGCTGACTCTAAAGGATCAGTCCTGCACACCAGCGTTCAGTGACGACCGCTTTGCATATTTCTCCTTCAGTGTCGATTCCTGTGGGACGACCAGAACAGTGAGTTTCATTCCTAAATTTAAGGTGATGTTAATGTGTTCAAGTGTGTAATGCATCTTTTTTTCTCTTTCAGTTCTTTGACCACTACATGCTGTATGAAAATAAGATAGGTCTGTATAATAACAGAAATGCTAAAGGAGCAGCCTACACAACCCTAGTCGATCCTGACTATAAGTAAGGAGACTATCCTGATGTAACATTTGCTAAGTTGAGGTCAACCCCACACCTTCATTTATTTATTTTTCTTCTGTGCAGGCAAATGATTTCCTGCTACTATGTGGTCAATGAGACTCAGACTGTCGCATTCAACTATAAACCTAGAACAAACGAGCCCACAGCAGAGATTGGATCAGGGCAGCTGCTGGTGCAGATGAGGCTAGCTCAAGGTGAGGTTGACTTTTACTAAATGGATATCTCTACAAAATGCAATAAAACACTTCATGTCAGTGTGGTCAATGTGCTGCTTTTTTTTTTCCTCCCCCTCCTCCAGATTCATCGTATAACTACTTTTACCAGGCAGAAGACTATCCAGTAGTGAAATATCTGAGGGAACCTCTGTATTTTGAAGTGGAGCTGATGCAGTCTACTGACCCACACTTGGAGCTTATCTTGGAGAACTGTTGGGCCACTCCTCATCAAGACAGGCTGTCTCTGCCCAGCTGGGACATCATTGTGAACAGGTAATGTGCAGTATAATCTAACACAAGCTCTTTCAGTTTGTTTGCAATACTGAAAGCATTCTCCAAAATAGAGGTTAACTGCCAGTTCAAGTTTGTCTGTTCAGTTGGTTTTAATGCAACATTTGTCCTGCTGAAGAGACATCTTGATCTGAGAAGTCAGTCATCGTGTCTGTATTGGTCTATTTTGGGCTTAAACTGCAATAATGCATTTTTTTCTCTCTAGCTGTGAGAACAATGAAGACAATTATGTGACCATCTTCCATCCTGTTGTGAGCGATACCAGAGTTGCAGTCCCGTCTCACGTCAAACGCTTCTCTGTAAAGATGTTCACTTTCACTAAAGAAGAGGAGGTTCTCAGAGATGAGGTAAAAGACTTGTATGTCCCAAATGAGCCATCTGTTAGCCACAGCACACAACAGAGGGGAGAATTTTGCCCAGTGTAATATGTCCTTTGGTCTTTCCACAGATTTATATCCACTGTGACGCAATAATTTGTGACACAACCAGCCAAGCAGACAGTGCCTGCAGAGGCCAGTGTGTGCATCCTGCAGACCTGAGTAACTCTAGATATCAAAGGATAAAAGGAGCGAAAAGGGGTAAGTGAATGAACAAGTTTTAGTGTATACTTATTCAGAATAAATCTGTGTGGTTCATGATCCATCTTTGTGTTTCCAGAGCAAAGACTTACAGACTCCACCCACCAAACACAGCTTTCCTCTGGACCTGTTCTTCTGAGTCAGCCAAACCTATGAATAAACAAAGTTTCTTAAACTTGTCTACTTTATTTTTCTTTATGCAAGGGGGATGGGGGAATCTTAACTCTAACTAAATCTTCTCATCCATCTTGCATTATGTAAGCTTGGACTATATTCACTGCAGCAAAATTTAGCATGCTGCATGACCTCTTGTACTCTCACTAGCATTCCCAAAAGAGCTGTTGCAGACTGGCCACATCAACAATCGGTGACTTTTGCATACAAATACACCTAAAGATGTAAGAAGCCATTTTTAAACAGTTTTAGAGGATTGTTGTGATTATGAATTTATTATTTACTAGGTGGTGTAGTGGTTCTTGGTATTGGTTAAAGCAGACTTTAACAAAGGTGCCTGGACTTCTCATGCATTTTTCAAAATATCTGAAACCAGGCCTCATGTGATGTCTCTTTGTGCTCAACTGGCCCAGATGTTGATGTTGAGTCTGTGTGGCAAAAACCTCAGTTGTGGACCTGTAACCCTGAAGGGTAAAAATACATTTTCTCACTGATCCCAGTGGGATCCAGATGGTTGTGTTGCCAGGTTATATAGAACATTAAAAATCTAATCTTCCAGAAACTGTTCCAGTACTATATAGATTATAACCCAGACATTAACATTGGAACAGTTAAATGCAAAAATGTCTTAGGTTGGGTTAGCCAGTATAACAGCACAAGATATTATGTGAGAAATGACATACTGTGATGGTGGATGCGAGAGGTATAATACTGTAATATTCTGGTGTACTGAGTATAAAAACTTATTTTCACAGTACAAAAACTGGTCAACTTCTCTAGCCTCTATCATTTTGTTTGTGTGTAAAATTATGAGAATCTGTAGAAAGTTTTTGGTAAAATCAGGTTTATTTTCCAGATTTTCACAGAAATAAAATCCTCAGACTGCACATTGGTAGAGTTGTAGCTCCATATTATCTGCCAGCAGCTCCTTTTATTCACTTGGGACATTCACATGTTCTGTTCCTCACTCAAACATGCAAAGGAGAGATATTGTTGCACATAACAGCAAAATATTTTAAAACATGTTTACTATACTTAATTCAGCTTAAACCAAACACTGTGTTCCTTATAGTTCTCATTATCACAAGAAAATGACCTGTTTTCTCACAGTTGTGAGATCACAGCACTTAAAAGGATTAGATTGTCAGCTTCTGTATGGATCAATAAAAAGTCATTTGATTCATCATACATTTATACTTGTTTTCCACCTAATGTTTCATCAGGACTTTTCATTCTGAGCTTAGAGACTGGACTACACATTAAAACGAAAATTAGCTAATTTATTTAGTTTTTCCTATAAAATGACTGGTAAGTATATGCATCACAATGATTTAATGTTTAACAGCATTTATAATCCTGAGCTGTTTTGGTAGACTTAACTACATTTGATAGCCGTTGTCTTCCTTTATGTGTGTTGTATTGCATCTAATTATAGTTTAGAAAAAGCCCACAACCTCTTCTACCACTTAATGCAAAAGAGCATGAAAAAAAAAAAACACAAACACACACAAAAAAAACCCCTCACTTAACTGAAATTCTTTCACAAAAATCTCAGGGTAATATTCCAAGAAGACAATACAAGTGTGAATTGTTAAAAAAACTTTTATTTTGATTTTGATCTCAGGATGGGTCCCAATGACACCTGTTTGAAGCTGCGGCCGTCCAAAACAGCACGTCTTTGACCTATAAGAAAAAAAGCAAATATATCAGTCTCTTAAAGAAAAACACACACACACACACACTTGTTTCTACAATCAGAGGCCAACATGTCATACCTTTTATCCCGTTTTCCTGGTTTGAACACTGCCTGTTACAAACTCCACCCAGTGGATTTTTTGCATCACAGATCACCACATCACAGTGGACAAAGAGCTACAAGAAGTAAACATGTCTATTGTGATCAAATGGCCAGCTTTGTTTGTTATCAATATCAAGCCATTAAGAGCAGAGCTTTATCTACTCTTCGATCTAAAAAAATAAATTACCTGGCGACTCAAGTTTTCTTGGTCCTCAGCGAAGGCAAATGTCTCAACCTCAAAGCGTTTGAAGTGAGAAGGATACTGAACTCTGGCATCAGCCCAGACAGGATGGAGGATCACCCGGTATGGATCCATTGGGTTTACACAGCTGAAGGAGCAGGAAGAGTTAAGTACTTGTATTCTATTAAAAATACACTAGTAAGCAATTTAAAGATGGCCAAGTGTGCAGATTGAGCCCAATCTTCCCACTGGTTGAATGACTACCAGGTTGTCTTCAATCTATCAATTTGACAGTTTCACCAATAATATCCTGCTCATACCTCATTGGACACCATGTCCATTATGGGGTGACTAATGTCCATGTTTCAGTTCTACATGCCTAACTTTTTTTCCTCCCCCAGGCAAACGTCCCAGCAGGCCGACATTAAGAAGTTACCCGTTGATGATGAGGTTCCATCTGGGTTGGGACAACCTGTCATCATCGAGCGTTGCCCAGCAGTTCTCCAGCTCCAGTGACACTTCGGGATCTGAGGACCTCGTCAGCTCCACCTCAAAATACAGTGGCTGTTGTAGGTACTTTGCCACAGGATAATCCTCTAATCCATAAAACGTGCTGTAGGAGTCATCTAAGTGAAGAGAGACTGTGTGTTGACTTGAATAATTATTAAGGATTCAGATAGAATTGGAATGGCCTAAAAACTCACCCACACACACAAAAGTGTATAATACACAGAACTGTAATACACTGCCCTCATCGTCCACCCTGCCAACTTGGTCATTAAGATGATTAGGTTTAAAGATGAGTCAATGAATTTGATGTCAGAGGTCCAATTACTTCACTAAATGATTAGTTCATGATCAATTTGTGAGATTGCCTCCAGACTTCAGAGGACTCTGTCAGTTTACCAATTTGGGACCATCCAGTTGTTTTTTTTTTAAAAATTGTGCAACTCTACAAACAAAAGAGAGACAACTGTCCAAGAGAACTCCAAACGTCCACAAATTTTTTAAAAGTAAAAACTAAGAAATCACCTGTACATAAGTATTCACAGCCTTTGCTCAATATTTATAGCCTCAAGTCTTTTTGATTATGATGCCACAAGCTTAGCTCACCTATCTTTGGGCAGTTTCATTCCTCTTTGCAGCACCTCTCAGTCTCCATCAGGTTGGATAGGAAGCCGTTTTCAGATTTCTCCAGAGATGTTCGAACGGATTCAAGTCTGAGCTCTGGCTCAGCTACTCAAGGACATTCAGTCCTTGTCCTGAAGCCACTCTTTTGTTATCTTGGTTGTGTCTTAGGCTCACAGTCCTGCAGAAAGATGAACTCTCACCCCAGTCTGAGATCAACAGTGCTCTGGAGCAGGTTTTCATCCAGAATGACTCTGTACATTGCTGCATTCATCTTTCCCTCTATCCTGACTAGTCTCC
>JBAJHX010000031.1:7931547-7945560 GCA_037176925.1 Amniataba percoides | reverse complement strand
ATTGGCCTGGTGATCAGCAGTGCCTGGTTTCCTCCAAACATGACACCTGGCATCAACTCTAAAGAGTTCAATCTTTGCCTGATTGGTGGATTGTTGCAGAGACGGTTGTCTTCTCTCTACAGAGGTACTCTGGAGCTCTGACAGTGACCATCAGATTCTTTGTCACCTCCCTCACTAAGGCCCTTTTCCCCCTGATCATTTTAGAGAGCCGGTCAGCTCAGGAAGAGTCCTGGTGGTTCTGAACTTCTTCCATTTATGGATGTAATGGGCTCACTGGGACCTTCAAAGCAGCAGATATGTTTCTGTACCCTTCCCCAGATTTGTGTCTCGAGACAATCCTGACTCTGAGGTCTACCAACAATTCCTTTGACTTCATGCTTGGTTTGTGCTCTGACATGCACAGTTAACTGTGGGACTTTATTAAAAGATTGAGGCGTGCCTCTCCAATGTTATCTATCAATGTTATCAAGTCCAATCAACTGAATTTACAACAGGTGGACTCTAATTAAGCTGTGGAAACATCTCAAGGATAATCAGTGGAAACAGGAAGCACCTGAGTTCTGAGTTTCAAACGGCTGTGAATACTTATGTACATGTGATTTTAGTTTTATTTTGAATAAATTTGCACAAGTCTGCCCCACCCCCACCCCCACCCCCCCAACAAACCCTTTGCCCTTTGTCATTATGTGGTGTGTGTAGAATCTTGAAGAAAATTAATTTAATCCATTTTGGAATAAGGTTGTAATATAACAAAATGTGGAAAAAGTGAAGCATTGTTAATACTTTCCAGATGCACTGTAATGTGCGAGAATACAATGTAGTCAGATGTGCCATTACCCAAAGCAAGTCTCATTGCGATAAGCAGCTCGCCTCTGGCATCTTCAGCATACGGTTCGCTCCTGCGAGATCTGGTGTGGAAAGCCACCCCATGAGTTGTTTGGATATCATAATAACAGGTAACCTTTAACCTGAAGAAGAGGTCAAAACCCATGAGAAGTTATTTCATTTCTGATAACATACATTCATTTGACAGTCAGTCTTGTCTTGGCCAGTTATTTACCCCAACTCACATCTGACAGACTGATTCATCTTACATGTGGTTTATAATTCTGTGTTGCATGCATAGCTTTAACTAAATTGCTATTCCTTCCTTTCCAAATTTACTCCAGATCAGATATCCCAAGTGGATTTAAATATTTTGCAAATAACTATCAGTACCAATTAATCAGATGATTTTCTGAACTGATAGTATTGCTCTCAAAATCTCAATTAAATCTTGTTTCGTCTGACCTAAAGTTCAGATTTTTTTTACTTAAAATTACAATAAGTCAGAACTGTTGCTGATTAATCTTGAGATGACTGGCAAACACAGTTAAAGTTTAAAAAAAAAAAAGACACTCACTCATACTCCGGCTCGTCCATCTTTGAGTCTCTTTTCATTTCAAGTTCATCTGGCAGAGAGATTTCATTTTCATACATCATCACATTAGGCAAAAACTAAAAACAAAAGAAAGCCCACTTCAGTTTTTCAGGTCAATATAAGTGTCAACAGTTTGCATCACGAAAATATTCAACAGCGTGCCACCTTTCTGGTCGTCCCACAGGAGCTTCCGGTGAAGACAAAATAAGCGTAGCGGTCGTCGCTGTAGGAGGGACCACAGGTGGGGTCTCTGAGGGTGAGCTGACTGGGGTTCAGACTTGGTACAGACTCAAGTTTCACAGCCAGAGTGGTCATGGTTCCATTAGGGAAACACTCTGGGCAGAGAGGGAAAAAACAAAAACAAACAGACATCAGCATGCACTGAGTATTTTGTCAGATGCTAACAATGTGTTTTGTCTGAACAAACCAGTAAGTATTGAGAAGAAATTGCAGGCCAGTAAAAATTTGTCAATAATTTTGCTCATCTCTGGATTCTTCAGAACTACATCAACTCTGCTCCTGATGGACAATGACTCAACAGCCTGAAAGTTTGTCAAAAAAAAAAAAAAAAAAAAGGACAAGAATTACAAAAAATTATCTCGATGATGTCACTAAGACAAATCTCTGCAAACTAAGCGCTTTGGTCTTGAGAACTGATGCTGATTGTACCTCGAATGCGACATCAGCACTTGTAAACGGCACAACAAAACTGAAGTGTGTCCCGTTATCCTGGAAGCCGTACTGCTGAGCCAGCTCTGGGGTCAATGTTTGGTTTCCCACCACGGTCTCAAAGTTGAGGCCATGGCTCCCGTACGTCACCAGGATGTAGAAGTTCTGATAATCACAGTTACCAGAGATGGAGGGAGGAACTGCACAGAGAAATAAATAGAGTTTAAAGAGAAACTATAGAAATTTTGCTTTTGGTTTAAGAGTTAAATTGGCAATAAAGACCACCTCTCTAAGTTGCAGCACGTACTTATGTCTATTAATTTAGCCTCCAGATAAGCAGTGTAAGAAAATGGAGCAAACTCTGGTAGGACCAGCAAGCCAAAGGTCAGGTGAAGAGAGTAGACAGTCATCTCCATTTGTTTCTGTTGGGATTTACAGACAGATTAGCAGCCATAAAGAAAGAGAAAAGAAAAGAAAAAAAACACTTATTTTATTTCCCCACGTGGAGAGCAAAGCTTACCATTTGTTGTACGACACGGTCTGTGAAGGGCACTTCAACTGTGAAGACCTTTGTGCTGCTGTTAGGGGACATGTGCTCCAGGACATTAAAGCCTCTGATATTGCAGTCCGCCAAGGACAAAACCTCAGAGGGGAAGGTAATGTTCATTAGTGCCACATCAGAACCGAAAGGCCCAACCATCACCTTAAATAACTGCTCCTCTGGAACAGTGTCTGCAAGGCAAAAATAAGAGGAATGAAGGCAGCTTGCGGAGTATTTTAAATATTGTACCAGGATAATAAAACTCACTGTCAATAACTTGCACAGGTTGAGGCAGTAATGGTGTTGTGATGGGGAGGAGGACTTTGTATCGCGTGTCCTCGTGACTGGAGTCTTCAGTCCAGAGCATCTCGATCATCGGCTCGATCGTATATGCAGCGAGGTACTGATCATCCTGAACGTGACTCTGCAAAAATCAAACATCTCCAGTAAGACTGTACCTGAAGGACATCATGTCCTCAATATTACACATCCAGAACCCAAAGAGCTTTAACTGCACAGAGCTACTGCAATTTCTCAATACAGAGGAGTCGAAAGTTATTCACGAGAGCTGTATAAATCATTGATGTAATGTGTGTAGGTGCAAGCTGACAATTCTCCTCTGTGCAAATTAAGCATGTTTGTTGCACTAGGGACATAAGAAAATTCAAATCTATTGCACTTTGCCCTGGGAATTCTCCACCTTTGACCTGAGGGGAGAAAGTCATATACTTCCAAAAAAGGGAGATCTGCGCTGCCTTTAAAAAAAAAAAAAAAACAAAACCCTGCCTTCCTTAAACAATTCCTCCTCATATTATGATTTAAGGGCAGTTATGATTTATTATGATTTAAAGTGGATAACAAAACCCTGAAGTATTCAGATTTACAAATGATAAATTAGATGGGGTGGTCTTGGTGATTTGGTGTGTTTGACTTTGACTCAAAAGCCTGAAAAAAAGACCACAAGATGGACCATGTAATAAATATATTGATTTCTCCACATATATATGGTAAATACAATCTTGGATCTTACTTTTGAATGCATGATGTCTGTAAACTCATGCAGGCTGCATATGGTTAGTGTGTGACAGCAGTAACAATAGTAATCAACACGTATAAACATAAATCTGCCAGTGCCACTGACCTTAAAGGAGCCACCAACAGCCCCGACAGGAATTTCAACAATGATGTATACGTCATTGACGGACAATGAGTATTTTCTGGCAGCGATCTCAGCAGCATCGAGTCTCTGACCATTGATGCCCATGTGCACCTCCAACAGTTGAAACTGGCCAGAGGAAATCAGAGGGTCAATGTGCCTCGGCAGGAACCAGCTGATTGTATTTTGATTGAAGGAAACACTACCTGCATGCAAATTGAAAGACACAGTGCACTTTGAAAGGGCCTGGACCACAACTTTGAGTTGGGTACAATTACAATTTGACCAAACAAAGGGCCTACACTGCTGCCACTTCAAGAGTCACAATTCAAACAACTTCACACTCAATACTGCACATCAGTGGGTGCTCAGAAATAAACCTGTCAAATGTGTAGTCAATCGAATGAGTAGTTCTTCAAAAGAACAGAGAGATGTATTTTTTTTCAATTTGAATTTCATATTTATTCAGTTAAGAATTTGGTCTTTTTGGAAATATGCTTATTGGCTTTCTTTCTTAGCTTTTAAGTTTGACACCATTACCATTTGTGTACATATGTAAAACACCAAATTACAAAACCCAAAATTCCCAGAGGGAATATTAAAGACATGACCTCAGTGGAGGCTGCAGCCCTGTCGACTGCTCTCCCAACATGCTCATTACCCTCCAGTGTTGGGCAAACAGCTGCTGCATCGATCTGAGTCGCCAGCCACTTCTTCTCAAATATTGTCGCGGTTTTGAGCACCGTCATAGGCAACCCTGCTACCTGCGGGGTGAGGTTACAGATCATGTGTAAATGCTTTGTTCAGTCCATTTGATGCTTTAATGGCCCAGTGTCCATGATTCCTGTTGTTAAAGTATAATTCAATTCCTAAAGATGTGGGTAATGCAACATAACTGGGGGTGTAAATTAAATAAAAAGGAGCCTATCAATGGATTTAACAGTGCCAACTGGATTTCAGACAAAATAACATACTTTAAAGGCTGCAAGTGTAAGCAAGTAGTGAGTTATCTAATGGGCTGCAAGTCATTTAGCCAGATCCTGACTGAGGGCAAAGTTAGAGACTGTCAGGCTTGTTTGAATCTCATGAGCTGCAGTGTGCTCACATTCTGGGTGTAGCTTTCAGATGAAGCCTTTGGACTTCGCAGAAGCAGCCTTGTCAGAGTGTTTGCAATCCCATAACCTCTTCTCTGGGCCTCTTCCACCGTCATTATCCTCTCCTCTGGAGTGAAGAACGCAAGCGTTGTGATTCTGAATCCTACATCTATGCATCGTTTCTGCAAGACACAAAGACATTAAATACAGAAACAGATATTAAAAAAAATAATTACACCAAAAATCCAAATGAGCTCAAACCTCAGCAGCTTGTCGCAGATCACCAAACTTTGGATTGTTCCCTGAGATGGGTTGTTCAGGCAGGACATAACCATCTGGAGCTGCCTTTTTCACAGACACCTAGAAATGAGGCCACCCCATAAGTGATAATAAATCTCCCCCTCCGCAGTGACATCAAATGTACCTGCCTTGATGTTCCTAGAGGACATAAAGCCACTTATCATATAGACTGCAACATGACCCCTGAGAGTCCTGCTGCATTCACTTGCCTCCATATAGTTGCGGTTACAGACAATTTCCCTGGAGGCCCAGGCAGGATAGTGGCAGGTTTTTGCCACCTGGTACACCTCGTCCTCACCCATCTGGTTCCCATGCAGTCGAAGATTCAATGTTGTTGTGAATGCCTTGTCTCCCTGAAAACATATGGAAGTACAGCTCATAATGATTATCACTTAAAGAAAAAAAAAAAAAAACACCACAACAACACAAGACACATCTGATGCTGCTTTACAAAATGATCAAGTCTCGTTACCTCATTTTGAGCAAAGCAGTTTAGAAGGGAGGCGTAAATCATGGCGTTCTCCAGCTGGTCCGTCATCATACTGATGCCACACTGAGAAGCTAAACTTGGTGTAAGAGGGATGGTGGAATTATCTGAGGAGGAAAAAAGAGGAAATTAAGAAGAAGGAAAGTGGAGCTACACGAAGAAAAACAATGAATAAAAAAAATTAATTAATTAATAAAAAATTTAAAAAATCATCTAACCAATGACAACAGCAACTTCAAGAAGCTTTCCTTCAAGTGGGCCAACATCCACACGCATCATGTTCCCCAGGCATGTCGACCAAATATCTGGGATTAAACATTTATATATTCATACTGTAATCAAATGGCTTTGTTTAGGGAAAATAACATAAAATATGTACTAAAACTTACTTCTAGGGGTCTTCTTTTGAGCCTCTATATTTAAAACTGCTATCAGGAGAATAAAACACCTGAAAAAGAAGCAAATCATTTTCAAAGAAGAAAGAAAAGTTTCAAAACTTTGAGCCAAAGCAATGGATAAAAAACCAAACTACAAACCCCAGTCCAACTAAATGACCCATGGCATAGAAGGTGTGACACTGATAACCTCAGAGTCCCTTTTTTTGCAGGTTTTAATGAAGTTTGTGGTGTAAAGAGGCCGACTCTCAAGACAGGCTGAGGGAGGTTCCTGTCCAACAAATACAAGCACACACAGGTGGAGCCTATCACGGCCTGATTGTGTGAAGCAGCCTCTTGTAATGTGGTCTGCACCGAGACTCCACATGTACCTTCAAGAAAGTGACTGTACCTGTCGAATTCAAGAGCTACTGAATAATTTTGAATCTGTGTCACCTGACTTTGTATGTATGCTGGGCAAATTTAAAGCATCTGTAACAACATTTACAATTCACAGAATTACCAAAAATAAAAAGGACTGACAAAAATTAAATATGTGTCCTGCCTTGGTTCAGTTGCCGGCTGGTAAATGTGGCATGCACAGCTTTTATGCTCAAACCTTGAGCTGAGAAGGTGCACACATGTGCGTTGCTCCTAATGAGACAGAGAGTTATGGTAAAATGTCACATTCATCTTAGTTAGATCACAACATCCTGCAAGGGTTTGGTGCTTTCAGGAAAAGGACCTTTTATGTTGTATGCAACACATCTGGGAGGCACTGATGGTTGTTACTTTTTCATTGAGGTAATAAAAAGATGGAGTAACTTGCCAAGTTATTTCAGATTACTAATTGAGCGCAACGACAACCACCAGCAGCCACAATGTCTTTAAAATCTGCTCCCACCATAAAGGTATGTTGTATCTCTCTTCTGCTGCCAAACAGTGTCACTGTCAGCTTTGGCAGCCAGCCTGCTCGCATTGCTTTCTCACAGAGGACTGAAATGTCACAGTGTAAATGGACTTTACTTCACTCCCTCCAGCCTGCAGACAAGCTGTGGTCTTTAGCTGCAGTTGTTCCACAAATAAGTGCATATAAAAAAAACCCAAAACATTGAAAATGCAGAAATAATTGCAGGGGCATTAAAGCACGTTTTTTTGTGAGATTAAACATCACAAAAAGAACTACAGCTTCCTTCATGGGTATCACTGGCACACAGTTAATAAAACGCACAGCCCATCATCATGCAACATTACAGTCATTTCTCGCAGGGTGTTTCTCCACCCTCTCCTCTCCTCTCCTCTCCTCCCCTCTCGCTCCTCCCTGTTCCCTGTAAAAGGGAACAAACTGCTGCTGTCCCTCCTGCAGCGGCTCGTCCCGTCCGTCCAGCCTCCTCCGGCAGTCAGCGCGATGTGAGAGCTGCACCGCCCGATCAAACTTCTTTTCATGGAAAGAAAACCTGCCGGGGAAGGTACGTGTCCGCTTTACGCATTGCACACAGTCGCAAAAGTAATGGACTTATTCGCAAAATAGGGGTTGGTGAAGAAGAAGGGAAAAAAAGTTAGATCTTGATTTGAGAGAGTCAGCAGTGCAAACCTGCAGCATTTCTCCCAGACAGACCTACAGAACCACAGCACACAGCTGGAGAACAATCTTTTATTAATGCTTTGTGTATTGTGTGTGGGCTTTTCAGTTTCTACTTGTTGCCTCTCATTTCCTCTGAGTAACTCTGGTCAGCGCTTTAATTAGATTCTTCTGGTGATAATCCTGAATGTGAGCCCTCAGAGAAGTGACAGCACCTCACGCCTCTTCACTCACTCCAGCTCCAGCCATTTCCTGCGTGTGCTCTATTGATTTTTTTCCCCCCCTTAGAGGACTAATGTGTTCTACAAACAGCGCAGTCAAATATGTCTCAACAGACATATCTTCAATTGTACCGCTTACGATCCGGACCGTATATGCTTGCGGGGCATTTTCTTATCAGAAAAATAATCTGACCGAATAATCGAAATCAAACTGACAGATGTCATTTCTGGTGGTAATGTGTCTGTGTCTATAATCAGGACCATGGGGTATGGGCAAATCCTCCACCGGCGGGGGACCGAGGAGGACCAGGTCCACCTCAACGTGGGAGGGGTACAACACAAAGTGGACCCGGACACACTGCTGCGCTTCCCTCACACACGCCTGGCTCGGCTGCTGGGCTGCCAGAGCGAGGCGGCGATCCTGGAGCTGTGCGACGACTACAGCCCCGCCGAGAGGGAGTACTACTTCGACAGGAATCCCCGGGTTTTCCTCTGCGTGCTCAACTTCTACCACACCGGACGCATCCACATGATGGAGGAGCTGTGCGTCTTCTCCTTCAGCCAGGAGATTGAGTACTGGGGCATCCAGGAGCTCCACCTGAGCCCCTGCTGCAGCAACTGGTACCATGAGAGGAAGGAGTACATCGAGGACCGAGACTGGGACGTCCGGAGCGACGAGCAGCAGCCGAGCTTCGACTCTTCCTTTGAGGAGCTCTCTGCCCTCGATAAGGACCTGGCAAAGTTCAAAGGCGCCTGGTGTGCAGAGGTGAGGAGCTACGTTTGGCTGAGGCTGGAGGACCCGGGTCACTCAAGAGGTGCAAAGATCATCGCCGTGGCCTCCCTCGGCTTGGTGTTGACCTCCATCGTTGCCATGTGTGTCCACAGCATGCCTGAGTTTCAGCGCGTGGACGACAATGACAGGCCCATTGAGGACCCCGCCCTCGCCATCCTGGAGGTGATCTGCATTGCTTGCTTCTCCGCCGAGTTCATCATCAGGCTGATTGTCGCGCCCTCCCGCAGGAAGTTCCTCGGAAACCCCTTAAACATAATCGACGTCGCCTCCATTTTGCCCTTTTACGCCACGTTAGCTCTGGAAACAGCCGACGAGGAGACCGCAGAGGAGAACGAGGACATCGAAAACGTTGGAAAGGTAGTTCAGGTGCTGCGCCTCATGAGGGTTCTCCGGATCCTCAAACTGGCTCGTCACTCCATCGGGCTGCGTGCGCTTGGTGCCACCGTGCGCCACAGCTACCAGGAGGTGGGTCTGCTCCTTCTCTTCCTCTCGGTGGGGATCTCCATCTTTTCCGCCCTCGTGTACTTTGCAGAGAAGGAAAACGAGAAGACGGACTTGGGGACCATCCCATCAGGATGGTGGTGGGCCACAATCACCATGACCACGGTTGGTTATGGCGACACCTGCCCAGAGACGCTGGCAGGGAAGTTAGTGGCCACTTTGTGTATCGTCTGTGGCCTGCTAGTGGTGGCTCTTCCCATCACCATCATCTTCAATAAGTTTTCAAAGTACTATCAAAGAAACAAAGCCATGGAGGGACAGTGCATCACTAAGCCCGAAAGACAAGACCCAGAGCTCCCTTATTACAACATCAGAGACCTGTTCACAGAAAGTGTGTACCCTTTTATAGGAGCCTTTGCCTTCAGGAACAGTGAGAGCAGTGTAGGGGACGAGACAGATGCCTCCAGTCTCCAGGACATAGAGGTGTATGATAATGACACTTGCGAAAATGGGACAGCAAAATGAGATTCTCGCCGTTTTACTGAGCGTTGCTCCCTTTATGACTGCAGGTCACTCCGTGCCTCGCAGGGCAGACCGCTCCATCACCGATCCTTTCCCCTGCACCGTCTTCCTCCTGCAATTTGACAGAGAAATATCGTGGCCATGAACTTTTTTTTTTTCTACAAAGGAATCGCTTGTGAAATATACAGCGTCGCTAAACACCAGGAAATCTAAAGGGAATTATCTGAGCCCTGCTCGGAGGTTTGAAAGCCCATTTTCTGCTTGAGAAAACTGCAATGATGCATGTAGGAGGCCGTAATGTTAATGTTTTTTCAAAGTAATGCCCTGTATTGATTCGTCTGCTCGCTGAAAGTTCAGATGGATGCAAAAGTCTAGAATGACAATGCCATTTGATGTTTAAAAAAATGGTACTGTAGATCTCTTAGTTGACTGATGTTACACAGTCTGCATGGCCAACGCTGAATGTCTTTTGAAAGAGACTAATATAAATAGTTGTGTAGAATTATGCAATATTATTGATGCTGATGAAGAGAGGGCACGCTACTCTCTCAGAGCACGGTGGAAAACACTGATATGTCAGGTTATTGTCATTAAGGTTTGTGTTTTGGACAGTTGTTTTGGCATGCTGGGTGACTTCTGGGTTGGGGGGGTAACTCATGTAGAAATAAAACTCAAGTGAATCAGAAGAAATGTGCTCATTAGTAAGTTGTACCATTCATGCATGCATTCTTCAAGATTTCCAGTTTCATTTCATTGTATTTCATATATCCAGAAAACTGCAATGCAACATTTCCTGGCAAAAAAAAATTAAGCTAAAATCTAAATGGCCATCACCAGCACTCTCTTTTTCTCAGCAGTGAAATACACCGAAACTGTAGCATAAACTTTATGTAGCTCCTCACTCTTTCCTGCTCTTGAAAGCATTGATTTCCCGTCGCCTGTTGTATTCTCCGGTTGGGTGAGCCGCTGTCCTACTAAAGCGAGAGATGTAAAAGATCGTTTGTCTCTGCAGGGGTTTCAAAAGTGTTGACGGGATGCAGTTTACCAAAAGCGTCTGCTCTGAAGAGCTAAACGTAGTAATAAAATGTTTCTTGAAGCGTTTATGTTGATTGGATTTAAAGTTCAAATGGTTCAAATCTTCTCTACTGGCTGAATTCAGTAGCAGGTGAACGAATGAAACCTGATCAACTTATAATAAACGGGTATCTTGAGGAGGCTGGTTTCAACACAGTTCTTACTTCACAGCAGGCTGTTTAAAGACTGACCACAGCCCAGCTAGAACTGTCTGATTATCGGTTAATAGAAGTAAATGATGTTTGATTACTCAGCCTCCTATTTAAGTGTGCACCACAGAGGATATTTGTATATTGCTTAATCCACACTTTGTGTTTTTGCTTTTGTCAGCTGCCTTTTATCATAACGAGAAACTGTGTGTGTGAGTATTGATACTGACAAGCATTGATTTTCAGTGAATTGTGTTCTTGACGGTACAGATGCAGAGCACATACACTTTGCAGTGCACAATGGTGGCTTTGCAGATGATCGTATGCAACATTACATGCATGACTTTTCTCTTTTTTGTAGGAAAATATACTGTATACATTCAACTGAATTTCTTTCAGATTAATTATTCAAATGAAGTAGTCTGACAAGGAAGAATAGGTCTTTGGTATAACTGTTTTACTTTGTGTTTTTGTCAACACTGAGGTGGTTGCATGTGTTGAGAAGCTGTTTTATATTAAAGGCTCACAAGCCAAAAAAGGTTGTGAATGCCTGCAATAACAAAATAAAGGGAGGTAATGAGGGAACATATTTGTGGAATTGCTGGATTATTGGCAGTATAGTGTAAACAAAAGTGTAAAAATGAACTATGGGTGCCATAAAATGATAATGGATGCATATGAGGGCTATTTCTGCTGTTGACACTTTGACTGATGCTCTTACATTAACCTGAACTCCCCTGTAAGATTAAAAGTCTAATTCAGTGAAAAGTTGTAAAAAATGTTCGTGCGTATTGGTACAGTATGTGAGGTAAATTGGTGGAAAACATCCACTGATATCTACTCATCTGAAAGTTTAAATACTCTTAGGGCAAACTCTTAATCTTTGTGAACAGTGATCCAGTATTTTTCTCGAGGAATCCATCGACAGAGTCACAGAAGACAATCCAGCGCCGTCAGCAACAGATAATGATAGTTTTGCGTTCCTCACCATTACTCCCAGCCTCATGGCTTTGAGCATGCTGAGAAAAGTGGGTGTCAATATTCTGTCATTTTGCTGCCAGCAGAAAGGCATTCACTTATTGAGTTTGTGTCAGGATGTGTATCTTTATATTTCCCATAATGTCCCACAGCTGGTGTCTCTCATTTAACTTCCAAAAAGTTTCTATGAGAGTAATTGAAGTTGTTGCTGTTGGGTTTGCACCACAGAACATATATTTGTCACTAAAGACAAAGTTAAAGATTTGTTTTCAACCAGAATCTGAAAAGATGCAAAGGCTGCATAATTTCCACCTTACTTCAGGATCCTGTCTTGTGCAGGGGCTCAAATATAGTTTTAAGACTTGTTGATATTTCACGTATAGTTTGCATGTTCTTAAATACATGTGTGTTTCCTGTAATTAAATTAAAACACCAAATCTTGGATAGGGTCATATTTCAGAACATTGCACAGTGAAGAAGCTCGCCAAGTTAGTTAGTGTTAATTGTTGACAATCTAATTGGCTTGGTTGCTGATATGACAATATTTTGCGCAGTTTATTTAAAAGACGTTTTTGTCCCATCAACGTCTTTCTCATAACTGTTTGTGAACTATTTCTTTTTTGTGGAGAACTTTATCTGACTTGGTTATATAAAATTGGACAGTGGCCTCCAAAGGATGACCTACTGTTGGTCAATGACGCAGATTTGCTTGTTAAACTTGACAAGAAAGATTTGTGGCCATTCATTGTGCCCACATGAGCAAATTCCACAGATACTACTGTGTCTTAAATCACATAATAGATTTTTGGGGGGGTCCAGTGTATAGATTTACTGGATTTTCTCTGTGTACTTAGGGTTAAGTTACTTCTTAAAGGCAACAAGATATACATGGTATACAGAATCACACAGAGACCGGTCGTGTTGTTAATGTAGGAAAAGAACCCAATTACCTGTAAAGGTCACAGTGAGTGTGTGAGCACAAATGTCACTGCAGAAAAGAGAGGGGAGTTGGCTTTCAAATGTCCCCTTGAGGCTTTTTTCCCCTTTGAATTAAACAACAACCTTCATTACATTAAGGCACAGATGAACTTGCTTACAAAGATACTTCTGCTGCGTCAAACAGTGTGTTAATCAAAGGTGATTGGATGCACTGGAGCTTTAAAACACCAAGATAAAAGGTGTCACTGAACAATTGAATTCCTGTCAGAAACACTGCAGTGGGTTTCATGAGTGGGAAGTAAAAACAAATCAATAAAATTTATTTAAGCTGGGATTTTTTTTCTCTTTGAGATTTATATTTGTAATGGCCGGCCAGAACTTTGATGTTGATCTGAAGTGAGTTGTTTGTGTGCAGAGTAGAGGCGGTGATGTTTCTCAGCTTGCAGTGTTGTCAGGAGGGGATACTTCTGCAGAGTCTGGAGGACATTAATGTTAAACAAAAGTCACTGCAGAGAATAATGAAACATTGCAGGCTTTTCACACTGATCCATGTGTGTGGCTTTGATATACTTGAAGATTTTTACTTCAAGTGAAACTATAAATCTTTCTTTGAAAAATCTGACATTTGTTTTCAGGTAAGAGCATGAACTTGTGTATTACGTAAAGCCTCAGGGCCCATAGAGGCATTTGTCCCTCCACCTCACACAAAAAGAAAAGGTCACTGCAGTGATGAATGTGCAAAAGGCAACGGAGAGTTTTATGATGTGTGCAATTCTGTTGGGGCCGGTTCACCTGCTCCTCATAGTTCAAGAAGATTTAGTAAATAAAAACCGGTCACACCCCAAATTTTTTCTAACATGGAGGTTAGTCGTCACAAAGTGTTCACACATATGAGCTACCAGGTGTAACTATTGTGTGGTCAGCAGAACTAGGGGATAAAAAGTGTTTGTTCAAAACCAGTTGTTTGACAGGAAAATCAGACTGTGCTTCAGAAAACATTTAAAACATTTTAATTTACTTTCAGGCCTACACGAGACATCTTTTGACTTGGAGTTTTGCACAGTTTTGTCAGGATAGTGTGTTTGTGTCTCCACAGGCTTATCTATTTTAATTTTGTATTATTATTATCCGTATAGTGTCACACTATTGTGTTGTGATTGGTAGGTCTACTTATTATATCTTTTAAATCTTTTAAATGTGTGTGTGTGTGTGTGTGTGTGTGTGTGTGTGTGTGTGTGTGTGTGTGTGTGTGTGTGTGTGTTTGTGTGCACAT
>JBAJHX010000031.1:7921253-7931447 GCA_037176925.1 Amniataba percoides | reverse complement strand
TGTGTGTGTGTGTGTGTGTGTGTGTGTGTGTGTGTGTGTGTGTGTGTGTGTGTGTGTGTGTGTGTTTGTGTGCACATACATACCAGCTCATGTTTGTCCTCCTCTCGGGGGACCCCGGTCAAAAACATTTGGACATGCCACTGAAGATAATGACCCAACTCTAAAAAGAAATCACTTGTTTCTACATCCATGAAACATTAATGAGCTGGAATATGATTCTTCGGTGCCTGTGTGGAGAGAAAAAAACTGTGGTGGAGTTTTTGTTTTTGCTGAACTGAATCAAAAACTGAAGAGACACAGCAAGGAGAAAGAGTTTTAATATTTCCATTAGATTCTCAATTTGAGCTAGTTTGTAATGTCTGAGTCATTACATTGGACCGCTCACCACAGAGTACATCCAGATCACTTTCACTCAGCCATTACCAGCAGCTGTGTGGTTGCAGCTCTGGGTCAGATATAACAAAGAAAGCACTTTGTTTATATTTGGATCCTGCTTTTTTCCCGCATGCAGGTTTATTGCAGGGAGGCTGGATGGACATTGTTATTGTGCATGTCCATAATCATTTATTATTCTGACACAGGGGAGTTTTTGGCTCAGCAGCAAATATAAATCTGCAGTAATTCAGTCAGCTATATATGCCTTTGTACATGTACTTATGTTCATATATTGTGAGCATAATGTAGTTGTCCTTTAATCTGCATACTCCTCTTCATGTCACATTCACATTTTCCTCACAAACCAAAGGAAAATTGTCTTTCAAATGGCTCATTAATAGGTTAAAAACACACAGTATTTATTTATGTAAAATGTACTTTTGTAGGAACAAGTACACTGACCAATGCCATTAAAAACATTATTTATAAACTAAGCTAGTCTGCAACAAGAGTCCCTAGATGGGTCCTAATACAGATACAAGAAGCAACGAAAGAAATCCAGGACACACACAGCAATATAATAACAAATACACCAAACAAACGTCATGTACATCATCTGATTATGACTATATGATTAATCATTGAAGTCACATATTCACATGTCAGAGAGAGTGTGAGGAGCCTTGCTATTTATGGTCTGAGTCTTATAAATAGCAAATGACCAATTTTTTAAATGATCAAATTTAATGAAATGATCAAAGCTTACAACTTACTTACAATTTCATATTCAGGTTCCACGTATTAACTTCTCAGTTTTAGCTGCATCAAATGGTTCCTATCAGTAGATGGAGTTTGATAAGTTGTCATGGAGACAAACCTGTTGACATGCAAACTTACAGCTGTCATAATTTCATCCAGAGCACTTTTAAGACTTATATTGGTCAAGCGTGAGAGTTCATTGTTGAATGTGGGTATTTGCAGATCCACCTCAATCACAACTCATACCTCCACCTGATGATAAAGACCATTTGATTTGCATAAAACCTCCAGAATAAGTGAGTAAATGGACCTTGAACTAAGATTGATTTGACAAACTATTTATATGGTTAATGTGTTCCTATACTAAATTTTGCTGTTGCAAAATTGGTTTGTTTGACATTTTTTGTTGTGGGCTTTTTTATTGTTGTTGGTTCGATGGTTTTCTTGTCTTTATTAAATTGTGTCAGTGTATATTTCATCAAAGGTCTCTAGCCAGAATCAAACAGGGAGAGTAATATATATCACCATCTTTTTTATTAAAGTGGAATTAATAATGAAAACAATCAGGTTTGTCTGAGAAAAATCAGTTGAAGCTAACCCCCCCTTCACCTCACCTTGGACACTGCAGTGTGACTTATCCCATTAAGAACAAGAGAAAACTGAAGAATTTCAATTACCCTCCACGGCCTTGCCTATTGTCCACCATTACGATCGTGCCCAGGAAACCCTCAGCAATTATGAAGGCACAGATAAGAAGACAATCCGGTGTCCCCTGCGTGGCCTAGTATCCATCTCAGAGGGGAGCTCGGGCCCCGACACAGCCTGACCTCAGTCCTCTGCCCTCAACACCACTCCAGTTCACCACTCACTGCAGCAGCCGCTCCCCTAGGAATTTGCCTTTGCAGAAGGATTCAGTTCTTGTTTGTCTGGACAGGTTACGTGAGGTTACAGCTTAAACACTGCAAGGTTGTTGCACATGTGGAAATGTTCTTTAAACATCCATGTACACAAGCAATAAGACGACACTGCAGTGCTCAAATTTGCAAAGGCGCCTGTCATTTAAAACTGTGGTGGGTTATTAGTGATATTTTAAAAGACAAAAAAACTCTACATACAGTTCTGCCATTTTGTTTCCGACGTAGTGTAAAGGTTGTTAAAAATCATTGCACACAGTCAGCATCATACATATGAAATATTTAAGACCAAGACTTCATGTTTTTATGGATGCACCATTGCATCAAATGGAAATATTCTATGTGTTTTGTGCAACCAAAATTCACTCTGACATGTTTTGGAAGCTCTGGGATCTTCACTAGAATTTAAAGTAAAAGTCTGTGTGTTTTACTTTCAAACTTTGATTCATCTCCATGCACAAGGACTGCTCTCCTCTACTCACTCCCAACAGTTGATATAAACTCGGTGATGATGGACATTTACTCCCCTTCAGTTGGTGTTCATGTGGCATTTTATTAGCAGCAGCTTCATTTTTCACTTTAGTCAAACTGTGTGTATTTATAAATAATATAATATTAATTATTGTGTTTTTTTTCTTCATATTTGTCTCTGCAGCAAGTATAGGTGAAAGACATACTTTGTTAGACTTTCAGACATACTGCATCTCTCCTACTGTTAATCACAGGCTCACAAGCATTATATGAATCGAATTTACATTTTATTAATGTGTTTCAGGGTGAAAAAGAGCTGAGCTGAGCGGGGCTGGGCCTAAGTAAAGATAAAGTAGATAGGATGAAAAATGTAGAGTACATGGCTGTGGCTCTTAGCTCGGATGATGAACTGACGCTCTCGCTATCCATGGAGAGTTGCAATGGAGAGAGCAAGGATTTAATGGAGGCAGTAAAAGAGGGCAGGAGGGCTCTGAGTCCGGCTAATGAATCAGAAGATGGGAGGAGGAGAGAGAGAGAGAGACAGAGAGAGAGATAGAGAGAGAGAGAGACAGAGGAGGACTGAACAGAAGAGGTTTGGGCTGCTAAAAGACAGAAGGATCAAAACACTACATGGTCTGCAAAGCACCTCTCAGATGTGGACACACGTGGATATTAACATTTTTTTTGGACCTCACTGTGCATTTAGCTGCTGAACACTTCAGTGAGAATGATTGAAGGCATTGTAAAAGTGAATTTCTAGCAGGGCTGCTGAGACTTTCGCCATAAATGAATCAGCTGATTATTTTATTGATTAATATGAGTAAAAATTATCTTAGTTTCCAACAACCGTCCAAAACCCAAACGTCCAGTTTACCATCATGTCAGACCACAAAAAGCAGCACATTCCTACATTTCTGTATCTGTGACCAGCAGGTTTGTTGCATATTTGCTTGTATAACTATGGTCAGACTACCGGTGACTACAACTAGAAACTACACGTCATTTTCAATGGAAGCTCCAAACTAACATACAACACTTGGGCTGGCCTGACTTGGAAAAAACTTTTCTTGCCATTAGCCACTTCCCAGACCTATTTAACAATACATTGTCTTTTCCACAACACTAACAAAAAAAAAAGAGTGTGACAGCTATTACGGGACGGCCAAGTGTGCAACTTATATCTTTAAAAAATAGTCCCCTACATCTTTATTAAGTGTAAGTTTGTGGCATTGCCTCCGCTGTCCATAAAAATCTATTCATTCAGGTTTGAAGCTATTTTTTGAAAGAATTTGAAGAGGTCATGGAGATAAAAAAAAAAAAAAAACTCTTAAAATTTAAGCCTGATAACCATGAGCCACTGCGGTATGCATTTCACCAGTGGAAAAAGTACGGCCACTCTCCAGGACCAGTCTGTGTAGTCACCAGAGAGGGGTATGATTTTATTACCTTTAACCTATAATGATAAAATGCATCCATGCATCCATAAAAGCCATCAGGGCTGAGCACGAAAGTACACTGCAGCATGTTTTTAACCTCGACTGCAGATTTCACAGTCATCTGATGTTAACTGCCTGTGCCATGTAGCGCACGTGCTACGTAATTGTGTCCACTCAGCCTTTGAGAACATCAATAAACGTCTGTAATTAAAAATCAATGAGAATCTACAATCTTATTGAACTCTGTTTTAGCCGCAGTTTAGTTTAGCTTTATGCAACATGCTTTAATTTCTCTCCCTTATTGGCCATTTAATTTACTGAGATCTTGTGCATTTGACTTTATCAGCATCTCCAGAGACTCTGGGGAGTTTTTGGCAGATCTAACAAGAAAGTGTATGTGATTAAACAGATGGACGGCAATATCCATCTTATAAAGTTAATATGAATGATGTTGATATTATGACCACTGCCTTAATCCTTGTAAACATGCATTAAAATGGAATAAGACTGTGCCATTAACTAACTTTTGAATGAGGGCAGCCCTGACATCCATTTATCTGCTCGCCAAACTGCCTGCCTGTCTGTCTGTCTGTCTGTCTGTCTATGCGTGAACTATGTGAATAAGCCGCTGGTTTTGTCATTGAGACTGTCATTGAGATTAATGTGGCAGTACAAAGAGAATCTACAAATCATGCGGTAACAGTGTGAAAGGCAGTGAATCAGACAACTTTAATGGTGACAAACTATCAGGTACATCTGTTGGACCTCCCCACTAACCACAGTAAAGGCGGTGAATGGAGTCTCGATTACCGATGGAAAAAAGTTTCTTTCATGTCAAACTTTGGGGGCAGGTTGACCTCAAACGGTCTCTTCTCTCTCTCTCTCTCTCTGACTAATTTTATCATTGTCTTCTTCTTTTTTTTCTTCTATTTTTCTGACTGATATGACACAGCAAGCGTTCAAGGTCACTCTGCCCATATCAGGTTTCATTGTGTTGGTATCAGTTGCAGGGAGCGTTGTTAACATTAAAATGGAAATCGACTTCGGTGTGCCGTGAGATCAAAAACACTTAACGAAGGTCCGCAGGCATCATTCAGTGAGCAATTGGCTGCTGCATTGCTGAGCTTTATTGTGCCCCAGTGAATACGACTGACCTTGTAGATAATTGATTTGTGAATTTTATTTCTTCCTGCTTGAATGATGCCACCACAAATTTTGTTTGCAAAAGTGAAAGTAGATACTCTTTGCACATTTGTTCCCAGTAAACCTAATTCTGCTCATGTCTCTGCACTTGAAAAAGTTGTTGTCCTCATTTACTTGAGTAGATTTTGTCTTGAAATATAAGATAAAGGATAAAAAGCAATGTCATTTAGAATAAGGCACAACCACCTTAGACTACTGTTCTGGTCTGATCCATAAAATTATTTTTTGGGGATCTTGCCAAAGTGATTAATCAGTCAATTTCCTGCATTTTCTTAAGATATAGCCTGAATCTGCTTCTTCACCGATGTCACCAGACTATTGATTTACATTTTCTTGATTAAACATAATCGATTTATCTTAGTTTTTAAAGTAATTTTGTAGTTAGACTTCAGAAAAGTTTATGAACTGCACAAGCACAAAGAGATGTGACCCTGTTTCCCCTCAAGCTCTCATATATTAGCTGGAGGAAATGTAACTGTGTAGTTTATTAAGTGGCAATGATGTGTAGATGATGAAGAAGACTCCGCTGACACTGTCTTACTTGTATAGGAGAGGGTTTATTACAAGAAGTACAGCATCAAAACAAGCATCATGATTGCTTGTGAGAGGGACCGAAGCCAATGTGAATCTCCTCTGAACAGCATCCCCACTTCACAGCTTATATACTCTAACTGTTATCTTAATGATCATCTCAAACAACTGGTTCACATCATAAATCCAAACAAATGGTCCCTACCATAAAGACCAGATGTCAAAGATCACAGAGCTATTTAACCTAGTAATGGAAGTCCCATACAACCAAATTGTTTTATTACTAAATGGAATTTCAGACACTACAACTGCATACATTTATTGCAGAAATATGATTTTATTTGCTTTCTCTGCTTTCACCGACCAACCTGCTGCTGCTGCTGCTGCTGCTGCTTACGATAATTAAGTGAACATCATGCATTAATCAACAAGGTGGCTCAGTTGAATATGGTGTTGCAATTGTGCAAAAAACTCTCCACTTCATCCTCATAACATTAATACATAACATGTTTCTAAAAACCCAAACACCGTTACAAACACGAGATCTTCCAAGTTGCAGAGAATGAACACGATTGTTTATGTTGGAGCCCAGATACGGACATTATTGGAGTTGTCAGTTCAATTTAAATAAGAGCCCAAACAGCTGAGGAAGAGTGTCTCTGTGTAATGGACGGCGACAGTGTATTTACCTGAATATGTAAACAGAGAAAGCACTCTTGGGCAGAGAGCAATTGTCTTGTCTAATAACACGCAGGGTGCAAATTGTAGCCGCAGAGCCGAGGCTGAAATAACAGCTTTGTGTGCAGTCATTAGGAGACAATAAGTCTGATTTAGGCCGTTCCCAGGCACCAGAGAAAATGCTGCTATTGATTCGATGTACAATAATGTGTAACTGAAAGAAAATTTATGGGGTGTTGACTTCATTTCTGCATACAGATGTGTCAAAACAAAGGAATGAGGCACGACAATGAGGAGATTGTCTGCTTATCTGTAAATCACTGCTGTCAAAATACTGTCTGATATTAACAAGGAAAGCTGCAATTTGTGATTTTCTTTCCTTTTCTTGTTTTTTTTTATTGGTTTTAACCCAATAAAATCAAGACAGAAACTTGTTGTTCTAAGAGTTCTAGGACGAGAAGTTGTTTTTAAAGTGCATCTTTAAACTGGTTAGGAAACAATCTCTACCAACTGTGAGAACTGTGGTTATTCTTAATGCCTGTCTGATTCCCAGCATTGATTGATTTATGGCACGCAGACCAAAAGAGTATTTCTTTCCATTTTCCCCTGGCAAAGTTTGACAATGATTCGTACGTTAGCAGTTGAAAGTAAGCAGGTGGAGATTTTTCTTTGGAGTATTTTATGTCTGATATTCTCTTCTTTGTTTATGGCTGATAGTGAGGCTGCATTAGCAAGGGAACAAAGAAGCAAAACAGATAAAAGGGACAATGAAAAGTCAGCTTTGGTTGGTCAGTCAGCAGATGATGAGAAGTGTGGGATGTGAAAGGATTCGAAACTGATTTGAATTATCCCTCTTCATCCTCGACAAGTCTATAATATGTCTCTGTCTTTCTTGAAATATATTGGCAGATGTAGTTTAACACATAACATCAGGTGGTAGTGAACATATCTGTAATACAACTAGGACATGACACAACATTTTATTTTGGTCTTGCTGCTGAGCTGAATATTGCTGCTGGTTTATTATAATGATGGTAGAAAATTACTGGGGGATGTTGATAGCTTTAGCTTTCTCAACAAAATCACTATCAGTATTGTCTTGTTACAGTTATTCGTTTCACACAAAGCGATACATTACCTTATCTTATGTTTCCTGCCAAGAGTGTCTTTCTTTCTCTTTTCTTTTTATGTTTATGTAAATAGTGTCTCTTCTCTTCTTATTATTATTGCTATTTATTGTACATATTGTTTTTTGTGTTTTTGTGTTTATGTTGTCTCTATTATTTAATCTCTATCTCTATTTTAGTTGTTGTTTTTGAGCAGCAATAACTGTGAAATTTTGAAATCTTGAAATGAAATCTTATCTTAAAATAAATGTGTGCACCAGCCTGATCAAGACCTTTGTGACATGAAGTGGTGGAGCACTATGTGTATTTTTTTCACAAGAACTGCCAGAATTCCAAAGTTCCTCATAATTTTAAGCCTAATCAATTTTAAATAAGATATGGGAAATACCTATTTTTTCCCCAAAGCAAGAAAACTAAGAAAACTCCAGTCTGAACCAGAATCCAGCTTTCTGTGAAAGAAATGTGTCATGTTTTAATAACTGAGTCACCTCTTGTCACAAGATATAGTCTGAAACATGAAACCTCCATAGAAACAGGAGGGATGTCTTACTGTAAGAAAAGGAAAAGTCTGCGGTAGATTCAAAACATCTGAATCTACCGCAAAAACAACCAGCCAATCTGCAGACTGCTCTGGACTAAAAACATACACCCACTGGTTGATTTGATTCTCAAAGAAAACTTTGTATTTATAATTCAGGCCAGTAAAAAATGAAAACCATCTTGCCAAGACACATTAAAGACTCTCCTGGAAGTCATTATCTGTTACCAGAAGGGACTGTCATGTAAAAGTTCTTCTGTGATATTAAAGATTCAATATAATCAGTTTAAAACAGCAATACTACAAACTAATGTTCACGTGTCAGTCAAGACCTACAGCAGTTCCAGTTAGCTCAGTTTAATGAGTTTAACAACTACTTTAATGCATGCAAGTGTTTATAACAACAAAATAATCTATTATAGATCAGATTATTAATTATCTTCATCTTTCAAACTGTTGCCACCTGCCATCCAAGTGCACAGGTGCATTATATTATGTTATGGATCACCGCTATACTATAACCATGTTGTGCCTCCTGCTGGCCTGAAGAGCACAAATATATTCTAACTTTGCTAGGTAGCTAAATAATTGGTAAGTAAATAAATACAATAAATGTCAAATCTGCAATAAAAACAAATTAAAATTGTAATCATTTAATAGAATTTGGGGAGAGGTTGTCATTTAAAAATGAACTATGCAGACTTGATAAGCATTATCTGCTCATCTTTTGATAAATTAAATGGAAATGGACTTTAAATGTAACTTTAAAAGCATGGCTTTAAGTTGACTTTCAACATGGAGATATAGTGTGTAAAAAAGGAATTACAAAATGGAAAAGGCTGTTTAAAAAGTGTCTGATAATAAACCCCACTGTGCAAGATGAGGGTTTGTCCTTGTTTGTTTTTTAGAAAAGACCATATGCTCCTATAATAATGATATATAAATAATAATTATTTAATATAATAAAACAGGTTAAAAGGTACGTGTGTTTCTGTAAACTCCTTAATGTATGACTTAATGCTTTAGTTCTTGCTCGTACTTTAATGATAATGGTGAGGATGTCAAACTGAGGAAAGCCCCTCTGAGAAACTGGTCTCTCATCATGCAGCTCTCAGTACAGCTTGTTCACTAATGGAGCTCTGGCTGCACGCCTGGATCGATCACAACACTATAATGCTGAAGAATTCCTGATTTCAACAAATCAAGACCGGTCCTCCAGTTTACCGATGTAGGCTGACACTCCATCTCGTCTGGATGTACGAGGGCTGCTTAATCACGCTGGTGTTGGTGTTGGAGGTGGGGGGGCAGGTGCATGTGAGGCTCACAGTGCAGGGTGAACAGAAAAAACAGTGAATCACCGAGATAAATCAGAGCATCTCTGCCACTAAATCAGCTCCCCTCTGAGAGGAGAAGGCTGCATGTTGATGACTTTATGATGGATGGCTGATTCAGGATCCATCAGATCTGGTGATGGATCACAGCAAAATGGAGCAGGACGTTAGCCAGGCTAGAAACTGTCGGCTCAGGGGTTTGACGGGAAGCATCCTCATGCAGAAAGAAACATGCTGATGTGGTTTATGTATATGAACTCAGGGTTCAGTGGAGCATTTCTTTATTTGCTTTGGATGATGTTTCATATTTCTTTTCCACAAATATCTTTAAAATTGAGTAAAATGGAAGTAGGATGGATGTGACTGTAAATATGCTGGAAGTTGTTTATTTCACGAGTTCCAACCTGATTTACAAGTTTGAGACAGATAGTGGAAGGACAAAACACTTATAATCTATCAAACCACACTTTCCCTAGCTGAAGGTTTTATTTGTCAAGATTAACTACTTTTTAAGGCTGAATGAAATCTCCTCAATTTGAAATTATGAAATTAGCATGCAAATAAGCAAGATAGTTTAGAAATAGATCAATATTAGCAGATTTCATGCAAAATTCAATTTTACCTTACATAAGGCACTTATCACTTAACAAGCTCTAGTATTATATGGCACAAACCACATCTGTCTTAATTATTGCAACTTAAAATGCCTTCAGTTCAGTACAAAACACTTTTCAGCTTAAACACTTTGTATCCTTTAGGTAGTGATGCCTTCGTACCGGGCAAGTACAGATAACTTAGTTTCTCCAGAAATGCATACAGGTAAGTAACATT
>JBAJHX010000031.1:7905883-7921153 GCA_037176925.1 Amniataba percoides | reverse complement strand
ATTGCAGTGTAAGCACTAAATAATGTCGCCGCGTATGGACTGTCTTTGTTAAAGCAGTGACTCTCAGCAAAGATGGGCCAGCAGTTCTTGTTCCCTCATGGGAAGATTGGCAGGAGTCAGGAAATGAGGACTGAATTGAGAGCACTTACAGTGAGTGAGTGCATTTGGCAGAGCTACAGCCACCATCTCTTTCACCCTCGGATAATTTCAAATTTCACCAAGGTGGCCTCCCAGGCTGTGTATTTTGCAGAGTCATGACAAAGACGAGTCTGATGTAAGCTAATAAACAGTGACTTCCCTGATACTGCTGCTACAGTGATTTAAACACTTGCGTTTCACCATTCAAGCTAGATTAAGTACTCATTCCCTTGTTCCCCACGTCTGGTGGTTTAGAGACATATGATTCAAATGTCAAGCAGCTCTCTCCACTTCACAGTGACATATTTAAAGGCACAGTTTGGCATTTTGGTAAATATGCTCTGTCTTTGCCAAGAGTTGGATGACAAGATTAATGCCATTCGCACATTAATTCTGTGAGTTTAGTTTAGCATAAAGAGCTAAAACAGGCGTTAACAGTGACCCTGGATCGTCCATATGGAAGTCCAGCAACCAGCACCTCTAATAATAATATCTCTTAACCCCACTAAAGAAAAGAAAATCTAGTTTTTGCAGTACGGTTTTTGTACAGGTTAAACAAATGCAACATAACATGAGCTTGAAGTGCTCGTAGGTGGATTTTATGGATTTGATGGAGCAAGTCCAGCCTTCTCCCACAGTCTTCATTGTCTGATCTAAGTGGCTTAACCGACTGCTGCCATTAATTTGTATTTACAGTACGAACATGAGAGTGATATCAATCTTCTCCTCTAATTAAAAAAAATGTAATCCTGATAACTCAGATAGACCTTGATGGACTTCAGACCTTGGACAGGGCAATCATTTCTGTCTTGCTGTCTGCTTTTGAGTAACGAGGCTCCTTTCTGTGCCTCTTCACTCAAAAGCATTACAAGGTGTAGATTGGGCCAAAGATCTATATGTTCCATAAAAATGAGCCGTGATACAGATCTCAAAAATGGCAGCCTCAGTTCTAAGCAGGTTGTATTTCTGAGACATCACATCCTCCCTGCACTGGAGATGAATGGACCGTAGTAGAGGGCCATTTGCATAACCGTGACAGAGTAATGCTGCTGACGGCAGCGAAAACACTGACAGATGGGTTTAATTCCATTATGTGAGCTACTGTGTGAGGACGGAGTAGCAGCCGACCTGCAGCAGAGCGCGCGGACCTTTTACGTTCACGGCACCTGGCCTGACTGCAAAATGACGGAGAGCTGCAGATGAAGATGACAGACAGGTAACCAGTCGAAGAGAGAGGCATCACGGGTCAAGAGGTCGTTGTGGCAGATTACATCCCTCAAGGCCACCGACTGAGTGGTTTGTCAGTTATATGGCGGCTATAGTCATTACATGAAGTAACTGTGGTTCGTCATCAAGGTCAGCTGGATGTATGCAGTGCTAGAGAGATTATTACACGTAACAGAACACTTTAGTGATGAAGGTTTTCTACTTTAAATACAGTCATGTGGCTGAAAGCTTTTATACATATATTTAGCCATTTAAGACAGTACAGTGTGTAAATGAAATCAGAACTAAAGCTTCAAAGTAAAATGTAACTGATTACTTTATAAATAAATTATTTACTAAAGCTTCAAAGGTCAGTTGTAAGGCATTTAATAGAGATTGTGACTAATCCCATTGACTGATAAAACCATATATTCATTTACCTTCTAGAAAAGAGCTGCTTAGAATCTAAACTAAAGTCCCTTTATAAAGAGAATATTTAGCCTTTAATAATTGTTTATCATCGTTATTATTAAATAGAGAGGAAATAATGGACCTAATGAAATAATCCCTCACAATTAGTTTTATCAATGGTTTATAATTGATCTTTTAAGCATCAGTTAGTTATTGACTAACCATTAATAACCTTTCTTCAATGACTTTTTAGATTACCCCCTTTTTGCAGCCTGTTCATCACCAACAAGCTTCAGCAACCTTGTTCCTTAGAAATTATGGTTAGAAATGACTCATTTGTTTTGCGATGAAAACCATCAATACCAATATTTCTGAGGAAGTTTTTGTACCTCATGCAAAAGGAGGATGGGGTGAACAAAGTGCAGTGAGACTGGAGTTTGTATCCTGAAAAAGTGATTTAGGCAACAGAAGCACTTTGGTTAAGATCAAGTTTTCACCCACATATTAATAAAGTAACATAAACCACCAAGAGCTGTGAGTGCTGAAACATAAGCATCATGCTTAGTTTAATCATGCTTTTGATATGAAAAACCCCAGTGAGAATGAGTGTGTATAGTATGAATAGTCTGGTTGAATTAGTACATAATAGTGGTACAGATTCGGGACACCTCAGTGTGATGTGACCGATGAAATGAGTTTAGTGGAGAGAGGATGGATGTTAACCCATCATGTCTGTCTGTGTTTGTTTCTTTTTCTGCAAGCAGTGCCTTTCTGTCCCTTTGTTGAAGAAGGCTGGTGATGTGTCCGTCTTTGCCATAACGGTTTTGATGGACGGAAAAGTTCAGACAGGCTGAACCAATGACCTCCGGCAGGCTTCCCTAACAGAAACTGATTGAGATGGACACAAACGCTGTCCATCCAATTTCTCCCCATTCTGTGACACATCAGACACCATCAAAATATCTTTCAAACCTGAAAACTCTTTATCATATCTAAAAGACATTTAGTGTTACTCTCACAGCATTTTATTGTTGAAAAATCTTAAATTCAACAACATTTGATTCACTTTTTTTTCCAACTGTAGAGAGGAAAGAGCCTAGATGGTTGAAGGTGTGTCGTGTGTGCAGTCACTTTATGAGTACAGCACACATCACTGTGGCCTGTGTTTCCTCCTGTGTACTTACTCGCAGAGTGACATTGACCTGCAGCCTCACAGGTCACGCCCAGAAAATGAGAAACCTTTATCGCTGAGCGGTCAAACATAAATAATCTTAACGTACATTTCTGCTTTGCATCAGATTTAACCTCGAGCCTGCCTGAGAAGAGCCATCGATCCCCTCATTTGTCTTCCAGACATTTAGTGACATTGATCCAGGATTTTTGCCCTCGTCTCCATCGCTCCACACCAGTCTGCCTGGTAATGTCTTCATCGTCTCCTCTATCCCTAACCTATTTTACTGCGCTCTTGTAGCTGGGTTTCTAATGGGACCCTATTAGCAGGCTCTCCGCCCAGGGAGGACATTTGATCCTCACTGTAAACCTCCAATGCTTTGTCACCAGCCCCGGAGCAGAAAGGACCCTCTGAGGACCTTGAACACACCGCACTCAGTTACATTTCACGGCAAACACTCATAATGTGGACACCATGTCAATAATGAGCAGTCATACTTAAAGACCCACAACCGTGTGCATGCAGGAATGACACAGTTGAAGAAAATGTCATATCCCCATCTCGTTATAATCTTATATTACAAAATTAAACATTAACATGTGTCTCTTTAATTGAAATCTCAGCTTGCCTAAAACATTTAAAACAAAAGTAGTCAGAAACTATCACTATGTTCTGACAGTATATGAGTACAGAGAGACCGATAATCTGTGAAAAAAATCCACCTGCTCCATTTGACAAGAATCTACCATATCGGCTTCAAAACAGCCAGAACAGAGTTTCTGAGGCCGCGTCACCAAAGAGAAAATACACAAAAGACAAGTAAATGAAGAGAAGCGAGCTAAAAAGACAGAATTAGACTGAGCATGGAGCATAAGGGAGCTGGAGGTCTTTTCTAAATCCCACCTGCTGTCACTTTAAGGACTGTTTTGGGGGAAAAAGAAAAGAGGGAGAGTTGTGTGTTTGTACTTTTTGCAGAAGGCAGAATGGTGAATGGATCAACAATACTGTCACGGATCAACTAGTCACTAAAAGGAGCATGTCAGTTTACACAATACACCTGATCTTTGCGGATATTAGTGATTAAACATTATCAGACTGTTCATACTACATCATAGCATAAAAATAAATAAAAAATAAATTTATTGTTTAATATCAATCAAGTTCACTAATATTAAATCATCTGCTTTGGATACTCTTAATAATTTTAATAGGACAATAACTAATAATCTGTATGAAGGGTGTTATTCTCTCAAGTAAAAATATTAATGTTGCTGGGAGGACCTAAATTTTCTAAAATGAAATCTAAGAATTATTCCCCTTCATGTTAAAAGCACCATCAGGAAACCTGATACTGATATTGAAACAGATACAAGATGTGGTTCACATGTCTGTGTTTCCTTCAGGATGAGCTTTAATAACATTAATTTTTCATCAGGTCATAATCTGAATGGTCATACACCTACAAATACACTAGTTGGTTTATGACCCGTAAAACTGAATAACAGTCCTTTTAGCTGCAGCTGTACTTCAGTGTTTAAAGTAAATGCCTCACAATGCTTAAAATGGTGACGAGGGTGATACTAAAGTTCAGCATCTTAACATTTTCATTCAGCTCAAAGCACCACCGTCACTGAACGCAGGCTCACTGAGCAGATAGAGCGGCTGTACACTCTCAGTTTCAGGGCACCACAAAATTGGTGATTATATTTTATGAGATATAAGACATTAAGATATTTTATATTATAATATCTGGGTGGCTAAAGATGTAACTATGAGCACTAACTCTGCATGTTTGGAACAGACAGTGATAATGACTACATTTCCATTTCTGCGGTAAACTTTTCCTTTGAGAGCCTTTGGTATCATTAAATCCAGAGACCACATGAAGCAGTGAATTGAGAGGATTTTCCTTTGCTTTGCTCCTGAGTCAAGAAGTATTTCTCTGTATGTGTATAACTCTACAGGAGCAGGGAAGTAAATGAGGGTTGTCAGGGTCCGAACTGTCAGTGATTGGTGGGAGACAAAAGCAGGGTCACTTTGTCCTTCATGATCCCGGGTCAATACGCCTTGCATCTCATCTCCTGAGGGCAGCAGGCCACGTTTCCCTTTACTGAGCACGCTCTTTAAATGGCTGAGTTATGTCACCAGTGATCAATGCCAAATTTCACCACACCCTCGTGACTGAAGACGAGTTGGCTTTCCAGCCCCTTAATCTGAAAATGATGGGCCTGTGGAGCCTGTCTAGCAAACTGTATCAGACCTATGAATACAGTATTATACATTTACTTTTTATTGTGATCAATCCTTCTTGCTTTGTAGATACAGATGTTAGTCTAATGACAGCAAAGATTTTAAGATGAGAAGACAGGAGGTAAGATGACAAATGGAAACTATTGGAAACTAATGGAAAATATTTTCAGCTAAGTTCATCTTAATACAAATAGACACCAATAAATTTTCTATTTATCTACACAGGAGGGAACTATCCTGCAACATCCTGAACCATTGCCTCCACCTGCTGGATCATTAATGCCTTGCAATGACACACCGACCATGTAGTGACTGACAAATGAAACACACACTCCTCCGAACAGTAGAGATTTTAATAAACTTTTCAATTCACAAGTCATATTGCAGCTGACGTGATTAGTTTTTATATTACCAAAAATCATTGCAAAATGCATTATCATAAATATATGGCAATCTCATATATACTTTTTTGTACATAATTATTTCAAAAAGGTCCCTTAGTTGTAAAAATAATTGTATAACCAACCTTTAAGTCTGGTGAAAATCTGCAAAATTTCAGCATAGTATTTTCCTAAGAAAAAGATTTTAAATACAAGCTCTTACTCTATATTTATTTAAAAGGGCTGCTAATATAAAGTGAAAGGTTGCTTTGATCTTGATGTTTTATTGCTGAACAGGCATCCTGATTATCTTATGAAATATCATATAGTCCATGTTATGAAAAAGTATATTTTGACATATTCAATTAAATAAAGGATATAAAAGTCAATATTGGCAAAAAGCAGAAGCACACAATATAAGTGCATTTACAAAAAATAAACTTCCTCTGAATATTTAAAAGATACAAACTGTATGAAAACGTGGAGTGTGGCTGCTTGGCTGATGGATAACGGTCACGTAAAGCCAGCGTCAGCCGGGGAAGGAGTGTGAAGGTTAAGAGGAAGATTATTCTGCTCTCCATGAGGCAGTTTATCTATTTTTCACCCCCCAACCACCCCTCTGATTCGACCTCTACCTGCTGTTTACCCACCGATCCATCTTCTCATTGATTTCTCTACTCGCTCTGTCCCTCAGTGCCAGTCTTCATCGTCGTCATCCTCTCCCTCAGACGAGTCTTCCTGGCTGCTGAGGTCCGCCTGCTCTGTCACTCCGTTTCCATTTCCTCCCTGATGGGCCGCCGCTGCTGCAGCCGCTGCCACCTTCCTGGCCCGAGCTTCGGCCGCCGCCTGCTCCTCCTCCTCTTTCTGACGCAGCGCTGCCGCCTTTTTCTCCTGCTCCGCGTGACTCTTCATGTGGGCACTTCGGCTCTTGACTTTATAAAACACCCTTCAGAACAGGAGGAAAATTATGCAACATTACACAGAATAGCAGCTTGGAGAAAAAGTCAACTGAACCTGATTTTAAGGCATATTTGCATAAACCCCTGTAAATAATGACTCATGCCTTAAACTACTGAGCTCTGCAGGCCTGTTCGGGGTCATTGGAGTCTAAAGCCTATCCCAGCATGCATCAGTTGTGCAGTCACTAATCAAAGTCCACATGGAGATGAAAACAAAAAAAATATATTCTGTTTATTTTAGATTTTCTTTATTTTAGATTTATTTCTACAACTCACTGACAAATCGCTGTGGCTGCAGATCTTACAAACATTGGTGTGACTGTAAAGACAAGTCTTTCATAAAAACAAAGAAAATCTCTGATGGTTTGGCCGTACCTGCCACATTTCTTGCATGGAAACACCGCGTCAGGATCCGGCGGGGGCTTCGCTGGCACTTTGGTCTTCTTCACCGCAGGCTCGGTCCGATGCCGGTGAGGTGCTGACACGTGGTGAGCCTCCTTATTCACAGTGTCAGGCTCTTTGATCATCACCATTGTTCCTGCCTGGAGCGTCAAAGAGGGACAAGAGGTTAGACTTTTTTTTTTTTATGTAAAGCATCAGAAGCGAGGCTCTGCTAGGTTTCTGACTTTACAAACTCTGATTGAACAGAAAGTCGACTAACTGCAGATGTTAGATTATGAAGTGAAATATTTACATAGTCATGCGCCTGTAGTGACTGAACAACCCTCGCCTGGTGGCTGCTCTCGTCGCTCAGGTTGAAAGACACTTCCTTCTTGTCTTCTCCACATGGCAATTTTGGTTGCTGTGAACTCTGTTGAAGTGAATCACACCAGAAAAATACAACATCACTGCACAAAAAATTAGAAACCTTTAAAATTCTTAGTTTAAAAAACAACTTGAAAGTTGTCTCACAATTCACAATTTTCTTGTAGTGTAGCTCACTTTATGAAAATATCACTCAGCACACACATTATGGCATGGACTGTGACTTTAACACATTAAATCAGTTTGGCACATTTGAAGTTGACTGCACTCCACCTTTACATCCACCACAGCCTCTGCGCTCTTCTCCACTGGTGAGTCTGGAGGGCCAAAGGTCAAAACTCCGTTGCGACCAATCTTCACCTGTTTCTTGTATGTGTAGTAAAATTCTACACACTGAGCCACAGTCTTTGTCCGCACCTTTAAAAAAAAATCATTCCAGAACAAAGAGCTTTTCTGTCATTAACAAACCTTTTCCACTGTGATGGTGTGATGTGGGACACATCTTAAAACATGTATCGGTAGCATCTGTATATTGATGACAAATCATTGTTTATGAACTATGCGAATGAGAGCAAGCAGAACATGAGTGGCAGCCTCCGTCTCCTACCAGTGCCATTGTTACTGTTCCTCTAAATTAAGACAATATTTCCCATAAATCCAGTTACTTCCTGTCACGAAGAGGGTGTGGTTTGTTTAGTCTAACTTTCATGTTTGCAAAATGACATTTTCCATTGCATCTGAATCTGGTTTCATGTTATAAAAGCAGTAACAGGCCAGTAACAGCTGGACATCTGGACATGGATGGTCTTGTTTGAACTACACTACTACTGCCTCAAAATGAACATGTTGGTGAGTTATCAGTGTGGAAGTGGTGGTGATTAAGTCAGTATTAATATGTATTTTTTTATTTCTATATATGCACACTGAATCATACTCGTTCATGCTGCAGGGTCAAATAAACGAGCATACCAATTTCTGCACCATAAAGAAGTCCTTCCTGTAGGCTGAGATCCCCTTATTGAAGTAGCGCTTCTCTTCTGCAGTCCAGCAGTCAGAGCCTGCAAGTAAATCAAATGCAGAGCAGATTTTATTCTGTACTCACAAGAGGGACTGAGAAAATATTTAAAAAGAGGTAAGAAATCAGAGAAAAGGTCTCAAGGTGGAAGATTATTTTCCTGTGATAACAATACTCACCTGAGTAGTGATAACTTTTCAGGTGATGCCCTTCGGAGAAAACTGGGTCCTGATGCATTAAACGTCCCAGCATTTCCTTAAATCAAAATGATTGATCACTGAGCAAAGTTCCTCATTTGAATGCTTCAACAGCAAATCATTATTTATCAATTTGAACAGTAAAAAGTGCAAAGTTACACTAAAAATAAAGTTGTATTTTAAAAATGTTTGTTAACAAACACACTAACATACAATGTGGTTTAATTAAAAAGTTGTCCCGCAAACCAAAACACCTCAAGTTGAGTGAGTCATTATGAGTCACCATACTCACAAGGAAATCACCTCCACATTCATGTAAACAGTGTAAAACCAGCTCCTGGTTGGTTCCTCCGCCTCTGAGCACACTGGAACAAGCCATCATCATCAAATCCTCCACTGAAAATAAGTTTAATAAGAATTAGCGGGGAGGGGGTGATGAGAGATAAAGGAAGAGAGAAACAAGTCCGTGGGTGATCAGAAATGTGAGATACTAACTCCTCTCTTGATCGCCCTGTTTGAGTTGGGAGTCATCCACTGGGAGCCAAACCAGGTCGGCCTTGTGCTGGTCAGTCTGGGAGGAAATCTGATCTTGCAAATCGGGAATTTCTGCCTGGTACTGCAGCCCAATGTTGATACGCCTGGACAAGTAAAAACAGGGCACACACAAAAGTTCAGAACTGTGGAGATCTGAGTAACTGTTCGATAACCTGAGAGGCCTGTTTAGGTGGTTGCACGTACGGTTCGAGGCTGACAGGTGTGGCATCAGAGATCAAGGGCAGAACAGGAGGTGTGATTTCTGAACTTGCTGAAAACGCAAAAGAGATGTTGTTGTTAAACGGTATCTGAGATCACCTCATTAGCAGAATTTTGTATAAAAGGAACGACTCCAGGAGACTTACTGGAGCGCAGCAGGCTGCGTGTGGCAGATTTTGGTGTAGCTGGTGGTGGCGGCAGGATTTGGTTGCTCGCCATGTTGGTCAGGAAGGTGGAGAAGTAGAGTCCTGTGCCCTCGCGTACGGGAGACAGGATGGGTGGAGGCGTGTAGGGGGGCAAGGACAGGGGGTTGTCCGGCAGGCGGACGGGAGAGCGCAGATTGCTCTGGTAGGAAGTGATGCTGGAATAAAGGGATGGAGGGATGAAGGTGGAGGGTTTGTGTGGAGGGATGATGAGCGGCTCAGGACGAGGTCGGCGCTTAAATTTGGATTTTCCATCCTCGTCCAGCCTTGGATCGTTTTCCCCGTCCTGGACAGAGGAAAGATGGAGGTGCATTTTAGAGTTTTTCTTTGGCAAACATGATTAAGGATTCTTTAGTTTAGATCAAGCAGACCAATTACAAGTGAACCTGAGCAAGACATAATTAAAGATAATTGCTGTCATCTACTTCAATAATAAATTTATAATAAGTTTAAGTGTCTCAGTTTCAGATACTGCAGAGTAATGAGACACCTCCAAGTCTTCATCAAAATTACAATATTTATTTGTGCACAGCCAGTTGGCAGTAATAATTACTGACTGACTTCTTTATTAAAGAAGATACTCCAGTCACTCTTCTTATGTGTTTATTTGCCATAACATCAACATGGACCTTTCCCACACTGGATTGGACCAGAGCAACATTAAAAGACCTAAAAATCTTGCGGCATTTCTTTCCCCATCCCCCTTCCCAAGGTTACTTTCCTAATAAGAATGACATAAGTAGGACATTGTGCACTTGATGAAATCATGCCTCATTGTGATCTTACACGCCCAGTTATGTTAATGTAGCTCAGGATTTTGGAGGGTTAGTGAGTCATGTCATTATCTAAACCACGCCACAGGCACTGCAGGCTGGTCCGAGCGGCAGCGGATGTTTTTCCGGGTTTCTGTGAAGCCACGTGTGCTCACAATAACTTGAACTTCGAGGTTGCTCAACCTGTATTTCAAGGGGGTCTTGAAGTAGTTGTGTAATGTCATCCCAGTCTGAATAAACATCTATAAACAAGGTTTTTGGAAATGATTTATTTTGGCATGTGCAAGCTGACAAATGGCCAATTAGCTTAGCTTAGCATAAAGGCTGCAAACAGGGAAACTGCTAGTCCGGCTTTGTCCAGCCAAGAAACAAATATAAATCAACAAATGAGGGTATTTTGAAAAATCTTAAACTATTTCTTGAAGAATCAACAAACAATGACTAATTCACAAAATATGATATTTCAAAGTAAAATGGTGTACTGACTTTCTTTTTTACTTTTAATTGAAGTTGGAATGGAATATACTTGAATTGTGTCAAACGTCAGCTCCTTAGACTACTAACCTGGCCGAAACTCTCAGTCATGGAGTTTCTGAGTGATCGCCGACGAGCCACAATGACGGAGGGTTTGCGATCAGACTGCCCAGCAGGCCGCTCACCCGGGCCGGGTCGCCCCTGAGCCCAGCCGCCCTGAGGATCAGTCTGACTCTTGTGCACTGGCACAGACACGGGGATAACCAGAGGCACCATTGTAGCCTGTCTGCCGGAGCCGTCTTCCTGCTGAGGCCGAAAAGCAGCGAGGCGGGAAAATCAGGAAAGATTGAGGGGAAAAAAGAAAGTAACAAGGAGATTGGAGAAGCAGCAGAGAAAATGGAAAAGAAATATAAAGAGGGAAATGGTGTGGGTAAATGTGATAATCACAAAAAGGCTTTTTTAAAAATCAATTTGTACTAAATGAACTCATTTTCTTGCTTAATGAAAATATACATTGCACTTTCTAACAAGAGATATAGGAGTATATATTATTATATTCGTTCAGTTATTAGCTTATTATTTTGGTCTATGAAATTAAAAAAAAAAAAAACATATCTTCAAAGATTTACCCAAAGATTCTCAATTTAGAAAATTGAGAAAAATGTCAAACTTAACTATTCAGAAAAACTGAGAAATACTTGAGACTATTGTGGATAAGCAAAATTGTTGCACTTTCATTTCCAGTCAGCAGATTGATCGATTAACTGATCTCTAATGAACATAAATAGCTCTTTAGTGGCCATTTTTTTTAAATGACACATTTACTAAGGAAAAAGTGATGATTAAACTTTTACTCCCCCTTTTTCAAACTGTTGCTTTCTTACTACATATTTCCATAGTATTCAGGATTACACATGACTGCCTGGTATTTCTGGTCAAGCTGATAAAATTTCCAGCAAACCTAAATTTTCCAAGAGGCGGTGAAACATATAAATCAATTTGATGATTCATACGTCAGGCAAATGGAAGAACCAGAGTTAAGACATTTGAATCTTATCTCCTAACACAGAAAAGTGCTCCTTATTTACCACGACACAACAGCTCTTGGCTGTGAATAGCGATATTAAACCTGTTTGGTGTGTGTCGGGGAGTTTAGGAGTGTAGCTGCGCAGGTTGACAGCTCGGCCCCTCCCTGGCTCTGCTGAATGACTGAGAACGAGCCTGAGGAATGTGGAGGTGTGCAGACATGCAGCTCCTCCAACTGTACATGCAGCGTGCGCACTCTGCACAAAACGACGAGCCTGATAACCCCCCCCGAGGGTAGAAACTAAACGTCCCTGTGCTGATGGGAGGGGGAACAGGGAAACAAAACTCAATTTAACTCATTTTTGTGCTTAGTGTCTGTTTACCGAAGCTGCTGCAGAGTAAGTGCAGAAGCCAGTTCCAATGGGTGTGCCACTTAGAATGTAAATATTATAAATCCTGAACAACAAGGTTAAAGGTATCACTTCTCTAACAGCGACTCAATGAGAGCAACAGCCTAAACCCAAAAAGGAGGAATCTTTATTTTTATTCCCAGGCTGCTCCACATTCTGGTGCATGTGTACTATGAGTGTGCACACTTTTAAAACGGCCCACTATAGCGGAGCCTCGACAGCTGCGGGAATCACGTAAACAGGCCTGAGAAGAGAGTTTTGTAAACCAGAGGGAAGTTCTGCATAGAAACAGGGTTCTTCCTCTTTGTACAGCTGCTAGTCTGCTTTGCCAAATGAGAGAATTTGCTCTTAAATGCGCAGCGTGGCTGCCCTTTCTATTATCCCTCCTGTAAACTTGGCCTAAAGCACCTATTTTAATGGCTATTTTTCTGGAAAACTGCCAGAAATAAAAAAGCTGCGTGTTAATGAGTGATTGATTTTTTTAACCTTGACCATTTTCTCCATTTCTGACGCCTTCTGGGCCAGAGTCTCCAAGTTGATCTCCTTAGATGCCCTCCTTCTCCTGCTGGTGATCTGGATGACCCCTCCTGTTGTCACCTGGCTGTCTCCTCCTCTCGCAGCCTGAGCGACTGTTACTCCGTTTTGGGACGGCAGCGGCGGCTCTTTGGAGGTTTGAGACCAGAGGTTTGTTGAAGGGGGACCCAGCGGGGACTGTCCGTCTCTGGAAAGGCGACGTGAGCGCCGAGGTGCTGCCGCCGGTGCATCTGAAGGTCCTGTGGGATTCGTGGAGACCTTCTCGGGGCACGGGTCGGCTGCAGAGGACACGTCGAGGGTTTGGGCCTCTGGTTTCTGCTGCAGCTCCACAGACTGGACCTCTTGCTTTTTAGGCATGCCATCAGGTGGACAAGTCTCCGGAGACTGATAATTCACAAAGTTTTGGGTTTGTTGCTGTTTTGGTTGCACCTGTACTTGTGCTGGTTCCTGCTGTGGCACATTTTGCTGTTGAATCTGCTGCTGCTGCATTTGTTGAATTTGTTGCTGTCGCTCCTGGAGCTGCTGCTGGTGATACTGTTGCTGCATTTGCTGCAGCTGTTGCTGTTGCATTTGATGCTGTTGGATTTGGTGTTGCTGCATGTGCTGCTGCTGCTGTTGCAGCTGAAGTTGATGCTGCTGGTGCAACTGCTGCTGCTGTTGCTGCTGCTGGTGATGGCGATGCATTTGTTGCTGCTGCATCTGATGGAGCAGGTGCTGCTGTTGGGTTTTTGGTTGCCCGCCGTACGCCAGGCCCGGCACTCCCTTGTTGCCTGGAAAAACAGAGTAATAACCGGATGAAAACTGTTGCTTGCTGGGCCTGAATGTGGCCTGGAAGGGCTGCAGCATGGGCCCCTGCATGGTGTGAGAGGGCATGTGGGGCTGACCTTGGAGCTCCACACCTTTGTGAGTGTGCGGATAGGCCTGCAGCTGAGCCTGGTGCATGGCAGCCGCAGCGTGCTGCTCCCACTCCAGCCCTCGGCCCTGAGCTTGAGCCTGGGTCGTATCTCTGTACGCCTCCACGGGTCCTGGCAGCTGATTTTCTCCCACCATAGGCAGAGCCTCGTGGACTCCTTTGTGGAACGCCATCGGACCCCTGACATTCACCCCACTCATGTAGGAGCCAAAGTTCTGCCCCCAGGCTGGCACAGGAGCTTCCTGAGACCAGCCGGGGGCCTGGATCGAATCCTGGTGCATCCACTTTACTGGAGCAGCCTGCTGATAGTGCGGCAGAGTTTGGGGCCCTTTCTCTGGGTTATAACCGCCGGAGCCGCTGGCAGAGTCGCTGTGGCTCGACTCCAGAGCCGGAGGTCCCATCCCATAGTAAACCTCACCTGAATGCTGCACAGGCTCTTTCATGGCTGCAGCCCGATGCTTGCCACTCTTGTCAGCATTAACTTGAGGAGGAAGACTCATAGTAATATTAGATGGTAAATGTTGGAGTCAGAGCTCTCAAACCCAACTTCTGAGTGTGCAAAACGCCCGGACGTGTGGCCTCTGAAGTGTGCCCTCACTGCCTGAAGAACTCTTTGTTTAATTGTGCACACGGAGGTATTTGGGAGGAAATATAAATCCCAAAGGGAAGTGTAGGGTGGGGAGCACGCAAACCTCCTTCCACAATCAAATCTGAAGTTTGCTGTCCATTCCTCTCACCCTCCTCTCTGTGGAGCCGGACCCTGTGAGAGAAAAAGGAAGGTGGGGGGTGTTAGACACTTTCTTTTTCTCTACAGACATGCACACAAAGTTTTCACTCGTCTTTCGCTCGCCTGCAGCAAAAAGGAAACCGAGGCCTACACAGCAAACGGCCCAGACACAGAGGTGGAAACGAGTCCGGCCGTGTGCGGAGCGCAGGGCCGGAGCAGCTCGAGCCTACATGTCGATAATTACGTCCAGGTGCGTGCAGGAGGACGCTTTAAGAAGTTTTGAAGGCAGCAGCGACACGGAGACGCTCGGTGCGGCTGCCATTTGGCACAACAAGAAATACAGGAAACGGAGGGACTCGTGCAATCACCCGAGCGATAGCCAGTGATGTTATGTTGCAAAAAACAAAAAGAGCAACAAGGAAGCGTGTGACGGTGTGAGCTCTGCGGAGCCAGCCTGCAGATTAGTGATCAGAGAGTGAAACGCGGCGTTTGTACCTCGTCAGTGCTGCACAGGACGCTGCTCCGAGGAGACGCCGTGCTCTCGATCAGAGTCGTCTGCACGCAGCTCCATGTCGGGATTGTGCGCAGCAAATGTCACAACTCTCTGACAACTTTCCCCGGAGTTTCACAGCGCGCAATATGGCGAGCAGACGGCTTTACGATCCCGCAGAGACATAATCCAAAGTCCGGAGAGGCCGAGGAGGCGCGCCTTTGCAGTGTTGCACAGCGTATCCGCGAAGCCGTGCACTTCAGGAAAACATGTCCACAACTTTCTCCCCGCATCAGCGAGTGAGCCGCACACGACACGGCAGCGAGTGCGGCAACTCCGCCGTGCAGCGGCCTGCTCCGGGATTTCCGCCGATCTGCACGCTGCGCCGCGGAGCTGCGGCCGGTCCGCTCCGCTTTCGGTCAATCCAGGACGTGTGAGACGCAGCGAAACTGCGCACACACGCAGACAGTTGCGC
>JBAJHX010000031.1:7884846-7905783 GCA_037176925.1 Amniataba percoides | reverse complement strand
GCCGGTCCGCTCCGCTTTCGGTCAATCCAGGACGTGTGAGACGCAGCGAAACTGCGCACACACGCAGACAGTTGCGCCGCCTCACCCCAAAACAGCTCAACTCACATCCTGTTATCCAATCCGAGCGCCTGGCCACGCCCACCAACGACGCCGGGTGCGTTCGTTTCGCTGCAGCGGCCGTCCCGGAAAGCGGAGTCTCCGTCAGGCACCACCGCACGGAAATAGTTTGTTGTGTAAAACCAGGGCCGTGGAGAGGATTTTCGAGGTCGAGCAGCCCTCCACAAGAGATAGTTCACCAGACCTTAAATGCGATATAACTCCGTGTTTAATTTGACTGTCAGTATAATCTTTTTATTAAACATTTGACTGCCTTAACAGCACACTTTGCTTTACATTAAAAGCAGAGATGTCACTTCTTCCACTGATAAATTCTCATGGGAAAAAAGCTTGCATTTATTTACTCAGACATTTTCACTTCTCTGGGCTTAAAAACAGTCCAAATATGTGGATAAAAGTAAAGTTTTGAGATTTGTAACGTCATACTTCTGCTTCACTACATTTAAGGAAATCTCATTTTTCACTCCACTGCACTAATCTATAAGTTAAACTGTTAAAAGTTGATTGAAGGTGGTTTGTTGGTTTGAGACGTGTCGAGTTTCCTTTGTGTACGAGTTATCAGCGCTCAAAGAAAGATCTAAAGAAAAGAAAAGTTTTTTTTATTTCACTAATGACCTCTTAGGTGGGAACAACTGGATTTAACTGGATGTAAAGTAGCTCAAACTTCTTCACCATCTCCAACAGCTGCAACAGTGAAATAATTTTAATAGTAATGGAGTATAATTTACATGATCATAATGGTACTCCACTTAAACTAGCAGTACATTGGATTTACAGGGATCTATTGGCAGAAATAAACAGTTATTATAATGATGTTGTGACTGTGAAAAGCTTGCAATGAGTACGGAAGTCACAGACCACCTGCTGTGAGAATAAATAGCACGACTTACAGAAAAGGAATTGCAAAACGTCGAGAGTGAGGCCCAGCAGTATTCATTTTACCAACAGTGCAGATATTTGACACAAGTGAAGAAACCTCTGTACTGACATGTGTAAGACGTATGTTTCACAGCTGAGCCTTAAATAGCCACAGAAGCAGACAGACTGGAAGACTCTGGATATCATTTACACAACGGAATAGGTATATAAGACAGGGACGCTCAGCCTACTTTATGTTCGCCAGTCTTCGGACTGGGGAGCATCATTCATGTTCACCAGTCTTTGGACTGGTAGCATCACATCATGTATGTGATGTGTGGACTTGGTTGGTAGTGCTGGAACATAATCAAATGCAGCAGCTTCATTTAGCTGATTAAAAAAATGTAAATTAAATGGTTAAAACAATTTTCTTCATGAAAGGTGAAAAGGTAGACTTTGGACAATTCTAATCAAAGACACTATTTGTCAGATTCAGTGAATATCTCTACATGGTCTACATACATAGAAAAATACACACACAGCTCTGGTTATGTAAATGGTAAAGAAACTCAGCTCAGGCTCAGACTGAGTCACACAATAAGTGAAACACTAACACTATTTTCCCTCCACAAGTTTGACTGTGAGATCATTTGTGTCATTCATGTTTATATGAACCACAAATATTTGCCTCTCCATCTGTTTTATGTGCGTGACAGTTTCATAAGGAAGTCACATGCTGACTGACTTGATCTGGTTTACACTGGTATGATGCCAAAATAATCAGATTTAGCTGTGATTTAACTTCAATACACTACTCAAAATGATGCAGCAAAAACTACAACATGATGACGAGTCACAAAAAAGTCTGAATTCTAATATCTGTCAGGTCTGTCCGCAAGATGACAAGCAAACAAGTTTAAAAATGCTTGGGGCATGAGGCAGCTGACCTCTGCACTCTGCTCCTGCTTCAATCTATTTCTCTTCACTCGTGATCGCAGCTGATTACTTTGAACTTTGTGGCCCAAACAGTGCTCAGCCCACACTTTACTGTGAAGCCCACACTGTCAGAGCCTCTCTTTCAGAGTGCCCTCTCTTCTTGGATGTGGTGGATGGATGTTGATGTGCTGCTGCTGCTGAACACTGTCAGCAGCTCAGGGATGCGGGAGTTTGCGGACCAATCAGGAGAGACTAGCGATGTGACGTCATCGCCTTCGAGAGCGAGCGAGAGGGAGAGAGAGAGAGAGCATCATTGCTCCTCAGCAGTTAGCAGGCTAGCAGGCTAATTGTAGCTAGCGCCAGCTATGGTCCATCACCACTGTCTCATTTCTGAAATAATCGACCGCTCCGAATGAGCTGGCTAGCCGAGGACAGACTGGGAGCATGGCTGTTTGGATTTTACTCTCTCAGCTGGATCGCAGCGGCGCAGCGGAGCGAGGTGAGCGGGCGGAGGGGCTTTATGCTCGGTAAACACGCTAGTTAGCTCGGTCACAGGACCACCGGAGCTGCCGCAGTGATCACCGACACCCTGCAGGATTAGCTGCCTGACGAATAATCCTCTCAAACGGCCGGTTTATGTCCACTTATGAGCCGCTGCGCCGGTCTCTGCTGTGTTTTGGCTCCGAGTCAAATGATGCTAAGCTAACCGCTATCATGCAGCAGCGATTCACTCGAGCTAACCTTTGCAGCTGTTTAAATGGACTTCTCCACATGTGTCTGCTGCGCGCACAGCGGGATGCACAGCCAGTTACGAGGGCTGGCATCCTCCCCGTGCCTTTGCACGCTCATTAGCATGCACTGATTGTGAGTGAGGAAGATGGATGTGAATATTTCAAATGTGCTGCCTGTTTTCCAGTGAGGGTCTTGCGTCACTGATGCCAGGTGCAGGCTGTAGCTGAGAGCACTCAGGATGAGTGGGGCTGGAGAGCACACAGACATCCTGTCAGTGGCAGACGTGGTGAGGGACAGATGGAAAGTGGTAAGTGAAGGATGGAAATCAGAAAAGTCCCCCACAAGATGGCACATTAAAGATGAATTTTGCCTCCACCAAAGGTTGACGATGAATGTTCCCTTCTTTCGCAGTCGAGGAAGATCGGCGGAGGCGGGTTTGGGGAGATCTACGAGGTCCTGGATCAGCTGAGCCAGGCCACCGTTGCCTTAAAGGTGGAGTCTGCTCAACAGCCCAAACAGGTGCTGAAGATGGAGGTGGCTGTGCTGAAGAAGCTTCAGGGTGAGCGATGTTTGTCAGAGACAAAGAGGCAGAAAGATTTCATTCATCTGAGGTGGTTAACCCCCAAGTCAATATGACTTATAAGATTAGTTAGGAGATAATGGCCTAGACGTAGTTACACCTATATCATTGAATGTGTGAAACTCTCTTCCCTTCTCCCATGAAGGTTAATGTGGTACCTCATTAAAACGGATGACTTTTTAATGATATAAGCAGCAGTGACTCACCACAAAACCTTTCAGAATTTGAATGAGGTGTTTACAGTATCTACAACTAATCAATGAGACTCAGTGATTGCAATAGATCACGTAATAAGTGCTTGAGTGAATGCATACTACTGCAAACAGGATGTTAAATAAACATATTTATACGTGGTATACGTTGCATGTAAATGTAAGAGTTAGTCTATTATGAACAGCAAAGCAAGCAGTGATGAACCAGTTGATGTACAAACTGTGTGTCATATTTCTGTGACAGGCAAAGACCACGTGTGTCGCTTTGTCGGCTGTGGCCGAAATGATCGTTTCAACTATGTGGTGATGGAGCTGCAGGTAGGTTTTTTTTTCACTGTTTTCAATACTACTAGTATTTTGTGCTGACAACAAGTCACCTACCCTGCATCATAAATGCAACATTAATTTCCTGCCTTAAGGGGAGGAATCTGGCGGATTTGCGCAGAACCATGACCCGAGGCACCTTCTCTGTCTCCACAACGTTGAGACTTGGCAAGCAGATTTTGGAGGCCATCGAAAGTATCCACTCCGTTGGCTTCCTGCACCGCGACATTAAACCCGTAAGTTGCACAAAAATTTGTTGTCCTTGTTTGTTTGCTAATTGGGCAACTGTATGACAGCCTGTTTTATATTTAACCTTCCTGTGTTTATTGTGTTGTTAAAACTGTAGTCTAACTTTGCGATGGGGAGACTAGCCAGCACCTGCAGATGCTGCTATATGCTTGATTTTGGTTTGGCACGTCAGTTCACCAACTCCAGTCAGGAAGTCCGACCTGTAAGTATTCTGTGTCAGTTTCCTCAAAGCATTAATTTCACTTTATTCTTAACTAAATTTAATAGTCATTCATCATCTGTGAAGCGGTTTTAAAGTACTGTGTGAAATTGTTAGAGGTTTACTCATGCATGTTTATACAAAGTGTTACATCTAGGAATATTAAGTTAAAGGCATACAAATATACACGTTACACTGCATTGCAATTTATAGATATCTTTAAGACTAAAACTGTGAATTAAGTTGTCTTTAACATAATATTTATAGATACTTTGAATTGGTATTAAGTACTTTTAATCTTGGACAAATATGTTATTTGTGTTACCTCAGCTTAGCAGTTGTGTTCCATTAAACTAAGCTTTTGTTATATTAAATCCTAATGATCTTTCAGCCTCGTCCTGTGGCAGGCTTCAGAGGAACTGTGCGCTACGCTTCAATCAATGCTCATAAAAATAAGGTGAGCATGGACCAAAATCATCTCCTCTTTATTCATATTTATTTTACCCTTGAAATTACTCACACTTCTTTATTTTAATCTGCAGGAAATGGGCCGCCATGACGACCTGTGGTCCCTTTTTTACATGCTGGTTGAGTTCATGGTCGGTCAGCTGCCCTGGAGGAAGATTAAAGATAAAGTATGTGCCTCTGTGTATCAGTCAGTGTGGATTTGTAATTTGTTTCTAAGTGCATCCAATAAAACCCTTTCCTCCTCTGTTCTTTCAGGAACAAGTAGGAAATCTAAAAGAGACATATGACCACCGCCTCATGCTTAAGCACCTTCCCTCAGAGTTTAGTACTTTCCTGGACCATATCTTGACTTTGGACTACTACACAAAGCCCGACTATCAGGTTGGCCACCTCTTTGTTTTGGCATATTTTGCATGCTCTTGTTTATTCCTCTCCAGCCAAACGCTGATGCCTGTGGTTTCTCTGTGACAGCTCCTCATGTCGGTGTTTGAGAACGCTATGAAGAGCCACAATGTGCTGGAGAATGACCCTTACGACTGGGAGAAATGTGATTCAGAGGATATGCTGACCATCACTGCCGCAGCAACCACTGCTCAGCAGCTCACTCGCCTCACGCCAGCATACTTGGGGTATTTACAGCTTGAGAAAGCTCAGTCACTACTGACCTATAGTAATCTGTTTTATTAATTGCTGTTGGCTCGTTGTTGCTGGTTCTCTTTTACTATTCAAACTACCTTCACACTCTGCTGGACATGTGTTGGAATATATAGCTGTAGCTTTTTTTAGACTAGAAACCTGCACAGTCAGAGATCCCCGAGAAATTGCTGCTCTAAATTGTGCTGTGGAAATGAGCTGCAGGGTGACCTTCCTCTCTCCTCCACAGCATGGCCAATGCTTCAGTTTTGCCGGGTGAGCTGCAGCGGGAGAACACAGAGGATGTCCTGCAAGGGGAGCGCCTCAGTGATGCTGACAACTGCCCCCCCATCCCCACACCGACCACCCCTGGTGGAGATGTATGGGAGGAGATGGACCGCAACCGAAACCATAAACACGCCCAGCCAATGATCAGGAAGGTCAGGGCAACGTAGTTTACAATGTTCTTACCTGCTGCTGTAATGTGATTGTCATGTAACTGCTTCTCTCGATGTGCAGCGAGATGTACAGACATTCAATTTAGTTAGAGACATGATAATGGCTGAGACCCCTCTAACCTCCATTACTACATCTACTCCTCATGGTTTCAAATAGAAAAGCATTCTGGGTTTCAGTTTTGTCTTTCTTTCATACTCAGGTGGTGAGTGAGGATGAACACAGTCAGAACCAGGGGAACCAGAGCCCCAACACCGGCTCTATGCAGAGTTCTCCAAGACGGGTGCGATCGGAGACCATGTTCCTGGAGCGGGCGGCGCCACTGCTCCGGAGGATGAGGCACAGTCAGAGCTTAGCCTTTGAAAAGAGGCTCGCACCTGAACCTAAACCCACCATCGAACGCTTCCTCGAGGCGTAGTTAGTAATCCATACACCAACAGCATGCAGACTTTTTGGAGGGGAAGGGGAATAACAGAAGCTCACCTTAATACTTATAATGTCTTTTTTTCCCTCAGCTTGGGCAAACAGCGACCTGTCCTTTCTCAAGTTGGGGAGAAATCCATTCCTGGGCAGCACTCACCTTCCTGCAACGAGGAACACTCTGGCACAGCGACCCCTGACCCCGAGGAGGGGGCAGCAAGCAGTGGCTTTGTTGCCGTAAACCTCAGTCCTGTGCCCCAGGAGGGAGACTCCCAGGAGTGGGTGATGCTGGAGCTGGAGCAGGGCAGCGGTTCAGGGGCGACCAAGCCTTCAGGTGAAGCCGCACAGGAGGACAAGCCTGGGACGCAGGTGCCCGCTGAGACCGAGAACCAGTCGTCTGAGCCGCAGGATGGACAATCCACAGCAGTGCCGAGCAGTCCCGTCCTGTCGCAGATGGCCATGCCCGGCACGTGGTTACTGGGCCACAGGAGGTTGCCGGGGATGCTGGGACAAATGCCCTCAGTCATGATGGGAAGACCCCAGATGGACCAGGTAGGAATGACCAAGTGTTGTGCATGAACTGAAATTAGCATCATGAATAGAAACTAATTAAACTAGTATACCAGTTGTAAACAATCCTATATTATGGTGAAATTACTTTCAGGGTCCTCATCGACAGTGTTGATGTCAGCTGCATAGAAATTAAAGGATACTTTACATCATCATTGTTGTACTTGTTATACACTCTTAATTAAAAAAACAACAAAATCTCACATAAAAATGCATGATTAAGAAATAGTAATACACAGTAAATTTATGTCATGTAAAATGAAATGTAAAACATGTTACTCATGTCGTGTGGATCATAAATAAGAAATGTCTGCAGTACACGTTCGTATGAAAAGATGACACATGGTTAGACAAGAACAGCAGTTTACAGTGCTGTGTGGCGGCTTTTACTCCCTCTCTTGAATTATGTCGTGAAGACGGGCACCAATCTTCCACTTTTTTCTGTTAATAGAGATCGCGGTCTGTTCCTCACAACTGCACTCGTCAAGGATTTACACAGGGATGGTGTACAGCAGACTCGCACTGCACCCCACAAATACACAGGGGTCCTACTAGAGGGCACCCTAACCATTCAAATGTCCCAGTGGATTATAAATTCCAGGCAATGGAATCATTAACCTTGCACCTTGTGAATGGTAGTTAAAGCTGCTGTTTAAACCGTAATAACAAGCAACTGAGTTAGAAATCGTGTTCATGCTAGCTTCCGACTTTCTGATTGTGAGGCATTAATATCAGGAATGTCTAACACTAATGGTAGGTATAAAGAAATACAGACATTGGATTTCAACAGACGGTTGGTACAGTGACTATAAATGCGCCAACACTGGCAGTTAAATCAAGACTATAATGAATATTAACAGTAATACGATTGATTCAGCTCATTTTTATAGGGACTTTGCATACTACATTTGCTTGGTTGTGTGGTTCATGTGGTAACAAACTGCTGCAAATATGCTACACGGTGCTGATTGAATATGTGTTCAGTTGCCATGGATGTAGATACATAAGACATAAGACATCATTATTCTGAGTGCCTCTACAACTCTCTCTCTCTATATATATATGTACACACACACAGGACATGTGTATGTTGTTTGAATTTTGAGACGTGCTTTTATAAGTGACATATTTTACAGTTCGGTTGAAATTTCTCAAATATTTTTGATATCCTCTGACATTCATTAAATCCTCTTCTCAGTCCTCTAGCTGTGCGCCACAGTCGCCTGTACAGGAGAAGAGTGCTGTGATACCACTCGAGGCACCGTCTGATAAATCTGACAAAGTCTCAGAGGAAACCTTGGATGGAGGGAGGTTAGCGTTAGCTCCAGTGCCAAGTCCAGCCAAAGGCCCCACTGCTCATCTGACCAACGACAGAGACCCGGAGAGCGACTCTGGTCTGCCTGATCGCTCCTCTGAACCGAACCAGCAGCCCCAAGTTGATGTAGCGGGAGGTGTCATGGAGAGCACAGTCACTGTCTCCTCCTCCCCGCCCCCAGCTCTGCTCAGGCGAAGAGACTCCCCCTCCTCCCCAAGATTGAGTCGAATCCCAGTACGAGACCCCAGCGCCCCCATGGACTCTCCGAGCAGGGACCTCAACATGGAGAGGCGTCACCGCTGGAGCAGTCCAGTCCCCGGCTCCCCCACCCACTCGCCCTCGCCATCTCTGTCCTGTGACAACCTGCCTTGCGCTTTGCCAAGAGACAGGCTCTCCTCGGAGCGAGGCTCCAGGTCCGACTGTGCAGGAGAGGACCCTCTCTCTCTGTCCTCTTCATCAGGTAGCAAAAGTAAGATCCCACGTCCTGTGAGCGCCACCTTTATACCAGAGCAACTGACAAGCAGGTTTCTTCCTCGACCACCTCCTGGAAAACCACCCATCCGCCCATGTGTGGACAACAGGTATGAATGCTTTTGTTAGATGGTAAACATTTCAAGTTATAATCCTCAAGATACGAGACCCTGTTGACAAATTGAATCCAGAGTGGGAATGGTGGACTCTGCCCTTAACAATGAAGAGAGATGATTACATAACCTGTAACCTGATGTCAGGGGAAACACAACCACCTCTGTGAAGACCGACTGCTAAAATCCACACAAAATGAAAAGCTTCATTGAGCTCCTTTAAATAGCTATTGCTGAAAACTGCTGAAAATGAATAATATCAAAAATGTATTTAATTTCATTAAAAATCTTAAGGATTACAACTTGAATTTGTAGAGAAGGAAGAATCATCACACATAAGACACTGTAATCACATTGTGCTCTGTTTGTTCCTCCAGACGACGGCGGTTAAGGGTGCGAGCCAGCAGCACTAGTGACGCGGACTTCTTGGCCAGTCTGACTCAGCTGATACAGGACCGCAGCGGGATACTCTTCAGCCCTCCCCCTCGCCCTCGCAGCTCCTCCTCTTCCCTTCAGCGCTCGCTAAGCTCCTCCCCTTCCCGCCAAGAGCTCCGTGAGGGCGGGGCACTCCAGGGTCGCAGCCGCTCTCCATCCAGCCTCTCCGGCTCCCCTCCTGCTCGACACGCTCACCCACAAGACCGGCCCAGAGGGCAGGGTCAGTGGGGCCACAGCTCCAGGGGAAGGGGTCTCATCCATGAGGGTAAAGGCCCCGGCAAGGTGAATCGATGACTGTATCTGACACAAGTGACTGATCGGGATGGTGCAACTGTAGCGAGAGGCTGTCTCACGTCCAGTCCCTGATAGCATGTGTAAATACGGTATTTACTCAAGGGAATGTACTGTATGTAATGTAAAATGTATGATAAATTGTATTTATTTATTTATTCATTTGTTGGATGTGTCTCTCAAAATACTTGACGATGTGGCTTGATACCTGCAGTTGAAACAAAAAGGTTGAGAAAAAACGTAAGATTGCCAACTCTTTACCTCTCATTTCACTCCTCTCTTAACTTAACTCCATGTAGGCCTAATATGAGACCAAAAAGATAATGTTTAATACTTGAGGGATGTAAAAATGATTATAATTGTAGATATCTACCATTAGGAAAATGGTACACACTAATAGAAACCATGTACTCACATTAAGAACACTAATAGTAAATAACACCACAGGCAGTATACCAACATCAGCATTCATGTACAGAAACAGGGCATGCAGCCCCATATTGACCTCACTCCTGTAAAACAGCTACAACAACTAGAATTATTGTATGTAACAATGACTCGCTCATTTGGCATATCACGGTGTAGTAGTGTGCTTTTACTTTGCTAGAAAAGATTTGTCATGCAAAAGGCTTCTGCATATTAGAATGTACATGTAAGTGCACTCATACTTAGGTATTGTAAAAGTGCATGAGTATCATTTCAGATGTTTTTTTTTATTATAATTATTATTCATTTGTACAGTCCGCTAAGACATGTATTTTTATTGAACTGCTTCTGATCAAAATACATAATAATATAGACCAGCAATGATGTGCATTTTCGTTTCCTACATCGGGTAGGTGGTAAGGGAAGGAAACTGATAAAAATGAAACCTTTTCATCATGTCTGATTGTTGTTGCATTTTTATTCTTTGTCCAGAATCTAAATATATATTTAAAAGAAATATATTACTTTCTGGCTACACATGCTGTAGTTTTCATTGTCATTAAAAGGGCCAGTTCACCTGAATTTCCCCACTATTTCCTTATTCACACCATAGCATTATACAGCTTTGCAGATAGTTTTGGTTGAAATTTCTACTATTCCCTTCTTTACAAATGAATGAACTGTGTTTTGGGGTCCTCACACCAAAGTTGAAAAAATGTCACATATATGGTGGAGTATTCGCAGACGATGGCGGTTAATGTGTTTTATTAGAACAAAAGAAATAGTCCCAAAAGTTGCAGCTCTGTCAGTGATCTGATGCACAGGAAAATACTGTTAAACTAAACATGCTAAAATATAGCACAGTGGATTTTATACTTAAATAACACTAGTTCAGACTGTGACACATCCTCTGAGATCACTTGTCAAATTTTGTTGAAGCAGCTGTTTTCGCAGACAGACGTCCCTGTGAGCGTGAGAGACTGCTGATGAGCTGTTGACGAGGGTGGGGAGGGGGGCTCAGATCACAACCACAACTGTGGAACAACGTCTACTAAAACAGTGCTAATTGACAGGAAGTTAACAAACGTGGACAAAGATAGATCACAACAGAGAAACTTTCCTTCTTGCTACACTGACTCTGCTGACAAGTGACATTTTCAAAAATATCGGCTACTTATCAGTGTTTCTGTAAATGAGGAAGTGTGTGTATGAATTATGAAGTTTCCATTATGGCAGATACAAGTATGTTATGAATCTTGACTGCCACACAGGAAACTGAAACCACATCAAATGGCCTGATGTAGACACTGTAACAAGAAACTTTATTAACAAAAGCTTTCAGTAACTTTTCTGGAACTGGCTGTCATGGAAATGTAGATTTCCTTATATGCTGAGCATTTAACTCACTTTTTCTTGTCAGCTTGTTTCCAACGTCAGGACTGAACTTCAGAAATGTGTTATTTACTGTGAAAACGTTTGAAGGAGTCTGTCCTCTGCAAACATTAAATGCACAGTAGAACGTCACAGCTTAACGTAATCAACACCGGTGACCATGAGCCATACTATTTAGAGATTAGCCATTCAGCAAAATAAATAGCTTTTAAGTATGTAAGCAGATAAATATACTTTTGTTTTTAGCCTATTTTTTTCTAAAACAAATTAAAGTTATTTTTGGATGACATAAGTGTAATTTCTATAGCTGCATGCAGATTTCCTAATTTTAACATTCAGACAGTAATGCCAGATATTATACCAATTAGTCAACTCAAGCAAGTTATAACTTTCTATGTAGTAAAAAATGTTTATTCAAAGTACACTATCAACTGACATAACATTTGTTGTTGTCACATAGGACAATAAAAAGTCACATGTCTTATTCATCTTATATCAGTATACAGTAGTTCATAAACAACCAAGAACTTAAAATATGGTGTACTTAATTGAATATGTACATAACATTTTAAATGAATGATAAAAATGACTGGAACCCTGAAGCAGGCAGCGGCACGTCCATGGTCAAACTAGGAAGCGAATCGTGAGCTGCCTGATGGTTTGGTGTCTTTTTGAGGCCTAGAAGAGAGGAGCGGACTGTCTGGGGTCATCTGGCAATACACTGATGGAGTCCTCTGCCTTCCCACACAGCATGCAGAGCATCGTGTACTCCTGGACAACACAAAACAGACTTTATATAAACACTCAAAGACTTGACAGAAGCAACAGATAACCATTAGTAACATATGTCAGATAATGAGCTAGGCCCTCTTCAAAACTACCTAATTTACATGAAATCTCCTTAATTATGGTCAAAACAATAAGCATACAGATATCTTACCTGATATTCATCAACAACGGAGAAAGTGTATTCGTGCCTGGCGATGACGTGGTCACAATTTTTACAAACATCTGGAAGGACAAATGGACATTTTACAATGGATATTTTAAACATGCGTTTGGGGAGGATCTTTAATAGTTTGGATAAGCCTGGCAATTCTGTCTTCCTCACAAGACTCTTCTCATGTTTACATGAACATAAATACACTGCATTAACAGCCTCTGTGCTTTTTTAAATGATCTCCATGAGATTTCGAAAGCAGAGATATGCTCCCATTTAGCCATATAAGAGAAAGTAAAGTCCAACACTTTATCTTCTAGTTCATCTCAAAGAGTGAGGTTAAATCTGTGCAGACCAGATCTTCCACATTAAACTGGGGGAACATTTCAGAATCAGAATCAGAATCAGAATCAGAATCCCCTTTATTTGCCAAGTATGTGAGCACATACAAGGAATTTGACTCCGGTATTTTACAGTACCCTCTCGTGCTTGACAAATAGAAAATTAAATAAATAAACATAAATTATATAACAAAAAAAAAAAACTAACATAACCTTAACATTATGTAACAAAGAAAATTAACATAACATAACATAACATAACATAGTATAACTTGGTTTAAAGTGATCAGTGGAGTGCAATGACATGAGTGCAATGGTGCATTTCTGGAGCTTATATAACAGAGTTTTTATTTACACAGGATAGACAGATGGGTTTAATTATATGTTTGTTGTTTATAGAACTGTTTATTGAGGCCATGGATGTTTTATGTTCATGATTTATTTCCGGACCATGGCACTGTCAGGTTGAAAGAGGCATTTTATTCCCCAAACTGTTGCCACATTGCTGACTCTAGCTAACAACATCAGCGTATGCTGCAACATTCAGATTTACTTTGCCTCACTCACGACATATTTTACTGTTTTATCTGAAGGTTGTTCTCCACCAAAGTGAGGCACAAGACTCACGGTCATATGTGACTATCTCCTCTCCATCCTCATCCTCTGTGGCTTTATTGCTGATCAGCACAAAGTCCCTCTGATGACAGTTGGCACAGCCCAGGTAGTTCATCAGGTAAGAGCCGCTCTCCAGACAGGTGTTCCCCTGAGGAGGAGACCACACCAATTATACACACATTTAGTCTGATCACATCTGCATGAGGGAGCAAGACTCCAGATCTTTATTGTAGTGTGCATAACGATTACAGGAAGATGAGGTCAGCAATGAAATGCGTAAATCCCCCCCACAACTACACTTTAAAAAGGAAACTCACACAACTAGAGAACTTTAATAACAAATATAAAATAGTGCAGAGTATTAAAATAGAGCACAGTGTATGAAATATGTATATGTAAGTATGAAACAGAATAAAAATAGAAATAAAGCACAACTAATACAGATGTGCAAAAGTGGTAAACTACTGATATAAAAAGTGGTAGTAAATATATAGGAATATTAAGATAAACATGTATGTAAACAATCAAATGGAGATATGCACAGTGGTTTGAGGTGGTTGTTTACTCTAACTCGCTCTAACTAACCAGCTTATGTAACGTTACTCGTTTCTAACTGTAACGTCAGTAGCTAGCTGTATGTCCACACAAAGTTATGGCGGAAATAAACAGCGGCTCTGCTCACCCTGTCCGGATACTCTTTCTGGACACAGCCGTTGCACATTTTAACTTGTAAACCTTTATTGTGAAGTCAGCTGGCGATGAAGAAAAAAACAGCGTAAACAGCTAACAAACAGCTAATAATAATCCTTAGTAAAAGCTGCCCTTCCGGTCCATGCAGCCCATTAGATCTGTAAAACACCGTCCTCACCGGACACACGAGCCATCTTACTGTTATTCATTTGGCGATCAGAGGAAACCGCCCACCGCACAACTTCCGCCGCCATCTTCACCCAATGATTGGCCAACGTCGCCGTGACGCAAAATACGTAGACAAACATGGCGGCTGAGCAGCAGTGGAGTGTTGTTGCCATGTGAAAATTCTCTAGTAAATCTGGTAAATATTTACTCATTAAAGCCGATTTAAGTGTCTCGTTTGTTGTTCGTTAGTAACGTAGGTGATGCTGCTGAAGTTTCCCATCGGCTGGTTTGGGCTGTAACGTAGGAACCGTTAACCTGTTACTGTGCTGACCGTTGAGTGATCGTTGGCTTCCACTTGGCAACCACGTTGTGCTGCTGTTAAAACTTTAGGTGGCTGATTACTGTCTTAAATCGATTATTGATTGACATTCACCATTGTACGAATACAACATCAACCAGCAACAGTGTTTCTTCCTCAGGCTGTAGTCCTCCACTGATGACCTGATGATCATTCTGCACATCTGCAACTGTACTTTTTCACTTTTAGGATTTTTATTTATTATTAATTATCCTTATTGCACTGTTGGTTGTGCTGCTGTAACATGAAACATAACCCTGGTTGATAAATAAAGTATATCTATCTATCTATCTATCTATCTATCTATCTATCTATCTATCTATCTATCATGCCATTGAAATATTGGAGTTTGCCTTTATTTATCCTTTTGTAAAGTTGTTTTTTTTTTATTTTTCTTTCACCTGTTCAGAAATGGCGCATGTTCAAACCCCACCCACAGTGGGTACAGCTCCTGTGAGGGAGAAAAGCAAAAATTGCCAGAGAGCCAAACAGGTGTACTGTATTCTGTGTCGCAGGTTGTATTTTAAACATGTAAGTGACTCCAAATTTATCTAGGCATTTATGCTCATATGGTTAATATGTTTTATTTCTAAAGCATGTAGAAGATCTGTCATCTTGACATATGTCTTCACTACAGGAAGCTCAGGAGCATATGCATGGCATGCTGCATCACAGAGAGCTGGAGACAGTGCTGGGAAAGTGAGTAGTGCTGGTACTTGTCTTTTAAATAAAAAACACATTATAGTATTTCAAGTTAAATCAGTCACTGGAGTTTAAATTAGAGATACTCACATCTGACTAAGACGTTGTTTGTGTTTGTGTTCTTCCATTAACAGAGATTCATTTCATGGATGTCAGGCATGTAAGGCATCTTCCATGGGTTTACAAGAGTATGCTCAGCACATCTCCACTGCTCAACACAAAGCCAAGTTGAAGAGCTTGATATGTAAGAATGTAAAGCCCCTCTCTCTGGCTAAGACACTGAGCACAGAGACCATGGCCTTAATCATGGAAAGGAACAAGACGCTGAAGAAAGTGGAGTAAGAGTTTCACCTGTTCATCTTTTATTTACTTAAAGTGATAATACTACATGTTGCATTTCTAAAATGTAGTATGTTGCCATGTTTAAGTTTTGAAACACTATCTGTGTCCGTCACAGGAAGAAAGCAATGAAAAAGAAAAAAAAGAAACTGAAACAGGAAGTTGGTCAGAAGCAGGTGAAAACACTGCGGAGAGCAACCAAGAAACACACAGTGGTGTCTAAAGTAGTGAAGCTTGAAAAGTGCAAGCAAAGGAACAACAGCAACAATGGTGTTGTTCAGAACAAAGAGAATAAAGTGTCCATTCTGCAAAAACCTCCTCACCAAACAGACTCAACTCCAAAAAGTCAAAACACAAGATTGTACAGACAGCCAGGTCAAGGCCGGCGTCAGCCTGATGTTCGGGACCAGTTCACAGAGTCGGCTCAGCAGCTGATGAGTGATGACAACTTTTCTGTCAATAACTCCAGGAAAGTCAAAATTGGGAACTCCCAAACAGACAGACCTTTTAGAAGACCACACAATACTGAAGGAGATGCCAGATACATGCCAGGACAAACAAGCCAGCATACCTATTACAGCAGTCAGTACGATATAAACTTCACCAGCGATAGCCTCCCACAGAGTGGAGCCCTCATCTTTGATCACAGCCCAAATGACAGTGTGGGATCTTCTCAGCCAGGACAAGAAGGTTCACATTGTGCAGCTCAACCTGCTGCAGCAGACAGATCCACCAGCGCAGCTCCCATTCGTGACGTTGATGTCAGTGCCATGCTATGGCAAATAAGAAGGGCGCTGGGTGTGAGGGAGCCGTGTAGAGCAGATCGTGAGGCCCGCAAGCAGAACAGTGAGGCAGGTGTCCGCACCAAGGAGGGTGCTATTCACTTCACCTCTGCTGCGACCACAACCGCGCAATCCTCACAGCGGAACTGCTCTGCTCCTGCATCCAATTCTGCCATTTGTCCTTCCAGCGTTGCTGCTGCTAAGTCAAAAGAAACGGTCAAAATGACACGAAGCGTGACTCAGCTCTGTGAGAAGACCTCGTTGGTTGCAAGGGGATTGTCTAATGGACAATCAGACAGCAGGGTGAGAGAATCTGAGTGCACTCCCGCAAGCTGGGCTCCTCTCAGCAGATGTTCAGGCAGGACTGCATCCTCTGAGCCCAAGCTGAACGTCGCACGCAGGGTTCGAACTACCAACGAAGAAGGCACAGTTCAGGGGGAGAAAGATGCAAAACCAACACTGAATAAGTTACTCAGCCTGTCAGGGGCCAAGAGTAAGGTGAGTTTCAGGGAGATGCACGAGAACATTCAAAGGAAGAAGCAGGACAGGGTGAAAGGCACGCCCAGGTAAGCCTCTCATTTTTTTCTTCATGTCCTTTCAGCTGCAACAATTTTATCCTTCGTTTGCCATACAGAACTGATAGGTTTCTCTGTTTTATTTCTGTGTGCTAACAGGTTTGGAATTGAGTTGGCGAGCCCTCAGCCCAACCAAGAAAGCTCAACACAAGCTGAGGACTTGCCTCTGTCGGAAGGCTTCCACTGGGAGTCGGTCCCAGTGAGTCCCACACAAAGGGCTGGACATCCTCCTCCAAACCCGGGAACAGCACACAACCCCTCTCACACAGAAACACGGTCAGGTCCTCAGCTGCAGGAGCCTCCGGAGCAGCCCGCTGCAGCGCGTGAAGGCTGCACAGGTCACGTGGCAGAGGCTGTTTCTCTGAAGGTGGAACCAGACTTTGAAGATTTCAGAGACAACAGTAGTGCCAAGAAGAGGAAACAAGAAATGGAAACAGTAAGTAGGGCATTGTTCAAATACAGTGGTCCCTTGTTTATCGCGGGGTTACGTTCAAGAAATAGTCCGCAATAGGCGAAATCCGCGAAGTAGGATTTTTTACAATTATTATATGTTTTAAGGCTGTAAAACTCCTCACCACACACTTTATACGCTTTTCTCAAACAGGCATTAATAGTTTCTCGCATTTCTCTCTTGTTTAAACACTCAAAGTACCAACCTTTGTAGATTTATAAGATGTAAATATGGAAGCTGAACGCGCTCTGTGCTGAACAGGAGACACGGCACGGAGGAGACTGATTGACAATGATTTACCGTCCCTTAGCCAATCAGGACGCAGAACACAACGCACATTCATACGCTGTAAAAAAAAAAAAAACTCCGCAGAACAGCGAGGCCGCGAATGGTGAACCGCGATATAGCAAGGGAACACTGTTTCCAGTTTTCTAGTACATTTTTATTGTTAGACCTAAATACTCACATTCTTTTTCTGTTTAGGAGCTGAGTGGGAAAAAGAAGAAAACGAAGTCAAACAAGGGTAATTTTTTGTGCTGTGTACTTGGAATCTTTACACTATTGTCTGTTCCATAATAAAATGAGTAAGTATGTAAAAATGATTTAGCAGTGCAATGCTAAAGTACGGATGTTCTTTTAAGGCATTTATGTGCCAGAGCTGGCAGTATGTGACAACTTTTTTTTTTTAAAACATTCTGAGCTATGTTGTCATTTAGAATAAACCACCCACAACTTCTCTTCTCACTAATGTTTGTGAGGATATCCAATTTTCATCTAATAGTCTTGCATTTTGCCCTTTGTTTCCTTTCTCACATAGGCCATGGACAAATGGACGAGCTGCTGGCTGTGTCTCTGCGGGAGGAGGAGCTGAGCCACTCATTACAAGATGTGGACAAGTCTCTGGTCCAGGCCCGCAATGCTCTGCAGGCAGCCTACACAGAAGTCCAAAGACTCCTTCTACTAAGACAGCAGGTATCACAGTTAATGCCGAAAATATCTTTATCTTTTCCTCAGGTTTCCTTTTCATATATTGACATGAACTTTTTCCTCCTGTTGTTTTAGTGCACTGCTGAGGTCAACAGCCTGAGAACCAAACGCATTGAGATCCTGCAGGGGATGCAAGGTACAGTAGATTTGGCCTTTCGCTTAAAATGACTTCACATGCAACAAATAGTTCACATTTTCCTTTCTTAATCTCTTTTAGGAGGATTTTCTGGAGCATCTAATGTAGCAGAGAATGCCACCACCTCCTCAGCCGGGCCTGCGGCTGCTGCACTACCAAGATTGTCTCCTCTTCCTTCCTCTAGTACCTTTTCCATTTCTTCCAGCCGGCAGTCACCTCCCACAAACTCGGCATCCTCCATTAGCCAACTTCACGTGAGCCCACTTACCCTGCCAAACATGCCAGTGAAGTCAGAAATTTGCCAACCACACACAGTGCCCTCTAACCCTGATACACCTCATGTACCTATGAACCCACCGGTGCATCTGTTTCCTCCCAATTTGCTCCCCTCACTGCTGCTCTCACAGCCAAGCTTAGCTGCTCCCACGACTGCTGTTACCTCTGTCAAACAAATCAGAGCAGAGTGCTCTACATCAGTAAATGCTCCTCCTGAATCATCTGTAAGTGTGGGGTTAAAGGACCGTGTAGAGACACACAGTGCTTCTGACAGTGTTTCTGAGACAAGAGCAAATCTCTGCAGCAAGCCAGCAGCAGAGAAGCCCACCTCCATTTTTGTCTCGGGGACGGATCGAAAAGCATCTGCTGCAGCACCAGACAACAATGGAAACGAGAGCGACGGCTCTGTTGAAATGATGGAGCCTTCCAACGTGGTGGTCATTGACATTGATGAATCGGACAACGAGGAGGCCGTCTCTAATGTTCCTGTCCGCCAAGAGTCTCCTCAGAGTTCTGTCTGCGTGGAGTTCAGCTCAGCAGGCACACAGACGTCTCAGAATACCGATGATGAGCGGTGAGGTCACTTCATAACATATTATGGTGTCCTGAATAATTAAGGAGGCTTTACTCATAAATGTGAGCTTTAACTGACTTTTCTCTCCTGAACACTCAGAAAAGTCCAGCCTGTACTTGCCAGTGTTCCTTCAGGTGAGTGTGTTTTCTCCTTTTTGCATTAAATGTGAGTCTCGCAGACCATGTTGAGATGCAAAAATAATGCAGAGCTTTAAAAAAGGGGGGGGTTATTTATTTATTTATATTTTTATTTCCCCAGAGAGTGTTGACGACGAGGAGCCGTACCTGGGAGAGTTTCTGAACCACACAGGGCCCGTCCACAGCCTCCAAGTTCATGGGGGCATGTTGTACACATGTTCAGGGGACAACACAGCACGGGCCTACAATCTGAAGGTACGTTGGCCCAAAATGCCCATCGACATTTGTCAGAGTTTGTCCCTGTTGGCAACCATGCCTGTCTTCAGACAATAAGCAAATGTGATCAAAAGGACTGCCTTTTAAACTCCTCTTCCAAACAATTACATGAAAAGTAAAGTAATATTGTAAATAAAAAGGTTTTTACTCACTGCTGATAACTAATTTTCAGATACTGACATACCAAACAGCAAAAATATATATCCCGATGAAAACAACTACCCCGGAAAACATTCTGTAACTGAGACTTGGGATGTATAAAACATATAATATATATTCTATACTTTCTCTGTGTATCTAGACCAGCGAGTGCCAAGCTGTGTTTGAGGGTCACACAAGCAAAGTAAACTGTCTGCTGGTGTGGTCACTTCCGAACATGCTTGCACGGCTCTACACTGGATCCAGTGACCAGACGATCCGCTGCTTCAGCACAAAGGTAGACAGCATCCTCACGCCTATTTCTCTGTTTATTAATGGGTTTTCAATTGTCATACTTTAAATTACACACCCGTTTCTCCAAGTTGTTTAGTTAATGTTGTTTTAATATGTTGGTTTATTTGTCTCCTCTCAGTCTAAGAAGTGTCTGGAGCAGATCTCTCTCCCAGACAGAGTGCTGTGTTTGCATGTTGCCTGGAACATTTTGTTCGCCGGACTTGCCAATGGATCAGTGGCCAGCTATGACTTAAAGGTGCGTAAAATGATGAAGTTAAATAATTTCAGTACCATGAGGCATATGCTGTCCCTTGAGTAAACCAGCCATCATGAAATTTTATTTTAGTTGAAGTGTTCTGGTTGACCTGTACCCAGAGCGCCTGGGTGACCAGGCTGAAAAGACATTGTGATCCATATCTGTAAAAGTAGCCAGGGATTTTGCAGTGATGATAAGTATCTTTTCAGAGCACAGGTTTCACTTTTTATATTAGCCTGCCAAAGCTGCTTAAAAACTGCAGTAGCAAAGGCGTAATCAACTTACCCTCTCCTATCCCCCCCCCCCCCCTTCTCTCCTCAGACTTTGAAGCAGCTGGATTTGTTTGAGTGCCATGGCCCACGAGGCGTGAGCTGCCTGGGCACGGCGCAGGAGGGCGCCCGCCGAGTGCTGCTGGTCGGCTCCTATGACAGCACCATCAGCGTGCGAGATGCCAAGAGTGGCCTTCTGCTGCGCACGCTGGAGGGTCACACCAAAACTGTGCTCTGTATGAAGGTGAGGAGATGAACACTTTAACTGTTCTCAAAAATGAGTAAAGATAACTGGAGATTTGACCTGTGTTTCAAAACGGGAAAGAAGTTTAGAAGATTAGTGTTCTTTAGGTTAAGAAGAGGCAGGCCCTTCTGTGTGGAGTTTGCATGTTCTCCCTGTGTCTGCGTGGGTTCTCTCCGGGTACTCCGGCTTCCT
>JBAJHX010000031.1:7847958-7884746 GCA_037176925.1 Amniataba percoides | reverse complement strand
GGTGTAACCCTGCCTTCGCCCTAAGACAGCTGGGATAGGCTCCAGCAGCCCCGTGACCCTGAGTGCAGGATACAGCGAGTTAGAAAATGGATAGATGGATGGATGGATGGAGGTTAAGAAGACATTAAATCTGTATTCATATAAGTCATTTGCTTAAAAGGCTAGTTCTTCTATTTCTTGAAGTTAGAATATAGATCACTGGAGATGAGATCGTCACTCGTACACTGGCGTACTGAATAATACGTCCCTTGCTGTCATCAGGTGGTGAATGACCTTGTCTTTAGTGGCTCCAGTGACACTTCTGTCCATGCCCACAATATCCACGTAAGTAACTTATCTATGAGAGGACAGGCACTTGGAGTTTGTTTTAATGCCTTTTTTACATTACAATTCTATTCTCGTCTAGTTCTTGATTCTTCAAAGTTAGTGACAGAGGTGGCTGAACCAACAATGAAAATATTATTTGGCTTATTATAATAAATTTTAGCATCTGTGTGGGTTTGTGATGTGATGTTGGTTTTTCTTTTTGTATCTCTGCCTCATGCTACTTTTGTTTATCTCCCATCTTCGTTTGTAGACGGGTGAGTTGGTTCGTATCTATAAAGGCCACAGTCATGCCGTCACATCGATAGTCATCTTGGGGAAAGTGATGGTAACAGCCTGTCTGGATAAACTGGTCCGAGTTTATGAGCTACAGGTGCAGTATTTATCAATCTTACTCTTAGAAATGGGCACAAAAGTGAATAAAGCTAGTTTCAGTTCCCTCAGAAATCTAATTAACACCTCAAAACAAATTAAGTCTACATTTGTATGTGAATCTGTTTGTTTTGTTTATATTGCTTGATCATCCACTGCACAACACCATTTCCTTTTTCAGTTATTTTTAGACTTGTACTTCCTAATTGCACTGTTAAAAGTGAAGTACAGCCAGGTGTAAAATGTTGCTTATATTCAATTCAAGCCACCATTGCAAAGAAATCCTTTAATTTGAATTCTTGAAACCTACAGATATCCATTGTAATACATTTAGACTAAACATTATGTTCATCTGCCTCTACCTTTGTTTCTTTTTAGTCTCATGACCGCCTGCAGGTGTACGGGGGTCACAGAGACATGGTGATGTGCATGGCCGTACATAAGAGTGTGGTACGTGGACTGAAAATGGCCCTGTAATTTTTTTTTGTGCTGTGATGCTCTTTTTTAAAAATGGATATTGCTAAATTATGTATCTGGCACTGTTTGCCCCACTCAGATCTATACGGGCAGTTATGATGGCAGCGTTCAAGCTGTAAAGCTCAACCTGATGAAGAACTACCGCTGCTGGGTAAGGACTCCGTATACAGAGTGAATCTTACAAGAGAAATGTGGATGATAGTATTTATGTCCGTTTAATCTCCCTCCTTAATAGAAATATATGAAACATATGTCTTTGTTTCTTCTTAGTGGCAGAATTGCTCTCTGATCTTCGGCATGGCAGAGCATCTTGCACAGCACCTCGTTGGAGATCACACCAACCCGAATGATCGCATGGTCAAATGTCGTTGGAGAGGGTGTAGCGCTTTTTTCTCCACACAGCAGTCGGTTAGGCAGGTAATGAACTGGTGACATCTTATTTTCTACAAAGAGATTACCATCACGACATGATCTTTTGTGAAAACTAATAATATATTCTAATAGCTTTGTAATTAGAAGTGACGTTTACATCGAGCAGATGGGCAGGTTGAATATTACCACCAGAACAGTTCCTCAGTCTTGTTTGTGTTTTTCCCACAGGAGCTGCCTGGACACATGCAGAACCACGTGGAGAACGACAGTGAAGTGTAGCTTTGACGGCAGTGCTGAAGTGATGCCGCAGATCAGGCAGGAGACTCGTTTATCACAACACTTTAAGCTTTGTCAGATATTTTTTGTTCTCATCATCATTTCAAGGAGATCCATTTTTCCTGTTTCCTGAGACTCTTTTTGTTTTGTTGTTCAGATTATTATTTTCAGCTATTTTCCTCATCAATTAATTGCTGTTCAGTTGTCACTTTTATTTGATGAGTAAAATTATTCATGACTCTGATTCATCTCTTGGCCAAAAAGTTTTCTTCTCCTCACCGTAAATACATGATTTGGCTTTAGATATAATTTAGATATAATATAAAGCAAGACTCTTGAGAAATGTCACAGGTAGATTTGAAGCTATTTCTTCAGAACATTTTTACAACTATGCTGCTTTACAGAGCACCTTATACTCTGAACTGCCTTCATAATCGATCCTGTTTGGATTTGTATCAGTGTTCAGCTCTGAAGTGAAGATAGTGTGTGTTAATGGTGGTCGAATCTGTGAAGGAACAGCAGAGTCAAAAATGCATCCTTCTATATTAAAACATTGCACCTACTTTACCCACAATGCAACTTGAGTCCAGAGAGCTTGGTCACATTGCCTAATGTAGCCTCCAGCTTAGCGTGCCTCAAGCAGAGATGAGGGAGCTACAGAAGTCTCACAACTCAACAGAAGTCTCACACTCAAAACTTTCCTTCTGAGACTGGCTCACATAAGTATCGATGGGAGTTACAGATGTTTGTGACAGGAAATAAGCAGGCTTTACTAGCTGGTATACAGTGTTTTTTAAATTTACAGTTTGGGAAGTGACTAAAGTACAAAATCCAAAGCTAATATTTAGTAACCTGTACTTTCGGTGTAAAGAATAAAATATGTACCTCTAACGAACTGATTTCACATCAACCGTCTCTTTTTGATTCACAATGTACTCCAGATTTAATTTTTTTCCTTCACTGACAAGGCTTGTTATTTCTTATGGTATCACAATGTGACCGTTGTCTCCTGTCACACTGAAGACTGAAGTGAAGTCCTTAGGTGGTGCCAGAGAGGTTTGTTTCTAAAAATATAGTTTGTATGATAAAATATGTAATTCATCATATTACCCAGACAATTATATTAGGGAATGCTTTTGTCCCTTATATTACTTGTACAATATATATTTTAACACACCTCTTATTTTTTTAATGGACAATGGAAGACAGGGGCGAAAGCTGTCAGACCAAACTGTCCAGAAAGTGATTTTTAAGAATGCTGCCTTCATTTTTGTTTGTTTTATTGTCCAGTGTGTATCTGTGTTAAAACCTCCTTTTTGCATACTGCAATAAAAACATGTAATTTAAAGTGCTCACCTCACCTATATTTTAAAAACTGCATACAGTACATTCAGCGTTTCTATCACACAATTCTCACATTGAGACATTTATTTTAGATATTTCAAGCTTTGCATTACTAACCACATATTGTTTACAACATGGAAACTCAACACTACATTTGTACAAACATTTAGTCATCATTACACCACCTTCTTGCTTCACTGTTCATCATTGCTTAATTCTAAACACTGATGTAATATTATCAGACTACAATGCCATGGCATCATGAAAGATGAGAGTCTAGAGAACTAATAACATTTCGGGAGTTAAAGCTAACACATGGGACATTAAATGTAGATCGTCATAGTGATCTAATCATGAGTGATCTAAAACCTAAACATCACACAAGATGGAGATATAATCAAATCTCTGATTCTGACTTCAAGACTTGGATTGTGTTGTAATTTTGAAATCTGTGCAAAAAAACATGCTGTTGACGAGATGACTCATGAAAGAGAGTGGCAACTGACTGCAGCTACATCAGGTCAACACGGACTCAGGAATACATGGTCAGCTGAAGCCACTGAAAACAGCAAAAGAAAAACAAATATAAGACAGTTGACATTTTGATCAGTTAAAATACAACAGTGCAGATTTGTAAATACAGAATATATGCAAACAGAAAATACAGGAAACTACTGTTACAATGAAATCCAATGTAACCTAAGCCTAAAAAAACCTTTTTTTATCCAGTTTGTGTGATGTGTCTTAATGGTTTGGGATAACAATATTTTCCTATTCTTTCCACAGTTAAGCATGAACTTTGATGCCCTTCATCATAAGCATGTCTCAGTAATATTCGCACGAAGAAAATCAGTAGCACTGTATGCAACAACATATAAACATGGACAGATGCATGATACAGTCCTGCTATATTGTATTGTGAAAAATGCAAAACTTGGCCCACCTCCAGGACATTGAGTTTGATTATCCCATCTCCATCTTTATCAAAGGCATTGAAAGCTCCTGCAAAAGACACAACAGAGCAGTCTTCATTCATCTCTTTTATAAATAAGATATAATGAGATAAGATGGATGATTAATCAGAGGAGAACTGTTGAGCAGCAGCTGCATTGCAAAATAGTAATGAATAAAAATAATTAAAGGTGCAAGTGTAAGAAAATATATCAACAGATATCCAGAAAAGATTGATTAAAAACTATTTTTTCATCAAGTAAAAGCATGAGGTAAATCACTATGCAGATGACTACATCTTTCATATTTATAAAATGAGTCTGAGTTGAAGTGCAGTAGTGTGGTCTGCACTTACTGAACATCCCTTCTAGCCTCACAAAGCAGCAGATGTAGCTGTCGAAGTCGATGTTGAGGTGTTCATCTGCATAGCGCATGGCTATGATGTCATATAACTGGTTGTTGAGGTGGAAACCTTGAAGAGGGATCAAATTAGACAAAATTAGGAAAATATTAAAGCCTGTATTTATATTGTACTATATATATAAAACTAGTGTTTATCACAATTAAAATTCAAATGATTAGCACTGGAAAGGCACTGAATATAAAAATGTAAATATGTATAGAGAAACACCCTGTGAGTGTTTCAGTTGTGAAGGTATTTCTAAGATGCTGCTCACCTGCATCATTAACAGCGTTCCTCATCTCAAAGCTGCTGATGGAGCAGGTTTTGTCCTTATCATAATGTTTGAAGATCAGCTGCAAATCACGAGATAAAGATGACAGTCAGGTGAAGATTTGTAGGTTGATTAAATATGAGTAAAGTTGTATGGTGGTTTACAACCTGCCACGCCTTGATCTTTCTCCACAAGTGCTTAAACTCCTGCAGGTTCAGCTTTCCAGTCCCATCAGTCTGAGAAATAGTTCGTAATGGACACAACAACACAGCCACCAAAGGTGCATATAATTTCTTTTGTGATATCTATTTTTCAACTTTTGGATGTTTACTTAAGTACTTACTATACTGTACAAATGTAAAATATATGTACTTGCGTATATTCTTTCATGTCACTGAATACTTCTTTGCACATAAACCACATGAGGAGATTATAAAATACGGTGTTTTGTTAAAAATATATCTACAAAAACAGCATATGTAAGTACAGTTAAAACAGTTGAAAACATTCATTATTACTGTACTTACATCATCAGAACATACATACATCATACAAAACATTTTATATTTCTAGCTGTAAAATGTAAGGATTTAGCTGCTTTTATTTTTAATAATTTAAATTATCTGTTTAATTATGATTATTATTATTATCTGTTTTATTTTTGAATAATTTTGAGATTTGGACTGATTTGGATTTGGATTTGGATTGAACAAAATATACTAAGGTGACCCTTTGCCTCTAGATATGTATTACTGTGACGAAATTTTACCAAGCAAAAAAACTGTTGATTGAGAAAATAATCAGCAAATTAATCCATAAAGAAAATACTAAGCAGCTGCAGTACTTTTACTTTTAATACTGCAGGTATATGTACATTTTCCTGATCATATTTTTACATAAATAACATTTTCAGTGCGGGTCTTTAACATGACCAGAGCATTTTTAAGTGTGGTGTTAGAACTTTTACTTCAGTGAAAAGTTGGGATACTTGTTAAGGGAGTATCCCGATACTTTGACCAATAATGAATTAATTTTTAAATCTTAAATTTACTAACTTAAAATTAGTATTTTGCCTAAGGCAAACATATTTTCAGTGCTATGAGCTAGCCTCACTGCATAAAAGTAGTACAGCCCATTCAAATATGAACTTTATAATAAAGGAACCTTGCATATAATAATGTCTTTCACCCTTTTTAACCTCTGATTGCTAAAGTAGAAGTAAACATTTAGGAAAAACATTTTTGTTCTTATGCAGAGACACCGTCCTCCAGCTTTAACCAACTGCTTGGATACATCCATCAGGGCGATCATACTGCGACATGTCTCAAGGCTGAAACCCTCAGTCTTTATTTCATTATCTGTAGGAAAGGGTAGAGCGATGGATCAGGTGACACAGACTATGATTATAATCTTAATATTTTTAGTGTGAAGTGCGCTCAGTTTGCTCACGTTTGGAGAGTACGTTCTTCAGGACGGTTCTGAGTTCGCTGGCACAGATCTGCATGTCCTGATAGAGGAACAGATTGTTGTATATCAGCTCAAATGTTAGACTGCGTTGTCCTAATTCTCTTCACACTCTTCTCTGTGGACTCACCTCACCAGCAATCCTCTCATAAATTACTCTGAACTGTTTTTCTTCTTCAGTCTCCTCGGGTTGGAGGAGTGTTGGCTGAGAAACAAAAGTGTTTTATCAAAGAGAGTTAGTGCCTCCAAAAATTAAACAGTAAAATTATTTTTGAGAAGAAGCATTTTTAAAATTAAAATAATCAATCTGTAAGGCAAAAGGCAACTTTTACAGAGACAGCAGTACAGAAACGGTTGAGAAAATACGGTTTAAGGGCCCCTTTGGGACAGCCATTAATGGAAAATTAAAGAAACATGAAAGTACATGTTAATGCACTGATAATTATAATACAATAATATGTACGTTATTCATAAATGGGCCATTCTGTTTATTGAGTAGGCTACTATTACTTTTGGTACTTTGAATATATTGATATGCTAATACTTTTAATACTAATACTTTCGAATACAGGATTTTTTCTTGTGCCAGAGTATTTCTACACTGTGGTATTACTATTTCTACTTCAGTAAAATATCTGAGTACTTCTTCCCCACTGCTGAGAGCTATATAATCTTCATTTTGAACCTTTTAGGAGAATTATCTCTGTTTGGATATAAGGGGTATCTAAGCTTGGTTTGTTACCTTTTAGTTTTAGCAGGACTTGTATATCGGATGTTTCTTTTTCCAGCTGGTTTATTTCTGCTAGAGGATATAATAAAAATTACTTTTATTTTTCCTTTTTTTTAAAAAACAGGGACTTACTAATTGTAAAAGCAATACAGTATATTGTCATTGAGAAGTGACTTTTTAAAATAAGATTCTAAGAAAATCTTTATTTGGTAATTTGGCATATTGAAATGTTTCCATTTCTTCTGTTTATCTCTGCTGCACTATAAATAGCAGCTCCTTTACTGACTGTTAAGCTCTGGATGCATTTCCTCATGGTACTTGAGGAGAGCAGCACATTAGAGAAAGACATAAACAACTGTGCCTGTATACACGGAGGCCTTACGGGAAAACAGGTGCAGCTGCGACACTTGAGATCTGTTGGCCTCAGACTCATTATTTTATTCCCAGCCATGTTATTTGACCTAGTCAAGATGTCAGATGTCAGTTTCCAGAAATTATGGGCGGCCACTGCTAACTGCTGCATGGCTGCAGTGTTGTGGATCTGGCTCAACAACAACGGCAATCTTTAAACAATCAGAGTACCTTCGGTTTCCTCTTTCTTTCCCCCTGAATGCCGTCATGCTCGATTTCTTTGTTGGCTCGTGCTCTGTCTGACACAAATACAATCGGCTGGCATGTGGGTAATGGCAGCGGTGGTAAGAGGAGAGAACGTTTATAAGAGACGAACAGAACAGAAAAGAGAGAGACATTTCACAGTTATTCCACTGGTTATAATCTATATATATATAAATAAATATATGGTGGCACAAACTATGACTGCCAACACTGCTTTTAGCTGAAACATTTTATGGAAAACAGTGGTGGGGAAAGCAGAGTATGAAGGCTATTGCCACATGCATGCATTACCTTTTCTTTCGCTTTCTTGTGTTGCTGGTGGTCAATAAGACAAGGAGGGACAAAAGGATGAAATGACATGAAAAGGTGGAAAACACTTTTTTTTTTAAAGTTTGTTAGTTACTTATGTAGGGAAAGGACAGAATGAGTGCAGTGTGATAGTGGGACAAGACAGAGACGTTTCAAAAACAAAGTGGATGAAATGTGCATGCTATACAATTTATAATCGATCAAATTCAAACCGATACTGCAGAGCAAGCAGGCATCTACTTTCTGATGCGTTATTATGGATGGACTTTTTGATTCTGACTCTTTCAAGTATCAACCCTGCATGAAAAACTATGTTCAAAATAATTCTTTAATCACAAACATGGAAACCTTGCTTTCCCGTTTGAGTCATTTCACAACTGCAATATCAATTACAATCATTAAAATATATTTTAATCCTACTGCTTCTTCAATCATGTTGCAAACCTGTATTTGGTCAGAGCCAATCGTCTGCTCCGTCTCCCTGTGAGGAAAAAAAAAACACATAAGGATTCCTGCTATTCTTTGATAATATCCTTCATTTAAGGCTTCGCTATATTTAACAATTTTCCTGACAACAGTCCCATAAATCACATCGGCTGCAGGACATCATCAGCAGCTGCTTACTCGGACGTGCTCTGCTTCTCAGAGAAGACCCTGAGAATGAACTCTCCCTCCTGATGAGGTTCAAAGGTCGAGGGGATGATGACATACTCTCCTGGAGGGAGACGGATTCGCTCCGTTACCTCCCGCAGGTTAATGTAGGTCTTGCATTTAGCTTTGGAGGCATTGTACAGGAAGAAGTCCCTCTGCAGGTGCTGATTCTTTCCATGCATCTACGGGCGGAAAGAAACCAGAGAAAGCGCAAAACTGTGAATGTTGTTGATTCAAGTCAAGTCACTTAAGTTACATGAGAACAATGATACCAGCCTCACGTCTGTTCAGTAAATATGAGAAACAAAGCTGATAGCTTACCTTAGCACAAAGACTGAAAACAGGGTTAAACAGCCAGCCGGGAAATAAAGTCATTTCTTGTAGTCTTGTCATGTGTCTATCCATCGCCTCATCTAACTCTACTGCTACTTTAAGGACTAGAGTTATCAATATACTAGAGATATTGTGATTCCCATGATGCACTAAAGGAAAAACAATCTAAAATGATTGATTGATGATGATCATTTGATCAGTCAACACAAAATTTAACAGCAAGAATTGTGCTAATTGATTTAATGTCACTTTATTGTGAAAACTAAAAGTATTTGCTAGCTTTCTCTGTCTCTTTATGTTTGTTTGTTTCTTAGTTGTTTTTTTCTGATATTTTTCTTACTAAACAGTTTGTAGGATATTAAAATAACTGCCAGATTATCCAACATTAAAGATAATTCTTATACTGTGCTAAAGTACCACATTTACTGTTAAATCAAATACACACGACTTTCTAGAGATGCAGGTCATTGGTGTGAAAGTGCTGACTTCATCAAAATAATCTTTCCAAGATGGTCATACCTCTCTTGGCACCTGCAAAAAGATGAAAAAGAAGTCAAAGTTTGACTCCAATGACGACACACCAGCTCATCCAGAGATTTAGGGTGACCTGATCAGTACCTCATAGATGGAAAATCCGATAGTGAGGAATCTGGCTCCTTGATGGCGCTGCCTCCTTCGGCCTTTCTGCATCAGAGCAATAACCACGGTGCAGAAAATCTGCCCGTCCTCCGGGTCGTCGTCCTCTTCATACAGTTTCAGCCGATACTGAGGGTTGGTCCAGAATGTGTCTGCAACAAGGAACCATATGAGAGCCTGACAGAGGCCTGCAAGCCTTAAAGAATTTGGCTTTACATGGAATAAAATCTACAAAAACAAAAATCCTACCTGGGAAGTTCCTGCAGCCGCCGGCTGAGCTGCCCCTCACCCAGCGACCCTCGTTCACCGACACCGTCCAGCTGTGTCTCTCGTCTCCCTGAAGTGTGTCAGGAGTCAGGTTACACATTTCCAACTTCGTGAAGTTCCTCTTGAAGTCAGCAAAAGACATCCTGGAGGGGTACGTGGAAAAGGAAGATTATGGAAGAACATGTTTCTGGAACAGAGATCCCTCCTCAGTTTCTTCCACTTTTTCTGTTTCTGACTTATTTTCAAAGTTTGTGTTCATCTCAATTGATGGTTTCAAGGCAGAGATTGTGATGTGCTCTACAGCTTGTAAAGCTCCTTCAGGCAAGTTTGTGGTAAGACATTTTAAGGTAGTTTTATTAATTTTTTAATGAAAAACATAAGGATCTGAGCCTGAAGACATTGATTAATGAGCAAAAGTTGAACATGTACCGAGGCTTCCTTATGGCCTGTGCTGATTAGAGGTATTGACTTCTTAGCAGCTAAATAAATCCATGTTTCAGTAGTTTCAGAGATATTTAACTTTGAACTAAAGTGCTGACCGATCTACGTTTAAAGATGTGAAGAATATGTCGCAGTGTTTTTTGCTCACCAAAACTCACTCGTTTCCACAGTCTGTTTTTTAAGGTTTTCTTTGTCTGCGATGGAAATAGTTGACCATTCCTTTGAACTGTGGAGAGACCAAATGATATTAAAACAAAATCACCACAACATTGAGGAAGAGTGAGACACAGCTCAGCAAGCTCGTTTATATTGGTTATATTGATATTAATATTAATGACTTATATTAATACAGAAACCTCCGACATATCAGTTCTGCAACATAGGCAGCTTCACATCAACAAAATCATTTTTATCACATTTTAAAAAGATGAATTTGCTTTTTCCTGGTCAGGCTTCTTACTTTGGACACCACGGGCCTTTCCACAGCACAAAACCCCAGGGATTGCGCAAGCGAATCAGGTGAATTTTGGTATCCTTTCCAATCTCGTCACACTATAAATAAGCACAAATTCATTACTTGTAATGGCCTTGTCCTACAAACAATACCAAATTGGCAATTACATTAAGTGGACATGTTACTGTACCTCCGTCAGGCCTATGATGGAGTAGGCGTGACCCCTGACCAGCCCGTGAGGAGTCCGAGTCTCCAGTTCACTGGCTGAAAAAATCTGACAGACGCAGCACGTGCAGCAAAACGCAGACTGGATTTTGAGGCAATACATCTTATTTATTATTTTAATTCATTAATTTAACCTGGAATTGATGGTTAGTATCCCTGAATTGATGTGCAAGAGTAAAGTCACACAATCACACTGAAAATCAGCTTCTCCTACTGTGAGAAATTGTATGGTTTTACTTTTACTTTGTTTATAATTTTATAATCCATCTGCTCCTTATGGTTGAACCTGAATTTGATTTTCATACTTCAGTCAGATATGTTGTTGCATAGCTCATCTAATAAAACAATGTTAAGTTCCTTGCTTATATGTTTGTTCAAGTACCCCTAATGTTTTCATTTTACTACTTTCTTTTCCACTCACATCGATGGAGCAGCCCATGAGCGAGCCTCTCTCCAGCGCCTTCCTCATGATGTTGTAGAGATCCTTGGGCGCTTCGGACAACTCGAAGTACTCGGTAACTCCACCTGTGAAATCCTCCATGGCTTCCAAAGTGTTGCCCCCTTTCAGTGCCTCATAAGACCCGTGCAACCTGAGAGAGAAGTCAATCACTCTGTTCAATGTGCTGACATGTATGTGCTTCATAGCTTAGATTTTTCACAGCGCTTGCAGCCACTTTGTGAAACACTAGGACGGAGGAGTTGTATGCTTATGTTCTAACTACTCGAAAAAAATATATACACTCAAACAACATATTTATGTCTTAAAAAGTGCTTCACCTGAAATAAATTGAAGAAATTTTATGCCCATGAGGTCAGAGGTCATTTGTTCAGGTGTCACTCACTGTTAGTGCAGTCTCTTAAATCAATCAGTAGACTAATTTTCTCAGCACTGTCACTGATAAAAAACATTTATTCAAACAGGTGAATCTGCATTTAAATCACCTGAAATTGTTTAGTGTCATCAGGCTTTGACCTCTCAAGCTAAACCTGATGACTCGGCGCTGGACTAAATTTCAAATTTTTTCAGTGGATGGAAAAGACATCTGAACTCAGCTGAATGAATCGTGTATGTTTCGATGTGGCAAGCTGCACGACTCCAGTAATAGACTTGGCTTACTTGGCATAAGCTTTTTCCAAAAGAGCGCTCCAGAACTCATTCTCCCTGAAAGATTTGGTGAAAATCAGACGGTTGTTGATGGTGGGAATCCGATCGTCCACGACCACATCAATCCATTCGCCATAACGCCAGAACTGAGTATAAGAACAACAACAACATGAAAAACTTTCAAAAAGAGAAGAGGCAGAAGAAAGACATTAATGGGCTAATGTCATCATTTAACTATTAGCTGATTCATATCTTTAAGAAGGATCTTAGATGAAAATGTTTTAATCGATTAATTCTTCTTTTTTATTAATGTCTGACCAATACTGGATTGGCTGTTTTTGATATCGATATTCACTGATATTGAGTTCACAGAAATAATATGAGGGCTGATAACAAATTAAATCAATTTGTTTGCTTTGCTCCAAAGATAGAGGAAGAGACTGATATTACTCTCCTGTGTATAAGCAAGTACAGCCAAGAACAGCCAGCTTAGTTTAGCACAGAGTCTGTAAACTGACATTAGATAGCTAGTTGGCTCAGTCCAAAGTAACTAAATCCACCTACCACCACCTCTAATACTCACTAATTGGGACATTATATTCTATGTGTTTAATGTATAGAAACAGCGAGGTGTGAAAAACACTATTTGCTCCTTGTCTGCACTTTCAAATACAAATAAGTTCATTTCCCCAAATGTGCCAAAATTACAATTTACCAAATGAAAATAATCTCCCAAAATCCCTTATGAAATGCATTTCTTACTTTGTCGTACTTATCATATGAGATGCTTCTTATTTTATCATCTATACAAAGACATTTCTGGTTACTCTTCTAAGTTTCACATGTGCTTGATCATGCTAAACTTTATATTTCACATGTGATAAATTCACATAAAAGTATATTTCATGTGCAAAATCACATTTCACATGTAAAATACAAAATAATCTGATGTGCTTTTTTTTTGTTTAACTCTGTTTGACTTTAACCTTCAGCATAGTTTTCAGTGCATGACAGTTCAGTTGTCTATTGCACAGTGTGCCAAAAATCCATTTAAAAACCTGGAAGTGGAAGATGCCGGCGTAGTTCTCGGTTAAGCTCTGATCCGGGGGAATCACTCTGTACAGCAGCTTCTCGTTCACCGTCAGACAGGCGATGGCAGCCAGCAGCCAGCAATCACCTGTCAGCAGCAGATTCATGAGCTATGAAAACATTTGATCCGAGCATACCACTTCATAAAGTACTGCAGTTGTCGCAGATGAAAGCCCCATTTCTGCAGGTGTCAGTCATCAGCATCCGTAAGATAGTATGAGGGAGATGGAGGTTAATTCTCACAGTCATTGCAGCTGCTGCGCGTGTTGCCAGCTCTGGGTTTATGTCTTAGCCGTACTCTATGTTGTTATAAGTTTTATTTTGTTGCTGCCCGTCCTCCCCCAGCAGGACAAAATGTTTTTTCCAGCTGACACACAATTGACTTTTCGCACCATTAAAAAACTTCATGTGTACAGTGTTTTGTAGCACATCCAACAGGCACCAGAAGCAGCTGAATTTTTTTGTTTCTTTATTCATTTTCCAGGATTAGTAACTCACTTTGTTTTATTCTGTTATACTTTTTATTCCAGTTTTACAAACATGCAGGTTTTAGTAAGAAAACAAACGTTAATGTCAAATGTATTTTGTTATTTCATGTACCAAAAACATCAAATCACACTTCCCCATTCTCAGGCAGCACAGCGTACTGTGTAAGAGCTTTTGAACTACTTGTTCGAAAGCAGAAACAGTTTAAATGTTACCCAATTCCCCCTGACAGATGTCTGTCCTGTTGGCTCCATCTATGATGAAGTGGGGGTTTTCACAGATTTCCTGTCACAGAGAAAGGAGAGTATGTTGAGAAATATTGTTGCTACAGTTCAAATGTTTTGTCTCATTATGGGCACCATTTAAAATGAAAAAGCTTACATTTTAAATATATTGATGCAATCTGTATAACAAGAAGGAAAATGCTCTTATTTAACTATATTTTCAGTCTGAATGTTCAAGTTCACATTACGATGCAAAATAATGTGCACTCTTTAGAGTAATAAAAATGTGTCAAAAGGTGCTGCTGCTCTGTCAAACAGATGTTTAAAACATTGCTTAATTAGATGTCATTGTCCGTCACTGATAAATAATAATTGCCATTGGACTGATTAATCATCCCCTCCTTAATTCTGATTCAGATTTAGAATCTTGTTTATGTATTCCTCAAGCAAACTGAGCTCCTCAAATCAAAATATTGCCATTTTTTTCCAAATAGATTATAAATATTTTTTTGTTTTATTCAGACTGAACTTCAGAACAATTTTCAAAATCTTTCAAATCTTTTTGAAAAGTGAAAGTTTCCACTTGACATGACTGACAATATGAGGACTTGGAGGAATTGCTGTGACTGAGCTTGACCTGCAGGGACCGTGAAACTCTCTCTGTGTTTGCTGCATTTTCATGAGGAAGCAGCTGTTGGAGGTCCTCTGGTCACGACCTTTTAGTCCTCTGTAAAAGTGATAACATTGTGCTGAATGCAGAGGAGCTTTCACCTCATAACTACACACTTCCTCCATCATGGCAGAGTGATTGACTGTGCCTGTGCTCCTACAGCTGTTCACCTGTATCATATATTCACACACTCATTACAGGGACTTTATGGTTTATTTTTCTCAATGTTAGGCTTCAGTCATGTTTTTATAAATATGTTTACACATATCGTTTTGCTGCTTATTGTGAAGGATATTTCATGTTGAAGGATTACATGGTCTTTTATAAAAGTGATTCCCAATTTGTGGATTTAAATCCCAAAGAATCACATAATAAATCTGAGCGGGTCTGATGATTAAAAGCCTAAGAATTAAATGTACATTTATGTTACACAATTTATTAATAATTGTTTGTTTGCCTTTTTTCTTGTTGAATATGGGAATCAGAAATTAAAAAAACACTTAAAAACCATACACACAATCAAGACAGTCACAACATGCAAAGTACTGCTCTTTCTGAAACTCCATTGGGCTTTTAGGGATTTAAGAATAAGCTATCAATGGGATAAATACATCCAAAATTAAATTCAGTGTCATTTGATTGCGAGCAGGGACTTTGTTCACCTTATCACACCACTAAAACTGTAAAACTGTAGACTCATGTTCCATATTTAGAGCGAACCCCTCCGCTGACCCCTGGATGGGATTCATCCATCACTAATCTTAGCTGAGTGGCTGAAGCTACATTTGTCATCAGCCAATGAGCAGCAGTCAAGCTGCAGTTTGTCATTTGTGTTTGCTGGTACGAATGATAAGTAAGTATAAGGTCAGTGTTCGGAGGTTGCTTAATGCATTTACTCAAGTACATCACTGTTTATGTACTTTACTTGAATAGTCCTATTTAATGCAACTTAAAGACACTCTTGGTACTTCAACATGGTGAAAACTAGGCTTAACTTTCTTGCAGAGACGATTGACACAGTTCCCATGAGTGTCCAAGGCAGCATCCACTTAGCCTAGCTTAGCATAAAGACTGTAAACGGGGGAAACAGTTAGCCTGGCTCTGTCCAAAGGTGACAAAATCTGCCTAAAGCTCACTAATTAACACGTTACATCTTCTTCCGTAGGCAAGCTACAGATTGAGCGACCTCCATTTAAGTACCTTCACCTTGACGAAAACAGTACCTGCAGTAATACTAGCTTTAAATTTGACATTTTTATTTTAGTGTCGTTTCATCTGTCATGTCTGCCTGTAGTGTTTATGTCCGTGTCAGCGTGTTCGCAGCTACTTTAAGCTAAAGCTGTACGTCTCTTCGCTCCAAATTAAACATAACATCTTGCCAAAAGTCCCGTTATCAGGGTTACAAGTTACACACATTTGGTGTCAAAGGCCGAGTGTGAGAAGACTATTAAACCATCTTGCGAATGCGCATATCAGAAAAATATGAAACTGCAGTCAGCACTGAGTTGGCACTACGCTGTCCAGCAGAGTCATCATGTGTGAGAGTCAGCTGTTCCTGATTGCAGAAGGTGACAACCCAGAGATATGCATCCATAACCATGCAACCATATCAACTTGACACCGCACCCGTGTGCTGTGAAGGAAGCAATGAGATACACTGGAATTTTAGCGCCACTCTTGTATTGAGTGCAACTTGGCTTAAAGGATGTCATGATAAAGGACTGGCACTCACCGAGGGACGTTTCCACTCAAACCTCATGGGGGGTCTGTGGCTGTAGAAGAGCGAGGAGTCGTTTGCAGGGAACAGAGGGTCTTCAAACAACACCTTCTTACTCACATATTTGTCTCGCAGTTCCAGAAAAGTCTTAAGGCGCTTGGCATCTTTGACAGCCTCATTTCTGCTTAGGATCGCTGAGTATATCGAGTTAGTCCCGGCGAGAGGGTAATCAGCTCTGTCATCAGACCCGAGTGATGTTTCCGTTTCAAAGAGCACTTTCACCTTTGTGTCTTCAACAACAGGCGCTTTGCCTTTGTAACTCTCGTCCCCCATGTTGGCAGCGAACATCTCTGCCTTTCCTTTTCCCGCTTCAGAGTCAGTTTAGAAAATGCACCAAAAAGAAACTCAGAAGTCCCTCCTTAGTTGCAGAAACAGAGCATGACCTTACAAAACAGCCCAGAGAAACTTCTATGTTCCTTTTTTTGCTGGAAATTCTGTAACTGCTTGTGGGCAGTAACCAGTCAACAACCTCTCACACCAGCACTCCCACAGCCACTGCTGAGTCCCCACTGCTGGTCGGACCTAAATATAGGCCTCTCTAAAGGAGGGGAGGAGGCTTCTCCAAGAGTGTTCCTGAACCTGTCACAAGATTTTCAGGTCAGGTTCAAAGGGGCAGCCCCGAAATGTGCACATCAAACTGAACATATGGTGGGTTGTTACCTTTGTGGAGAAAAGTAATTGAGAAAAATATATGTTGCAAGAGATCATGCATTGGGAGGCATGAGCACAATGCACTGTTACCCTGTTTTAAATTAAGGTGAATTTCTGAACTTAAACAACAACAGGATATAAAATCTCCAGTTAGCACTTATAATTAGCAATAACTCTGATATTTTCTGATAATTACTCATTATATAAATAACTGAGCTTATTTTAATGCTCTAGATGAGCAATATAATGTGATAAACTGGATTTCAATAACTCCAAACTCTTTAACATCTACAATATCTCACTAAATTGACACCTAGCGGTAGAACAGAGGCCATGACATTCACCTCCTTTTCAGTGGTTTGTTGTGGCTGACTAAGCACCACTCATCTGAGTGAAGTACTCAGTTGGCCTGATTCTCTGTCAGTCCACGCTTATATCAAATAAGGAAAGGGAGGCTGTTGCCGGCAAGGTTGCCAGGTTTGAGGAAAACCTGCATTCTTGTTCCAGTATCAAACAGGAAGAACGGACCTCTGGATAAGAGGCCATGTAAAAATGTGAGACAGTAAGTCAAATACGCTAAAGCTTGTGTATGCATAATCTTAATCTCACATTTTTACTTGACTACGATGAATATTTCCATTTTCCCTGATAGAAATAGTTTTCAAATGTACTGCAATGCATATTAGACATTTTTATTACTTTTTCTTGTGCTGTCTGTCAAATATAGTTTTTTATTTATTTTATTCCTATCACATTAAATCAAGGGCGTTTTTATGGAGAAAATTAACACAAATTGGATGTGTGAAGTATAGTGTAAAATATGTTACTTTAAAAAAAAAGTCTAAGATGATTTGCTGCAGAGAAGTGTGTTTAGATGTAATCATGACCATGTTATTTCAAGTCTTTGCCACTGTGGCAAAAGAAAATTATAAAATAAAATGTAATAATAATAATAATGAAGCAGGATGCCTTTGTACTTGCTTACTTTTTTTTTTCAAATAATGAGAAAAATGTTTCAGTATCTCAAAATGGCTGATGCCAGCTTTTCATTGTTTTGAGATATAAACTAATTACTTTTATGTACTAACTCAATATTTTTTAATACTAACTCATTAAATTTGAGATACCAACATTATTTTTATACAGTAATCATCATTTTGATATACTAACCCATTATTTCGGGCAGGAATCACAAACAGCGCTCCAGTGAGTTGGGCGCTGCAGAAGGGGGATGTCCCGGACCGTACCTGGCAGCCCCGCCTCGACTCTGACGCGCTGTTCATCTGGAAGTTGTCGCCATCATGTCTGGCTAACCGTGAAGCTAACTCCGAAGTCAGACACCCGCCGTGGTCGAGGACACAAAGTCAGCGACGGCACTGGCCTCTCTCTGCTTCCTCCGTCGAGTCGCCTGCGAGCTGCTGCGATGTTATGAACCAGTGGACCGTCTGCGAGCTGCTGCGGTTCACTCGCGTTAGCACCGGAGGCTAATTGTCGGAGCACACATCATCCGTCTTGAGGAGCAGCAGCGACGGACGGTGAGCGGCGACAACGTCCGCCAGCTAGCTACGGACCGGCGGGCCATAAGGCGAAAAAATAAGACATTTAACACTAAAGTGGATGAAATCTGTGGCTGGTGGTACATGTTCGCCGGTAGCTGCCTCTGCTGCTGTTGTTAGCAGGCGATAGTTGAGGAGATTTACAGCCAACGAAGCTAACAAGCTACATAACAAACTGGGACCGGAGGGGAGGCTGTTAAACTGGAGCTGGCTTCTGCACATTTCCTGTCTTTAACAAGTACGTACAACCATATATGCGCTGCTTCTGCTTATAAATGTCATCTGCTTTATTGCTGTCTTATTGTACTCAGCTGTGCCTCTGCTGTTGTCAAGCCTTTAGGAAAGTGTTTTTACTTGCGGTGAGTTTAGCTGTGATGCTGACATTGTTCATCTGTGCGCCTCACAGCAGGCTGCCGGGCCTGACAACCGAGAAGATGTCTGAGGGAGAAAGCAAGCAGGCCCCTGACTGTGTCCAGGAAGTGAAGCCGGAGTCCGTGGCTGCTGCGCCCACAGGTCAGGGAGTGTCCTCTGTGTCTCCTCCAGTGTCCATGGTGACCCAGCCTGCAGCCACCGCCGCCACCGAGGATGAGGAGGAGGAGAGCGAGGATGAGTCAGAGATTTTGGAGGAAAGCCCGTGTGGACGCTGGCAGAAGCGCAGAGAAGAGGTAAAGTGGGGCGTCTGCCTGCAGGCCGAGGGGTCAGGTTTACCTCTGCTGAGGTACGAATGGAAACACTGATGCATTTTGTTTTGTTTTCCTCCTGAAGGTGAATCAGCGTAACGTCCCCGGGATCGATAATGCTTACTTGGCCATGGACACTGAGGAAGGAGTCGAGGTGGTGTGGAATGAGGTCATGTTTTCAGAAAGGAAGAATTTCAAGCTTCAGGAGGTGGGTATAGTGGCGGCCAATGCAGTTATGTGCACTACAGTATAAATGAAACACTACAATAATATAATAAAACATCATCATTTAATGAATGTGTCAAGAAACAGTGTGTGTACCGCTAAGGAATAATCAAAATGTTCTGACAGGGTTTTAAGGATATTGTGTTTTTTGTGTTAAGTTGCTTTCCTTACTGTGATCCTGCAAACAATGTAGACGCCTACTGCTTTTCATTTTCCTCTTTGGTTTTAAGCTCCTTAAGACTTGTTGCTGCCAGTAGCAAAGCAAAGTACGCACTGTACCTGACAAGTTGCAGAAGCAGTTTTCAGAAGTTTAGAGGGGAGGGAGTAAGACCTGACATTTAAAGGCCCTTGTTTGCTCGTGGCATTTTAGGCATTTAGCCTGACAGTTCATCATTGTGAAGCGATTTGTACTTCCTCACTCTTGTGTTAAATTTGACTCTTATTTTTAGAAATAAAATCAGGATGAGGTTGTATGTCTGTTTAGTCGATCCTGGATGCCCCTGAGTAACACTCACTACACTCAACTGCTGTATTTTGATCTGAGTTTTTAGCAGGCAGGTTTTCACTTTGAGTATTTGCAGGAGTGAAAAGAAATCAACTGTTCTCAGTCTAATGGAGCTTTAAAGACGTACAGTGTTTTGTTAGACATTAAATGGCTGATGGTCTGTGGGGAGGAAGGAGCAAGAGACTTACTTTTAATGGATGCTCATTTATAGCTGTGGGATTTGCACCACAGTCTGTCTGATCACGAGTCCAACCTGCTGGCTCAGACAGCCAGGCCATTCAAAATGAATAGTTAAGGCATAATGAGCTCATTTGTGCTGAATTCTTAATGTTTCTGCAACTGTTAATCCAAATTTATGACAATAACATTCACAGCACAAATTGTATTAGCTGTTTCATGCTGTTGTAAAAAACATTTGACTTTGTCTTAATGATTAATTTATTGTGTATTTATTCTACAGGAAAAAGTCAAAGCAGTTTTTGACAATTTAATCCAGCTGGAGCATTTGAACATTGTGAAGTTCCACAAATACTGGGCAGATGTGAAGGAGAACAGAGCGAGGGTAGGAGACTGGCTCAAAAATCTCCTTTCTGTCAAATCATAGAATAAGTTGAGGAGTTGGAGTTGATGTGAGTGCCTTTCTTTTTTGTCTGCAGGTCATTTTCATCACTGAATACATGTCGTCAGGAAGTCTCAAACAGTTTTTGAAAAAGACTAAGAAAAACCACAAGACCATGAACGAAAAGGTGCGAAAGCAATAAGTGTTAAAAGATAAAACATTCTGTTTGTTTATTTGATTTTATTTTACATGAATTTTACTTTTTGGTAATATACTTTTTGTTCTGCAGGCCTGGAAGCGCTGGTGCACACAAATTCTGTCTGCGCTCAGGTAAGTAAAGCAAAGATGTTACTTTAGCTACTCAAGATTTTTGTGTATTACTGACTTGATTCACAGTCTAAATGCTAGTGCATGTTTTGTATACTTGTCTCGAAAATAAATTTTAGAATTTAGCGATCGCTGCAGGCAGCTGACCAAAGACTTATTTGTCACATGTCTCCAGCTACCTCCACTCTTGTGAACCTCCCATCATCCATGGTAACCTGACCTGTGACACCATCTTCATCCAGCACAACGGCCTCATCAAGATTGGCTCAGGTAGAGGTCATTTAAAGCAAGAGAGGTGTTTCAGAAAATAAGATCCGGACAGTGTCCTGTCCCTTGAGCCAAATGTTTGTTTCTCTATTGTTCTTATTTCTCCACTTTATTAGTTGCTCCAGACACCATCAATAACCATGTGAAAACGTGTCGGGAAGAGCAGAAGAGCCTTCACTTCTTTGCTCCTGAATATGGAGGTAAGATCTCTGACTTTTCATTTATGATCCTGTCACATGTCTCAGATAGTCTTGCAGTGTGTTGTAATGTTTCTGTGATGCTGATCAGCTGTTTTCTGCTTTCAGCTGTTGCCAATGTTACCACAGCCGTGGATATCTATTCCTTTGGAATGTGCGCCTTAGAGGTGAGAGGAGACTTCATCTGTAATAACACGTTTCATGTGCTTTGAAAGTTAGTCTTAGTTTGTGTGTTTACATCACAGAAATAGAAATCAGGATGTTGATTATCTCTGTTGTTTGCAAGAAGAGAAATGTGGAAGTAAGTTTTTAATCATTTGATCCTTTGAGCCATCAGGTTTGCGGTGATGATTGTTATGAATTATGTAACATGCAAGTGGCTGTTGTTGACTTAATGTTATGCGTTTGCATTTTGAATCCCTTTCAATCAATGCCCTTTTTTGTCCACCTTCTTCCTCAGATGGCTGTGTTGGAAATCCAGAGTAATGGAGATTCGTCTTATGTGTCTCAAGAAGCCATAAACAGTGCCATTCAGTCCTTAGAGGACACATTGCAACGGGTGAGTAAGGGAGAGGTGAGCATGTAAAGATTGTGTGGCTGTTAGGAAGAGACACCCATAACATGAGGGTTTGTTTGTTTGCTTTTTCAGGAATTCATTCAGAAGTGTCTGGAGGTGGACCCCAGTAAGCGACCCACAGCGAAGGAGCTGTTGTTTCACCAGGCCTTGTTTGAGGTGCCCTTACTCAAGCTGCTGGCTGCTCACTGCATCGTCAGCCACCAGCGTGAGTGACAACACACACACAACACAACATGTCCAAGGCTGCAGAATACACAACTTTCACAACACACTAAACATCAGTTAGCTTAAGATGATGTGTTTTCATATAAAGGTCAAATTGTGCCATCTGTTTAATGATGAAGATTGATGAATTTCTTTTTTTTAGTAAGAAAAATAAAATGGCAAAATAACTGTTGGTGGTTTAAATGCTCGTATGTGATTGCAGTCTTCTCTGTGTACATGTAGATATGATTCCAGAAAATGCTTTAGAAGAGATGACAAAGAACATGGACCCCAACTTGGTGATTGTTGAGGCCAAGGACGGAGTTCAGATGAAGTAAGTCACAGAACAACATGATGCTGAAGTACAGAGGTAATTTGATGCGAAACCTCAGGGAGGTAGGAAGTCTGTGGTTTCCTGTCTTCATCTTCACCCCAATATATAATTTGCATTTACATGCATAAATTTCATATCACAAGACTTGTGGCCATCATATTATTCTAACTATGTTTAAATGCTGTCCTTCAAAGGTCCAGAAGTTGCCCATGTTGCACAGCTCTGCTTTTTAATTTAGTTGAAGATTTAGCCTCACTTTGGTTCCAATGGACTCAATATTCTGCAGAAATAACAATGATTCTTTTGCTTCAGGCTCTCTCAGTTTCCTGCCCTTGAGCTGGACAAGTTCCTGGAAGATGTACGGTAAGAAAACAACTGCACTACAGCTGGAGCATACTTTGAAACTTTTTGCTGTTGATTGAGCTGCCTGATTGGTGGAAGCAGGAAATCAGTTGTAGACCTTTTTTCCTTATGGTCGTCCAGGAACGGGATCTATCCTCTGACTGCATTTGGAATACCATGTCCACAACAACCTCAGCAGGAGGCAGTGAAGTCACCCATTGTGCCCCCCTCAGTGAAAACCCCGACTCCTGAACCTGCAGAGCTGGAGACCAGGAAGGTAAGAACTAGAGTGTACAGTAATTAGATCTCTGTCAAATCATATTAACAAATCCAAATCATTCACAAGTTAGATATGCTCTTCCAACTAAACTGCTCTTGCTTAGTAAATAATTATCAGGTATTTATATTATTTTGTCAAAAAACAAGAAAGCTAACGCTTGATGGAAGCTAAATGTGCTTCTGTTCTGAAGGGGTCATGTTAAGTTTTCCATTGTGTGCATGAAAACAGGTTGTAGTCTACCTATAGGATGAAACACCAAAAAGACTTTTTTTCAGTGTTTTATTTGCATGTGTCACATTCATCCTTTTAATCATAAAGTTGTTTTCCTTCTGAAACTTCACAGGTCCTTCAGATGCAGTGCAATATTGAGCCTGTTGACGAGGGCTCCAAGCATCATGTGAGTAATGTTTCTGCTTGTAGGTATCACATTACGATTAGCTTGTCTTTTGAAACCACTTATTCAATTCTCCTTTCAGCTGACCCTGCTGTTGAAACTTGAGGATAAACTGAACCGGCACTTAAGCTGTGATTTGTTACCAAGTGAGTAATATTATTAATAGACTTTACATGTGCACACACTCCAACATTATTACCAAATACTGCCATCTTTAGTTTTATGATCTTTTTTGGAGATATTTTGATGCCTTTATTACATAGTCGATGTTAGGGATACGATGATGATAATGATGAAGTGGATGGAGTGAGATCTTCACACTATCACCATGAATGTATTCTGACTGCACTGCCTGTTATTTTTGTTCAGATGAGAACGTTCAGGAGCTGGCTGTGGAGCTTGTTCAGCTGGGCTTCATCAGTGAGGTGAGTGGAGTTCATCATGACCCCACCGACCTCAATACCCAACTTTAGTATAAAGATAATAACATAACCTCGTGGCCTCTTCATTTCAGGGCGATCAGCCACGATTGGCATCTGTTCTTGAAGAGGCCTTCTCGAAGTTCTACAGCCGGAACGGTTCTCTCAATCCTGTGACCGTTTCCTCATAGCGGAGGACTCACTAGGCCTTCTGTCAGCCCTCCTCATCCTCCACAACAGGACTAGCTTTTTTTTGCTCCACCTCTGAGTTGCGGGGAAGCTTTGCGAGGACGGAGGAGGAAGCCTTGGTCTGGTTGCGGATGCTGCAACCTTTCCTTGTACCCTCTGGTGGGAAAAGCTGCCACTAAGTGGTTGTTGCTGTCTATCTTTTTTTTCCCTCCCACCCAATACAGCCATCTGCTTCTCTTTTAAAAGAGGAAATCCCAGTCGCAACTTAAAGGAAAATACAAATGTTTTCATTTTTTGGCTTATTTCTCTGTTCTAAAGTAATGAGATAACTGTAGAGGTAAGCCAAATAAAACTGGATAACAGTATTTTCTTTAAGTCAGTATTAAAACTGTATTTTAAACATTTTTACTTAAAATTGTTAAATAGTTGTCTGTATGAAAAAAAAAAAAACTCTTTGTCCCGGCATACTGAAGTGTATTTATTATGGTGTTGTAAGGTTAAGTCTGGTTGTCTTTTAGACTTTCTCTTGAGTGAGGCATCTTCCTACCTTGTATCAGTTTTTCGAAGACTCTCGAATGCATCAAGTTCGTAATGCAACTGATGCAGCGTCACTTTTACTTCAAACTTCTGCAGTTATACAACGTAGTCGAGAAACATGCAGCTGCAACACAATCTGAAGAGCTACAACTGAAAAGACAAAAAAATCAAACTATTTATTTGTGCATCTTTTCTTGAGTGTGTACTGTACTTCTCTTCCAGCACAAAGGGTGGTGGTTCTTTGAATGTATGCTTTTAGTTGCTCTCTTTCTTTAAATCAAGCTGGGTGTCGTCACTTGACCGTGGTCCAACTATTACCGTAGCTTCTGTTTTACAAGTAGCCTATTGCAGCACTTATCAGTTAGGGCTAGGTCAATAAAAAGTTGTCTTTTAGCTGGCGTTTTACATGAGAGGTTGGTTTGGTCCAGCACATGATCTGATGATGGTCGTTTGTCAACAGATTTGTTGGGTGCATGTATGCTTTTCTGTGTCTTATATGGAAACTGATGCATGCAACACGTTTGCCTCTGGAGTTGGTTCATTTTAGCAATGTTGGTAATAGATGCGTTTATCATGCAGAAGAAGTTTTGTCAGGATTTTTGATTTTGAGTCATTAGTTTTCTTCATGGCTGTGGGAAAACTTGCCCTCCCACATAGGTATCTGGTTATTGGCAAAGACCACCTTTGTGTTAACTGTTTGGGGATCTCTCTGCTAGATTGCACTGCTGTACACTTTTATATCCTGTTGGAAATGTCCTGTGGCCTCTGGCTCCCTCCCACCAAAAGGAGGAACTTAGATAAATTGCAAATGGTGTCATTAAAAATTTAGTCCGTGATCAGTCTCGTCTATTTTATGCTGTGACTACCTTTCAGACAGGGTCTGTAGATATTGCGAGATACAAGTGTGGGACTGCCTGGCATGCTTGTAACCATCTTGTACACTGTATGCTGGACACTGTGCTGTTTCTGCAACGCATTTACCCCCTTTTTTCACTTCCTGAAATAAAAATTTACACAATCAGCACAGTCTTTGTGTGGCGTCTCCTTGTGTTTATGACAGCTTTAGACAATTTATACTGAAATAATGACTTTCACTGTAAAGGAAAAGTACATGTTGAAACAGACTTAGAAGCATCTGAAGTGTCATAAGGTATACACAGTGGGTCTTATTAAATATGAGAAAGCATACAAGGTGGCATGATTCTACAATTTGTGTCATTGTTTTGACAAAACACTAGTGCAAAGGTAGACTAAAAATGTTTCAACATGAGCAATAGTAATTTACTCCTGAGGCTTCATTTACAAGGATGAGAGGCTGGAAGGAAATGACAAAAAAATTCCTGTTCCTGGAGAGTAACACTACAACAGACGCTGTGGGCGTGTTGGTTGCTACAGCTAGTGTCTATATGGGTGGTACATTGGCTGTGTAGGGTGATGAGAATGGCCTACAAAAACCCGCAAGGCTGGCAAAATACTTTATGTCCAAACACAACTTTTATATAGTAAAAGGTGTCCAACAGAGTTGTGTCCTTGTTCCACTTCACTTTAGTTTAACATACTGTATAAATGACTGATCCAAACCATGTCATGGTGCAGAAGTTCATCTTTTATGCAAATGATATGTGATGATTACCTCAGTTGTGCTTCTTGCAATGTGCAAGCAGCATGGTTGAAAAAGTCATGGCACTCAATACCTCCATCATCATTTTTGTCAAATATAACAGGAAACAAATTTAAATATCTATATAACCAGGCTCCTCATGAGCTCAGTGATAAAGTGAACCCTTTCAGTATCTCTGGCTTATTAATGTAGGATGAATGTACGAGGAACAACTTAGAAAAGAAGAAACTGGTTTCTACTTGGTTTCACTGCAGAAAATGATTTCTTTTCTTTGGGACCAGAAAAGTAATCTGAGAAGTGAGACTTGAGACTCCATAACTGAGATGAAAAGGGTGAAAGCCAGTGCTCATAAAACTGGAGACTTTAGAATTCTCCCCTGCAGAGAAAGTCATTTTAGTACAGTTTTATCTCCAAGATTAAATTAAATGAAGTTATGTTTTAAGTAATATATATACACACAGATACACAAATGAGACAAAATCCAATTCTTTAAATTCTTTATACAAAAAAAATTCATCCTGGTGTATCAGGAGTGTGATCTCTAACCTCAGAGCATCACTATTTGAATTCATTATTTGTTCAAAATTTTAAGAAACTGTAGCCCTTGTACAAGTATATTCATGTACATACTTAAAGTCACAATGTGTGCTCAAATAACAAGTGAATAAAACACATTTCATGCTGACAAACACATTGCCGTACAGAATTACAGCAGTATAATAAAATTACAGCAAGACTAAAAAATATTTTTGATATAAAACACCCTAGAAACACACTCTAAATAAAAAGCTACCAAAATGGCGACATCCAGTTCATGAGTGTTTTTCAGCTGCGTGGGTATTTTCAATTCTGTACATTGTGAGTAAAAAACAAAAACTACAAAAACAGTACATAGCACTTCAATGCAAACACATTACTCTTTCACATTAAATTTGTAATTTACTTCCCCGTTTGAAAGTAATTATTTAGGCACAGTAATTAAATTCATGAACCATGTTTGGTCAACACCATTCCTTGTTATTCACAACTCCACTTTAACTCACGGACAAAGTCGAATTCAAAGTGCCAACCATTCAGTTCGCTTGTTCACACTTCTTCTTTTCTAGGAGTTTGCGACCGTGGAGCAGAGAGCTGCCAACATCATAATGTAGTTGTTAGCTGTCAGCTGAAACAAAGACAGATAATCACTGCTCAAAATGAGCTCCTTTTACTGCGTCTCCTGAATTTTATCAGGTCACTCCGACATCTAAACAAATTGTTGTCAAGAAACTCCCAGATTACAGCCAGGAAGCTTCATACAAAAATGTTTAATCCATATGTCAGTAACTCGGTTTTTGTTACAAAACGCTGTGTATCTTAGATTTCAAAAGGTTCTCTTGATAAAAACCCATGACTTTCACCTGGATTTCAGCACAGTTCAGATCATCTTTGTCCACTATTTACAGGCACGGAGAGCATCTTGTTGCATACTTTCCTTACAAACTTGCTGATGTTGTTAGTAATAATTGTATTATGCTTTGAAAGAATTGTACACAGAATATTGTTTCGACCTAATATTTGTATTCTATCAAATAAAGGTTTATTTTATTTCTAAAATTCAAACTATGTTTATAAACGCAGCTAACGAGAGCTGGGAGGTTATTCCATATTATCATTTGTTATTATTGTTTATTCTCTCTGTAAACGTAATGAGATAATGGGCCATAGTTCTTGTGTGAACCAAATGAAGTGACCGAGTGAAAATATGAAATCTTAAATTTTAATATTTCAATGGGCCATTTTCACAGAACATATGTCTGTCACATGTCCTAGTAGGAGAGGCATAATAAAATAAAGGATGGCTGAATCTCATTTAGCTGCTTCAGTTTCAGTTTCCGTTGTTGAACTTGCCAACCTGCTTTCTGGGACACTTGAGTAGCACAGAGACACTGTTAATGGCTTCTCACACAGAAAGCAATCAAAGTGTCTGCTGTGAAAGAGACTGAATTTGTTTCTTCCTCTGTAAAATCTTACAACTGTGTTGGTATAATACTTCTGATAAATACATAAATAATGTTGAGTGTGTAGTTTTACTTCCATGCCAGAAATACGCAGTGCAGAGTGGTACAGATTCATCAGGCCTTTTAAAGCTTTCTTTAAGACAAAACAAACAACAAGATTAACTTGTAAATCTGCTTGTTTGACATTGAACTTCATGAAATCATGAGACAGGAGAAAATAATAAACTTATGTTTACTGATCTGAGAACTTTTGTGACCATAGACGAGAGAGGCAGAAAGACTGGGCTCAACTTTGCTCTTACAAAGCCTTTAGAAGACACTTATTTTGTCACTTGTCTGGAGTAGAAATGAAACCAGACTTTTATTTAGAAAGATTTACAACTTCTGAATTTAAAGAGATGTTGTGCTTTTCTCTGTTGCATCCCAATTAGATGGTTTATGCTGTTTGGATGAGTGTATTATAACACATGACTGTGCCTATAGTAGCTCTGCATTTTGGAGTGAAACTCTTCAACCCAGGATGAGTAAGAAATCTGGAAATATATATATGTAGATATTTATATGTCAAGTTAGCACCATCAGTGCGGAAAAAGGCAATTGACTTGTGGAGGCTCGTTCTGGTTCCACTCATGGCTGGAAGTAGATGACTTCATGGTGTCGTTTAGCTCTGTAATGAAACCCATTAGACCCCCCCCTCGTGTTTTATGATGGAGGGGTCTGCCAAAGAGGTCTGAGGATCTGAAAAAGGCGACGGCATCCTTTATTTCTTCAGACACTGGTACATCAGTGCTCGTGGATTCAACATGTAGCGCTCAGAGTTGAGTAGTTTGGTGAGATATTGTGGCATCGGGGGCCGAGGGGCCATGTAGGATACACCGGGACTGACAGCCATCACCTCAGCTATCTTCTGCTTCATCTCTCTTATCTCCCGATCTTGCTTCATCACTTTATCTGTCGTACACACAAAGATAATATGTGAATGCGAATCAAAATATTTCAACTCTTTCAAAAATCATCTTTTTTTTTTTAGGGAGTAATTCTCTCCCCTCAAGCTTCCCAAATTATAAACTACCTTTATGTAACAGATAAAAGGGAGGCAGGAAAAAAAGCAAGATAGAGGAAATCTTTCATTATATGCCGAATGGTGCCTTACAACCACACGGTGGTGCCATTGGAACCATATTTGAACCAAAACCTACTGTGTTAATTTTTCATTCATTGTCAACTTTTCCTCAAACACACAAGCAAACAAACAGGACTAAAAACATGCGATAAACCTATTAGCAGAGGCAGAACTCAATACACCAAGAACACAAAAGATGAATTTGCAGAGTGAGACAAGACAAATATAAAGAGGCAAAGTGGGAACCTTGAGCGATTTCCAGCTGCCGGCGGGCGTCTCCCAGAGCTGAGAACAAGTCCAGCTTGATGCGGGTCTCTGCGCTCAGGTTGTACTCCAGATGCTGAGCTTTCTCCTGCATGGCTGACAGAGTGGACAGCAGCATGTCCGTCTCTTTCTCCACACAGCGGTACTTTCCAAAAGCCTGAGTTAAAAAAAAAAAACACATCAGCAGTCAGGGCGCGTGTGAAAGGCGAGAACATCAATCAACCTGGTGAGATGACCACCGATGGAGTCAGTGCTTTGGTTTCCTAAGTACTTTCACCTTTTTAGAATGTAACTGTGCTGTTTCTTTTGCTTTCATGTGTTTTGGTTAGTTCACTTAGGGAACCAATGCACTGCAGAGAAACAAACACTTTCCACACACTGATGATGAATTGGCCAGCCATTCAAAAAACATGAGAGCTGCGCTTTATTACACTGAAGGAGGATTCTGTATGTGTTAACATCTTTTAACGGTTTGGAAGGAAGTGATCTGCACCCTTTTTGTTTTTTTATTAAAGCAGTACAATGTTTTTATGAAAGACCTGGCTCCTGTTTCAGCATGCTTCATGGAGAGTATGTCACTAAAATGAAATCAAATACCACACAGTACCACAATGTACACGCCTGATGTCAAAACAACAAAAACACCCAAACAGGATCACATACTGAGCATCGCATACTGATATGATGACAAAGTGCAATATGTTTACTGCAGACCAAAATAAAATAGACTAAAAAATGCTAAATGTCCCCACTGAAATCCATTCAAATTTTTAATGGAACACAAAGAATCATAGACATGAACATCAGAAACAATAACGCAAACAGACTAAAAAACTGAGGACAACCAAGTACTGGACCACTTGAGACTCACAGACACTTAAACTCACAAGTTCATTCCCAAAGAGTGTAAAAAGATACCTCAACATCACTCTCTAGATCTACCACACGACCCTCTTTCACTTGACACTCCAGCTGTAGTTGTTTGTACTCTGTCTCTAGATCTTTAACTCTTTTCCTTAACATTTGGGTTTCACAGTGTTCCTGCCTGGTGTAGGAAAGAGAGGGGTTTCATTGGAGGTTAAAACCAGTTTACACAGAAAGAAACATGACATCCACATTTGCATTTTTTTTTTACATCTGTGTTTCTTATAAATTACACATACTGAAAATGGTTACATAGAATGCAAGAAAATATATCATCATATAACAATATCATGTATTCTGTTAAATAAAAAAACAGGTTTATTAAAGGAATAATTCAGCATTTTGGAAAAATGCGCTTGTTCACTTGAACAGTGAATTGCCTGCAACTACCCCATGTAATTGTTGAGCATATGATAATGAATTGAATCTTAAATCTTGAATTCCAGGAAGTCGCCCTGCACACAACTCCTGTGAAACCACAGATATAATGTGTTTATTAGTGAGCTTAAAGGTTCTGGTAGTCAGACTCTCACTGGACAAAACCAAACCTGTTTTTATCGTCTTTACATTAAGCTCTGCTAACCTGCTGCTGTCTATAGCATCATACTGAACACAGACATGAGAGCGGAGTCGAAAAATTCAGCTAATAGGCCTAATTTGATGTTTTTAATGTCTCTATATATTCAGTCATATATTCACAGCAGCTCTTAATCATACTAAGTAACAAAACAAATGCAGATGCAGTCTTACTTTCCAGGCACGAACCCATTTCAGCAACAGGGACTTTTACAGGTTTGATAGGTGTGATACCTGTTTGTCAGGCTCCGCGCTGTGCTGGCTGCTTCCTCCAGTTTCTGCGCCTGAAGCTCAGCCAACTGTTTCTCAGTGGTGAGCCTGGCCTCCGTCTCCGCTCTGGTCTTCTTCTCTAGCATCGCGCTGCTCTGTTTGTCTCTCTGCTTGGTTTTAGTCAGACACAAAATCCTGAGGGGAAAGCATTAAAGAAGAATTAAGTGTGTAACTGCCACATGCAAAATGATTTGAGATTAACTAAAGCGCACCTTGAAAACAGAGAGGAAATGTTGCATTTGAGTCGCTGGAGAGCACCTTGCTTTAAAAACTGGAGCATGTCTCATCAAAAACTGTGCGTAACATGCTCATCTCAAACAGGATTTAAAGCCTCCAGCAGGTGGATTTGGATTTGCTGTGGTAAAAGAGTTAATCATAACTGGATGGACTAAGTAAAGTCCATCCAAAACCAAATGCCATCCATCCTTTTTATTTTTCCAACACATTTTTCTCTGTTTTCATTGTGCTTTGAAAACAATCCAGATAAAATTATGGAGCTTCATGCTGTGGAGAAACATTTTTAGTATTGTGTAAACAAGAGAAATGTTCGAGAACATACTTATAATAATAATAATAATTAATTACAACATTAAATAATTAATGTTGTAAATTCACACTTAAAGAAAATGGGTTGTTGTGTAGATGATTTGGTGTTAATATTATGATAATGATGAAAGAACTGACAATATTTACTGAAGTATTCTAAGTAGTACTAGTAAGTAGCCTGATCAAAACTCAAATTCACGCTCATTACATCCAATCCAAAGGTCAGATGGTATTTTAATAGCCCCAAATTACATAAATAAAATAATAAACAAATGAGAAATGAGTTATGACACATTTAAGTTCTACAGCTGTGAAAGATTTCAGTAAGATTTACATATTAATCACTCATTTAGAGAAGAATTGGGAGTGAAAAATGACTATAAACTATACTAATTATGGTTTTAATTATGGATTGAGATCTGTCAGTCAACATTTGCCCAAACAACAGTTTTCTTTCACAGACAAACAGAGTTCTGGCAGCATTTCTGCATATATCCGTCTTACTGACGGATGTAATGTGCAAAACAGCCAAAGACGACTCACTTGCTCTGGAGCAGCATGTTGGACTGTCTGAGCAGGGAAACCTCTGGTCTCAGGCTCCGCTCGCTGTTGGTCAAGTTGCAGATGTGACTCCGCAGCTCCTGCTCGCTCTGCCTGCTCGCCTGCAGCTCCGCCTTCAGCCTCCTCAGCTCCTGATCCAGCCTGAAACACGACAGAGGTGGGGTGACAAGGGAGGAAAGGGATCTTTTAGCTCTGATTTCACCTCCACAGGCCTCATTTCAAGTGGTACTGAAGTGAAGGTTACGGTCTCGTACTTGCTCATCTGTTCAGCGTGGTAATTCTGGGCCGCTGTGACGCTCTTGTCTGTCACGTCCCGATTGGGGCTGACTGTTTTAGAGCTGGATCTCTGTTTCTTCTCAGTCCTCCCTGCGGGTGGCGAAGGAGTGTTTGTGCTGCCTCTGCGGGCTTTTGGCGACGAGCTTTTGGCTGCCCGTGCAGCTTTGCCTCCTTGCTCATCTTGAGGTAGATTTTCCAGGGCAGCTGAGGACTCCGCTCCTCCTGCCCCGCAGTGGAGCGGGTCTCTGGTCTCGCCAGGTTTGGTTGATGACGACCGCCGGCTGATTTCGGCTGACCTCGCCTCCTGCGTTCCCTTCTCTGACGCTCTCTCCTCGCTGCGAATTTGGAGGCAGTCCACAGTGTGGCCCTCATCGTGGGCCACTACAGCGCCGTTCTGACACTGGTACTGGTTTGAGTCAGGCTTTGCCTTCCATTTTGAGCCTGAGAATACAAGCAGAAGCAAAAACAAGGTCAATATCGTCATTTTACCTCACCTTTATTATCTCAGTTCTCCAACAGGGATATCAAGGACACATACAATCTTATATACACACATATACAATTAGATGCTAAACTACATTTCTGCAAGTTGATATAATAAAGCTTTGCTGCAATCAAATCTGGTTAAAAAAATGAGCACTTATTAACAGTGTTGCAGACAGCTGAATGTAGAAAAACTTTTTGTCTCTGCACAACATTTGCAGTTCTGTTGTCATCACTTTCACTTGGATGAAAAGAAAGAATGGAATAAACACTGGAATAAACAGTAAGCAACCATCACACAAGCTGAAAGAGCAGAAACTCAAACCTTTGAACTCAAAGCACTGGACACACACCACCTGACAAACACAAATAACTTAGAAACCTCCTGCAGATTATAAGAACAGCAGATACGTGTGGTTATAAATGGATGAGCGTGCGGACTCACTGCTGCTGCCATCTGTGCCGGTCTTGGGGTAAACCTGCAGGCCTGGAGGGAGCGAGTGCTGCAGGAGGTGCATGTGGAAGTCGTTCTCACTCTGCACTGCTTTCTGTATGCGCAGCTTGAAGATGTTGGTGAAATAGCAGGTGGCATAAAACCCCAGATACACTACAGGATATCCAATGCTGAATGCAAAAACAAAGGAACAAAGACACAGTTAGTGCACATTTTGTCTAACAGATTTCCATTATTAACGGCCAAGCTATTCAAAGATTTATGCACATTTTCTCATCTTTCATTTCATAATTAACTAGTTAGGAAATTTTGTGAATTTACTTCTGCTATCTAATCTGCTATATAAATCAGCTCAAGTCATTTTATAGCAGAGAGGGTGATTTGTATCAAACCAACACACCAGTGTGCAGCAAAAAGATGAGACAGGTTCGCATGTGAGGTTTTAAGGTCTTTGAGTCGAAGTGAGGCCTCCGTATACACGAGCAGAATCCACAGGGACACCGTCGATATGCAGATGCCTTTCTCTGCAGAAACATATGAGACACTTAGGTGTGAGAAATACTGACACTTACTGCAAATTCAATTCAGTGTTGAGTAACTCACTTGAAAAGCAGCTAACCCATTACAAACAAAAAGAGGAATGCGCAATTTGTGATAAATAATCCACATACTCACCTGTGTGCCATATGTAATTGAATAACACATAAGTGCTCGCCACAAAGAACAGCCAGTGCAAAGGAACAAAAATTAAACAAAAGATGTCCAGAGTGAAGGCAGCGCAGACAAAAACAACACAAATAACCTGCAAACAAAGAAAACGTTCATTTCAGTACAAAAATATGGGTTCCATTAGTGGCATTGTTATCGTCGCACACAGTATGAAATCACACAGCGGGGCTTCTCACCAGCCCGTGGCAGTGGAAAGTGGTGTACACACTCCCGAAGAAGAGCCAGCACGGCCACAGGTACTCCAGTCTGAACTCCAGGATGAAATCCGCCAGCAGCACCAGCGTCCACATCATCATAAACTTGAGGACGGTGTACGCACTGCGAGGAGACAGAGGAGCAGTGATGTCTGTCATTGTTATTACACATGAAACATCAACGGGGAGGGGAGGAGGGGTTAGTTTGGACAAATGTGAAACAAATGTGTCATCCAGGCTCCGGTTCTTGTAAATACAAACACTTCAGCTAAAATGAAGCCTCTTAAGCTCAAGGCTTTCAAAACACACACAGAGAGAAGCCAAAACAAGACGGGGAATCGGAAACACGCAGCTAAACCTATAATTGAGCAGCTGCATCTTAAAAACGCACTCCGTCCTCCTAAGTGGAGGCACTGAGGAACAATGACGGTTCCCCCATTCGTTCTGCTGAGCGACCACGAGAACAAACAAGGGGCTGTGGTTTCCTCCTTTGTTCTGCCCGTCCATAGGCTGCTATCACATCACCCCTTCTTTGTTTGGTAACCATGGCAATATTTCATCTGTAGGAGAGAGGGAGCACCACAGCATCCTGCTGCACATGCCTCACATCTTCTTTCTTAAATGCATTTGAATTTATGTCAGAGGTTTTGTTTTATAACAGACACTGAAAATGCAAGTTATTCCACAAATATATACTGATATTTTACCTGACAGCGTGAAGACAGGCAGAAAGCATCTAAAAATATTCATGCAAGTTCAAATGGTCCTTATAATTTGACCAAAAGAGAGTATTTTAATTTATCCTACTAGTATTCTAAATGCAGCTGCCAACGATGCAAATATTAATATTATAATATTATAATAAGTTCAATACTGACTTGCAATTATAATAATATAATATATTTTTATCTTACAGGTATCTTTAGCACAGCTGCCAAATATGCAAGAAGTACTGTATTCATGAAAGACAGTGGTTGCATTTTTTTTTTTTTACAAAAAAACCCAGCACATTTAAACGCTTTTAATTTTCTTGTTCATACAAAAAATAAAAATAAAAATAAAAAAAAATAGCAGAAAAAACGATGCACAATTAAAACAAGTGGCTTCTTCCTCCTCAGGCATCCTTTTCTTGTCTGGACTCTTGTCTAGACGCTGGCAAAAAATGATGCTTTCAAGTGCGAAACGTGCCGCTTTAATTTGAGGCCGGCAGGAGAAAGCAGCTGTGTTCGTGTGCACGCACACACACACACACACACACAGACACAAAGCAGCAGGCCGACAAACAGCTGCACGGTGTCGGTGACAGCAGAGCCGCACACAAAGAGCACACAGCACAACAAAAAAAGACAGCGAGTACCTCTCAGACAGCCGCTCCGTTATCTTCAGCTTCCTCATCTTCCGTAGCCTGCCCGCGTCCACACAGCGCTTCTTCATCTTATGGCTTCAACTCCCCGCGACGCTTCCTCCTGACAGCGAGCCACGAAGCACGCAGAAATGTCAAATATCTTTCTGGATAAATGTAATAGATCCGTGTGTATGTGTGTGTGTGTGTGTGTGTTGTTCGTCCTGGAGGATGCGGATGCGCAGTTCGACCTGTGATGCTGTCTGGGAGCTGATACGGGGGACAGGTCCTGCGCATGCGCAGTGGGTGTTGTACCTACAAGTGTTCATCGCAGGAGGGGAGCAGACCAACACACTGTACACACTGTACCCGCTATGTGATACACTAAACATACTTTGTAATGAAAAACAGTGAGTAGCTCGTCTGAATATCTAACTAACATATTTCATATTTTGAAACACGAGTCCCCATTGTCATATATACATTCAAGCACTGTGTGCATCTATGAAAAGCAAATTCACATAACCAACAGATAAGGTAGTTGAAAACTTTATATCCTTACATACACACACATATATATTTACTTATAAGTACATTATGGTGTTTATGTGTTTATGTTTGTGTTGTTCTTGTGTGTAACACTGACAGCATTATTCCTCCATGTGTACACATCATTGGCTAAGAATGCTGACTGTGTGAAATGCTCAAAGTTCAAAATGACATCTTCAACACACCTGTTTTTTTTCCAATCAACAGTTCAAACATAAAAAGTTAAATGAAAAAAATACAAAGAAGACAAACAAACAAACAAAGAAAAGCAAATACTCACATTTCAGTTACTGAAACTGTGACATGTTTAATCTATAACAAAGTACCGTATTTATTAAAGTCATCATGTGTTTTTTGTTGTTTTTTT
>JBAJHX010000031.1:7811952-7829945 GCA_037176925.1 Amniataba percoides | reverse complement strand
GGTCTAAAAACAAAAGCCTCTTTGAGCTTTGGGGGGGGGGAGCCCACTCCCCATTTTGTTTGAGTCGGGGGTTTTTTTTTTTTTTTTTTTTTTTCCCCCCCCCCCCCCCCCCCCCCCCTCCCAACACACACACCCCTCTCTCCTCTTCCTCCATGTTCCTATTTCTATGGGAAGTCCTGGGCTGTGGCCCAATCATTTTAGCTTTTATTAAGATGTGGCGATAACGTAGCAGGTTGATTGCCGCGTGGAGCCATATGAGGAAAGGGTGCGGCGAAGGCCCTCAATTAGTCGTCATTTAAAGAAGCCTGCACTAGATAAAGGAATTATAACAACACTGCAGGGCAGCATGACATCAGGATGCACTACAGAGGAGGCTTTCATCCAACAACAATATGACAACAATTCCTTCCAGGATGGAAGTGTCAGGATAAAGACTGTGAGAAATCAAAAGCAAAAAAGTGCCATTATGTGTCATCATCTCCATGCTGCTGCTGTGCTATGCATGCAATTAACTTGTCATATAAAAGTGAAAAAAAAAATGTGTGGCTCTGCGCTGATATTACGTGTTCAAGTTGAGCTCTTGGCTGCTTGAATGCTTTTCTTGTCACTTTCTTGAGCAGAAGAAACGCCAGAATTCAAATTGAACAGAGCTCTATCACACACTTCATATTTGCAGTGGCCTGGGACCACGGTTTGCTTTGGTTGTTATCTTTGTAATTGAGGAAACTAGAAAGCAAAGCAAAGATTTATCTGTGTGTGAGTCCCAAGACGCTGCAAAGTAACTAAACTCACCCCCTCCGCCTGCACCCCCTTATAGTGTAGCTGTAAACTATAAGCATGGTTTGAAATATATTTGTACACATATGTGACCTGGCACTGAGCCAAACTTACACAGGAAAGCAGCTAATGCTAATCAGTGTAAGTATTATGTAATACTATTTACTTTACAGTGGATCTATTTGCTTGAAATCTTTTGTAATTTGCATCTTTGCTTGAATTCATTATAATTCCACAGCTTCAAAGTAACTGCATGCCGCTCTGCTGATAGCTCATCCAAATCTTTAACCTCCTAAGATTTAAACCTTTAAACTTCCAGTCACAACTGCACATCTTTAACAGGCTTCAGAGGGTCAGTTACTGTGTATCTTCGTGCCGTCATGGAAAAATACATAACTGCAATTTCTCTGTATCACGTTTTGCACATGTGGTTTTGGTCCCACGGCATTCGTGCTGCACTCACGCTCCTCTGTCTGCACTCCGTTTTGACTGATGCCTGCTGCATATCCTACAGTAACCCAATAGGCACCGGGGCTAAATGCTCCACACACCTGTTAGCCATTCGAGCACCCTCAGCCGCCATCAAAAATCAGCATCTGCATCAGCTGTGTGCAAAGCCTTTAAAGTAGATAGCTTTGTTGTAAGAGGGAATGGTCATGATGTAAGGACGCGATGTTTGACTGACAGAGAGGTATTTCTCTTATCCAGATCCTATCTGACACTTTATTCAAGGCTTAAAGGTTTCTATTTGGCCCCAATTTGTTGCTTTAGTTTCTCTCCCTCTTGCCTGAAACCTACCAGATGTGTGCCCTCTTAACCCTTTGATGTGAAACACTACGGGATGCTATATAATTGCCCTTTCCCCATATAGCATAAAGGGCCACCGCAACATAAACATGATGATTGTTCCTGATTGCCAGCATCTAACATACTGATTACCCGGCTGCATAGGCTTCCCTCCGAGCGGGCTTATCAGGGTGTGCAACTGTTCCCCTCAGACCAAGCCACAGGAAACGAGGGATGGGGTATGTTTGTGGGGGTGTGGTGAGAGTACAGCCCAAGGATGGAAAGGAGGAGTGTCATTGCGCTACCATCTTCTGCATACCAGATCACACTGCCATGGCATATCAGCAGTGTTTGGAGGTCAAAAACGCCACTGCAAACATCAGCTACAGTGGTACAAAAAAGTCCTTTGGTCCTGGTAATGCCGGTGTTAGTAAGATGTTTTTTGACATGACAGGCCAGATTGCTGCTAAATTTGCTACGAATATTCATGGTCCTAAGAGGATGAGTGCTGTCCTGCTTTCTGTCTTTATCGCAGCCCACATCAGAGATGTGGTCTTGCATTTGTGTTGACTGATGGCTGTTTCTGCCAATCAGAGCTCTGTGGGCGGGATTTGAGAAAGGAGGTGTCATCTTCGTACAATGCTAACTAGCTCCCTAGTCACATCTACAGAAATAGCAACAGAAAAATGATGAGACTGACAGAGCTGTGCAACTTCTGAAACTTAAGCAGCACGGTAACATGACTCTGTGCTAACTGATTAGTGCAAAGCAAAACAAACTAACTGTACTGAGTGAATGAAATAAAACTAAATTGTTATTAAGGCTGATCAGCAGACTAGATGAGTCTTTATTGTTTTGATTATCTCCTGAACAGCAAAATCAAAGTGTAATGCATTGCACAAAATTTCACTGTGTAGTCAGTGAAAAGTGATCAACTCCTTGGCAGATCACCTGCTTTGCAGATTTTTCAGAACCAACACAGTGGTTTGTGTTTGGGACAAATATATAAGGACACAACACGACTCAAACATCCTCTTTAGTCTGGGTCTTCTGATAGGGTGTCTTCTGAAATAAGATCCTCTCCCCACCACCGCACTTCTCATCTTAATCTTCAACAGCAGTCACCCGCTGGGCGTCTGAAGTGGACTGCTTCTATGATTCACCCGGGCATACTGCTCCAGCTGTCACATTACGCCAGGCTTAAAAGGGTTCAGTTGCATATAGCGATAATAACGTGATGACTTGGACTCAAAGCAAACAGCACAAAGCTTTTTACAGAAAATAAGGGATATTAACTCTTTAAATTTGTCTCCAAAAGACTCTCCACACTGTTCAGCAAAGCACCTGCTGGATCAAAGAAGACAAGATTGCTTCAAATGGAAATGTGAAATATGCACATCTGAAAGCAATGATGATTTATTCCTAACACATGTATTCATTTTTCTTTCCTGCCTCGTGTCAGGATGAAATGCTTTAGAGTAAAATGGTATCTCCTGTGCTATCAGACTCTGGAGAGAGACTGTGACTCTACAGTGGACAGAAGCTGTTTCGTAACCACAGCGGCCGTTTGATCCCAGAGAGAGCCAACAGGTTCAAACCTGTCAAAATGTCCTTGAGTACACTGAGCATTTATCTGTGCCATGAGCCGAGCTGGCCCTGACCTCACAGTGACACGCGTACAGTATTTTCAACTATGTCACACAGGGATGTAAAGAAATGACAACTCAGCTCATGTGTCCTTAACATTATTACAGTGTTTTCTTGTGGCCTTCTGTGTCGAGACATCATCGATCAAGGCCCTGTTCTTCAAATCTGGCTAAAATAACCTTGTTTATTCTCATCCAGTTTATTTTTCTTCTTTGAAAACAGTTTAAGGACTGATTGCTTAATTCGCGACTCATTTGGTGTGCTCTTATTTTGAAATGAAGGCAAAACGAGTAGTGAGTTGAAGGCATGATCAGTGTTAATACGACTGGCAGAGTGCTGATAATGTGCTTGCAGCTACATGAGGTGGGTGTGTGAGGTGGGAATCCTCTCAGCATTCACTAGCACATTAGATTCATGGACATAAAATTCATGTTCCTACAATGTTATGGGTGTTATTTTGTTCAACAGTTTGCAAAGTAACACCCTCCTAAAATCTTCTTCAATTGCATAAATAATTTAATTTTAGTATAAATGTAAGTATAAATTCATCTCTAAGGTTATAATGATGTCTGTGTGGTTATATGAGCCAGAGACTTAAATTTATATCAGCTAAGTTCTCTTATTATTAAAAGCTTTAGAAATAAATCATTTACCTTCAGCAGACACTAGTGTCATTTCTCCAACCAAAAACTCACAGCTACACCTCTGTAGACACTGGTTTCTTATACAGACACATGCTGTATTTTTAACTCTCAGCTTCTGGCATTTTGAGCTCTACAGGCAGGACAAACCTGCAGCGCTGCTCTGAGCCTGCAACAGATTCAAAACAGAAACAGTGCAACAATGAAAATGTCCCCGTGGATGCTCCGGCTTCATGGAAGACTTCAAAGTATCTCTGTAGCCTTGCTCGAGGAACTTCCCTCCATTTATTTATTAGACCTCATGAATCAAATGGGATTATTGAAGATATTGCTCAAGCAAAGATATGAGGAGCTCATGCACATGTGTGTTAAAAGCTCGCGGTCATACATACTGTAGTTACTACAGTATGTATGACCGCGAGCTTTTAACACACCCAACAAAAGGGATTGTCTTTCTGATTGATGAGGAGAAAAGACCTGGGTTTTGTCTGTCACACTGTTGGGCCTCTGTTTCTACTCAACCGCACGCATATCTCCATATGAAGGAATCCTCCAAACTCAGGAATGTGGTGTTGATCCCCTGAGTGTCCAACATGAGGCATGTACGCAGCTTCACACGAGAGCTGAGGTCCGTATCGTGCGTCGTTAAAGGAGGACTCCTCATAAGGACCTTCTGGTCTTCATCACAACTGATGAGAAGTTAATATTTTGGTGAGCTAGAGCAGCCTAGAATGAAGAACTGACCTTTGCATGAGGAGGAACTAAACAAACCACACAGAGGAATATCTGCATAAAAGTAAAGTAAAAGTATTGAGTTGTAAAGGTGGTGCCCTCACACGAGACCAGAAGTTAATGGAATTTGATTTGAATGAATGAGAGCTCGTCAGATGTCAATGATTACAAAAATTCTGCCTGTCATATGACTTCAGTGAATAAATGACACAAAAAAACACACTTTTCCACAAATCTGGAGTATCTGCTCTTATACTCCGACATTAAGAAAAAAGCAAAGGTTTTCCTGGATTTCCTCAAAAAGCAATCTTTCGAAGTATACATGGAGCAATCAATCTCAGTTTGACCTTCACATGCGGCATACTAAGGCCCGTCTGGGAATGTCCTGATGCAGAAAAAACTAACCAAAGTGATCGTCTATCATCCGTCTATCCTTCGCCCTTTGATCCCTTATATTCACAGGGTCGCCTTGCTGTTACAGTGAGACCTGCGTCTGTGACAGATAGACCAAGTGAACGGAGGATCAACTGTTCAGTCAGTGTAGTTTCAAAGCAGCAGGACATCTGAGAGGACCAGTGCAGGCAAAAATGTTGCATAAGGGCACATGAGGATCCAAGACAAAGGAGGGGGCATATTTAGGCCTGATGGCTTGTTTACTTTTCACAAATCTGCACTTTATGGTGGGGTTGTGAGTGAGCAGAGATAAATCACTTAATGGTTTTCCTGGAATGTGAAGTTCACAGGGAGGCTCAAGATTACAGCTGATTTGGGAAGAATTAACTGTTTAGCTTTGCTGTTTTTATTCTCCGCTTTGTTGCTTTACTGTTCAAACGTCTGTGAGCCTAAACAAGCCAACACATTTATTTCCAGCAACAATAAATGGGTTTGTTTGATGAAACTGCCAAATTATTCCACATGAGACTGACAGAGTTCATTACACAACAGAAAAGAAGCCAGAATTTGACGTAATACAGCATCACAGGCTTAGTGAACTCCCATTACGTAAAACTCCAGTTACCTAAAATACGACTACTTTCCTGTGTACGCATCACAGAGGAAAACAAACATATCATATTATAATTCACGATTTAGGAAGTCAGGAACATGCCAGCACTGCTACGTCACACAGCTCTTAAAGCTTTTCCTGTTTCATGTCATCATTTTATTATTAATATTATTAGTAGTAGCTAGCTGGCCTGCTAACTGTCAGTTAGTATTTACAGTCAGCAACCATGTAGCTGGCTCTCTCCAAAGTTGGAAGTCCATCTATCAGCATCTCTAATGATCTTGCTGATATAATCTGTACACAAACAATAGATAAAAAACAATAATTTGTGGTCTAACAGGGTGTTTAACATGCTGGAACTATTTCTTTTTTTTTTGGCAATAAACATTTTGTTGGCGTAGCAACCTCGTCTCCTGCTTTCAGCTTTTATCCTAAACCAAAGCAGTCAACCACTTCTGAAACAGGCGCAAATCGTGTCAAACATCTTGTATTACTCTGGGAAAGAAAATAACTGTATTTTTTCCCACATTTATTTTCCACTTCTGCAGAGAGTCCTGCTTACAAGTGTCAGTCAGGAGGTCATAATAAGTTATCACACCAGTCTGTAGGTCTCTAATTAAGACACTGAACCATGAGTGTTCAAGGTTTTGTCAGGAAATATTCAGAAAAACAACAACTTGAGGTACCTCTGGGACACCCCACTGTGAAATCAGAGACTCAGAGTGTTTACTGTCATCAGACAGTCTCGACTGTATAAACAGTTCTCAGGCTCTCTGTCAAAACGCTGACAGATTACAGCAGAGTTGATCCTCTGGGTTTAAGATTAGAAAACTCGAGACATTATAATAGGTTAAATGACCGGAGTGGAGACTCTGGCGGCAAAAATAATTAGTAAAAAATCGGAGGAGTCAAACAGCCACAGTCTGTTTCGTAATTAATAGACTGAAATTCAACAAAGAGGATCTGAAAGAGAAGACGGCTGGTGTGAGGAGTATCTGTGATCGTCATGAGTGAACGACTGTGGCAAGTGGACCACAAATCCTCCCATACTGTTAGATTTTGCCAGTCAGCTCACTTGTCTGTGAAGAAAACACGACTCCGCCCATAAAAAAAATCAAAAAACAACTGTCCGCCAAACACTGGAGTAAAACTCTGTAGTGCACAATGATTGAATAATGACTCAGCATAAGTGTATTAGCCCAAGCAGCGCTGCAGAGTTTTTGATATCTCTCAACATTTGGAAGTAATTTCCCCAAAGGTCTGGGAAAACCCTCACTGTGCTCAGCTCCAAAACAAACAGAAATGTGTTGCTGGCAGTGATTAACTGCTCTCCCTATTCATTAAGCTCCTGGCCCATTATGAAGGACCTCTGGCCTGAGATAATTTGGTGAGAGGCCTCAGATCGTCACTGCGCTCAGTGTGGGAGCCACGTACTGGATCAGAACCTGCAGGCCGATCAGGGGAGTCCGCCTGGATAGTTTCCAGTGGGAAAGGAAGCACAGGCATGTACTGTATGTGACGGTTAATGGTAACAGACTTGAACTATGAAGCAACCTGATCACAGTTACACACGCTATCTGCAGGGGTCACGGGGGGGTCACGGGTGGAATGACAATGTGCAGCATTTGTCAGAGCAACACGAGACGACTCAAAGAGGCCATGTCTTGCCTGCTAGGAAACAAGATGCCTAAAATCCTTGCACTTCATATTTTAAGGTACTTCTGCTCCACTACATTTCTGTGGCAGATGTCGTGATGTGTTTTAGCCGTCTGAAGGTGATATGGTGAGTTGGCTTTTTAATGAGGGGCTTGTTTGCTGCTGCATACTCCCAATACTTCAAGCTCATACTCCACGGTACATATCGTGCAAGTGCTTGCAATTTGCACTAAATATAACATAAGCAGTCACGTCGTGCTGTACATCCTATTGATTGGTTTCTGTTCATTACTGACAGACCATAGTTGCATCAATTTGTGCTGTACATTTACACATTTTTGTCGCACTTCTTACTGTTACCACATAATTGGGTTATTGTAGACTATGTAAACCAGTTTTTCATAACATATAATTACAACCATCTGGTTAAATGCTAAACTGCATTCTGTTGCACTGGCACTGTGTGATTTGTAAGCACTATATAAACACATAGATACTTTATTAATTGGAAAAGGGCATTGCAGTATTCGTCATACTCACAACGTCCTGTAAAGACATAATCGACATTTCTACAACTGTGTTTCAGGAAACTGTCATTCATTATCTGTTTATACAGCAGCCTTCACTTTGGTCCCACAGGAGTTAAAGCTGTTGAGATTACCATAAATACACTGATAAATTAAACACTATAACCACACAGTGTGGTATAAACCATTTATTAAACGTATGAATAGTGTTTATGAATGCTAATGGTGGGGGTTTAGATGAAGTTATCTGGTGTAATTTATTGAAATTGAAGCTAAAGAAAGTCTGCTTTATGGCAAACCTATGAATGAACACAAATTATGTGATCATGTGAGTACTTTGGTTTTAAATAAAGGGATCAGTTGTTGTTGTTACAACAGTTATAGACCAACATTTAAGTACATAAAGTACATTTTGCTGAACACTTTTTTAATTTCACATGTATTAAAACTGTACAGGGCATTTACTTGTCATTTAGTATCATTAACAGTATTGTATGGCTACTTAATAATGTCTGGTATCTGAAATGACAGTTACATGAGTCAAAACACTGCGAAATTGTACAATATCAGGGAGGGTGTGAAGTCACCTGCACTGAAAAAGAGGAACAGTGTGCAGTAGAGCGGATAAATGAGAAATCTGTATATAATATGAAAGCTTTTCATGAGCAAACTACAGCTCTAAATAGAGAAGATACAGATACAGTCAAGGAAAGTCAACAAGTCAACAAACTTTGACTGTGAAAAATGAGTGGGAAGCTGCAGTCATTAAGTATTTCTCTGTGTCATTACGTTTGTGTTTTGCTTTGTCCCCTTCCACGTCCAGAGAGGAAACCCATCCCAGTGAGCAAAGTGCATGAAGGGGGTGTTCACCACCCGGGCCCCCATGCTCTGCCCTGTCATTGGTCACCACGAAACATGCATCAGTTTAAAACCAGACGGCACTTTCTTCCCTCCCTTCACACAGCTCAACCCCTAAAAAAGACAGATAGAGAGGGATAGGCAGAGTTAGAGTGTGTGTGTCAGACTGTGAGAGATAACCAGAGTTGGTCTCAGGATGCCTGCGTACGCCACCAACATGAGGATGAAGTTCCCCATCGTGGCCTTGGTTTTGGAGATTATCACCATCATCCTGTTTGCAGTGTTTGTTGACTATGATGATGGGAAAGAACACGGGCACGACCACCACTCCAATGAGACCTCTGTGGAAAAGCCTCCTCTGAAGCTCTACCCCAGTAAGTCTGTCAGGGGCTGCTCGCTGGGGGATGTTCAGCTTCGGTGTTTAGTCACCAGGCTTCTTTTGAAGGGGTTAAAAGTGATAATTTAATTTGATGTTAATTAATAAGGTTTTATTTAATCTATCTACCTCTCTTTCTTTATCTATCTGCTGTGACACATTGCTTTTGAGTTTAATATTCTTGTTAATTTGTGAAAAGTCATCCTAAAAACATTTAAATATCTAGCAAAGCTTTATGACGTAAAATTGAGGCAAGGATCTCGTTCTGCTGACTCACTGGGAAATGTCAAAATAGTCTGATGTAAAACACTGTTGAATGATGCAGAGATGCTGAAATGTTTTTATTTAACTTAATTCTATTTTCAAAAAAGAAACAAATATGAAAGTCTGCCATATTTTCAAGCCTCGGCTCTCCAGTCTTGTGTTGAGTAAACTTTTTTCCTTCCTTCATTGGAATAATGTGAATTCTGCTTTGAGGGTGTAATTTTCCAATTACTTGCAACCAGAAATAGAAGAATTCAGATGCTGTTTCCAGAGCAGGTCTGCTGAATGCAATAAGAGGAGTCATGGGGTTGCATTCTCACCCGTCACAAAGTCTATTCAAACACATGCAGCTGAAGAGTCAAAGAGGATCCTGCAGGGAAAAGTGTCAGGTCTCATACAGTGGAGGTCACATGTGAGTTAAATTAGTGTCTCAAACACAAAGGTAGTAAAGAACAAAGATGGATGGAAACATGTTGAATTTTGTACTGCATGTGAAAGCATCATTTCATCAAAAGTTTTTGGACAGCAGTACTTAGTGAATATTTACAGAGTGGTTTCTGCTGTTGATTGTTTCTTTGCATTTTTAATCTGCATGAAGACAGTTGCAGCTATAAACTGCTGTTTTACCGTCTGAATTCCTGGTCGTGACTGGGTGGGGCAGGTGTGGCCCATTTAGATTAGCTCTATGGTCAGCATTAAGGCTGTGCATATCTTCAACTTCAGACGGGATGCTTCTGTCGTACTCATCAATTTTGTTCATTCATTTGTGTTTTCTGTTTTTGTTTTGTTTTTATCACACTGAATTAGAATTAAAAGATCTTCTCCAGACATTTTTTAAAGATTCAGCTCTGAATAATCACTTTTGTCACTATGAGATGTGAAGGGAGACATCTGTAAATGCCACTTAAAATATCAGAGTTTTTTTAAGCAAAGTATTTTGCTGAACGCTGTAAAGTCATGACCATTTAAAAGGCAATATAGTGATATGGAGGACGTTGTGTGCAGAGAGACTCACTTTCCAATACACACCAGACTTCTGTAATTATAGGTTCAAAGGAAGATAAACAAGCAAAGAAATATGGGCTGAAATGTGGAGCAAGTAAAGGTTATCACGGTTTTATCATCCTGGAGTGATCCAGTTCATTTCTACTATGATAAAAAATGACATGAGTATGATACGATGAAACGCTGCACACATTTCTGATTAAGACTCCTGAAGAGTAATTTTATCTTCGTGATGAGGTGATTTTCAGATTGAAAACATAAAACAGCCAGGAAATGTGTTCCCTCAGCATTTAAAAACAACAAAATAATAATTCAGCGTTTTGCAGAAGTTGCATCACTCCTCTGTTGTAGGTCCTGAGGGGATTCCCTCCCTCTTGGCTCACCCATCTCTTCAGAAGATTACATAGCGTTACCTAACATCTAGGCGTGGTGCCAGTCCCTGTGGCTGCTTTCCAGCTATACCTCCTCCCCATCCTCGATCCACAGTTCCCCAGAAGCCCCTACTACCGTGAAAGCAAGTCTGAGTCACCCAGCTGTGAACGGCGGTGGGGGGTCAAAGGGCAAGTTGCAAGGCAAACAGGTTTTTCTTCAAAAACAGCTCCATGGATTTGAGCCAAATCAGATATTTACACCTCAAACTGCTGCTGCTGATATCTCGACGTAACGTTATGCAGTATTAACAGGACGCATCAGTATTTTACAGGCTAATCATCGACACAAAGTTCACACAGGGTTTCAAGAAATAACGGTACTTCAAATGAATTAAAAAAACATATTCTGGCTGTGGAGTAGCCCTGCTCAGTTGTCAGCAGACTGATTAATGATTAAAGTAGAAAAAACATCACTTTAAATACAAACATTTACAGTATTTAAACGCTCCCATATAAAAGTAGTTGAAGTTGTTTTCATGCCTTACCTTTTACTCAAAGGACATAAAATGTGCTGCCATACTCAGTATGTAAATTGTGTTAGTGAAAATAGGTGTGCGTGAATTCAATCTCCCTCATTAGTCTGACATTGTAAAGCCACTGCATTCAAAACCAGGGTTTGCATGTGTTTCTGTGTTATATGGGAATGAAGCTTCAGTTAGAAAAACAGATATATTTCCATGTTTGGTTCATAAACATGTAGCATGTGTATTTGTTTTCCTGACATGATGTATTAATTCATTGTTATTCATTAATTCATTACTTCACTGTGCAGTAGATGATTGTCCTTAAAAGCTATAGAGGTTTTTCAATCAGAGCAACAAATAAACAAACAAAAAAAAACCCAAAAACAAAGAAAAAACCCATGTGCACATATAATTTATGATGGATAAAACTGTTCATTAGATGGGATGTTTAATGTTATTTAAAGGAACAGTTTTGTGAAACACACTTTGTGGATGATAGAGGAGAAGCTAGATACCAGATAGCAGCTGGCTTAGTTTGGCAAAGACTAGAAACAGTCTCGTCGGCTTATCTGTCAGAGAGATTTCTGGTTTGATGCAAGGATGTCATGTTGTCTCCGCCTGTCGCCTGGCAATAATGGTGATGACAAATGACATGTAACGTGTTAATTAGAAAGCTTTAAAGACAGTGATAGTTGATCTTTTTATCTTTCGACCTAATCAGACAAGCTGTTTCCATTTATTTTAAGTCTCTGTGCTAAGCTAAACTAAGATAACCAGCTGTTAGATGTATTTCTCAAAAGCCTAGACTACGTTGTAAAGCACAGAGGCCGTAAACATCTGCCTTTTCAAAGATGAAAGTGTGTCTGTCTAGACAATAGTGGCTACATTCACGCACATTACAGACTGAGGAAACAGCTTATTGTTTCTCAACCTGCGCACACCTCCTGCTGATGTGTTTTCCATATGAGGAGCTCATCATGTCAAGTTTTAAGCTTTAGGAAAATAGGAGCCCCATTTCCTGTCAGGATGACGACTCTGGGAGCACCCACTTCAGACTAATCCCCCCAAATGACCTGTCCTTAGGGGTGATTTATCACGTATCGCCACTTAAAGGGCTTGAAGTATTGGGATTGGTTCTGTGGCTGAGAGAGTTGTTAAAACATCATGCACAGATGAGGAAACACAGGTTATCATCCCAACAAATTCCGAATGTATTTGCCTTTGTCCGACTATCAGCTGTCACTAATAAATAGGGCTGTGCTAAACATCCTCTCCCTTTGAGATGTCATAAGTTTAAACTTATTAAGATCATATGCACTTAATAGAGCCCGCAGCCACAAAGCCAACAGGAACAGCAGGAGCAGTTTCCCAGGAGCGCAGTCGCTGCGTGATTCAATTGCTTTTCCAGCTAACGGGTCACGGCTGACAATGCAGCCCCTGTGAAAGGAAATAACTGAAGTCTCCTAACTACTCAATAAATCATTTAAACTACAGAGTAAAAAAGAACCCCGCCGTGAACAGCAAAGTCGTGGCAAATAGCTCATTTCTAATTAAAGGCAGCACATCATGAAAGAGTCTCATCCGATTCAGTTTCATGTCTACGTGTGGCTGAGGCTAAAGTGGAGCTCTCATAACAGAGCAGAGCCTTTTTCAAAGAACTGACCTCATTTTTCCCCTTTTTCCAGTGTTTCAGGATGTCCATGTCATGATCTTCATTGGCTTTGGGTTCCTGATGACCTTCCTGAAGAGATATGGGTTCAGCAGCGTGGGGATCAACTTGCTCCTGGCTGCCTTCGGCCTGCAGTGGGGCCTGCTCATGCAGGGCCTCTGGCACATGACCGATGGCAAGATCAAAGTCGGCATCTACAAGTATGAGTACAAGTAGTTTTTACCATGATTAGTAAACCTGATTGTCATTTATCCCGTTAAAAATGCATCAATAAATCAATGACACAACCTCTTGGCTCCCAAGTCACTGGATGATGGAGGTTCACTTGTGGTGGTCTTGGGTTTTTTCTGTTACACCTTTTTTTTCTTTTTTCCTTTATTTTCTGTTTTCCCAAACACCTGATTTGTTCTCTGTACTGCAGGATGATCAACGCAGACTTCAGCACAGCTACAGTCCTGATCTCCTTCGGGGCCGTTCTGGGTAAAACCAGCCCTGTGCAGCTCCTCATCATGACCATCCTGGAGATCACTATCTTCGCCGTCAATGAACATCTGGTGGTCGAAGTCCTCCATGTAAGTCCACAATGACGCCTGCTCGTGTTGATAAACTAGATGAGCACTGGCTGCTGCATTAAGAGCGGGATCATTCACTGTGTATATGTGTGCAGGTATGACTGTGCTGTTATGGGCCTTCATCACCTTTCTGTTTACAGGCTTCTGACGTTGGAGCATCCATGGTCATCCATGCCTACGGAGCCTACTTTGGCTTGGCAGTGGCTCGAGTACTTTACCGACCAGGTTTAAGAAATGGACACGACAATGATGGATCTGTTTATCACTCTGATCTGTTTGCCATGATTGGTAAGAGAACTTAAAACTTACTGGTTCATTAGCGGCCTCCTACATAAGTGTAACAAATGCCACCTAGTGTACACAAATAAACATACAGCATGTACAGCGATAGAGCAGTATTGACCCCAACCGTGCATCCATCCCTAAAATATGTCTAACTTGCAGTGTGATATGAATGAGATTTTTGAGAACTTCCAAGGGCTGAACCAAACTGAAGACTGTTTCTTTATCAAACTCCTCTACAGGAACTGTCTTCCTGTGGATGTTCTGGCCCAGTTTTAACTCGGCCATCGCTGAGTCGGAGACGGAGCAGCTCACAGCAGTGATCAACACCTACCTCTCGCTGGCTGCCTGCGTGCTCTCTGCCTACGCCATCTCCAGCCTCGTGGAGCACAAAGGAAAACTCGACATGGTCAGACAAAGTCCCTTTAATATCCACAATGACACTACTTTCAAGGGTTTTTTTAAAAACAAATTCACTCGTATACTTGTGTTTGTATCTGCAGGTGCACATTCAGAATGCCACTTTGGCTGGCGGTGTTGCCGTGGGCACCTGCGCCGACATGAACATCGGGCCATTTGGGGCCATGCTGATTGGATTTGTGGCTGGTATCATCTCTACTGTCGGCTTCAAGTTCTTAAGTGTGAGTTGATGGTCAGAGCCAAGATGCAAAATAAGAAAAAACAGTAACGATTTTCAATGATAGACAATTGAAATGTTTTCAGAATTTGTGGTGCAAATGATGACTCAATTAATTTATTAGTATCCAGAAAATCTGCAATTGTTTAATTGTTAAAGTTATTGTAAAGAAAGAAAGAAAATCCTGGTTTCAGCTGCTCAAATGTGAATATATCCTGGTTTTCTTACTCCTCTTTGGTAGTAAATTGAATATGGTCATGATGGTCATTTTCCACAGTTTGGCTGACTTCTTTTCAGACCAAATGATTAATCAAGCAAATAATCAGTAGTCTAATTTGCAGTTAAAATAGTGCTCCATTGTAAAGCACACAACAGTTTACCATCTTTGCCACTATGTAGATGTATCCCTACATATTTTGTTGATACAACAGTTCATGCTATTTAAAAAAAAAATCAAAAAGTATATTCTTCTATTCCACCTTTTAGAAAACACTCCTTTGGTTGCAACAAGCCCTTTTTTTTTCTTCTGTAGCCCATCTTGGCATCCAGTCTGGGCATCCAAGATACCTGCGGTGTCCACAATCTGCATGGCATGCCTGGCATCCTGGGCGGGTTGGCTGGTATTGTGGCTGTGGCTTTGGGGAAGAAAAACGAGTGAGGGCCATTTAATCTTACATGTACATTATAATATGACATATAAACACATGACTGTGTTGCAGCTTTGAAGTCATTTTATGCTACAGTTAAATGTCACCCCTTATTTCCCCGTCTTACCCTCTTCTTCCTCATGCTCTCGTTCAGAGGTAGTGTTGCCATGCAGGCTGCTGCCTTGGCTTCATCCCTCGGGTTCGCTTTGGTTGGAGGCGCTGTCACAGGTGGGTGGAGGTGAAAAATGAAATCATAAATGTGACATATACCACTTCCTGAGGACAGGGTTTGTCACTCAACAGAAAGGCCAGAGTTCTTGCGATTTAGAAAAAAGGCCAACATCCGAGTGATCAAACTATTCATTTTCTTCTTCCAGGTTTTGTAATGAAGTTGCCTTTCTGGGGACAGCCTCCAGACCAGAACTGCTTCGATGACTCTATTTACTGGGAGGTAAGAAATCCCACTCCTCATAAATAATATCTCTACTTTGTGACTGTAGAGCATCACAATTGATAGATGCATCAGCCAACACTGAGGTCTCTTTCATTATGCTACATTCAAATGATTTGGACTGTCTTTTTTCCAGGTTCCTGAGGAGGAGGAGGAGAATGAGGAGAGCTTGGCTCATGCCGATCACTCAAAGAACAAAGCAGAAGTTTAAATATCTGACCACCGTCCAGTGAGCTAGAAACAAAGGAGTTAAGGATCATTAAGCAGCTGCACCGTGTCGGCAGATATGAATTTGTTAGTTATAGTAATGTGATTTTTAAAAAATAGATGATTTAATAGACACAAAAAGGGTGTGGGTAGTCAATTTTGAGGCTGTTTCGTGATCAAAGATATCTACAGACTGTGTATTTTTCATGAAAAATTTGTAATTATAAGGCTCAGTCAAAAGTCAAAAAACTTTTCATTAAGACTTGCTAAATCCCATTTTATCCTAAGGAAAAAAAACATTTTGAAGAACAGTGACTTTCAGGGATATTTTTACACTGAAAATTTTGATCAGTAATTTCCTACACTCATGATTCACTGTAGAAAACACAGTGGGTCCCTCCACAGCTTCACTGCTGATACACAACTACTTCCATAAGCTTCCTTTTTCTTGATTTCATTTTTATATTATTGAAGCATAGAAGCATGTTCTACAATATTAGTATAGTGTGTATTTTCCTCATACTTTCTTTAATATTCCTATACACTTGGCATATGTATTTCTGCTGAAGCGCAGGCCAAAGGGCGGGGCTGAACCTGCTTCGATCTGCTTCTTCACGTCACCTCACTGGAGCCCGGTCCTTCTGCGAGGAGTCGAGAGTCAGACTGTGAGAAACCAGCAGTGAGGCTCTGGCATGGGCAGGGATAGTCGCATGATATATGAACTAATGAACCTTTGCATTGTTTATCTTCCACTGCTTACAGTCATTTCCAGTCTATCTGAGGGCAGCTGTACGATGTCTTTAATGTGATGAGGATCTCATTCAGACCTATACATTTAGCATTAGACTGGCTGTCACTGGTCTTGTGAAATCTTTTTTCAGTCTGTTTTCTTTTCTTAAATGTACATACAGTTTAAGCTTTAGTGGATTGACATGGTCGGTTTCGTCAAGGCCCTGCGATGTTAAAACAAATTTGCTCTGAAACATCACACCTGAAACAGATGTCATACACATAATCAAAGTATTAGTGAGCAGCTATTTCTTGCTCCTCAATATCTTTTTTAAAGCTGCATGGTGTTGCAGTGTGTTTGCTATATAAACGCAGGGCTAGATGTAACTGACTACACAGACAGTAGTGTAAATCAATTATACTTTGGTTTGTCAAATGATATATGATGCCCACAAGACTGAAACACATCAAGATTTTGTATTTTTATACAGTGGGCATGTGCCTTTATTTGTATAATATACTAATACTGTCATAATAAATATGTTTTTGTACAACAGCAGTGTTTATGTGTGTTTTTATGATGTAAATGTTGAATATGTGTGTTACATAAATGGTTGTGTATGTTTATTGACTTTTGATTCCCTGAGCTTTTATCTTGCATCAGAGCAGGCAGACATTTGTGGTTTTGAGACAATGTCTTAACAACCGCTGAGGTATTGTTATCAGCACTGTCTAATCCATAAAATGTGTATACAATTCAGAATCACTCAGTAACCGGCCAGTTTTCGTGCATGCATGCACTCAGGTTGGCATGGACTCACAAAAAAGTGTGATGACACCTGTTATCCCAGCATGATCTATCTGACAATGATTCAAAGAGCTTCTCGCATTGTCACAGAATAATTTGCTTTCTCTGTCCTCAAGTGCCCTTAAAACTGTTCAGTGGGGTTAGGGTCAGGTGACTGTGGAGGAAAGCCGCAGGGCAATCTTTGGTCTTCTTTGGTTTTAAAGTAGTTCTTGTATAGGTTTGTGGTGTGTTATTAATCTGCTGCAGCATGAATCCTTCACAGTGATGAAGACTAGAGGGCAGAGTTGTCTCTGAAGAATGGAAGAAAGTGTCTTCAACAAAACATCCCCACAGCTAAATATTCCCACTGTCAGTTTAATACACTTCATTCTCTCTCGATTTCATGTCCTCACATACACTCTTCTGTCACTGTCATATATCTTAAACCTGGATTCATCACTAAATATGACTTTTTTCTGCTATCCAATTTCTTAGCCTGCACCAGGGACCTTGAAAAATACTATCATATCAACACAGATGACAAACTTAAGCTCAAACCAACACTGTGCATAACCCAGACTCTTTATATGTTAATATTGGCAGACATGAAAAACCTAAGAAAAAAAAAATGGCCTTAAAATTTGATCAACATCTCTCTGATGGCAGACATTCTCCATAAGTGATTTGTGGTTACAGGCAGCGAAAGATTTAAATGTAAATGTAAATCTATGAACAAACATGCCAGGAGTCGGACATCTTCAACATCTCTCTCCAACAGGCGGCGGTCCCCACCTGTCTGAAGACCGCCACAATCATCCCCATCCCCAAAACATCCACAGTGA
>JBAJHX010000031.1:7796075-7811639 GCA_037176925.1 Amniataba percoides | reverse complement strand
TAATTTCGTTCTAGCCCATGTTTTTACATGTGTTGAATGACAATAAAGAACCTTGAATCCTTGAATCCTTGAATCCTTGAATCCATGTGAGATAGATGTTATTCAGCTCTGTGACCACAGGGGGGCGCTGTGTGTCCGCCGCTTCACCTCCATTGTTATGAATGAAGACAGCAGCGGTGCATCATGGGATTCAAAATGGCTCCTAAGAGCTCAAGCTAAAGCCAATTTACCAGACACAACTACGACTAATTATTATTTTTTGCCCCTTCTTCGGCGGGTGTAGTGTCGGTATAATAAAATTGGATATATTAACTGTATTCTGCCGCTGCCATGGTGAGTACAGCCTCTCTCCTTCCGCCGATATTACAAGATTTCACGTCTAAAAATGCGTGTTAGCTTTAGCTCAGTAAACGTAGCCCTGGAAACGTCGAGAGGAGAATTAACAGGTTTAAAGACTCACTTTCCCCTGAGTCTTTACCCAGAGGTGTTTTTAACAGAGGTGAAAGAGTGCTGCCTTCTTCCAGATTTCAATGAAAATAAACACATTCTGTTTGTAGTCTCATGTCATGCATTTTTCTCTCTGTTTTTAGCGCCCTGTTACTCTCAAACACATTTATTCATCTATGTTTTTGTCTCCTGTCACACTGTTTCTGTTCTCAGTCAACAAAAGCGGAGTCCAGGGTGTCCAGCTCCTCCTCCAGAACAGATGAAAGGAGGAGATCGAGGAGCAGAGGTGAGACTGTTTGAAAGACACATGAAACTCACATGAAATACTTGACTACTCTAAAGTCACTTCCACTGTGTCACTCTTGTTTTCTCACTACCACCACTGGCTCAGGTGAGAATTTGTGTCTGTATAATATTAGAGCAGTTTTCAGGTGATTGCTGACGGAGAAAACCACATTCAAATGTTAAACGCTGCTTTAGCTGAAACACTTATCGATTAATCAGAATGTTGATTGATTGAATGAATGATTTCTTCGTCTTACCATGTGGCTACTTTCTACTTCTAAAACGTTACATATTTGAATTTGTTTATGATTAAAATAAGAGATGAATTTACTTACATTACCTTTGTCCAGGAGTTACTTCACCAATGCAACTCTAATACTGTAACAGACTGATGGGTGTATAGCCCATCAGGTTTTTGGTTGATTTATTGCATTGTGGCCTGTTATGACTTTAAAAGGTAATGATTTGATTAAGAAGTGAAGTGAAATTTGTCTACAGGACATTTACTCACCATTGATTTACTGATATCATGAAGATTGAAAGGTCAGCCTTGATAATATGGACATATCAATATCAGTGTTGTCTGTTACACCTCAATGTACCAAAAAACCTCAATGTAAGCTGTTTTCTGTGCCAAAATAGAGCTACCTACTCCACTTATTTCTGATATTTCATAGAGAGTTAGAAAAACCGGTGGCCTGCTTGAGTCCTGAGATGTTTTACTAATTTATGGATGATGGTGTTGTTCATTTGTATTATTGTCAAAGTGTTACTGTTTTTTTCATTTCTCCTGTGAATGATTTTGTTTGTTTTTTTTTTAGTCTTGGGTTTGAATGTTGGAAGTTTATATTTATTTAGTGGAACTGAAGGAGAATAGTTGGTACCTCGGATACAGGCGACAGCACCCTTAAAGTACTCAAAATCATCCATGCTTCAGATCATAGTTCATGCACAAAGCATTCAGCCATTTTGACGAGTCAGTTTGATGTGTGTAGTGTAGATTTTGTAAATAGTCGAGCTGTTTCTTACCAAGCAACAGATGAGTAGACACATTAAAAAGAAGCCAAGTGTCACATTTTCTACGATTAGAAAAAAAGGTTTCTGTTTGTATTTCTGTCTTCTCTTTATTCAGGACGAGAAAAAAAGAAGCGCAAACGAAGCCGCAGTAGATCTTCCTCTTCGTCCTCTTCCAGTTCATCCTCATCATCTTCGTCATCCTCTTCCAGTTTGTCTTCATCTTCCTCTTCTTCATCTGGTTCTTCGCATTCATCCAGCCGCAGTCGGAGTAGTGGTAAGTGTGTCTTTAAAGTCTGTGCCACATCTGAGATCTTTGGCTGGTTACACTTTTTTATGGTCACTTAAATTTGTCCTTAACTGCTTTTTTCTTCACAGCTGAATTGCATTAATGTCATAATTTTTTTCTATGAAGTTCTTTGTAACTCTACATATTATGTCTGTGGATACTGGTACTGTTATGAGGATACAAATAAATGGATTCACTTGGTATCTTTTGCGTTGGTTTTAGATTCCCGCAGTAAATCCAGAAAGCAGTCTAAGAAAAGGAAAAAGGAGAAACAACACAAAAAAGTAATCTTGTGCATTTTATTTCATGTATTTATGATCAGAAGTAACTGAAATATTCAACAGAGTTCAACATATTTTTGCAGAAAGGGAAGAAAGAAAAGCGACACAAACGGAAAAAAGACAAGAAAGCAAAAGGAGAAGAAAACTCTGGACCTGTGCAGATCTCCAAGGTAACGGCCCGTTAAGGTTCAGTTAGACAGAACCTACTTTCTTTACTTGTGTGATCAAAAATGTGTTCTCTTCAATAATCATTAGTAGATAGTTATTCATATTACAGGAAATGGTTTCTCATGTGGCACACAAAAGCAGAAACTTTTAGATTCTAGTAATCCCTCTGTCCCAAACTTATTCATATTGTTCTTTGTGCACTTGTAATCACAGGCTCAATCTTGTCAGTTGTCAACCTAATTTTATTTGGTTTATATTAAAGTTTCCTTAAACTTTACTTGTTTACCTCTCAGTACTTGAAGGACCGGAAAAAAGGCAAGTACAGCATGATTTCAGGGAAGAAGATAAAGATGAAAGTGAAGAAGTCAAAGAAAGACAAACAGGTAGTCTCACCGTTTTGCTGTCAAATAAGTGTGATAGTAGTTTGTGAATGTTTGCTGTGGCTTACTTGTGCCCTTTGTGTTTTTTGGTCACAGCGAGATAAAAATAGAGCAGAACTTCTTGAGTTCTTGAACTCTACCCTGTGATGCCACCGTGGATGCCAGTAGTGGTGCTCGGGCTCAGACACGTCAGCAGAACTCAGGAAACAACAATTCAACTGTCCAGGAGAACAAGAGAGAGTTTTCTGAGGAAGATATGACTTGTAGCGTGGTCGGCACCAAGCCGAATGCAGTGAAGTAGCTGCATCTCGAGCAGTGATGTGAAACATGTTCAGATCATTTGCTACATTTTTCCCACAGTACTGGCCAGGTGGCTGATTCTTCAGCTTAGGCTGATAGTTTTTTGTCATATGAGAAGTGTTTGTCTTGAGCAGTGTCATTTGTGGCCAAATAGACCAGATGAAGGTGAAAGTTGTAATCAGACAGCATCAATCCAAGAAGTGAATGTGTCTGCTTCTTAAATCTGCTTGTGCTTTGAACATATGCTCATCTATTACAGTAGATTGATCAAAGTCAGACATATAATCTTTTTTTATTCCATGCCTTCTTCTTCCAAGTCAAAACCAAGCGCCTGCATTACCCATGGTACAGTTCAGCCAGCCGGAGATTCAGGTGTGTTGTGCTAGTAGCAGCCAATGTAGCCTCATGTTGCAAACCTCAAGCAGAGATGAGGAGCCACAGTGGTCAGCTCCCTTTTTTCAGACCTCCAGATATTTTTATTCTCAAACTTATAGTCTTCAGTTCCAGCCTGCAAGCGGCATTACTTGTGTTTCCTGCATTATACATCTCATACTCACCAAGTAGTACTCTCAAACACCGGAGCAATTCTTTTACTGCTGACTGATTTCAATCATTCATGCCTAACTCCATAAAGGCCTGCCCATACTTACATAATTATCTGTTTCCACAGTACATGTTGGCTGTGGGAAGCACAGTGTTATCAGTATGTACTGGTATCATAGTCTCTAATGTTGTCTAATGTTAATGTTGCTGAAAATTATGAGACAAAACAGACTTTGTGTTGTTTAGTAAAAACTGTATATATAATTCAAAAGATGCATTCCCCCAGATTTTTTTCACATATATTGTTTCAACATGAGTCATTTTATTAAACTGAAATATAGCCCCTTGTATCCATCCACCTGAAAGCTTTATAGATGAGAATTGTGTGCTGTTGAATTTTGCTGTGAGAAACAGAAGAGACACGGCAATAAACTGCTGGAAAGATTTTACTTTGAAATGTTTTTTCAAAAGCTCTGGTAACACTTAGTGATCCTGTCTGTGCATCTTTCTCTTTTTTTGACACTTTCTTGGAAATGAACAACAAAAGGAAAGCTTTCACTCTGCTGACCTTGAATGGTGCATTACTGTGCTTAGTCTTCGTGTGCTTCTTGGAAGAAAACAGACAACACAGTAACAGTCTTCAAAGAGCATGACTCACCCTCTGAATGACGTTAACGTGAGCTGTGAATACTACAGATCATTTGTCTCAACTAAATTAGCGACATTTACACATAAATATCAAGCAAAACATTCTGTCACAAAAGATCATTCGCCTCTGCAGCCGTGTTGTCTCGTGTGATGTAACAATGCCATCATATTTTATTTGTTCCTGCAACATTTAGGAGCCAAGAAATACTTTTAAATTACATAGATATCCCTACCAGGCTACCTTAAATAGCCCTTAATGCTGAGATGCAAATGTCTATAGAATATAAGATGCATCCCTGCAGGTGCTGAGAATCTGACAGAAACCTAAAACTGTTTCAAGTCCAAAAAAACAGTGATGTCAAGTTACAGAGGGTCTGAGAGAAACACCTGACACTGCCCCTTCTGGTCTTAAAGTAGTAAATGCTGATCGGTCTCATACTGAAAAGAGTAGGGGGATTGTGGGAGTCATCCTTTCTTCGCCTAGTGCAAAGTGGAAATGCAGCAGAGGGGCCCCACAGATCAGCATCACTCCGGCTGAAATGTCCCACTGTCACTGTCCCGCGAACACCCCACGTCAGACAACCTTACTGCTGTCGTTTCCTTTATATCTGAAGTCAGGCATGCTCCACACTCTCTGCGACCTGTCTTCCCTCCCCATCCCTTTCTCCACATCCTCAGACACGGTTTTGAGGTCGCTCAGCCCCGCCCCGTCCACCGCAGCAGAGGTCAAGCCCACTGTGCTCCCAAACGGGTTGATCTTGATGCGTGACCTGAAGTTCATGAGAGACATGCTCATGGCACGTTTGTTGTTCCACTGGCGGGCGAGTCGCTGAGCTTCCTCCTCCTCCTTCAGGTGATCCAGAGCCTCCAGGAGGACAGAGCGAAACAGACCGGACACCTCCTGCACCTCGGGCTCATTGGCCTGCAAAACCTCCCTGAACCTGACAAGAATAGGAAGCAAAACAGGACCAGTGAGCCAGGGACACACAGTTGAGACAATTTATTATTTAACATATGCCAAAATGCTCCCGAAGACGTGATAACACACTTTTGTGTATAAAATTAGTAAAAATCTGCAACTATTTTTGCTGACCACCAGTCGTTTAACATCTTTAACCTGCTGCTTTGATGTACAAGTGTGCTTCATTACACCGTGACATCACTGTTCGATGTGGTTACAGCTGCAGTAAAGCAGCTCCTTTGACCACCACATTTACCATTTTTGGTGGTAAATGATAAATCTGGATTATGAACCCAGAGATAAAAAGGAAATGATTCCTAAAACACATGAAACAATGTGAGGTAATATAAAAAACAAAGACAAAGCCACAAAAACACAGACATGGATGGAACAATTAAACATGAATGCACCAAAACATGAAGGCAAACTAAAGACAGAATCTTTACACTGGAAACAAGATTTTTATTTTTACAAAGGTTTTATTCTACATGAGCAGGAAAATACTTGCATAATGGTAAATGTTTTATAAGACACAATCACAGTCATCAGCTTCCCACCCTATGTGGACAGCACACTTCTCCTAAGCCCACAAATTACTCCTCCACCAGCTCTGCTAACAAGAGGGGCTGAGGCCTCAACACGCCTTTAAATAGACTCTTATTAGAGATCCTGCTTCCCAGTAAGAGCTTCCAGTTAACCAATGATTGGCCTACTTTCCTTTGCTTAGGAACAAACGCGTGTAATCTCTGAAGAAAAATTATGTTTGATGTACTGTGGCGAATCTTCCTTTAAAATTAGCCACCACAGTTTGGCTACAGCATGAGAAAGTCTGAAACTGAAACCTGCTGTTATTCTCAGACTGAGAGATAATTTAACCTTTAAAAGATGATTCACACTTGATAATATTGGTCAAGTAGGAAAGGTCATTCTTCTCCTTAAAATCTTATCACAGTCTAACTTGAGGGGCCTTTCTATTCTTAGAGATTTTTACTGCAAATCCTGTTTCATTATGCATTCAAACTTATCAGGAGAATCCAGAATAGTTACCATTATATCTCAGTTGCTTTGGTGCATTTCTAACTATTAGTTCAACCTCAACATTTAGTGATTTGTGCACATCATAGTGGCAATTTCTCATTCCTTGGAACAAATTGCAAATGTTTTTGGACATGCATCAATTGCTTTCATACAACTCGCCCCCTGCTTCTTTGATAAAACACACAACATCTGCTGGCTTTTTTAGATGCTCTTTACAGGGATGTAATCCCTGAGAATGAGAAGGGTCTAAACGAAGACCATCTATGAGGGTATGTTGTCGTTTTCACCACTCAGATCTGGTACAAATGTCGGGATAAGAACTTCTCCAAACACAGCAGAAGAAGAACCCGTCCTTTGAAAATGACATGGTGGAGCAAATCCTCCAAGGAGGCAAAGAAATCCAGAAAAAAACAAGTCTTCCTCCAAAACCTGAAACACCTTGAAGACACGAAACCAGAACTCAAACTGAGCCGGGACATGTGGTGGCCACTCAAAGAAACACTGTACGAGGCTCTACCGAACACCTGGCTGAGCAGAGAGGGTCTGATGGAGGACGCACAGATTGCCTTGTTGGCCTGCAGCCTCACAGCCACAGAAATAATGAACTTCCTTAAACCTACTGTGCGGTTTGCAGCCAACACCAAGCCTGAAGATGAGACTCCTTAAAGCCTCAACATTCCCTCCCAAGGGAAGAAAAAGAGGCACAAAGACAGCTGACCTGGCTGGAGCTGCGTCTGCAGGAGCAGTGAGCACGAGCCCGAGAGGAGGTCTACTCTGCAGAGATCGTCATGGAGCCACTTAAAACTAAGAAGAACAACAAATTTTTCTCATGGCTCTTTAAACTGGTCAGAAAAAGGACGATATAGATGGTATCCCCACCCCCTTATATCCCCCATTTAATAAATATACGTGCAAAGAAGTGGAATTGAGTTGATTCTTGAGAAAACTAAGCGATTAAAGTACTAGCATGTAATATACTTTGGCTGGACTTTACAGAAGCATGTTTAAACTAATAGGTTGCAGAAACAGCTTAATATGAAGAAAATGAAAGACGATTTTTAATTTTTATAGATATTAGACTTTTAAAAAAAATCCTGAGCTTTAAATGGCAGCTTACTGTGCGGATGTGGAGTTTCCAGAACACAAAACAGAGGGGTCGTCTTTCTCGTGGAACTATACAAGCTGCTTCTTAAAATACATGCTTAATGAAAGAATGAAATAAGATATGAATGTGAATAGAAGATCACTCCTCTTGGTAATTTGTATCTCCTTTAATCTCCTTTATTGATTTCTATGTTTTCTTCAATTTATCTACTTGTCATTATCCAGATTTTTGCTATGATTTAAGGCAGCTGGCCTTTGGGAAAACTCAGATGTACCCCTGTTATTTAATTACATTTCACAGCCAATCTGACAACTGAAGACTGCAGCTAATTAAAATCACACAAGTGTATCCCAATCAGTCCCTTTTATGTGTGTGTGTGTGTGTGTGACATCCATTTTGCTTTTATCACCTCATTGCTCACTTACACTAACACCAGTCAACACCTTCTTTCCAAAAACCGAACTCTTAACAAGACACCTGAGACCTCGGCAGCTCTGTGAACAGATGCTCACAGGAGCTCAGGACGTCTCTGCTGCAGATTAAAGGACACAGGGGCCAAATTAAAAGCCTCCTCCTACGATTCTTAGAGTTCTTAGAGTCAGCGCTGTGTGGCGAAGGCTGGTTCTCTGACTGTCATGAAATTTAAAGGACACATTGGATTCTGACATTTCTCCCTTAAATTGTAATCTCTTGCCATGAAATTCTTAGTTTTTAGATTATTAAAGAAGAGATTAATGCCCTTAAAAGTGTGCTTTCACAGTGAAGGAAATTATTTAAAGGTCGGTCACAAACAGGTGTTTTCATTCAGACTTTAAGCCACAGATGGCCAATGTAAAACTGAAACTTACTGGTTTAAATTTCCTGTCGATTCCTGTCAACATTTGTAACAACCACAAGACCACAGTCACAAAACAGTTTGTCAACAACATTCACCTCATATGAATGGATAAGATGGAGTTTTTTGGAGAACATAATATTGTTGTTGTCAGTTGATTGATGATTGATTGATTTAGGAACTCTGAGTGGATGGTCTGCAGATAAAACTACTTATCAGTCACAGTTTTTTTTCCAAATTTTTTTGTTTTCTCTCTTCACTTCTGTTTACTTTCCTCTGGCTGTAGAACTTTCCAGCAGCTGTTGCTATGCTGTTATGAGAGATGCTTGTGTGTTTTTTTTTCTTTTCGTGAGATGCATGCAGGGCACGGTTGCCTTGTCTTTATACACTTAGTTATCAGGACTGGTACGCCTTGTCGGTGAGTAGTGTTTGATAATTGCAGATAAGAAATTAATGTTATGAAAATTTGTATAATGTTAGTGAATTTTGGGTTTTGTGCTTGTGTTTGTGTTACAGGTTTACAACCTAGTTAAAAGAAACACCAGTAAACTATGTTAGCAGTAGCAGATAAGCTAACTAGTAAATGAGTTACTGTGAGTGTGTGTGTGTACACAATAAAGGATGAAACTTAAGGTGTTTCCACTGTACTTTCCTGATCACCCTTCCAGAGGGAAATTTACTATGTCAGGATAGATAGCATGGTAAAATCTGGACACTGGCCTTTTGTCCACCATTTTGTTTATTAATGTGAAATGCCACTGAACATTTATCGCTAAATTACTTCTGCCTCTCTAGAAACTGGTTGAAATGTACAATTAAATGGTGAGATATAATAAAGAGAGACTTTGAGTGATGTTAAAAAAAATCTCATCAAGTAGAATCATCAAAATGTCCTTAAAATACAGTGAGAGTGGAAGCATTTTTCTGCTGAAATAGATTGGTATGGTTATTTTGTGAGTTTTTGTGTCTCCTTACTTGAGTATGACCAGGCCGCAGCAGGGCGGTGGCACTTTGGAGCAGAGGTCCTCCAGGCCGAGCTTCTCCCCGGTGCTGATGCTGTAGGAGGAGCGAGGGGTGCTGGCCAACCAGCTGTAGTCCACGCCGGTCTTGATGCGTCTGTACTCATTCTCCCTCTCCCTCTGCTGCCTCTCCGCCTCCTTCAGCTGCCAGCTGAACTCCAGCATCAGGGTCTCTGTGACCACGTCGGCCGGGTCCCTCCGCGGGCTCCGGTAATACGGCTCATTCCAGTTGAACCAGGAGGCCATGGCCTTGTCCCTCTTCCCTCTCCGCCTCTGATGAGGGAATCAGATAATCAGAGGCAGAATTCACACTAAAATGAAATGATGTGACCTCGAATTGAAGTAGATTACAAAACACTGCGGCCAAGCTGTTGGAGTATTTGCTTAAATTAATTGATTTCCAAGTGAATTTTTTTGCAAGGCTGTGTGAATAAAAGCAGAATTGATGCTGCCTGCAGAGTAGATTCCCTCATTTTATCAAATGTAATGAGCTGGCAGACATTTTGAAAAGGTTACACAGTAATTGAAATCTTTATTCTTTGCAGAGTTTGAAACGTAAGAGCAATAAAATAAAACAAAGAATACAGCAAGCAGCGATGTTGAATATAATAAGTGTTTGTCTCATTCACTCGTCTCTCAAGGCTGAAAATGCAGCAGTTGTAGGGCAGATCTTATATACTCCTTTGATTTTTTTGTATTTCCATACATAACATGTACAAATTATATAATTTCACACCATTTATAACTCCACATCCTCTGTTTGCACATCTGGACATGATCCCAAAAGAGACACCCCCCTCGCCTCCTCCTCCACTGGCTCTTTGTTCTCAGGTGTCATATCCACTCACACAGATGTCGCATTCAGTTCAGTTCAATGGTCTTTTGCTTGCATCTCTTTTTGTGATGAAAGCACAAAAACACAACAGAAGAGGCCAATGATGAAGGTGTTGTGTGAGCTGTTAATTAAAAGGAAAACCAGGAGGTCTGCTACATGAAGACGTGACCCCGATGATTTGTGCTGAAGTGATCAGTTGATCCACAAAAGATCAATCAGCAACACTCTGGATATTCAAATAACTGTTCGCATTAGTTTTTGGGTATCAATGCTAAGCATTCTCTTGTTCCAGTTTCTTATAGGTGAAAACCTATTGCTTTTCTTTGTCTGTTGTTGTTAGTCTGTAGTCAAAATAATTAGTCAGTTAACTGACTGCATTACTTTCATAACAGATTCACTGTTTCAGACATTTTCCAAGCTACAAATAAAGACAAACATCAGCCTCTCTTTTAGTTTTGGACATTTTAGGATGTCACCTTTGGCTTGGGGAAGTTGCAATGGGCATTATTTCACTATTGATTAATCAATCAATCCCCAGATTAATGGATACTGAAAATATTCACTAGTTGCAGAACATCTTTGGGCTTTGGACTCTTCAGACAAAACAATGTATCAGAATAACTGAGTTTGTTGAGCTTAGGAGACTTTTCACTCTCAAATCTACAAATGTAAGGTCAAGTAACTGACTGATTAATTTGAGAAAATAATGGAAAAATGAATTGATACTGAAAATAATCATTAGTTGCAGTCCTAAGCATGATCTCCTTCAAAGTGCCTCAGAGGCGCAGCTTTCAACAGCTTCCAGTGTATGTTTCTTCATTTTCGATGTTGTACCTGTACACATTTTGTAGGTAATCCCTTCACCCTGTAACACATCTTTTAATCTGGGGTCAATCTGTTCTCACACTGAGGTCCATGTCCTCCAAGCCACAGTTGCTGCACATGCTGCGTATAACTCCACTTCACAGATGTGGGGCTGTTTTCAGTGCTGGAGGTCACATTATCAACATGTGCAGAGAAACAATGCCACAGACCTGCTGGTACCTCTGGACTAAACCTTCAAAATGGAGTCAAATACACTGAGCCAAGTCATAAAAAATAGCTACAGTAGCTGCCTGATTTCCATCTACTTAAATATTATTCTAATGAAGATTCACAGAGAGCAAGCAGAAATACATAAGTTAATATTAATAATAAACTAGAGTAGGGCAACTAATGATTATTTTCATTTTTTTTGTTTACTCGGCCCATTATTTCCTACTTTGATACATTATCAAGCCAGTTTTATTTTGTTGCCCAGTATTACAAGTCACACATTTGCCTCAAGGGGATAAACAATCTGTGCAGAATACAACATCTTCTGTCCTTCCACCCACGATTCAGATGAGGAAAAACTCCCCTAAAAATCTTTTTAACAAAAAGCGTGAGAAAATATGACAAAATGTTGTCAAATGTTGCCACTCTAAGTAGGAGATGACTGAGCTTTTTTCTCTTTTATGTTCACAAGGATCAAATAGAACTGAACATTCACCTTCATGAAGAACAGAGAACTTTCTTCCTTTCTTCCTTTTCCCAACAATATCCCTGATGTTCAGTTTAACAACGAACACTTTTCCCACCTGGACTGCTGGATACTTTTGACAGATCCAAACGAAGCCTCTGAATGTGCTGAAACATCAGTGAACTGAGAAACAAACACTGTAAAAGTGAAGCCTTTCCTTACCTCTTCTCCTTCTCCGTCTTCTTCCTCTCCTTCTTCTTTTTTTTAAGTTCTCCTTAAACCCTGTGAGAGACACAAATCACTGAAAAAGCAGAATTAAAAGCCCTCAGACATTCAGAGAGCTGGATGGATGCTGGAGAGATGAGAATAGCTGAGTGAAAAACAGAGAGAGAAGAGAAATGGATTCCCTCCCCTCGCTCTCCTGTCCTCTCTCAGTCCCACAGCATTATCTCCACCTCCCTCTCGTCCCTCCCCTCCTCCTCCCAGGAGCCAAGGCCTGCCTTTACTTGTTGCAGGAGGTCGGGGGCACCATCTCCAACGGGAGCCATTGGATCATGGCCCCTGATGAAGTGCTTATGTAGCTTTTTGCGATTCGCCGTTGCCATAGTGATGCTCCTTAAGCCTATTTGTCCACAATAAGCTCCATCAGCTGAAAGGGAGCTGGAGAGCGATGAAGAGGCAGATAAAGAGGACACAGTGGGTTGAGCGGCGAGATGGAGAGAGGGAGATAAATCAGAGGATGTTTTCTTGAGGGCAGGGTTAGTGTGGCGTGGGCTCGACCGTGCAGCTCAGTTAACGCTGCGAGTGGAGTAACATCTGCAAGAGGTCAGCCCGTGTAAATTAACTTCCCTCAGATAATGAGTCTCAGCAGCCCAGAGCAGTCATGCTTGAATTGCAGGAGGGTTGGGGGGAAGTGTGCTCATTGCAGGAGGAAATGTTGGCGGCGTGGTGCAGATGGTGCTGAGGCGGAGAGGTAAAGAGTCCAGATTGAATGTGCAGCCGTCGTGTAGGTGGATATCAAGGTTTGTTGGTTCATCCAGCGTGTGGGCGTGAGCTGCTAACCTCAGACGGTTTTCTCCTGCACACATTCACAGTGTAACCGCAAAATCCTCATCACACCACCACCACAGCACCACCACAGCATCATCACCATCCTCCTCCTCCTCCTCAGTGTTATGCTGCTAAATAAAATGCAGGGTGAACTATGAACTCTGTTTAGTCAGAGCAGGAACACCAGCAGCCAACAGTGTAAACAGAAAACCAGAGTGATTTTCTGTTTCAGTTTATCATCTGTCTTCTTGAATAAACAAGAGAACAATACAAGAAGTCATCACAATTAACAAACCAGGCCACCATCTTCTAGTAAATCATTCAGATGTGCTTTTTTCACAGTAGACAGCAGTAAAAGAACATGTTACCAATAACATCAGCGATCCTCTGTTTTATGAAAGTGTTCAAGTAAGTGTGGCATTATCAGGACCCTGAAACTGAGGCATCTTTCGTTTGAGTAGTTACACCTGTAACATTTAAAAATGTCCTCTGTGAGAAAATGAAAAGAACAAATCAACAATCAATACAGCAACAGTAGGAAGCTGCATTCAATGTGTAGTTTACATGAAAAGCAAACACTGAGCATAAAAATATCAAAATACTCACACATACTATAGGAAATATACTATCACACCTTTTTTTCACACGCTTTAATAGTAATAATTATAAAAGTAATTTTCATTTTCATGTGCTTCACAATGCAGGAAAGACAAGATAAGTGAAGGTAAACAGTATTAAAATGTAAATAAAAACAATAAAGACAAGATACAGTAATCCAATAATTAACAACTAGATTAAATATTTGCATTTGTATAAATTACAAATGGTGCAATGTAAATCATGGACTAGTAAGACTAAATTCATGACACAGTGTAAAGAGTTTAATGTGAGTAAACGTTAAAACGTATGCTGTTCTGTGAGCATTTCAAACACTGCATACAATTAAAAGGATTTAAAAGTTCTTCTAAAGGGTTTAAATATCTTAGCACTAATGCACCATTAATAAGGACGTTTCATAGGTTGCCAGGTTGTCTCATTAGGCTGCTGTATGTTGTGCTATATCTTTTAATCTTCCTCTTTAATTTATAATGAAGAGCCTTCAGTTGCAAAGTTTGACCATTTACCTTCTGGATGTTATCTACTCCTTATTAATCTTTTGTAACTTCCACCTGATTGGAAAGCGATATCCATGAAGGTAGCGCTGTATATTTGAATTCTTGAAGTCTTAGGCTGACTTTTGGTGGGTTTATCTTTTATTACATTGATACACGGAGCACATGTAGTACACAGAGGCATTGCATCCTTTGGCAGAGTTACGATGCTTTCGTGAACAGCAGAAAGACCCAGACACTGACTCTGCTGCTGGGCAGGACAACAGTGTCAAATATTTAATCTGGATAAATACATCACCACTGTCTAAAGGCCTCAGTTTGGAGGCGACAGATGGGGCAGGTAAGCTCTCCTGTAATCCAAACAGATGACAGTGTTAATCCTCTAAAGTGATTCCCTCCATCAACTCCATGTGAACCTCGCCGAGCGAGAGGCCGCGGGGCTTTGGCGGTGTGTCATTGGGCACTGTTTGGTGGAGAGACACCTGTTTGTTGTGACGCATGACAAGAGCCCTCCACACCCCCCCTCCTCATGTGATGTAATGGGCAGCACACAGCTGGGTCAGACCTGCTCACTGCGCACTGAGGCTTATTCTTTGTTATTCTGTGTTCAGTTTGTCATTCACCGTCTAATCCAATGAGACTAAGTCTTAAAGTTACATCAAGGAGATTTTAACTGGTTGTGAAACAGTCTCCCTTTAATACTGATTCCTCTACGTGACCCACAAAATCAGGTGAAATTATTTAAGACACACAAACTGGAAGAGCCAAGGTTTGCATTTTTCCAGGCAAAGCTGAGAAGTGAGTCGTACCTTAGTCAGTTAAAATGAATCAGGAGGTGATTTTTTTCTTGGAGATTTTATTTTTTATATCATATTGTGTGGGGTAGGATACTAGGGCAGGATTAGCAAAGAGGAAAAAGACTTTTATACATAAAAGTTAGGGGGACTTATAGTGATTAAAAGTCGTTCTATTTCTTTTGTTTTGTTTTTGTTATTAGTGAATATTTCTTTTATACAAGGTAACGTGAACTTCACAACTTCACCACATGCCTCCCTGTACTGCAGTGTGAGTAATTTATTTTTATAAAGACATGCACATGAGCTGATGCTGACTTGTAAACCTCATAATCTCCAAAGTGGTGATCGGGACATGTCACAGATAGACGATGAGTCAGTGTGACTCAGAGGGACAACACTAATACTGGTGTGACCAGCCGTCTGTTGGTTTTAATTTAGGCAGCCTCTGAGTGCTTGAGATTGTTTTTTGTCTGCCAACCATTTCAGGATCATGTCTTTTTCAAGGTTACAGTCAGAACAACACATATTGCTCCTCTGTTATGTGACCACATGACTATTTATTAACTCTGGTGCCTTCCTTCACCACCCGGCATCCTCGTGCCAGGTCACACTGACCCACGCTGCTCCGAGGATGCCGTCCTTCATCTCGCGTACGCACCTGGCATCCTCCTGTGCCGCGCGTGTGTGTGTGGGAGAGAAAGAGAGAGAGAGAGATCTATCCTCTGACCCACGCCGCTCTGAGGATGGACAGGCAGGAGGGCTTAGTGTTTAGGGCTCGGGGCTCGGGGCTCAGGGCTCGACGCATGTGGCGTAGTACAGTAGCGCGCAGCCTCCGCATATGTATTTCCGGCAGCCGCGGCAGAGGTTGCACGTTTTACAGTCCTTCTTGGAGGGACAGACTTGACACCTCTTCCTCTTACCGGCAGGCACGGGCGATTCGATAACACGGCCCGCGG
>JBAJHX010000031.1:7781662-7795975 GCA_037176925.1 Amniataba percoides | reverse complement strand
CTTTAGGCTCATCAGAGCAGCATACAGCTCCTGTGGAGATAACTGAGCCTCCAACTTTGTGTTTGCTTCAGTGTCCACCTGCTGCACACATCTGTTTTTTCTGTCAGCTCACTTTTATACAGATCCTTATAGAAACAGACTGCAAATGTCCTGATCTCGGAAGAGTCAGAGATTGCAGATCCACTGCTGGATCGCAGGGAGTGAACTATTTTTCTTTGTCCGTTCTTCCTCTCCAAACCCAAGAAAAAAACGAGAGGGGGCATCCATCTGTGTGACGTTAAGAAACCTTGACCTGACCGGCTTCCCCCGCCGGCCTCGGAGCGGGTGGCTCCCCGCCGGGCACCGGGTCCGCCAACCCTTCTCCGGCGGTGGCGGCAGCCGCCCGCTGCTGCCCCCCCACTCCCTCCGGACAGGAGCGGATCAGATGTCCCCCTGCACCACAACCAAAACATTTCATGGTCTCTGACGTTGCGAAAACCATGTAGCTGAAACCGTCTACTTTAAAGTTAAAGGACAGGTTGAGCTCATCGCTGCTGTCTTTGAGCACCATTAACACCTGTCTGTGGTGACACACGACGTGCTTCAGTAGGGGGGAATTACAGCCCAGAGACAGCATCTTAATTGGGGAGATGAGCTGTCCGAACCGGGACAGCTCTTTGGCCAGAGCCTCATTTCTGATGAACGGGGGCATGTTGGAGATGGTGATCTTTCGGGCCGGATTAACCAGTGGGTGCACCAGAGTAAAACTGTCTTGGATGACCACGCCAGACACCACCACATCGCTGACTTTCTCTGGACTGTCCAGAAAGATCACCACCGCTCCAGTCATCCGGGAGGCAGACTTCACGCTGTCGTATCCCACCACCTCTCCCACCGCCAAGGAGACCTCCTCCACCGAACAGCTGACCGCCGGCACCACTTTGACAGCGTGGCGGCGCATCAGCTTCTCAAACTCGGCCATGGTCTCCACCATGGGCATCCTGCCCGAAAACCGTACCGGTAGCCCCGCTACCAGGCACAAAAACACACCTGAGCTACAGGTACACCTGTCAGCGAACTGTAACAAAGGAAAGAAAGACAAACAAGCACAAAAATAGCGAGAGAGAAGAGACTCATGCTGCAACTACTCACAACTCCACTCTCCACTCACTCCGCCATTCACTCAGAGAGAGAGAGAGAGAGAGAGACTGTGTGTGTGTGTGTGTGGGTGGGGGGGGGGCCTCCACATGTGAGGAAACGCTGAAGGGAGGGTAGGTGGAGAGAGAGACAGAGAGAGAGAGAGAGAGAGACAGTGTGTGTGTGTGTGTGTACCTTGATATGTTCCAGCAGCAGATGATGACTCACTCAGAAAAAATCCAGTGCCATCCAGCAAGAAACCAACTGATGAGTCCCACACGAGCATTTTTTTTTTTTTTGTTTTTGTTTTTTTGTTTAGTTTTAGGTCGCCGGGTCACCCTGACCCAGAGGACGACGCGAGGGTTAAAAACAAAAATAAATAAATAAATAAAGTGCTACATTTAATTAATTATTTGATTTATTTATTAATTAATTAAGAAAACACTGGCTCTGTCATATGAAGTGTTTGTGTCATCTTTTTTCCTTACTTGTGTTTGTTTGTTTTTGTTGGGTTTTTTTTTTTTTTTTTTTTTCCCGACTTTCTACCTACCCTTCAAAAACAAAAGATAACCACATCCGGAATCGCAAACACGCACACATACACACAACACACACACTCAAAGGGCCTTTTTCAGCCATCGGGTCACCTTGACCTAGAGGACAGCACGAGGATTAACTAGTTTAAGTCTTTTCATGCATGTATGTGTCAGTATATGAAAAAAAAAATGTGGTCACAGGCCACAATGATTTTATTATTATTGTTTGTTGACTGAATGTTTTTTTCATGTTTTTTTAAATCCTGCGTGGAGTCAGATCAGGTCACCGTTAACTCAGTGTAATGATATCAATGAATAAACCTCATTCATAAATGCTTTTCCTGTAATGGTTTACAAGAATATATGTATACTGCAACAAACTTTTAAAATAAATTGTATATGATTTTACTCTTCTGGAGTCAATGCATTTGTATGTATTTGTATGTGTTTTTAAAATACAATAGGGTCACCAAATTCTGCTCTTTGTCTTCATCTGGTGGTTAAAAACCCCAATGTCTCAGCTTTTATTTTGAAAGTAAAAAATAATAGGATGACCTTTTGCTTCCAAGTCAGACGTAAGAGGTAACACTCTGTTCAGGTCATTTAATAAAAAACATTTAACTCATTCATTTTTGTACTGCACTTTTAATTCCTTTATTGAGTGTATCCTCAGTATATTCTTGCACCATAAGTCTTTTTGTGGTCTTTGTATTGTCATTTATTTTACTCAGTTTATTTATGTAATGTTGTTTTAATTTAATTAATTTTATTTTTATTTTTCTATCATGTTTCCTGATGCTTTTCTTCACCTTGTGCAAATTTAAATGCTCTCTGCATTTAAGGAGGGGAACACAAGACGAACACAAGGAAAAACACAGTCTCACAGTCTGTACAGAATATCAATCATTACAAAAGCAGTTAAACATCATGCGAGGGGCCTCAGTTTTGGATTTTAGAGTAAACAAGCTTGTCTCACACCTCCAGGATTTTGTCAGCACTAAAAAAAAACACTAGAGGGCAGATTCTCACCACTTTAGCCACTGAGAGGCTTCAAACCTGAAATATTTCTTCATCTCTGCTTTAACGCTTCGGTTTGTCGGGACAATAAACATCACAGGTGGTTTAGGGCCTGCTGTATAGTTTTGGGTGGAGAAATGTTTTGAGAGCTCATACATCACATTCTTGAGATCAAAAAGCTGAAAAGTTTGATTACACAAACAATAGGCCACCACACCTCCTGGACAAACATTAATCCACGGTCATGAGCACATTCCTCATTGAAAGGGCTGACAGAGGGGCTTCAGAGGAACACCTGACAGAGACGTTAGTAGATAAACATTTGCAGTGAAGTGTGTTGTCAATTAGGAACAACCCTGCTCTCAGAGCTCATTGTGTAGCACATTAAAGGACGATCCGGTCTTTTCGCTCCTCCAGCAAAGAAACAGGCAGTGAAGTGAAGGACAGACTCAGCTGAATGTGAGCTTTGTCTGATTGACCCCATACACACATCTGCTGGGCTTTGTGTGCACTCCACACTGAAGCAAAGTGAGTAACAGTCACATGATGAGCTGAGAGCAACACGCTGGTACTGACGTTAAAAGTCTGTTCTGCGGGACAGTGAAGTGTGAACATTTTGTACTTCTCTCTGCTGGACAAGGATTCTTAACTTTAAGTTTTCATCTGTCAGTATGTTATTCCCCTTCATGATGCTTAATGCTTAAGATATAGAGAAAGAGTGTGTGTGTGTGTGTGTGTGTGTGTGTGTGTGTGTGTATCTTGTTAAATACATATAAAAGCAAAATTATAAAGGGACAGTTTTGGGTTTACAGCATTAAACAATTTCATTGATTTAGTCAACAGGAGCCTCATTATATAATATATAATATAATATATATATAATAATGTACATTTGAAATCATGATATCTCAATTTAGGGTGGCATTTAAGATTTTTGGTATTACAGAAAACAATCTTAATTTAGGATAGGAATTTAGTTAGAAATCTTAATTCAGAAAGGCACTGAGTTCAAACAAATGACCAGGTATTACTGGATTTATATCAGCTGCCAAGACGAAGAAAACTTTACAAACTAATGGAGTTTCCTCAGCTCCACCGACATGATTGATGCCTCTTTAATGTTTGATGCACCATTACTCATTTGTAAATTTAATGTCCTGCTGATTACATGTTAATTGAGCCATTCTGAATCATGCCTTTTTTCTGTGTTTTTAAGATCAAATACTATTTTCACACTGTGGCACTGCTGCTTTTACTTGGTAAAGGATCTGTGTATTTCTTCCATCACCACTTGAATCCATCACCTGTGTGAGCAGAGTGATAAAGAGGCAGGGGAGGGTGAGTTCCAGGAAACAGAGGGAAAGAGAAGTGAAAAGAAGCTTTAGGATATCTAAAACGCAGGCATCTGAGGATAGTAACAGCTTCTGTGACATTTCACTCAGCGTCTCGTAACTATTAACTGAGGATGTCATCTTCATTCATCTTCCTTATCTGTCTCAATAAACTGCCACTGTGCCTTGCTCAAACATCATTATGTAATCCAAAAACCAAGAAATAACAGACACGTTCTTTAGCATCTGACTGGAATTGAAATCTCATCACTGTCCTCTGGTGTGGTCATAGAGAAGGAAGTCCAGGGCAGATCACATGAGTGCAGTGAAAAAAACTGTGACTTGCTGACATCCCCTTTTTCATTGGCCTTTGTCCAACATCCCATTTCACTAGAAAAGCCTCTGTGGACTGCGTACTAAGGTCAGTGAAGCTGCTCTGGGAGCTGAATGCTCTCATAGCTCATCATGGACTGAGCCACTGGATTAACAGACATAAAGAAACTGTAAAATAGAGCTCAGTAACACCTCATCACATCACGGGTGTCACATTTACAGGGTCAAAATAATTTATACCCTTTAATATCATTACTTTATGACCTATGAGTTGTTTTAGTGCTACTAAGATCAAGGCACAAAAACAGAGATGGCAGAGAAAGTGAAGATTACATCCAAGACATGAATGTTTGTGTCAGCAAGTCAAAACACTCATAAGGTGGTTGAGTTGGTTGTGTAAGAGTTGAAACTAGCTGACATGTTTGTTTGCTCTTCAGGCTCAACTACATTTTTAAGCATCAAGTTGGACTTAATTTTACTTTCAAGAAAAGTCAAGGCTCCCAAGAACAGCTTCCTCCCGCCTGCAGCTCTTCAAGAAACCCGACTACGATTGACACTTATCCTGCCTCCTGAACATAAAGCTCAATTATTATTATCATTATTATTAGTAGTAGTAGTATTCATTTGAAAAACAGGACATAACCCTTCTGTGAAAGCACAAATTTGTCACTGTTACATTTCTAAGTCAAGATAGCTCTTGCGCATTTCCGGGGGTGGGGGGGTCTTCAGCTCATTCTGCAACTTCACTGTTTGATACAACCAAAATCCTACAAACTGCTCCTCTGACAAACAAATACAACAGTGGTATCTAACTCTCAGTGAGAAAGTTCACTATTTACTATCAAACATGTATCAATCGATTGCAGTAAAAGCAATAAATGCAACATTCACATCTCATCACCAAAATGCTGATCTGGGGAATTGTTTTGTGAACTGTTGACTATTTACACATCCAGCAAACATGAAGATAAATGAGGATGATAAATATGTCAGTATTCACTCTATTTTTAGCTCCATTTTGTTCGCCACCAAGTCTCGAGGGAAATCTTTGACTCTTATATTGTCTTTAACTGCTAGCCAATAACTTTGTCTGTCGTCTTTAAACTTGTAATGCTGTGGGCTGTAAAACCAGAGCAATGAGCACGAAATGCGTCTTACTGCTGAGTCAGGTGATACTTCTCTGTGGGTTTGTCACTTTGTCACATTATTACTCTGTCCCATCCTAATTTAAAAATCTCAATCACAGCAGCTTTGAGCAACATCATCTTTAAAAAAAAACAGCAACACGAACAACAAACAAAAGCATGTAATACAAAACTTATCCCAGTTTTCCCTGCTCGCCCGACTGAATCAGCAATCTTTCAGTCAGATAGTGAGTTTGGCACAAACACCCCAAGGCCTGTTACATGGCCATATTGCGAGGCCAGATGGTTGGAAATGTAATGAAATGAAAAAATAATTTCCTCCGTGAACTGGAGTTTGCTGTCTGTGCACAATACTATCTGTTAAGCAGGGGGATCGCCAAATTGTTGGCTAATTGATTTAGAGTGTATAGAAAGTCTGCGTTTCTTAGATAAGGCTGCAGACATTCCCAGCTCCACTCCTCTGCAGCGTGAGTCAGTGTTTGTGTGAGGATCACCAGTTTGTCCTCCTGCTGCTGAAATAACATTATGACCTGTTGACCCCTTTAGTACAGGGCTTTCTCTCTCTTTCTGTTGTAAACAGACATGAGAACAAAAAGAGCACACTGCACAGAGCCTCAGGATAACAGGGATCTTGTACTTCCGAAGTGAGGTAGTGAAAGTTTTCTCAAAGCACTAAAAATGCTGTTTGTGTCTGTTAACAGGTTATATTATGCAGATGTGAAAGTGAATATATGCCTGATGTTGGATATATGTCAGAGTTTTGACACATGAGCATTTCCGAAAGGTTTAGTGGGGGACTTTACAGTTGATCAGTCAGCAAAAGAGATAGTTGATGAAGTGTGATGAATAGTGGGCGATAAAATAGAAGTATCTTGGTTGTCCTCTTTTCAAAAGAAGGTCTGAATTGAGCTAAACTGCAAGAAAAATATGCAGTTTTACACAAGTTTGCCATTTTATGATATTTTAATTACAGATTAATATGCAGAATTCTTTTCAGTTAATATATCAATCAATTAAACCATATTCCAAAATAATTAAAAATCATAATGAATAATCCATTATAATTTCCCAGAGCCAATGTTTACAATGATAGGGGACTAATATATCATTTAACTTAACTAATTAATAGTCTGTGTGCGCTCCGATATGTAACAGGTTGGTGAAGTGAGCAGTCCTGCTACAGGATCTGTGTGAAAACTCCTTTCTAAAAGCAGTGTTTGTTCTTCACATGAACACAGAATTGTAATACATTTCAAGTCACATGGCGATAAGGAACCTTCAGCTTCATCTTTCCTGTCAGACCTTTGCATGTTTGCTTTGTCACATATTACAGTCACATGCAAATCAGGCTTGAACGTTGTACGTTCTGTGTCGATCTATGTGTGTATTTCCCTCTGACTGTGTGTGTATTTCCCACCCAGTGCATGCTGGGACAGCAGCTGCAGAGGGATGAGCCAAACAGTCTTCAAAAATGAACTGAAGAAAAAAGACCTCAGGACAATGTTCTTGCTGATGAGAGTGCACAAACACTTGAACAGTTTGTACTTGCTGTACCTGCAAGAACGAAAAAAACACTTGACTGCTTTTAAACTGGTGACCTGTTTGCTGTGCAAGCTGTTCCAGTTTGTCTGTAACCAGGTTTGATCTATATGAGCACTTCATTCTTTCAAAAGCAGGTTTCAGTAACAACCGTGTGTTGTGGTGTCTTAATACAATGACAACACTTTATTACATATAATACACTCCTTCCACATATCAGACAAACTACATCAGGAACGTAAAAACTCTAAAAAACTTGCACACTGTGTTCTTTATTTCTGATAAACTATACATGATTACTTTTTTTTTTTTACTGCTGATGCTTAGCAGATATATTGATGACTGTGTTTACCATCTTGGTGTGTCAGCATGCAAACATTGGCTCATCACAGCACAATGTCCAGCCGTGGGAGCTGTACTCAGGATGCACAATTCACGCTGAGGGAGACATGAATATCTGTATTAACTGTCACAGCAGTCTGTCCAACGTTTATCTAAAAAAATACCAGGCTGGTGGTGGCGTCACAGCAGCAACACTAAAATGTGTTAAAATGGCAAAATACACCTCAACCTGGATGGGATATCAAGATAGTAGGAGTGTGAGCTACACTTTTATTTGATCATATTTTACAAAGTGGTTGGTTTGAAGGGAGCTAACGCCAGCAGTGATTCTGCTGCTGTTTTCACTGAATTCCTCTTGTCAGTTATGACACACATCCTTGTGTTAACGTGTGTGTGTGTGTGTGTGTGTGTGTGTGTGTGTGTGTGTGTGTGTGTGTGTGTGTGTGTGTGGGATGAGCTATGTACAACAGCAGCATCTGACTGTGTGTTTGTTTCCAAAGATAAATGTGAACCATACAAATCTGGGAGCTGGAGGAGGAGGACATCAGGAGAGAGGAAGAGCAGCAAACACGTTGTGTAACAGCAGAAATTAATTTACATTATGTACGACATAACACCATTACTCATACTTTGATGCAATATGGATGAGAGTATGAGTCACTGATCAGGCCTCAGCAACAAATGATATTGTAACGTTATAAAAAAATCTCATTTACAAAGTAGTTGATTTGTATTTTGTTTAAATAGTTAATCATATATTCTCTTTTTTTGATCATTTAGTTTTAATCAAATCTATTGTGAGCCAGTTCTTATAAACTGACAAACTGAAATAATGACTCAACGTAATGATGGCATTAAATTAAAAGTTATGGGATCACCAGTGTTGTTACAGTTAATCCTGATTTCGTGACAGCCCCTCCAGTAGAAATTTGGAATTTTTTTAAGATAAGTGACAAAAAACAACAGCGAATCACTTCAGTAGGAGGATTCATCGTCTGGGGACGATGCGTGGATCAGTGGACAGAATTTCATGGAAAACCATCCATTGAGACATTTCAGTCTGGAGCAAATGCAACACCCACTGACTGGCATTTACTCGGAATAATTTTACTTTTTTTCCACCCTTGCTGCAGTGTTGCACAGGCATGTCATCACAGGTGGTTACAGGTGCAAAGTGAGCATCAACAGAGACACTAATGCGGTCAGACCTGAAACATTTAACCAGAGACGGCAGCAAAATACTGTTTTTCAGCCTGGTGTTCCAATATTTCATATTTCAATTGTCTTGATAAAATACATTAAGATCCAGGATTTTCAATGGATAAATTAAATCTATCTTTAGAAAATTAATTTTAAAAACAGTAAATTTTAAGGTACTTGCACCTGTAGTAAATCAGTTTTGCAACATAATGTTTATCCTCATTTAATTTTAGAGAAAATGTTATGGTTATGGTGAATTTAGTGAATGTTTCATATCCATTACATGTGACAAGTTTATGTTATATGATGTGTTATTAATGTCAGTACTTTTGCAAACTTGAAACTTGCTTTATAAACTCGTTTTATAATGATATTTTGAGTGATTATCACAAAAGATATATTCATTTATACAGACATCTCTGTCCTTATTCATCTATTTCAGGTTCCTTGCAGCATTACACTTTGATAATGATATTGAAAATGATAAGATGTACCCGAGTTTTTGGCTGAAAAAAGGACACCCTGCATGAAGGACAAGGACAGTGTTAAAGAAATTAAACACAAACAAAAACACAGTGCATAGAAAGGAAACAAAAATCCTCATAACAATCAGTCAAATCTAAATATTCAACAAACCTGATATAATTGAACTCTGCTCTGTCGTCATGTCATTTGCAATGTTGTGAACTGTTGCAATCTTCATACTCTGAGCAGTCAAGTAGCTGATAACGGCTGTTAAAAGATGACATTTATCTTTACTGTATGCAGATAACATGATCATGGAAGGGGCGGGCTTGAGCGTGTTTGGTGTTTATACTCTCTTTTCTGTTCCTGGAGCTGTTGGCACTGGGTTTTTTTTTATCAGATCATGATCAAAGTCTGAGAGGATAGTGAGGGAGCCATGAAGGCACAGTATGGAAAATCAGTGAAACATTAACCCAAAGTCTTTTCCCTGACAACTTCACTCACTGACCCGAAGAAACACAAGGTTTGATTTCACTTTGTTCACTTTTTCAAAGATTTGCTGAAATGATTTATTGGAATATAAAATGTTTTATTTCCGTAGGATATTATAGGTTACAGATAGGACAGAAAAGGTGGGAGAGAGAGTTGGAAGACATGCAGCAAAGGGGCCCCAGCCAGGAACTGAACCAGGGTCCGCTGCAGCTCATGGCCTCATGCACTCTACCTCTGAGCCACCTTGTGACTATTTCGTCTGTACATAAACTTGGTGGCCACTTTATTAGGTACACTTATATGATATAATGCAATTCAGTGCAACGGCCCTGCTGTATCTACCCTTACCTTCATTCGTTCATAATATTCATTTTTTACATTGACAGATAAATTGGATTAAGATTCAGATAATACAGATTCAATTATGTGTTTATTACTGAAGCCATAGTTTACTGTAGTGTATATTTATGTATTGTACATAAATACATATTTCCTTCCCATTTACAAACTTATGGGAGGTGAATATAATAATATTATATCTAATTTTATAGTATTTTAGAAACAGCTCAAAATATAATACACCCCAGTAGATCTACGCTAACTTTCACCTAACCCTGAAATATATAATTAATTTGGCACAACACACAACTGTGCAACAGTTGGATTGTATTCAACTGTACAAGTGTGCCTCATAAAGTGGCTACTGAGTGCATGTTACAGTTACAGTTTATGTTCAGTGCAGAAAGTATTTCTGATTGTTTCCTGCTCCTTTCTTGTACATCTGCTTATTTGACACTTCAGTTTCCCCGAAACATGTGGTCAGTAAAGTTGATCTTATCTCATTTACCAGCTTTATAAAAAGCTTTCTACCTTTTTTATGCAAAATGCCACATTTCACAAGTCACATGATGACGACTAAGCGATGTCTCCCTGACTAAAGAGCAGCTCCATCTGCTGAGGAGCAACGCGAGGTGTGATCATGGTTGAAAAGCGAGTAAGCGGACAATGATTGAATGGAGTTGTTCACCATTTTGGAAAATGTGCTCATTAGCTTGTGTTTGTAAAGTTGTAGTTTGTATGTAATGATGGTGACTGTTCTACACTGATGTTTACGCACATTTTGATGATAATAATAAGGAATTATGTAGGACTACTTCTTGCAATGGATCAATGGAGCAAATTTTAGTTACATAAAGGATTTAAGGGCTTCTTCCTGCACTGGCCATCATCATCATCACCATGACCATCACCAGAGAGCGTGTTAACATTCCAGCCCTCCTAATCTCTCTCTGGGGTCTTTTGTGGGTACAAACCTGCCATGTGGTCAGATTAAAGGTTTCTGAGACAAGTGTGGGAGAGGACAGTCATAAGTTTGGATCTAAACGCAACCTTAAAGCTACATTAACTCCTGCTGCACATCCAGTGTGTGTGTGTGTGTGTGTATGTGTGTCTGTGGTCTTACTGGTGATAAGAAATATCCTTGGAGCTGCAGAGATGAATGAACTAATTTACTGAAGTAAAAGTCTACTGTTTCAGTGTGATGTTACTCATGTCAGAGTACAAAAAAAGGTTAATTCAGAGTGATCTTAAACAGTTTGCGATAAACAGATTGTTGATATGCATACAAACTTTGAATGTAGAGAACTGACTCACAGACCCGAAGTGTCATCCATAATCACACTGCTAGCCTGGAAAAACCTAAAAGAAAAGGAAAGAAAAAAGAAAAAGGAACAAATAATATGGTACAAATTCAGTGCAGTTAAACAAAAAGTCCCAAGTTAATAAAGGAAATAAAAGTGCCCTTGAGAAAGTGAGCAAAGGAAATTAAACAAGCTATGATCGTCATCCTCACTTAAATCCATTAAAGTCTGAGTCATCAGTTCATCTTTACAGCCTACACACTGACTGACGCACACAAAATCAGGCTGACCAGCCAGAGACCACGGTGCTCGCTGTCACACGTGAATCAAATCATAAAATATAACAAGTGAAAGCAAAATTTGATACAACAGATATAAAATATGTTCCAGTAGGTGTTTTTTTACATTTAGATGCATAGTTGTTGATTTATTAGGCTTTACATGTAAAACTTCAAGTCTATTTACTTTCAACATAAAAACCAAGTGGCCACTGCAGTCTGTGGTCTATAAATAGGACTATATGACACAATGGACTCTTTCTCTCTAAACAAAAACAAAGCTCAGAGGCCACTGACTGCAGCTACACTTCACTTTCACTCTGTTTCATTCCCTTTTTTCTTTTAGGACAGAGGTTAAACTTTGTCTGACTTCACCTCCTGTTTCACACCTAGAGCACTGTATTCATTTCACCTTCGAAATGCCCCCCAATGGAACAATAAATGCTCAGTGTTGGTGGCCTTGTCTATTGCAAAAGAGAGAAAGATACAAATGGTCACACAGCAACTGTGTCACCCCGCGGGCTCAGAAAAACAAATATGTTTTTAAGGACACAGACATAAACACCTACATGGACACGGTCATTAGATACATTGGAAAAATACATCAATGACTTCGTACCTCTGTGACTGGATCCTGAACTTCCTAACGAACAGACTCCAGGCTGTGCGGATGGGCAGCACATCCACATCCTCCTATTTTATTATATATCTTAAATTTTGTTTTATATTTTTATTTCTTAATGATTTTTTTCTTGTTGAGTGTCTCCATTCTTGTTAATATTTTTTAGCATTGTTTGGGGAGCCTGGATTAAAAAATTTCATTACCAGTGATTGATGATGTAAATTCTTATTGTAATGACAATAAATTCTTGAAATTTGAAGTATTGGCTGCGTTTAATGATCAGGTAATTTCAATAGGACGCTTCTCTCCGCTGTCCTCTCTGTTGAATGACTCCAGTTCAGTTTTAGTTTACACAAAGAGCAGGGTTAGACTAGTATTTCGGCTTAGTGTAGGACATTGAATATGCTTTGTCAGTAATGTGGTCTTTTACTGGGTGAGTCCTGCCCGTCCCGCTGTCAGGACGTGAAACTTCATTGATTTAATTCAATTATAGTCTTTAAAAGAACTGGTTTAACATTCGGGAAAATAAAATTAATGTATTTTTGTCATAGATTTAGACGAGAAGATTGATACCACTCTAATGTTTGCCTCTTAAATTTACTGCTATAGTTATGTGAAAGCTAGTTTAGCATAGCACAGATGCTTGAAACGGGGAAAACAGCTAGCATGTATCTTTCTGTAGATAACAAAATCTTCCACATCTAAAGCTCCCGTCATGTCCTGTTTGTTTTTGGGTTTTTTTCACAAAAAAAATGTTTCTTGAACAGGACCACTTACCAACCATGAACAGTGAATCAAGAAATAGTCACTGCTCAGGCTAGCTGTTTTCCCCTGTTTCGAATATCAGTGCTAAGCTAAGCTAAGTGGCTGCAGACTGCAGCTTTGTGTTCAATTGGTATCGACCATCTCTAGCAGAAAGTGAATAAACCCATTTCACCTCAATGTCAAACTTTTCTGTTGCTTCTTTTTGCCTTGCTAGCATTGTTAAAATATGTAAAACTGTGTTCACATATCCAAATTAAAGCAGCCATTTTGTGCGTTAATCTGACAACGTAGCATTTCCCTAAAACAAGTAATGTAGTTACTCCGATATCTGATACTTGATCTGAAATTTGGGTGAAAAACAGACAAAATACATTGGCAGTGAGCTTTTTACAGATAGGTTTGGCTAATTTATCAGGTAAATAAGAACCTCAAATACTTTTCAATAAATCTTTTAAATGCCTGTTAAGTCACTGTATCTCTAGAATGATGTAAAATAAATGGTGAGTGAGTTTATGGCCTACAGATGAAATCAGTATCCAGTATAGCCGTATTATGACCTGGGTGTTGACAGCAGTTTTTCCAGAATGATCTCAAGCAGCATAGTAGATGGTCACAGACCGGAACATGATTTGGAGGAAGCAGGGTTGATAATACACAAGGGGCACAAACTGCAGCAATGTGAAACTTAAACGTCAGCAATGGACACTCGCAGAGCCACATCACTGTTTGCATACAAAAGGCTGCAGTAAAGGTGCAAAGAACACCTGGTTTTAACAAAGAGCACACAAAAGCGGCTGCTCTATGCACAAACCTCTTTCTGTGCACATGAAAAGGGACAGAGAGTCAGAGAGGGCCGGCCGGCAGCACTGAGGAATGCTGGGTAGAGCCCCGTGCTTGTTGCCTTTGGAATGCCCCCGGGCCTCTTACATAAGTCCCGTCAGGTCGACGGCTGCTCCGCCAGCTACACATTCACAGTCAGCAGCAACACCAGACTACCACTGAATCAACCACAGACTCAAGCCAGTGTCTGCTTCCTCCCTCGTGCCGCGGAGAAGTGTTGTGAAATGCTGTAATTATGGATTTATGTAATTGCAGCATGACAACTCCACAACTCACTCACACTTAGTATGGCAGATTTACTCGTAACCATTATAACTGTTTAGATAGTTTGAGGTTTTGTAACCAGACAAAAGACACAAGCCACAAATAACCTGTTGGACTCACAGGCCACATCAACATGTATGTAGCCTTACATGGGAAGCAATTTGGCATTGTTGTAAAAATAAGTACACTCCTTTCAAGAATTTCCCCAAATTCAATTTGCATCTTGTAGTTACAACTTCAGCATGACTGAATAAATCCTGTTAGGCTTTTATATTATATTATATATTATATATTATATATATATATATATTTCCACAACTACCTCACAGGCCGGCCGCAGTATGTGAGGCTGGGGAACATCAAATCTGACACCATTGTGAGCAGCACA
>JBAJHX010000031.1:7733519-7781414 GCA_037176925.1 Amniataba percoides | reverse complement strand
ATATTTGTACTGCACTCTGGCACAACAATTTCCTTCGGGATAAATAAAGTTGTCGTATTCGTATTCGTATTCGTATATTAGTCAAAAAAGGTCCATACAAACTGTATTTCACTTCAGTCTAGATAAATAATACATGACGATCCCAGTCTTTATCAGCAAACTCTTCATTTTGAACCCCTTTTTGTCTACATGGTTAAAGAAGCACCTCAAGTGCAGTGGACTGCCCACATTTAGTGTTGCAGGAGTTTACAGTCCGCATCTAAGCACATTTTTGGCATCACACAAATATTACATTTATGAGTTTAGGCTTTCCCCGCTACATTGCATTGATTGTTAAATAAGATATTTGTAGTGACCGAAATATGTATAAGGTTTAGTCATTATGGTCAAATGACCCATGCATGCAGCTGGTGCATACCAAATGTTCATCAGCCCAGTGCTTACTCTAAATTAGAACAAAGAAAAACACTTATCTACAGATCCCTCCATGATCAGCCAAGCTTAAAAAAAGATGCATCCATCCAGATTTACACATGGCTCTTGTTCTTTTCTCAGCTGAGCCCAGGGGGCCTCTGCAGATATTTGATAAACTTCTGTCTCTGTGGTGGATGCAGTCTGCCATTAAGTCAGGGCAAATTAAGGCTCGTCTTTAGCTTTGAAATGAAGCACAGCTATAAGAGTTCCACTGACTTAGTATTTTTCTATTGTTAAGTGAAGGCAAAATATATTTATTCCAAATAGGTATATTAATTAATTTATTTTTAAATCATTTTGAATGACTTCTAAAAAAAAAAGTCAGTTTATTTTGTGTTATTGACTAACTGTATCCAAACAAAGTTCAGTGGTTCCATGTTCTACAGACACCAAAACCAATGAGTGCAGTCATTAAACCAGAAACATTCGACAGAGCTAAACATGGATCTTAATGTCACTTGGACTTTTACAGAGAGCTAGACTGAAGGCTGAGTGTAATAATGTCATGCTGACCTGTAAATCCACCTCCTCTTTAATCTCCTTCCCCCTCTGGTGACTGAAGTGAATTTAACGGGCAACTGTCAACAGCAGAAAGTTGTTTGGATTGATACAGTGAGAAAGTGGCTCTAAGACTTTGAGTGGATACAAAACATTGACTAGTTTAAAGGCTTCCTGTCACTTTTAGGGATTCATTTCAAATATGACTCTTGACATACGAGGCATTTTGGATGTTTTTGTCTTTTTAGGGACGATTTGTCTTTTTATTGTCCTTTTGTGTGTTTTTGTGGTAAATTTGCATTTGTGGTCATTTTTCGTCTCTTTGTCTTCAATGTTTTGTGTCTTTTTGTGGTGGGTTTTTGTCTCATTTTTATGCTCATCTTTAATGGCTGTTTTTCATTTCATCATTTCATTTTTCAACAAGAAATGTTGTTCCTGGTGTTGCATCTGGTAGGTCTATTCATTATACTAAAATCTTCTGACTCCATTTGGCAAGGGGCACTTGGGGAATAATTAAAAATGATGATGTTTAAGTATAATTATTTCTTAACTCTGCCTCAGAGAGACCAGATCTCCATTAAAAAGGACGTCAAAACACAATTGATTTATGTGTTTTCTGTCTTCTCTATTTGCTTTCCTCTTCCTTCTTCCTGTAAAGCACGTCACTTCTTTGTACTAAATATAGAACTAACGTCCTGCTTTCCAAGCACCCCACCTTAAATTAAATTAAAAAGCAATGTTCATTTATTTTGACTCAGAACATCAGAGAAAGTAAGAATAAGACAAGGGACAAATTTGGGTTCATAAACTGTACCAAACAGCCATATTTTTTATTTCACAATGACACATTGGACAGGTACTGTAGATATATAGTATATCAAAAACACATCAGTTGACATGTCATATCTAAAATAAAAAAACACTTTGCACATAGAGCTCAAGTCTTAAAAGACAGAATAAAAGTGACCAAACATTACAAATGAAGGAACACATCAAAATACATTTCCCAGCACATTTCTATATTGCATACACAATTAAATGGGGAGTGGAAATCTGAAACACATTGATGGATCACCTTTAAATGATATCTGTGGTGAAAATTTGTAAAATTCCAAAGGCCACCATATGGACGTCAATTGAGCAGAAACAGCCTGCTCAGCTGTCCAAAGCGGAGGACAGAAAAGCGATAAGATGAGTCATTCCCTACACGGTTATGAGTAATGTTGGGGGAAACCAGCAGGTACTGGTAAGCAGCAACTGGAGCAGCTCTTCAAGGAGCTCCTGAAAGTCGAACACCAGGTCTCAGTTTGGTCATGCAAACATAGTAGAACGTCCTGGAAATATAAAAAAAAAAAAAAACTCTGGAATTTGACATGGTCCCAAACACATTCATGAGCATTTTTCACTACAGATCAACAGCCATCACCAGAGACCTTTCCAGCACAGATTCGTACAGAGTAGTGTTTTATTATTGATAATGGCAAACCGTGCTCATTCCTTCACAGCCCCTCTAGATTGCAAGGCATTAAATTTGTGAATGAACATTGAACTGGGTGACTGTGCCGTTGCGAGAGGTTCAGTTACACTGTGACTACGTACTTGGTGCTATACCACAGCAGTTGCTTGTATTTAAAAGGCAAGGTGATAGAGGTGTTGATACGGCTTCTGTATCCAACTGATGACTGCAATTAAAACTGAGTCAAGGCCAGAGAAAAGTCTCGAGAAACAAAATCATTATAAAATGTCACATTTGAAAAACTGACTACAGCATAGATGGTCTGTCAAAAAATTCAAGACAGAAAAATTGCAAAAATGTTATAATGCTATAATCCAAACTAAATACTACAAACAGCATCTACAGAGAAATAGATCATTTCTAATAACTTAAATACTTAAATTAGTATGCAGTACTTTTCCATTTTGGGACTAGAGGGTAAGAAAATAGATCTGCTCAAAGCCTACGCAAAAGAAAAACAAAAAAGGTAGACTCTTCGCCAACAGGTCCATAGGCTAAACAGAATAACCTAGTGATGTGTGCTCCAACTTGCATGTGTTGTGTGTGTTTGTATGTGTCCTTGTGGAGGAGAGATTGTCTCTCAGATCCCGTCAGTCCTGCAGTGAGAAGCTTTGGCACAGAAACACCATGGGACGAGATGACGCATCACAACACGGTGCTAATGAGGGACACTCATGCAGGCCTCGCTCCAGTCCTGGAGGAGATAGGTCAGTGAACCCCAACATGCATCGCCACCATACTGCCAAGGCAACAGACAACAAGAGAGGGGGGGCCAAGAGGCAGAGGAGAGGCTGGGAGGGAGGGGAGAGGATGGAAGGAGGTATACAGAGAGAGGAGAGATGAAAAGAAATGGCTCAAATGCATTAACAAAGGGGTTTTCAGCCATTAAAGGGGGCAATGACATAGAATAAAAGGCTAAGGAAAATGTTTCCTTCATCAGACGGTCAAAAACATAACAGCGTCCATGACGATGATTTTGGCCTGATGTGCTGTTTTTCCAGCTTCTCCTCTGTTTCTCTCCATCCCCTCAATATCACAGAGACGACTCCACCTCTCTAGTGACAATAACCTCTGCCTCTGAATGAGGGCGCACCTGAACGGCTGCGGCTTGCTCCGGGGTCTCACTGATTACTTCCAAGGCCGAAGCTGCGGTGGCGGCAGCTTTGCAGTCACTGCTGGCCTTCTTGTCTGTGTTCTGTTTGTCTGCAGAGCCACAGCACAGCTTGGGGGCGCACTGAGTCCGGCAGGAGAGCTCGCACAAGGAGTCTCGGGACTCCGAGCTGAACGTAACAAACTCGGGCTGGATAGTAGTGGCGTGGATGCCCTCGTCGTGGAAGAAGTCCTTGATGCGCTTGGCCACCTCCATGTAAGATGTGGGGTCATGACACTTGATGTGTGCCGTGGCGATGATGCGGCTGCCAGCCAGCTGCCAGATGTGCAGCTCGTGGATGGCCAGGACGCCATCAAGACCCAGCAGCCGCTCGTTGAGCCGGTGCATGTTGATCTGCTTAGGCACGGTCTGCAGCAGGATGAGGGCCGACTCTTTGAGCAGTGGGTAGGTAGTATACAGCAGGATGCCCACCATGGTGAGGCAGAGCGTGGGATCCAAGTAGAGGACCCAGCAGGGGCCGGCGACCTTCATGGTTGACATAGTGGGACCGTCCAGCAGGTCGACTAGCGTGTGGTTGACGTGTTGGTGATCTGTGGTGTGGCTGTTGATACACGGGTTCACACAGATCTCACCAGCTACGCAGGGCTTCCACACAAAGGTAAATATTATAGCATTGACGACCACGATGACGGAGCCCAGGGCGTCTCCCAGCACATGCAGGAAGACCCCGCGCATATTGAGCTGTGACGACGAGTCGTGGTCATGGTCCATCTCCTCATAGTGGGTGGTGCCATTCATCTGCACCTCTGTGCTGTCTTTACAGCTGATTTCTGAATATGAAAAAACAAAGAGGCTAGTTTAGTTTTGGGAAGCATGAAGCCAAAGTTTCTTAATCTGCTGGACTTTGACTCAAAATAGATTTGCAGGAAAAAAACACTATAAACTCATTAACATTGAAAACAACGCAAGAACAAATTAGCCACAGTAAAGAGATTAAGACTATATCAGGGGCAGCCCCTTGATAAATTGTTCAGTTGCATCATTTGGGGTCAAAGCACAAGTTCATAAAACAAAAGCCCACAACTCAGCCTGTGATGTTATCAGGATGCTCTAGTCAGATGTAAGAGGAAGTAACTACGGACAATTTACAGAGACATCCAGTCCATTAAGTTGGTTAAAAACTTAATTTTCCTTCCTAACAATATTCTCGTTTTCTCTCTTTCAACTGAGCACTATTGCTGCTTGGGGCTACAACCAAGGAGGAACACAGAGGGCAGCCATGGTGGATTATTTGAAAGAAAATACCCAGCATGTGGGATTCCCAGAAGCTACAGAACATTCTGCAGTAATTCACATGGAACAAAGTCAATTAGCAATCGCTGGCCACATACACACGGCTCAGGGGGGGTGGAGCAGTGGCACCTGAGCAATGGCTTCTTGTTTCCATCCCGGAACACCGCCCGGTCATTCATCAACGGCTAATAGCGAGGCTGGGGCTGTCGACTCCACGGTTACACTGATGTATGACCCAGTAATAGCGAGCAGTGTGCTGGAGGGAGGGGGGATAGCCACCATTTATTGAAATTGGCAGGGCCTAACGGTGTGTGGGGAGGGGACCTGGTCATCTGAACGGGTTTAGTCCCTCAATGAGGGAGGAGGATGTCCTTTACTGTATGTGGCTGTGTAATAACTAAAGTTATCTCTCCTATGTGAAGTCACTTTAACAGTTTGAGTTACAGAAATAGTCAACAACACACATAGGAGCTTCAGGAATTTCAATAGATCACAGACACCGTCACAAGCCTGAGCCTGTCAGAAGCAGGAAGTTTCTTGACTGAGTGAGATGCAGTTTCTACACATCTCTCTATCGGTCAGCCTTACACTACCTGAAACTGGAGACTTCAACCCGTTTGTGTCACTGGAGGTGGGCCAAGGATAGAATAACAGACAAAGAAATACCTGATAGCAAACACGAGCGTCTAAACGGCAGAAGAAACAATACGGATTAGTAACTCAGGCAGGGTGTCCTCACGATACACCGGGATATACTGTGTGCTATTGTGCAATCTGGACAGTCAACAAATGAGACGAGGATATGCTGCCAGTCCAGGGCTGGATCTACACAGACACTTGACGCTGGTTCACATTCAAAGACAAAAACAGCTCTATTACCATTTCTCGGTCTGGCATCACCGGGGCTGTTGTGGTTCCCCACCAGGTTGTTGGTCTCCTCTCCTGAAGCCTTCTGGGACTTGTCGGTTTTGCCCCTCTTGCCCTTGCCCCCGTGGGAGTGCCCCCCGTGTGAGTGTCCGTGGCCTCCGCCGGCGTGTCCGTGAAACAGGCAGAGTCCGAGCAGGTTGACCAGCAGCCCCGCGGCGCCCACCCCGGCCACCACCTCCGGGCTCTCGATCTGGTGCGGCTCGGTGAAGCGCTCGATCGCCTCCAGGACGATGGTGAAGCAGAGCGCCGTGAGGAAGACGGCGTTCACCAGAGCCCCCATCACCTCCGCCCGGATCCACCCGAAGGTGTTCTTGTCAGTGGCGTGGGTTTTCTCCGCGAAGCGCACCGCGACCAGCGCCACCACCAGGGCGATGACGTCCGACAGCATGTGGAAAGAGTCGGACAGCATCGACAGAGAGGCGGTCATCCGGCTGACCACCACCTCCACGATGAAAAACCCGAAAGTCAGCGAGAGCATACACAGCAGCCGCACACGGTTTGGCTCGCACGCCATCTTTTCTCCCTCACTCTGCCCCTCGTCGAGTGAAGTCTTGGGTTAATTTTCGTTTTTTTTTTCCTCCGGTTCAACTCCGAGCTAACACCCGCGTTAAGCTAGCTGCTCTCCGAGACAATACGACCGACGGAAAGCTCGTCTTCGTTCACCGCCGTTATCCGGCCTCAGTAGCATCACTCGGCTCAGCAGTAAGGGGAGTAATCCGGGATGATTATCTAGTTGTCTGCTGTGGCATAACGCAAGATACACCGCCGTTTTTGCCCGCAATTTCCAGAAATGTTCGCCGATGAACCTCTCTTTGCAGACGGCTGAAACTTTGCACCCGAGCCGGTAAACTTTCCACACGGAGCACGACGCCGACAGGACACGCCCCTCGTCGGGTTCCCATTGGTGGGGAGGCTACGAGCTGGAAGCCGATTGGTCAGATTTTTGCAACTCTCGCAAGTGGGCGGGGCGAGAGGGCCCAGACAACGGTGGTTGCTACGCACGCTACGGGCATCTGTAATCTCGCGATGACGTCTGTAATCGATCAGTAGTATCGAAAAGCTTAGCTATTGTAGACCAGAAACAACAGCAGCTGTATAACCTTACAAACACTCGCATTTTACTATATATAGCTCTTCGTTGAAAAATTTAGAATGTCTTTTCATCATTGAAGATGAAGCACTCAAAGAACAATTTAGATATGTGGCACTTATTAATTTATTTCTGTTTTGATGTTGTCGTTAGTTTGCCTCAAATACCACCGTATAATTGTTTTCTGATGTTTTCCTGCTGATAGTGTAACACGTATAACTCCTCTCTACGTATATATATATACATCTATATATATATATGTACGTATATATATATGTGTGTGTGTGTGTGTGTGTACACACGTGTGTAGAGATATGCATGTAGTTTTAAAAGTAATTTCACCAGTCATATCTGTCAAAAAGGTTATTTTTAAGTAATTTGCGTTCTTTTATTGTTAGTTACCTCGTGTTTTTGTTGTCTGCTTTTATTCAATCAGCTGTAACCTGGAAGCCTGAAATCAACAAAAGCATAATATAATACAAATGTCCCTTTCAATTTGTGCTGTCTCTTAAGTCAGTGTCTGACCTTTAATGGGGAACTGATGACCCCTTGTGGACGCTATCTGTCTTGATGAACCACTACGGGGTGCAGTAAGATAAATGTGATGGGAACTTAAAAACAAATTATTTTTGAGTAATTCTTTTGATTCATACATTGCAGATTTCCCTAAATTTCCTACTACTGACTTATGAAACATTTCATGTACTTACACAAATCATTCTTTTAGGTGATTAATGTTTTAAATGTATTTTAACACCATACAACAATTTGTTGTAGCTTTTAATCAGAAATGTAAACGCTTAAATCCACAAAAGCACAGCTTGCATAGTTTACAGATTTGTTTCCATCGCAGGTTCAGGAGTTTTTCCTCCTATATTCACCCAAGTCAGCAAAGAATCTGCCGTTTTATCTTTTTCCAAGCAGTTTGTGAGAAAAAAAAACAGATCTACACATAGAATAAAGAATATATAAAGAACAAACAGAACATTCACAATCACAATAGCAGTCTGCAAAAACAAACTGTTACATTAAACAAAATCCTGACACAATAAATCTTGCATACACATGACGATACACTGCAGTGGAAAAAAAAAAATCAGCTTCACTCCTGTCAGAGCTATTGAATTAAATAAATAAAGCTAAATAATTTACATCCAGTTATTATGACTCCTTGCCTTCAGCAGTTTTCACATTCAGTCACAAGTCTGACAGTGTTATCTGTGTGATCAGCGGATGCCGAGTATCTGCCTGCTCTTGAGCTGACACGTCTTCTCCACTTCATTTAGTGTTTGAGCGCGCAGGTTGGCCACCTGCAACCTCCTCAAAACCAGATCCTGGGACGTCACGCTCTGATGATCAGCAGGCTGCTGGTTCTCTTTGATCTCACCTGCAAAGTGGACCTTTTTCTTGCCAGGTGAGAGGTTCTCCACATCTAGGACCAAAGAGTAGAGAGTCGCTGGTTAGCAGAGATCAGACTAAACTTTTTATCAGATATATTACACACCAGCTCTCACAATCCAACATGACAAGTACATTTCAGATGGTCAAGTGTGTTATGAGCTGTATTCTTTCGATTACATTTTTAAAAATTTCATTAGAGTCTTTATTGGCATAAAAAACAGTATTTAGATGATTTAAATAGTAATAAATACATTACACATTAAAAACAAAAGCACAAATCCATAAAAATGTTGCTCAATTTTTGTCTCTGTTCAGTAAGTCCAGAGGTCTTCGTCCATTTCCCATACCTATGTCTTTGCCATAGAATGGTGCCAGATGCCTGTGCTGCTGTAGATGGTTGTAATTCTTCAGTAAACTCTCAGCCCTGAAACAGCAGGTTTGGATAGTTGACATGGGGGACATTGCAGAATGACAAAAAAACAGGTTAAATGGGGTGTGGATCATTTCATTTCTAGCCTTCTTTAAGAAGTTTTACCTCGCAAGCTTCTCATTTGACAGTCGCTCACGAACACAAAGTTCCTGCTCTCTTTCTGCAATAAAAAGGACAAAAAGGAAAAGAGGACCTGGTTCAACTCTGACCAGAATTGTGGCAAAAAGGAGAGTAAAGTGTCAGAAAGAATAGAAATCAAATACTTACGCTCCAGCCTCTCCTCGCGTTCCTTCAACACCTTTTCTCTGTCCCGCAGTGCCTGCTCCCTGAGTTTGAGCTCTGTGGCAGAGGCCGGCATCTGCTCAGCCAACTTGTTGGGGGGACAGTCAGAGTCTGCTGACCTTCTTCGGAGTCTCACCTGCGCCCTCCTCTGCTCCTCAGCAACGGCATCAGCCAACAGGCTGCTCTGGAGAATGGACTCCACAGAAGGCCTCAGATAGTCCTTCAACAGACAGACACTGATTACTTACAAAAACTCAGCTGAGTGGAAGTTTCTGAAAAACATTAATGCATTTAACAAAATCATAGGGTGGCAAAATAATTAACTTCTAACCCTTAAGTTGAGCATTTTGCTGAGTAAGGTGTTCAGTTCCTCAGAGTATCGGTACGGGATTCTTCTATATTTCCCCTCTCTGATCTTCTCTGCCAGATCTCTTTGGTTGTACGCAGTAAACGGAGGGCTATGTGTGAGAAATCCAAGGAAAATGTCAGATTTTCATGCAACAAACTGGGTGCCAAGGAAATAAGCACAAGTTGAGAAGTTAGAAAAAGCACAAGTTGAGAAGTTAGAAAACTTACGACAATGCACAGAGTTCATACAGCAAACATCCCAGTGACCAAATATCTGACTTCTCATTGTATGACATCCGGTTTATTTGTTCCTTAAAGACAAAATGTTAACAAATGGTGGCTACAATTAGGTCAAGACCTCAGGTCCAATGCTCCAAATATAATTATAAAAAAGGTACTTTAATTCTGACAGCAAGATTTAACAACTCACTGGAGACATATAGTAAGGTGTCCCAACAAACGTCTTTGCAAAACTGGTGTCATGGTTCAGGATCCTCGCTAAGCCAAAGTCTCCAAGCTTCACATTCTGTCTGATGTCAAGGAAGATGTTGGCTGGTTTCAGGTCTCTGTGAAGAACCGTAGCCCTGCCATCACTGCGTCTGTGGCACTCCTTAAGCGCTAATGTGAGCTGAGCCATGACTCGCAGGATGAACTGCTCCTCAAGATAACGCCTGCCGCGGTGAAAACACACTCTTAATGTTGCAGATACCGTAAGATGTAGATTGGAGGACACGTGAAGTATAAATTGTATTTTTTTCAACATTAAGGATCACATAATCACCTTTCCTTGATGCATCTGTTGATGAGACCAGACAGGTCCCCACCCTCGCAGTGCTCCATGACAATGTACAGCGTGGTGTTGGTCCGGTCTATGATGCGATCATAGTACCTCACTATGTTCGGGTGCTTGAGCTCCCGAAGGAGGTTCACCTCCGACACCAGCATCTGCTTTTCGTTCTCCGCCATGGTGCCATAGTCCAGCTCCTTCCACACAAGGATCTACGGAAAAAAGGGCCTTCATTAACAAGGATTAAGTTAAGTCAACTTCTGATGCACTTCCTGAACAGTCTATTGATGTTGCTAATGAGAAAATGAAGTTTAAAAAGGAGCACAAGAGTAGTGATAAAGTCAAACTAACTCAGTAAGCTCACATAACAGCCTGCTGGCACTCCACACGATTGCACGTTTTACTGTTTCATTTATTTAGCAAAAGTTGCATAGTCCTGTCTAAAACATGTTCCTCTACTGCAATCCAGCTGATACATTTTTACTAATCAGACACAGGCGTCACTCATTTTAATTTCCCAGCTTGTTTCATCCAATCAGCGCCGACATTCCGTGTTTAATGTTATAAAAAGAGGAAACGGGCAGCGTTTTTGTTTTTGATAAGTTTTTTTTACGTTGTCTCCATAAAAAACTAACATAAACAAACTTCCCTCTTATGTTTGATGGTCTCGTGTCGTGGCAGCGGGCCAAACAAACAAAGCGGGCAGGTAAACATGACCTACAGGTGTGCAGACCAAACATTTTACTCACTTTCCCATCAGATTTCCGTTTTATTTTCTGACATCTTCCGTAGGATCCGGAGCCTATAGTGTATAAGACCTCGTAGTCCTCCACACGGGACGGCATCGTGTTTCTTTAACGGACTGCTGAGCTAACGTTAGAAAGTTGTCTGACTCAACGTTAGCGTCTGCTGCTACGCCAGTCAAAGTGAAGGGAAACTCGCCTGTAGATACACATACGCTCAAACCAGGGACTTCAGACAGAGCCTCTCGGATTGTTTGTGCTGAAGGTGCCTTTGTTCCCCATAAATATACTTCAGTAAACCAAATGTTTGGCTCCTTTGCTCACTCGCATGTACTGCAATTAACGATACAGGAAGTGTTCGCTCTCTCCGTTTAAATCGGTGCCCAAATCCTCCGCCGTGATTGGCCGGCACCCTCCGCACGCTGGTTCCTGATTGGTCAGTCGGCATATACAAGTAGTGAGGTTGCTAAGCGCCTGCAACCCGCGAGAGCGAAGCGGGCAGACAGGGCGCGTGCGCAGCTCTCCACAGGGTGGCGCCAAAAACGCGCAATCTAGTCACGAGCCACGCTTTGGTCACCGTGGCAACCACGTTCATGGAGCGGTGGTCCGGATAATTCATTTATTCAGGAAAAGTGATGGTTTGATGAGAAGAAAAGAGCGATTACTGGAGGATTTGTCCCTTTATCTCGGGAGCTTTCACTAGAATATGATCTGTGGAGAGATTCAGACAGCTAATCAACATTTTATAATTAAATGTGTGATCCTCCACACTGCCTGATGCTGGCTGGTGTACAGTTGGAGCTGTTGTCAGCTTTTTGTTGTTATAACCTATTATTCTGTATAGAAAAAATATTAATAAACTGAATGTAAAAGTAAACACAGGTTATTTAATCAAAGTTGCATAGTTAAAAAAACATAATTATATAGATCCATTTCTCATTAGAACAGAGTGGCCAAATGTCTGACTTCATAGTTTTCCAGTGAAAATAATGCTTCAATAACTAGGTTATTTTTATTCAAAACAGACCCACAAAATAAACAGGCAAAATAAGTATTCTTTTATTTCATTTGAATGGAAGTACTGCTTTTTATTCTCAGTGTTGGTTTTAAGGTCATTTTTATAGTGTTGTGTGTGCTGAGAATAAACCTCATTTAATAACACAGTAGCTAATAAAACTTGACAATATCATTTTACATTATGGCTTGTAGCTACATGATGTCTTCTGAACAGGGACCGCTCTTGAAAATAGTCCTTTTGTTTTTTTCAGAAAACATCATCATGATGTGTGAAATGTGACTGCAGAGAGGTGCAGAACATTTTCTTCCAGCTGAAGCACTGGGACTTAAGCTTTTCTCAAGGCACAGTGAAAGTCGCTGTCTAGAAAATTAATCAAGCAAAGGCAAGAATAGCTCACTAAAAATATATATAGACCAAAACATTTGAGCATATGAAGCTGTGTGAAAGCCCTGATACCTCCTAAACTTAAATCAACACACTGTCTGTGATTGGTTAAGACCTCATATGCCCACTGAAGGAAAAGTTTACATCTTTTAAAGAACTCAATGACAATTATTGTTTGTAAGCTGTCATCAGAACAGTTTCCTTGGGTGCGTATGTAAGACAGAGGGGAGGCTGATCAGCATTTGGTTTGACTAACAGGACCACCTGAAGAGAGAACAAGCAGCAACCTCTCACCCTGCTTGTATTTATGGATATGACATATGTCATCATTAAAAACAATCTGTTCTGAATTCACCAGTGCTAATGAGGAATCTGCAGAAATTTGGGATTCGTTTGAGACAAAATGAAATCAAGGTAACCGCTGAATTGATTAGCAAGTTAGTAGTAGTAGTAAGTAAATTACACCCTAACTATTTTAATTATTAGTGAACAGTTTAAGAAATGTATCAGCCAAAAGACTTGATGGTTTCAGCTTCTTAAAAGTTAGGATGATCTGCTTTTATGTTGTAGCTATATCACAATCAGCCATGTATATTTTTCTACTATTAGTCAATTAAGATGTTATGTTGGGGTCAAAAGATGAGTATTTTTCACTATTTCTGACATTTTACAGATTTAAAAATTCAATTTTATTAGAAAAAAAACCCCTATTTGCAGTCTTACAATTTCTCCTCTGTGGTGGGCCAGTCTGTGTGGTATTCGCCTTTTGGTGGTTACACAAGTATTACATTTGATCCATGATATGTTGAATCTACATTTACATACGGATTTTACAGTTACACACACACAGATCAAACCAATCAGATCTGGTCATTGATTACAGTCAGATCATGGGCATGTTTTCTGATTCCCACGACTCAGATGTAAAAAGAGTAAAGCAGCTCCAGTATTAGTTAAAGCATAATCAAAGCATGACTGGACTAAATCCCACACTTGACAGATGAAAGATTATTTCTCTCATCACAAGTACATTTTGATGTGTGATCCCTGCCTGAGATAGCGATCGGCCACAGTGGCAGTCGTGTTCAAATGATCCCTTTCAGGCCTCTCCGCTGCCAGCGCCGCACACTGATACCACTCACACCACCAAGAGAGTGAGCGCCCGAGCCTATCGAGCGCCCGTCTGTCAGTCTGCCTCTGCAAAGGTCACTCCTACAAAGAGCTGGAGGAGTTTGGACATCGGCCAGGAACAGTCGGAGGGGGGTGCTGTGTTGGTGCTTTTGGTGGTGGTGTGGGGGTGCAGAGCGGAGAACTGACAGCTAAAAACAACAGAGACAGTCGGGTGCCCGAGGCCGGCTCTGACGTCAGCCGCCCCTGTTAAAGGCCAAGAGTTGAGAGGGAGCGACAGGGAGGACAGGCAGCTACATCCCATAATAGCCTCCTCACCTCTGCTGGGGCGACTATAACCGTGGAAACAGGAGGCTTCTGGTGGTCATGTCACCTCTGACCCCTTTTGTTTTGGGTCCAGTTTCAGTCCTCCCAAGACAAGACTAAAGTGACGTAGGCCTATATATTTTAATCATACTCGCCTGGATGCTTTGGGGCCTACAGTTAGCTTAGCTTAGCATAAAGACTGTAAACAGTGGAAACAGCCCGGCTCAGTCTGAGGGGAAGAAAATCTGCCTCCCAGCAAGAGCTCACGAATGAACACTATTGTAACACCACTGTTTAATCCGTAGGCTCCTGGCTATTTCTTGGACAGGACCAGAAACTTCCTGGAGTCGCTCCTCTGGTTGCCGGGCAACTGCTCCCAGCTCCCAAGAAAGTCTAGTACATTAGCCCCCTTCAAACTAGTTTTAACACTCTGACAAGATGTAATGTATTGGTGAGCAGAGGGATCTTCCTGGAACAAGAAACAGAGGTGAAAACAAGATTAAGAGCTTTATCCTGAATGATTTTGATTCTTGGACTACTGAAAATCATACTTCTAATTGCTTTGAGTACCACATGCAGATTCTGCTTACTTACATTGCAATGGGATGGAGGCAGAAATTTCACAGAAGACAGATGTTCATTTTTGTATTTTGAATCAAGTGACCCTTTAATCCACCTTCCTGCTGTGGCAGTAGGTTTCCCCTCATACTTTTGCACACAGAAATGACATGTTTGTCCACAGAGACACACAGTCTCCGGCGGGATGTGTTGTGACACAAGTACTTGCATGCGAAACGTCCTCACACTGCTGAGGGTCTGACAGCAGGAGGGGCCAGGGAGACTCAGCGAGGCCCGTGGCTGCTGCAGTGACATTCAGCCCGGCGCTCCGCTCCCCTCCACAGCTGGGTGTTTTAATGCTTGCTGACTCAAGGGATGCGGCCACCGCCGCGGTATGCAGGAGGGAACAAGCATGACAAGCGTGACATTGAGGGCCTTGGGGGGCAGTGTCCGTGAAATAGTCCATCGCAGGTGTCCGAGAACTAACACTGGTACCTCTGCAGAGGACACTAGAGTTCCTCTGGAGGCTAATTTGTCTGTGTATAGTACGGGTGACCTTGGGAGCTGCACTGAGGAGCCCGATCCTCCGTGCAGGGTTGTATAGCTCCTCCTCCATCTGGACACCACGCTGAGAAACAGCCACCTTGAATCTGACTGTCTGTTAGCCCTTTGGTATCTTGGTGCGGCTTCGTGCATATTTAATCCCATTTTCCAGCTCACTTCCCGCTGTTTTCACCCTCTGCTCCCATTGGCTGCCTGAAGCGTGTGGCTCTCCTGCAGACCCGACCCTCCACAGACCGCTCCAGCTGTGGTGGAGATGGAGGTGATGGCACGCCATGCTGGCCTTGGTTCCCATTGCTCCTTTGAAGCCAACTGATTTAAGGCAGATAGGAGATATGAGGTTTATCATGTGGCCATCTCTCAAACTGAACGTCAGTGATGATCAGACCTGTGAAAGTGAAACTGAAAGTGTACTGTGAGCCTGACATGTTGACATATATGATGATTCTCCTTCTTGGAGAGATGTAGATGAACAGATTGAAACCTCTCTCATGTTTGTGGGATAAATATGAACCTGAAGGCAGCTAATTAGCCTAGCTTGGTATATAGACTTGAAACTGCCGGGAACTACTAATCTGGCTCCTGGCAAAGATCACAAAATCCACAGATAAGCATCTGTAAAGATTGTAAATCAACTCCTTATTTCCATTTGATTTGATACAAACCAAAGGAGAAGTGTAACAGGAGGGTTATGAAGCTATTTCTAAACCAGGACAAGTAACTTCCTGGAGTCTCCTCTGGTTGCTTGGCAACTGGTCCCAGCCAAGAAACGGTCAAGTACAGAACCGACAACCACTTCGGCTGTTCAGATAAAACAAACAAGACATGAGGTAATGTGAGCTTTGGAGGTGCTCATTTAGTGCTAGTTGTTTCCCTCTGTTTCCAGTCTTTGTGCTATGCTAAGCTAAGCTGACCAGCTGTTGCCTGCTTATTTACCATGACGACATGTGAGTGGCATCAATCTGAACAACATCAACTTGGTCAAGTTGGTCATCAACAAGAAGATAAAATAAGCACATTTCCAAAAATTCCAAAATTCTTCGAAAACAACATTGCTGTACTTGTACATGACTTTCTATTTTCGTATATTTCATCTTTTATTACATATCTACAGTTCAGAAGGAAGTATACTTTTTACTGCCTTAATGTGACATCTTTAGTCACAGAATTATTTTATATATAAAACTGTATGAGTCTATAAAACACAAGGCATTATTCAGTGAAGAAATCTGCCTCTCATCATCTCATTTTAGTTTGAAATTAAGTCCTTCAAGATTTATTTCCTACAAAAACAAAGACCAGAGTATTTAGATTATTCAATTTACGGTTTTGCTGCTTTTTTGCTTGAGTTTTCATAATGTTTATTATTCTGGTGCAGAGATGATGCCTTCTTCATTCTTTCATGTTGCAATACTGATTTCTAAAGCAAGTTTGTGAAGTAGTACTGCACTGCAAAATAAAGAGTTTAACTCTCAATTACTGATGAAAAAGGAACTTAAAAGATAAAACGAGTCAAAGGCTCCGCATTGACCAACTACAACAGAATCATTGCTTACATATTAATGCATCTGTGACAATAATCTTGTAAAATACTGCGAAAGGAATTTGTACTCTCACTTTTGTTAGTTGATAATTTGCTGATGATACTGCATTCATAGCCTATAAATTATAAAATTCTGAATGCAGGGCTTTTACTTGTAATGGAGTAATTTCATAATGCCTTTACTTTTTATATTTCTATAATTTTTTACGACTTTTGTTTAAGTAAAGACAGGATCATCTTTGTGCTGATTGGTTAGAAGATCTCTGCAGTCCTATGCTGACAGTTCGCTGTCATGGCTGAAATCAGAGCTCTGTAACATTAACCAGTGACTTTCAGCAGCTTGTGACTGACACCACAGTTAAACAACGGGCACAGACCTGAGCAAACACAGGCTCTAGTTTCCTGGAATCCCTTTTCAGACAGTTACTCAGTGAAAAGAAAATATGAACGATGACATTTACATCTGCAGACAAGAGAGAAGACCAGCTAGAGGAGTGTCATTTAAACTGAGAGGAAAGAAGGATTTCCCCTCAGTCATTACGACTTTCAGGATTCCTGCAAACTGCTGAATAATTTAAAAAACTGTCTGAATTTAACATTAGACGATGAGAAAATCAATACCACTCTGTCTGTTAAATATGAAAGTGGCTCCGATGCAATTAAATAAATAATATAGCTATTAGATCCTTAGCTATTAGATAATTAAGTAAAAGTAGAAATACCACACTGTGGAAATAATCTGTCACAAGTCCTGCATTCAGAATCAGCATCTTACTTCAGTAAATGAATGAAAATTAGATCAGGAAAACATAATTAGAGTATCAAAAGTAAAAATACTCAATATAGACAAATATTCACACTTTAACGTAAAAGCATTTTACTGTTGTGTTTTGATGACGTGGAGCTCATTTTTATCTGCTTTGTAAAGGACTCAAACTAATGATTGTTTTCTCCATTGATCGATTGTTTGATAAGTAGAAAAATACGCATATGGTGAGATATATGCAGAACAGTCAAAATCTCAAAAATATTGACAATAAACAAAAATTAATGAAAATAATTAATAAGCCAACCCTCACATTGATTAATTCCTTCAGCTGTGTTTGTACCAAGCATCGTACTTCATAAACTCTTCATATCCTTTGTATGCAACAATTAGAATCTGTGTGTAAGTGTAAAATAAATAAATTAAAGATGTAAAATAATGTAGTGAAGTAAAAAGTACAATATTTCTCTCTGCCATGTAGTCGAGTGGAAGTTTGTTAATGTCCTGAGGTACAGTATCTACATGTATGTAATTAATAATAATAATAACCAATATGCTTTACATTGTTCTCTTCCAAACAACTGACAAAAGAACATTTTCATCTCTTCTATTTCCCCAAATCTTCCTTTATGCCCAATATTTACTTTTCTGCCATCACATTTTACTGTTTATCTGGCTGTTTCCCCATTGCTGCTCCTTCATATCTAACTGAAAACACTTTATCAATCTTCTTATCTAATTCTTGTTGCGAAAAGACAGTATTCCCTAAATCCTTTGAGATTCACCTTTTTAAACAACATAAAGGTCTCATAATATGTCAACACTTGATACAATCATTTATGTTAAGGGCATAAAACACATCAAAAGACAAGCCTTACACTGTTAGGATCTTTATGATGTTTTATTCCAGCACAAGTCTTTTGTGTTGTAAAATGGCTGTGTAGCTAGGAATTAAAGGAGAAGTACAAAATGGAAAATTACAGAGAGTTCTAGTATAATTTGTTTAAATCCCTATTGTGTTTATTTCCTAAAACCACATCTAGGAAAACATTATTTCCCTGCCTTCTTTGGAAACATGGTCATAAAATAATTAAAAAAAAGTGAAAAGGTGAAAAAAAAAAAGAAAAAAGAAAAAAGATGAAGCTTTTTTCCCAAGTCACTCTCACCATGGAGGGGAATCTGAAAGGGCCATGGGTTGATGATTCACATTTACAGCCTGATTTGAAATGTTTCTACCTACCCAGTCAGGTAGCCCTTTTTTTTAAGCATTTCACACAGTTTCTACCAACAGTGGCGCACATGGAGGGCAGTAAACTACTAAAATGCACATTTTGTGCATTTATTTATGACATTTATAAGTGCTGCTCCTCTATAATTTCCTAATTAAAGCAGGCTAAGCAAATTACATATATAATTGACCTCAAAACCACAACACAAGTACATTCGAGAGAGAACAGCTGCATCATTTGCAGGGCCCTGCCAGAGTTTCCCTCGGAAGTGAAGAGCAATCCCTTCTTCACGGGCCAAGTTTGAGCTGGACACCATGAAACCATTATTTTAACGAACACCCCGAATGTTTGTCAAGAGGGAGTGCAAGGAAACAGCATTATTAGGGACTGTGGTTCACCAGGACATCAGGTAAGGCTGGATAGTCGAGGTTCTCCACAAATCCTGATCGTTTAAAATGTACAATGGTACAAGTTTGAAACTGGGCCCGTGTGTTGCTGTGTCTGTCAGCACACGGACGTACAGTAGCTCTAAAGGATGAAGCACAAAACAACTTCCTGTTTAGGAATTCTAATAAAATAAAATAAAAAATACAGGGTAACACTGAGAAGTGAAAGAAAAATCATTGCTTTCATCATCTTCTTAAAAAAAAAAAAACACGACAAAACAAAAAAAACCCAACAAAAACAAAACATTCATGATATTTTAAACTAAAATTCTGAAATTATCACAGACCAAGAGAAACGCTGCAGTCGTTTCCAACAATGAAAACTCGTCCTCAGCTTCATTATGTACAAGATTTAAACATACCATGACATGAGAACAACAGTTCATGTAATTTAAAATCAAATCAAATTTGACCACTCGTGGTGAGATTGCCGCCGCACTCTGACGTCACAGAGCAACACGACATGAATCGTATATATCAAAAATGGGGGGGGAAAGACAACCACACACACTCACTTAGGCAGGTTATGCTGTAAATTTACAGTAATGACACCTATATTCTGTAAGCCAAAATCTCTATTTTAGAATGCTCAACATTAGGGTAGCTTCCTATAAAAATCATATTTTTTTCCCCCTCCATGTCTTTTTTCCCGCCCCGACAACACTAAGCATATGGCTTAAATATTTGTAAAACTATGTAGTCCGATGGGGGAACAAGAGTCTCTGCCTTCTCAGTCTGGCCTGCTGACGATCCTTGGAGACAGACGTCTGCTCTGCTGTGTGTAGCTGCACATGGCTGTGTGTGCACATGTTTGTGTCAGTGTGTGTATGCATGTTGGACAGCACAAGGTGAAAAGGGGAATCCACAAAGAGGAAGTTACTTTTTGAGGGTGATCCAACTGTAATTCTCGCCCTGCATGCCACCACAGTTATTTTATTATTTTTTTTAATCCCTGTTTTTTTTTTTTTTCTTTTTAAATTAGCACTACAGCACTGTCTCGTCTTCTTCCCTCCGACATTTGACTCAGAAATGATCCTCAAATCGAGCCCGCATCATAGCCACCATCTATTTAGGCTTCCAGCAGGGCCGCCAGTGTAAACATGATCCCCCTTTTTCAGTTGCTCACAATACTGCCTCGACAAACAGGCGGAAATAAGGGAGGGGGAGTCGAAAAAGAAAAGACATCAACAACAAATACAATGGCCATTGTCGTGGAGATATGAGGGTGTAAGGGAAGACAACAAAAGAAATTAAAACATTGACAGCTACCACTCAGGAGCATTTCCTGGGACAGGGAGCAGTTAGGGCAGTATGGATCCTTAGTGCAATGAAGGCCAGAGCAGCAGCCGGCAGCGCGGCCTTAACGTTCATACAGCCGCTCGCTCTGGAAGGTGTGGCCGGCCAGCTAGTCGGCGGGCTGAAAGAGAGGTCCAGTGGGCTTCATCAACTCTCGCCAGGAAGAAGAAAAAGGGCAGACATTATGCTTCTAGTCACATGTATCCACTCACACGCGCGTCCACGCATACTTTATAATCTGTAAAACTACTGTGGCTGAAGCCTGGGAGGGGCGAGAGAGAGAGAGAGAGAGAGAGAGGGAGAGGGAGAGAGAGAGAGAGAGAGAGAGAGAGTCCGGTCCAGAGTGTCTTCTGGAGGAGTCCTGAGCCTCATTTCGTTAACTTTGAATAAAAAGTTATGTACGTGAGAGCGTCTACGTGTATGAGGACGTGTAAACATCAAAATGTGAGTCGTGACGAGTGCGAGATTATTCAGCTAGGCCGTTGGAGCGAGTGTGTGGTGTTAGGGTTTGTGTGCAAGTTAACTATGTCTGTGACCAGTTTCATATTGTATGGGTAATTGAGATCTGTGTGTCTTCCTGTGATTTTTTTTCTTTTTTTTCATTTATGTCTCTCCACTGTTGCAAATGTACATTCATCCATCGTAGAGAAGTCGGGTGGGTGGGGAGGGGGCAAGTATGACTCTGGGCCACACACCAACTGATCCTGAGGCTTTTCCAGTGGTCTGATAAAGACTCTCGCCTCATCAGCGCACTCAAAATAAACAGCAGTAGAGGTACTGGAGGACGTTGTACCACATATAGCCAGAGACGAAAGCAAACGACTGGATGATACACAGCCACACGGGGTCAAGGGTCATCTGCCGGGAAACTGCCTCATTCTGACCTTCTTCAGGGGGGAATGATCCTGTTGAGCAAGAGACAAACACAGACCAGTCAGATTCTTATTCACAGTGACTTACTAAGATTTGTTCAACCAGGACGCCACAGATCTGTTACGTAACGCTGATTTTTTATAGTCTCTATAAGTGGGATTAACATATCCTGGTTTCAGTTTCAGTTTCAGTAGACACATGCATGACAAAGACTTCATACAGCAAATGTGTCACTGTAAGAGCAGAGTGATGGGATGAAATGGGAGATTGTTGCTTGTGGCGATACATCATCATGTTTAAATGATAACATATCTCTTATGACCTTTTCCTCTTCCAACTATTACTGTATGGTGATGATTATAACAGGAAAACATATTTTCTAGTTATTTTCTATCATATCACTATTATTATAATAACATGTGTATGTATAATATATGAAACAAATGTTCCTGTAATTACCCAGTTACTTTAATTAGCTTCTAAAAGTCTGCATAGGACTGATTCCATTGCTGATCTGTGCATACTGTTCTTAAAATGAACGTGTGCTTTTGGCAATGTAAAGACAAACCCCATCTTGACTCAACCTTCACAGAATGTACAGTCGTAGGATGAGTGTCAGTCATTACTGCCCCATGGAAGTTGACAGTGCGTCTCCTAGCAACAACAGCCTTCAAATATCAGTCAACCGTTGCCGTGGGAAACGCCCACCCGTTGGGCTGAAGCTTGGACATTGTTTCAAGTGTACATTTATTTGAATCAAATGTGATATGAACAACGGATGTCCTCACTAGCTGTGGCATCATTGATGTTCTTTTCCTTCACATGGGGTCATAATTCAGACTTCACTCGGTGAGACAGACCTGTGTCGTAGAAGTGGGCCAGCAGCTCCTCTTTCTCCACAAACCTCTGATACAGCCAGTCAGTCAGGGCCTCAGCCTCCACGGGAACTTCTTTTATTGGGTACATCCTGCAGGAAAAGAGGGAGAAAGATGGGCGGATGGGGAGTGAGATGAAACACAAAAAAGGATTACTGAAGTCTCACTCAGCAGAGATCCGACGAGGAGGCAGCAGTCCAAACCCAGGGGGTGTCAGCCGCGGTCCCTCAGCAGAGAACTCTATTTCAAACTCGAATCTATTACGGCAGTCTGTGTTTGCTGTAGCTTCAGCTTGTGTTTTTTCTCCTGAAAGGGGGGGGGGGTGGGGGGGGGTGTCATTAGCTGACAGACTCATCAGATGTCAGCGGGAGACAGAAGTGCTGACTGGATTCCTGACAGGAAACACACAAGTCACATAGCTCCACTAACTGGTTTGGGAAAAATCTAACTATTATTTTCATGATCAACAAATCTACTGTTTTTTACCGTCCATCACGAGTGTCCAGATGTGGTGGAGACTTCTTAATTTTTGTTCATTTTGCAAATACATTAACTTGTGCTTGGTACTGACAAACATTTTTACCCATTAAGATCTTTTGAAAACATGATTTTAATATGTGTTTTTTTTCCCCCCATCTCTGGCATTTCTTTTTCACATTCTTTGTATCCACTACAAGTAATCACATGGTGGAACTGGGATGATAATGTTTTCTTTACTTGGTATCCATGGCATTTTAGCTGTCACATGACTGCAAAAAACAGGAAACCAGAAACGGCCCCGGACACCTCCCTGATGAAGACAAAGATAAGATGGTGTACTGGAGAAGAGCATGACATGTTTTAATTCGATCTCTTTAAGCTTGTACCTGTCAGCCCAAAACCAAATGTATTCTCTTAACTATCACAGAGGGTGAAAGAAATGAGTGAATCCTGATATTTGAGAAGCAGAAAACAGATAATTATTGCTATTTTTGCTTACATATATACTAAATGACAAATTATCAATGTATGCCAATAATTGATCTTTTAAATTGAATCTTTAAGTATCATCTTGACTAACATCTAGCTGTCAGCCTCCACAGGCTGTTTATTTGGAATAAAACAATCCACTTTTTCAACCCTGAACACTTTCGGAAAATCCAATGACATTGTGACAGTGGTGGGTCACTTTTACAAGCCTCGATGAGAGTGCTGATGAAATCTAGTTTCTAGCCAGAAGGGGTCCCTAGTAGGCTGCACTCCCACACAACCAGCTCCTGGTCACCTTCAAATAGAGGTTACTGTCTCCTCCCTCAGACAAACATTTCCTCTGCACTCAACGTTAGCTCAATACACCCCACCGGATAGCGTCTCCTGCAAAAGTACATCTGTGTCTGTGAGGAGAGCTCCTCAAAGAGGGAAGTAATAAGTGATACGGTATTGATTGCTACAGCGATCGATCCATATTAAAAAGCAATCTAAGCAAAGGCATGAGCACTCCTGTCAGGATGATGTCTTGTGTTTTAAATGCAGGCTTGATAACGCAGACATGTTTCTCCAATCTGCTGAACATACGACTGCAGCTACATGAGCCGATATTCACGTGATGCCCTAAATTAAATCATCAGTAATATGAAAACAGAAAATAATTTGGAGGGTTTGTTTTGAACACATCACTCTGATTAAGGTGTTACATGAGTCTTTATTCTGATTATTAGTGGTCTAAAACTGAACTAAAAGTGCTCATTTAGACAGAAAATTAAGGAGGACATCTGATCTAATAATCACGTCAGTTTAGGCAAAAATGTCAGAGTCTTTGATGTCAGATTGTCGAATGTAAGGATTTACCGCTTCTCTTATATTAGTATAATTTGAATGTGGTGAAATATTGGATTTTCAGTTTAAATGAGGAACGTCCACCCCTCGGGCTCTGTGAAACTGTTTTTGGCAATTTCTCCTTTTTCTCACATTTCATAGACATGAACTGACCAGCTGAACTGACTGACAGAGATTTACCATTAGTTGCTTAGTTGGCCTAATTTCCACAAATAAAATGATAAACATAATGAAAACACAAAATAATGAAAAGGTGTGTTACCATGACAAATTTCCATTAGTTGAACAGATTTTCACTTTTTGTTTTGATAATCTGATGAAGGGGTTTATATGAAGCCTTTTATTATTACTGAGCCTTATTTATTATTACTAAATATTATACAATATTACATATAATGCTGCTTTGAGACACAAAAAGTGAATCAGCCTGTGTGACCAGGTAAGGAAAACTCTCGGCCTGCTTGTTCCTCGGATCAGAGGGGAAGGAGCTGATGATTCAACGTGGACTTCCGTTTGGTTCGTACATTTTGAGTGCATATCTACAGACGCTTCTACTCATTATCCAGCAGCTCACTGTGTGGGTGTCGCTCTGTGACAAGGTCCCGTTTAAGCACAGCAACTTTTATATATCGCTGGCGGAATGAAACTCCTCTTAAATTCAAGATAAAACAGACCTAAATCTACTACTTTCATCTGTTAAAGGTTTATATGAAGCTGACTTCTGGGAGATAAAACCGCTTTTAACCAACCAACAGCAACACTGGACCCCCTGAGGCAACTCGGGCTGCATATAACTGGAGCTAAGCTGCTGAGGCCACCTGATCGGCTGATCGGACGGCGAAGCAAGGCGTTCCACGGGGCTTCTCCTACGGTGGCTGTGGATATCAGGTATCTTTCATGTGCCACAGGAAACAGCCAGATTCTCAGAGCACCAAGAAAAGAGAAAATAAGTTCAAAAGAGGCTGTGAATAATAGACCCCTTAATAGTGCGACTGATACGATAATATGTGGACAGAAAGTAGCAATTAAAGCAAAGGATGAATCAAGCAAGTCACCACTAGAACAATAAAAGCTGTGTTTTCCTGTAACTGCTTCGTAGTTGTGGTGGCAGGTGGTAATTTTTGGTTTTGGCTGTACATGTAGCTCCCATTAAGACTCTATTTTAGTGAAAAATTGAGCATTTTCTTTCCCCACTGCAATGACGGGTGATGCATGTGTTGTTATTAAATATAAATAAATGAATGAATGGTTAAAGGTATGATATGCGTGTAAGCTTAAGCAGCATTTCACACCTGCTCCAGTCCAGGCCGGCTGCCAAAGGCCCTCTGTACGCTTAAATGTAAACTGAGCTCTGTAATCCTGACGGAGGAGAACAGGAGCCGGCTCAGGCCACTTATCGGAACGTTTGAGCGTTTAAAGCCTTGGGTAGCAGGTGGCGGCCACGGCTCTTTCCTGCAGCTGAAATATTCATGCAGAAATCAGGATCTTTTGGTGTCTGGCTGCTAAAGGGCGGCTGAGGTTGAAGGGAGGCGCTGCTGACTCGGGTCCAGAGCAGATGCTTAGTTAGCATACAGTGTCCTTGTATCAGCTGCTTTTACTGGTTTATCTGGAGAACAATGTCTGTCGGCACATCTGTACGGAGCAGCCTCTGACGTAACACTCGCAGCCAAAGTCTTGCCCTGCGATCACCTAGACTCTACATGTGGATAATTACCAATTGATTTAGGTGTAGGGGTTATTTAAAAAAAAAGGAAGTATTTTCAATCAGCAGATTATTCACTTTACACATGATATGTAAATATGAGGTTGTCATGCTTGTCTTTTAAGCTCTGAGGGCACACTGCAGCTTAAATGTCAGCTAATGAAATAAAATCTATGCTGCATATTTGTCACTTTATAGTGCTGCTGTGTCTCCAACAACTTGCCTACCTACCTAATGTCAGGCATGGGTATGGGTGCACAGATAAAAAACTTTATTAATGCTCATTTAGACAAATCTGGAAAAATGTTTGCTGCGACTAAAAAAAAAATGTAATATCTACTAGTTATTATAAACCTACTATGACATAATGGATATAAAAGTAACAAGATAAGAAAATAATCGCGTAAAAAAGTCCTTTCGTGTTTTTGAGCATTTTTCTGGTCTTATTTCACACACTTTTCATCTGTCTTTAGATATCAGTGGGTCTCTTTTAATACCAAGTTAATGTTATAGTGGTATTAATTGGAGATGAAATTACACTTAATGAATGAGATGAATTGTGATGAATTAATAGCTAATGAACTGTACTTTTCATGGCCTTAAAATGAGGTGAGTTAAGTTATTTTCTCAGCATGTGCCCATACCCTTGGGAGGTGGTGCACATGCCAGGACTCTATTGGCTGCTGACGGGTACAGAAGTTCAAGCTGCGGCCGACGTCAGCGGTCTCGTTTTGGCTCGCAAAAAACAAACAGACTTTAATCAATCAGTGCGGCATCTCGCCTGCAGGTCGCACAGTCACAGCGGGCGTCCAGCGTGAGGATGAGGGCGCTAACAATGCTCTGCTGCGCTTTTGTTTACAGTGCCGTGAAAAATGGAAACATTGTGCCACAGTGTCAATATTGTGCTGAGAGAAAAGAAAACGAGTGTGACGGTGTTTGTATTGTGCAGCAGCATGTGTAAAAAGTGTACAGTAGTGATGATGAGGAGCTAGTGGTGATGTGCTGGCGTGGGGCCACAGCAGCGCTCTCATTTCCACCCTAACCCACTTGGCAGCGGCCTGCTTGTTAACCTGACACCGCGGCGCTCAGACAGACAGCTGAGAGAGAGCTGCAGTTCCTCCTGTCAATAATCTTAAATATCACCAGTGCTAGTGAAAATATAAAGAGAGCATTTACTGATCAGATGAAGAAATTAAAACATAGCTTCCAAGACAACCCGTTCATGTGAAGAAGAAAGACAAATTAAGGCTACGAACGGTGCAAATCAGGAGCTTCTGCTTTTCCATATTCACTGTTCTGTTCCTGTGTGTGGCTCTTCTTCTTGAGATTCCGTTTTCCCCTTCTAACGAGGCCTGGGAAGTTAATTAAATTTGGACTGTTGCTGGAAAAGTCTGACCACTCAACAAGCCTCTTTGGAGGGTAGCCAGTCATTGTTTGGGGACTCTATACCACCCTAAATCTCTCTGGCTGTGAAGTCTTGATGAACAAAGATGTGGCCTGGGAGGGCTGCTCTTGGGGCCCAACATTGCCAAAGGTGAATACTGAGATTAGCAGCCAGCATGGCTGGGGAACTGGAAAAAAAGTCCTGTTCTGTCTGTTCCAAGTTAAGATAAGGGTCCTCATCTATGTGCAATGAAGCTCCAAATCCCAAACTGAGCTCTTGAGTCAGTCAGCTTTACCAGCTCAACTATTAAACAAAGAATCAATAAAGGATGATATAGAATACATAAGAGTTGGTCAAATCTGTGCTACACTGAATCAATAATGGTGGAGATGTGCTTGAATAATTTCACTCAGTAAACCACACACTCCACATTGACTCTTAAGGGCTCTTGCTTTCAGAAGGCCGAGCGCTTATCTGCAATCAGAGAGAAGTTGAGGGATGGTAGAAGTCCGCTCTTTAATTGCCCCATTTAGTCTTTAATCTGCTTCCTCTCTGGCAGAAGGCTGTCTATGTTCCAGGAAATGGTTTGGTGCAGAACAATGGACACGACATAAACTTCACTTGCTTGACCACTGAGAGAAAAGCTGAGAAAACCACCAATATGTTGATGTATAAGACTGTTTAAGAGCTAAATCAGAAGGCGTACTTATTGAGGCAGAAGACCAACTGATATTTTCCCTTATTCAACATAAAAACTTTATTTTTTAGATATTCGTGCATCAGTGATTGCTTCTTAAAAAAAGGTTGTATAACGTATTAAATGACAAATCAGTACCAGGTATCACATTATGTCTCTAATGAGCCGTCACATTATTATGCAGTATTTTTAGGGAGCGTGTGTTGATCAAATTATGTCGATTATGTCCCACAGTTAGAAATAGATGTCACATATGTGCTGATATCCTGGTTATGATCAGGTGACTTATGTAATCAAACCCAGATAAGGTCTTATTTTAGTTTTGAGAAACCTGGAACTAAAAGAACAGTTTAAACAAGGTCACAGAGTGAACGTCAGGACTGAGTATGTGACATTATGCACATGGACCATACACTAGCTTGCAGTGTCTGTTTAAGTCTCTCTATATGCCTGTATATCATTTCCTTATATTTACATCATTTACAGCCAATATTTTCATTGAGACTGTCTGCTGGTGTTGACTGTACTGGACAAAGACCTCCTGGAAAATCAGGGTTTCAATCCACTTCCAAGCAGACTGTGGTGCTGTTTGTTTGCATCTGAATTCAAAAGCTTAACTACTATTAAATCCATCTTCTGATTGTGAGCTGCTAAGAAATCAAATCTCCTGGTCCGTATAAGCGATGTATGGCCTATATTTATCATACTGTAACCATGGTAACACATATGTACATCTCCACATGAGCGTGGGGAGTGAAAACAGATGTGTTGAGCTAGTGTCCTTCCTCACTGTTTGTTCAGCAGTACTCTGATAAAAAGTGAGTGAAAAGAGTGAACGCGCCCCGAAGTAACGATCCTCTGATAATATTATAGTACAAAATGTAGACCTCGGTCTGAATCAGTTCCAGCTCTGATAGTGACCAGCAAACACTGCCCTGCTTTGATCTCTGCCACATGGTCACAGTGACCAGGTGAAGGTGTGCTGCTGCCACGTAGACAGAGTGTGTTGCTGTTGTGAGGTGGTGGTGGGGATGGAGAGTGTCGGATGAGCGGTGCAAAGCTTAATAACAGTCTAGTGCGGGAGCATCAACCTCTTATCAGTGCAGAGCCCAGAAACAAGGGGCCATAAAACCATGGTCAGAGATGGATTAGGACTACGTGGCCTGTTGTATCTTTACAATCACTGTGATGTCAGGACACCCTGCTGTTAATGTGGGAGCACGTTTGAGGTCAGTTTGACTCTGAAAGAAGCAGGACACTTATGACAAAGGCAAACTGTACACAAAAGAAAAACAGGGGTACCAACATGTGAATAAAAGCCCATAAACATTCCACATTTCTATACTTTTAAATATGGTTTCATAGTCAGAAACATTTACTCAGGTACTGTGCTTGCTTACATACTTTTATTCCGCTATATTTATCTGATGTTACTTTGCAAAACTCAAAACATGAGTAGCTTCGGACGTGTTGTTCAGTGACAACACATTCCTCCTTAAGTCATTTTGCTCTGAAATTAAGTCCTTAATGTTTTATTATGAAAGTGAAAAAGGAATAAAGTGTAGTAAGATACTGAGTCAGATAATTAAACTCAGTACATCTGCTGGTACAAAGTATCGATCCACGACCAGAATACCCTTTTCTCCAAATTTAAAACTGTGAATGACATAAGCACTTTTATGCAAGTTAACAAGCCAGGGATTGCTGTAACACTTAAAGAAGCCTGAAATGAAGTGAAGGAATTAATGTGAGAGAAAACACCGACTTTCTGTTATGACATAGAAGCAGTATCTAATGTGGTCATGGCAAATACCTTATCTGTTTAAAAAGGTCAACATCTGGTCACATATGATTCGTGCATCTTCAGTGTTGAAGGAATATTTCAACTTGATTTAAAAGTAAATCAACAAAAGTAAACTACTATGCAGCACTTCTACTTGAAACTTTAACTGAAGCCAAGAAGGATTTCTGCAGCATTCATCAAGCTAAATGTAAGATTTTTAAGACTTTCAACACTGCATTGAATACGATACAGTAACCTTTTCATGCTAAAGTATTCAAATAAGATGGCAAACCAGCAGGGAGAACATAGTCTTGATTATTGAGTCATACTTTTTTCAGCACTTTCCTGTAGAATATAACAATAATTCATAATGACAGAGTAATTAAATTCTTGCAGCATAGAACTGACAAAGTGACAGGAAAAGAACAAATGGATTAATCAACTGAGAATCAATCAGTTTTTACAAATATCTGCACTTGCCGATGAGACAATGAACTTCCAAGTAGGTAGCAGAAGTGTTAGCAATAGATCTGATGGTGCCAACTGAAGCTCCACAAAAAGCATTGAACAGCCTCCTGCAGCACAATTTAATGATGAAACAACTATCATCACCTAAAAAGATAACATCAGGGTCTGATTCAGGTAGGATAAAAACTAAATGAACACCCTCTAAAGCTTTTGTTTGAGGAAACTTGTATCAGTGCTTTTCTTCACCGAATTTTTGACACCTTTTGAGGGGGATTCTCCATTGAATTAAGAGAACAAGGGTGGGGGTCGACTACTGAAATGGGTTTCTATAGGGAAAAAGTCCTCTGAAGAAGCTAAGACTTGGAAGGAAAAATGTCTGTCTACTCATTCATTGTCCTGAGACACCATCTCTAATCACAGAGGCACTCATTATACAGGTGTGAGAGGTGCTGATCCTGGGTGAGGTGTCGAATGGACCCCAAAAACTAAATTAGTAAAGAAGAATGAAGTGATTTACATCCACTAACTACACTTTGCAGCCTTTTTACAAAGTGCACCAAGAAAGAGAAAATGAGACTCAGATATCTTAAGGAAGCAGTACGGCTGCAAGCTCAACAAATCTGTGCAAGTGACTTGTCACCAAGAGAAAGCCAGGTGTGCAGCTCGAAAAGCGTTCATGTGATGACCAGGCAGACTCAGACTCCATAAATCATGTCACCTCTCAGATATTTTCAAACAGCAGCTTTCAGAAACGCACACAGCAGCAAAAAAAAAAAAAAAAAAGAAAGAAAGAGAACGTGCATTTAAAAGAAAAGGATTTCAACGTATTTAACACCCACTATTGCCCTCGCTCGGCCTCTGTACGCCCACCTAGCTCTCCCATCTGCCATTCACAGAGGGCTTATGATGCGGCAATCTGGAAGACTGAGATTATATGGGGAGAGGGCAGGAGACACGACAGCGGAGGGTGGAGCTGAGGGGTGAGGAATGGAGGCAGAGAGAGGAAGATGGAGGTAGAAGGATTAAAAGAAAAGTGCTCAGCGTGGATTCATCTAAAATATTAATTCTGCCTGTTTTGAAGCAGAGGCTCGGGCAGACTAGTAATCTATACAGCCCCGTAAAATGTTAACACTGCGGGGGGGGCGGCAGCTATCACCAAGGTCGGTTCACGTACAGTTGAACTTAAGCCGCCACCCTGACTCGCCAACATGGGGCTGCAATGAATCAAAAGCTTTACATCTTCAGTTGAAATGCTGGACTTGAACGCACCACAAAGACTGTGGCTGGAATCAAGCTAACAGCTGACATGCACCACCACTCCGCGCCTGCGAGGGTGGAATGACCCGAGTGTGTTTCAAATATAACAAGGAAAACCAGCATCTCAGTCTGATAAACAAACTAAAACTAGCCAACATTTTCACGCTGTCATGAAATCTGGTCATAACTTTTCTTTGGCCTTGTGCTCGCAGAACAAGAAAAATAAGAGGCGGATGCCAAAAATAAAAAACAGACAACTCACTAAATCGGTGGCTTCACCGATGTGCTAAGCTGAGCAGCCAGTTGGGGGGCTATAACGCGGTCTGCAGATTTAACATGCTGAATCACAGATAACGGCTGACGGCTGATGCTCAGGCTCCATGTGAGGTCTGAGGAGTCTTTCCGCATCTTTTCCAAAACTAATATAATATTTCAACAACAATTTAGGAGGATCTAAAAGCAGCAGATGATATATTATCCAAAGCCTCTTTTGTTTTTTATGGTTCATTCACAGGTCAATATGGACATCCCAACTATAAATGAAAGGTTTCCATATCATTCTCAACTTAAACCTTTGTGATTTTTATAATGAATATGAATGAATGTATTATATGAATGTAAAAGCAGTATTCTGGTTCAATCAGGTTGTCTTTTAGCGCCTCTCGAGGAATCACAGCTCTATGAAAAGCTCTTTTCAAAATTTCCATTTTAACACATTAGAAAAATTAATCTTTTTTTGGGGTTCAATTTGCACACGAGCTGCATATTTTGGTAAAATGACCCATTTGTAAAACACCCAGACTTCCCCATAGAATTCAAAATCCTTGACCGTCCTAATCTGAAGTTTGATGATGTTGAAAGGACAAATTATCAGATGAAAGAGACTATGCAGACTCTTCTGAAATAACTTTAAGATGGTTTTTAGTCACAGAACACAGCAACCAAAAATCCTCAATATCTCCTCAACAGATTTTAGGATGCTGATCTTCTGATCGTTATTGTTGTTGTTGCTAATAATCTATACAATGATTTTGGTTAAGTTTTTGCCTGTGAGAGGACCACTGACTCTTGTATTGTGAGCACAGAGAAATTCCATAATATTCTTTACATTATTATTAATTGTATGAAGGCTGGTGAAAAACAGTGCTGCACTCGCTCTAGGAACTGTCCTTAACTGACACAGCAGAAACACTGTGTCGGGGTGGCACACTTGTCTAGCCGCCTCTCCTCTCTGCACCACCAAAGCGCATCATATTGCTCACTCCCCCACAGCGTTCCCTTGATCAGCAGGCAGATTAATCCTCTCGTTGACTCTACACTTGTACCAGCATGGGCCTAACTTCTGTATGATCTGTGTTGTCTACACGGCTGGAAGTGAGCGCGCTCACCACTAACAGGGGAAGCTGTGCCTTTAGCTTAGTCGGATGCCCCCCATCCTCCCCCGGCTGCAGAGCTGCTGACCAAGCATCTGATTGTATCAATGGCTGATTAGAGGGTCCCTGAGGTGGGGTGGGGACAAGCACATCCTCTGCCTGTCTAATTACAGACTTAATGAGTCCCAAGCTTTAGTCCAACTGGGTAGAGAGGCCTCTAGAGAGGGGGCGGTGGGCAGGACAGTGGGATTCATAAATCACCTTTTACCACACCACCTTGTATACATACACACAGGTGAACACACACACGTGAGCCATGACAGGAGGCTGTTTGGGGGCGAGAGAAAGCACAAAGGGTCGAGATGACTTCTAGCCTGGATATGTCCCTTCTGTTCGAGCCTGTCAAGACCACACACAGAGGGCCGCATTTATCTTGAACCGGGTCCACAGAAAATCTAATCCCGGCCCACCTTCATCATATCCTCGAGTGGGTGTATCAACGTCACAGAGGGAACCTGGAGGGCACCGACGGCAGGACAATACTGAGGGGCAAATGCTTTTGCTTTGCATAAAAGCACTGATATCCTTAGCTACAGAAAACAGGATGATGAATGTGTTTACTTTCTTTACAATCTGCATTTTTGTTGTCACAATATAATTCACAGTGTCCTCTGAAAGGTTACACTAAGATACCATCGACAGAAACTTCTTTACCTGTTTCGTTTTGTCACAGGGTCGTCAAATCTGCAAAAGTCTGTTTTAAAACTATAGCAAAAAATAGAAATACAGCTGAAACTACCCATTATCTTCATTATTGATAAATCTGCTTATCATAAATTTCTCTTTATAGTTTCACAAAGCCCAAACCTGACATCTTCCAACAGAACCTTATCTGATCATCAGTGAAATGATTGCCATTTCATATTTCATCAATGGATTAATTCACAAACTGTTTTGACTTAAAAAGAAAAAATGGCAATGTTTCTATATGTATCATAACAGAGAACGTTTGCTAGTTGCCTACGATGAGAACAGAGGAAGAGGAAGAAAACATGTTGCACATATGACAGGGCGGTGAGCACATAAAGGCTGTACTGAGCGTCACGTGTGAATGAACCTTGAAACTCTTTAAAAGGGGCCCTGCAGAGTTTCAAACAAAAGTTATGTTCCTGAAGTGAACTTCTTATCAGTGGGTGGATGGTCATCAAGGTCTCCCTTCATATAAGTGAGTCATATGAACAGCGTGGAGTCTCAAAGTCTGTGTGCATGAAACCTAAGTGACCTGTAACTGTATTACAGACCTGTGATGCAGCTCTATGGTGACACAAATTCCTCTTATGGAGGAAATGTACATTTTTCTTTGGTTTGTTGTGCAGACAGAGATAATTGGGAGGCCTTTGAGAACTGAGTGACAGGGGCAAAAAGCATCCAAGCCACTGTTTTGTCACTGTGCTCTGATTTGAAAACCAAACAGTTTACCATCAATAATGACTCGAAAGCACCAGCAGCAAAAGTTTAAAACGCATTAATTACACAGAACTACAAACGTGATGTTGCCCTTATGTCTTGATGTAATGTGGTTACACGTTCACGTGATGAAGTGTCTTTGCATGTTGGCTGCATAATAAATTTGCATAGTAAAAATAGTTCTGCTGTTTCCCTCTTGTGTGAATGAAAAGTTACAGTTTTGAAAGCTAGGTTAGAACAAAACTTAGACGGAAATGTGAAATGCAATGACCAACGTTTCTATTCTTACCTGTAGTGTACATGTGTGACTGTAGGGGGCCTGTAGCCAAAGATCCAGGTCTGGATGTCCATGGGTCTCGCTTTTGGGTAAGCTATGGTCACGTCTATAACCCACTGCAGGCCTTTACGTTTATTACCTGTTGTGGGGAAGAAACACAAGTGCAGGGACTGAGTTGGGGCACATTTGAAAGGCAGGGATCTAGGCTAAACTTCTCCCAGAATTTCACGTATGGCATTTATAAATAAAGCCTTCCTGTTTGCGAGTCTCTGGAGGTGAAGGACAGGCAGCACAGCAGCCCCACAGCTAGTAGAGATTCAATGACACTTCCAGAGATCAGAGGCTGAAGCCTGAACATCCAACTATTAGCTGCCCCTGCAGATTTTTCTGTGACAGCAGTGCAGCCAAATGAAGGCCAGCCACCTGCCAAAGCAACTGGTGGAAAACAGTCTTACCAGCTGAAGTCCTAACTTGACAGAATTTGGCTGCCGGCTCCATTTATGAGTCATGGTAAAAGAAACATTTTTACCTCAAAATCTAATCGTTCATATCATGTTTTTCACACCAGCAAATGAATTAAAAAAAGATTTCTTTAAAAAAAATTTAAAAAAGCCTTTTGGGCCTTAAGCTGAAAACAGAAAGGATGACAGGTGGAAAAGAAGTGATGAAGGGTGAAGGGTGTAGAGAGTCAGGAAGGATGACAGATGGGAAAAGGAATGCTAAACACTTGATAAAAACCCGTCATCTGCAAGAATGCATGTGTGCAAGTGCTTATGTACATTATGCTGGGTCAGCTCCGCACTCACCTGCATGTGACTGCAAATAAGATCAAAGTGTAAGAAATGAAAGAAGGTGTGTGACAGGGGTGATGTTTTTCTCTACGTGAAATCCTGTGTCTGAAACATGCAGAAATGTAGTTGACAGGAACATTTATTGTGCAGTAAGCTGTGACTGTCTGAGAGCAGTGAATCTTGAGAAACAAAAAAGAGCTGATTCACCTTTGCAACATTGACGGAAGCCATATTTCTTCACTTCTGACATAAGCTACATGTTGTGTTTGCCTTTGAAATCTAACATCAGAGATAACCGATCCTAAACTCGTTGCAGATTCGTCTTTGTTCTGGACTCACAGATACGAAACCAATAAACAACATTAACACTGTGGGATTTGACAGCAAATAAGTGTGTTACTTAAACCCAGGGCTGTTCCTTTAAGCTGAACAAGCTTGTCAAATGTAAAAAAGGAGAGGACGCAAGCAGCCTCGGTCAGCACGGACAGACTGAAACGAGGTTGATGTGAAGCAGTGCAGCATATTTGACTGGTTGACTAATCTCACAGCCCGCGCTGCTGTTACTGTGCAGCGAGCACTTCCCTCTCTGAGCACACTGGCTCCTTTATGTGGGGTAAACATGCCATGCCAGTGTGACAAGGTGAAGCTAAATTTCTCAACCAATTACGTTAGAGGCCGGTCGTGTCAACAGCAGTAAAACAGGGAATGTTGCTAACAAGACATAATTTGCATCTTTTCACACAAAAAATGTGGGATGAGGGGAATTAGAGGAGAGACTGTCATGCCAGCAGGGACAAATCAATAAGGACACCTTGTCAGCTAGCATTCAAAATGACAGCTTTGTTGGTTACTATGAGCAGGAACTGTGACTGTCTGAACACGAAGTTGGACAATGTGGCCATATAGCTTTTTTTTCCTTTTCATTATAACAGATTATATTTATTCTGTGATAGATGAGTCTTTCACAACAGTGTGCATAAAGCCTTTTTTTTGGAAATGTTGCAAATCAATGAACAGAATTGTGATAATATTGGATTTTTATCCATTTTTTGTTAGATGTGCTAGTATTTCATCTTTAAATTCCTGTCTGGTAATTCACAGTTTCATAATATATCTTTCAGAGAATCTACTTACAATGCATAAATATCCCAATAAAGTAATTACATGTAACATGATAGAGGACTTTATCTACATTGCTCACATTTACAAAAAGTATCATTCCTACTAACTAACTATGCAACTGTATTTACAGAGAGACTGTATTTACCAATATTTACTAAATAAAGGCTTACATGCAGTTTCTCTCCTTGTCTGCAGAATGTCTTCTTCTCACTTTAAAGAGCACATTAAGGACTAGTGGTGAAACTGGTTCCTCTTTGAATTAGTCCCAATGTTTACCCAGTTAAAGATTATACTTAGATCACACCATAGTAAGTAAATATTGCTTATCTACCTGCAAGCCTCTGACTAGTAATAAACAAACAAAAAAAACATTAATATCTACAACTAAATACCCTTCCCTAGCAACGGTTGCTGTCCAAAGAGGGTCTACTTGAATTCACACCATATGTTCCACCCCTTGTTTGAAGTTAAACATTCTGTTGCTATAACAACAAGTTCTACTGGAGTTTAATTAACACCTTTGCATCTGTCATTTTGTCAGATCTGTGAGCGGGCACATTTTGACGAGTATCCTCTATCCACTCCTAAATGTGCTGCTGCAGTGACAGCTGTGCTTGCTCTTCATCATTGATAACTTGCTATTTGTTATTTTAAACCTTTCTGTCTTCAATTTAGTGCTAGCCAAGCTTGGATGCTAGCAGTCTGAAGCTAAATGTTGCTAATACAACCAATGTAAGTAACTATTAATGGCTTTTGGGCTACTTGTAGGTTATCTTTCTCCTAAAAATTTTAGTCTTTAGTATTTCATGTTAACCAAGTTAGTGAATGTGTTGTATTTCTTATGGGGTCGACTGACCTTTACTGCTAATACTTCCTGGCATGAGGGACAACATGAATAGTAACTTTGCTAGTTAGACTATGCTTTTGTGAGTCTGGTCTCTTTAGTACCATAATATGCTATTTCATTTTTTAAACAATATCCTCCAATGTTTGACAACAACATTTGGCCTGACTATTCGCTGCATTGCTGTTCACCTACACCTAGAAGACCATCAATACCACAAGGCCTTTAAATATGCACATCTCTGTTTACTTAGTACTACATTAGTTTAAAAAAAAACACCAGATAAAACAAAACAAGACAAAAACAGCGGAGGCAGAGGCTGCTGGATCATTTATTCCAATGTTACTGTGACTTGATAAGCATCCGTGGTATTGATGGGACTGGCTAACACTACAGCCATCCCTGTGTCGGTAATAGGATCCAGATCTCTGTCCAAGTGTGCTGAAAGGCAGCCATCGTCTCTCCCGTGAGAGGCCGGCCAAAAGAGCGGGGCCCTGAGCCAAGGTATCGCTTGTGCCCTATACGCCGTGACAAACAATACTGTAATAACAGCAGCCGTGCTAATTTAAAATGACATCGGAGAGGTCCTGTCCTTCTCTACACAGTTAGAGGAAGGAAGTACACTGGCAGATATCTGGCTCCCTATCAGGCCACTCCGCAGGCCAATTACAACAATTGAAGCCCACACCTGTCCCTCCCACAGACCAAAATGTGGTTAAAAACTGCCTCCGATTGGTTGGTGCAATCAAACACATAGGGTCACATGGAGCTCCAGTCTGGGCCAAAATGACTCATAGCTGTGAACTTTGCTAACCTGCCAAGTGTAAATACTGTTTTATAACACATAAACCTTATCAGTCTTAGCTGCACATGGAGCCCTTTCTGCAGGCTGTAAACTACGCAGGTGACCGGTGACCCGTGTGCTCTGTATCTGTGCTGAGCAGTGTATTTAGTCCGGTTGACATTGCATGGCTGATACACAGCGGCACACACATTTACATCAAATCCTATTTTCTCCAAGTGGCCCATTTGTCTCTGAGTGAGTCAGCAAGCTCTGGGCAACCTCTGCAGAGCATCAGGGAGGGTCAGAGGGAGACAGAGCTGTGTCTTTGATCAGCCACGCACACACACATACACACACACACATACACACACACACACACACACAGGCACACACACACACACAGGCACACACACACACACAGGCACACACACACACACAGGCACACACACACACACACACACACACACACACACACACACACACACAGAGCAAGGCATAGGGAGGGACATTGCGCTCTTCTGGGCTATGTGTGCATGTGTGTTTTTTTTCTTGCCCTAGGTTTTAATGCCATTAGCTAGATTCAAGTGGAAGGACAGGCCCTACTGCAGCTTTTCCTCTCCTTCTGAGCTGCTGCAACAGAAGAGAGGACACATGGAGATAAAGACAGAACTGGAGTATGAGCTGGAGCTACAGCATTCAAAGGCAGAGGGAAATATAATGTGCGATTAGACGTGAAAAAGACTGACATGTAAAATGTTTTTAAAAATTCTCTTCCCATCAGAGGTTATAAAGAAATTCCCTGCTGTCATCAGTGTTTGCTGACACTGAATAAAATGTTTTAACATTTTAAAGTTAGCAAAAAACCTTGCACTTGTACATACAGCACATAATTTAGTACATAAATGGGGCTGTGCCTGTCTTTATGTAAATTTTACGATGGTCGATTAAGAGATGCTTCTCCTTTGGTTTGACAGTCAGTCCTGCAGAGGGATAAACGGACAGCATCTTGTCGTTAGTGCTGAGGCTATACGATGCAGAGCTGTGTTAGCAAACTTGTGGGAGGCTAAACATTCTCAATAATGCTGGCCCAAAGTCTCTCCAAATTACTATTAACACAGCAAACCCTTAAAATGGATTCTGAAACGAAGCCAGGAGAGTCCGCTGGGTAAACTGAGACTGCAGTGTGCATGGTCGAGGAGGAACCATCACATCTGTGGGTTTATGGCCATTTCAACGATGTGCTTCTTGCCGGGGACGACTCCAAGAATTTGGTTTGCTGAGTTATCTGGACAATTTTGCTTTGTAAAGTCATGAAGATTTATTTTCACATTTGTCCAGATTTAATGGGGCTTTAGACTCCCTCTTGTAACAAAGCCTGTATCCAGGTAGCAGGAAAACATGCTAACTTTTGTTTATCAAATGTAGCTATATAACATTCCCACTTTTTATCTCAAGGGGACCTTCCTGGCTAAATAACAGATATAGAAATAAAATAAGTGGATGCTCATTATTCAAGTATCTTCCAGTTATGTGATTAAAACAATTTAGGAAGAATATATTTTTGAACTTCAGCAACATTGTGTTAGATCCCTGAGGACAGCAGATATTGCATCTTGGATTGTGAATAGAGGAAACAGCATGAGGAAAAGGCATGCAGCTTTGTGAAATTTTACTGGTTACCTGCAAAAATGCACCTCAAAGACTTAAACATCTGATAAATATAGTGAGGAATGTATTAGCATCCTGAGGAATGATCCTGAGGAATGAGAGAAATTTCTTTCTGACATTTCTCAGGAAACAGCTGAAATAGATCAGCTTCACAGCAAATATAGACAACGGTATAATGTCTGGATGTGGATCCATATAAATATATAGGACACATGGTAACATGTAAAACGTGTCCACCCCCATCGTTTCTTGATGCTTGTTTTTCTTTTGTAAAATATTTTTAAATTGTTGCAAATAAAAGCAAGCTTCAAAAACTGAAATTTGCCCTGCCAAGGTTGTTAATTGGAGACTTATCTTCCTGCTCACTGGCTGTATTTAGGGCTGGTCTCTAGACAGAAAAATTACTCTCCTGCAAATAACCGCTGGGGTTTCAGGGACCTTGATGCAATTTCTGACACCTCTGTACATGTCACCCCTTTCCTCTCCTGGCAATCTTTACCACCAGTCACCTTTCATTTAAAAGCAGGACTCCCAGAGGACAGTTGGACACAGAGGGGATGATTTAACGCTTCATGTTTGAAGCATGCTTCATCCCTTTGTGTCTACACAACACAAGACTACATTTGATCGAGAACTGCACTACACGGCGCAGATGGAGAGTTCACAGAGACTGAAGTAAAGGAAGGAAGAATATATAACCTCTTCAAGACTTCCACAGAAATAGTTTTTGAGACCCAAAAAACTTAAAAGAACACCTTAAAAGTCAATCCCAACTTTATTTGTGTTGGGTCAATCAAAAGGCTTGATACTGTAATCAAAAACCATTTAACATTTCAAGTGAAAATCTGTCAGCCCAAGAAAAAACAAAACAATCAGAATTCTGTTTATTAGAACAAACTTTTCACCTCACAGCAAAGAGGCACCACAGCAAAGCATTCAGCCATCTGAGTGTACAGAGTAGTTTCTAGCTCCCAAGGACCATGGACAGGGGCAAAAAGTATGAAGTGGTCAAAACTCCAGCGACAACAACTTTACTGTTAGAGAAAGTTGATCTAACAATAAAATTGTTGCAAGTGTTTCTGGAATTTTACCCCGTCAAAAGTGTGCAGTTTCAAGACATAATGTGACCCAGAAGAGACACAGATAAGATTGACAACTAAAAAGGATTAGGGTTCAGAAGGCATCTTAAGCGGGTCTGCAGACTCATTCGTGTACTTATTCTTAACAAAAGTCTCGATTTCAAGGACATCGAATAAACATTATTAATTATGTCCTACTGAATTCGATCTTTTTAAAATGAAATCTACAGCTTTTAAAACCCTGGGAAAGTCAACTTGAGGGAAGAGGGACACCCTGGATGTGATTAAGACCGAGTAGAGCTGCAGACATTTGATGCATGTCATTTTTCATCTATATCCTCATGTACTACACTTCATGTATCTACTTCCTGCCTTCCAATCAAGGCATAAAATGCCCCAAAATGTACACCTAAACAATCCACTGTAATGTGAAGATCAACCCAGCCTAAACAGATTGTGTAAATACTGCAGTTAAAAGATCCGTGAAACTTTATGGTTTTTGTGTGCGAACATGTTAGTTACCTGTTGGGTTTGGGGTCCCAGTCTCGCTGCCTACACTGCCGTTCTCCTGCTGGGCCGAAAGGGTTTTCAGGATAACGTGAGTGGCCCCGAGACGAGGCAACGTGACATGGGTCAGGTGGGGGAGAGAATTCTTCTTGGCAAACAACTGGCTGGTTTCCCGTCGCTTGCGGAGGAATCCGCCCTCGGGGAACAACACTATCCACTTCCTGTCGCGGCTGTGGTAGTATTTGTCTAGGTGATCTTTCAGGTAGACCAGCTGCTTGTCTCGGTGAGCTTTACCCTATCAGAACAAAGGGAAACAGCATCATCCTGTTATTTAGTTGAAGGTGATGGAGTTATGTCATTAGAGGTTCCAGTGCGGTTTCACTTGTTTCCACTACAAACTACAAAAGGAGGTCTTAAAACTAGGTGACTAGATTCAAAACAAGTGCAATTATCTCAAACTGTTGGTAGCTTCGTTTATTTGCCCTGAGGAAATAAAGTGATTGAGGCTAAGTGCTAATTCATTAACTTGATAAGACAGATGTATTTTGTAAGCACCAATCAGCCAAACAAATAAAAAAGCGTCAACACCACCTAGAAGTTAGATGCAGCAACGCTGTGCAGCGCTCAGCAGCATTAATGGCACGACTGAAATGGATGCAAAACACATGATGGCCTCGACAACATTAAGAGCATTAGCAGTGACGGGACGAGGAGGAGCAGGATTGATTTTTAGTTAGGGCCAGTCAAAAGCCATTTTAAATGCATTAGCATAGCTGGGCTGGACCCGGACTGTGTCACGTGAGCACACGTGCAGCTGTGGTAGTAAAAGCGTTTACAAGAGAATGAAAATGGCCAAATATCAGAGCCAAAAGTAGAATCAGTTAAGCATTCATTTTCTCAGAGAGATTCCCAGAAAGGCAGATCACAAACACACATCACAAACCTTTACATGACCTTGATACTCTTTTTTTTATTGCAGCTATAAGAGCCACGTGAACTGGTGGAAATGAACTTCACACTGTCACTGTTAGACTGTCTAGGAGGAGAGGAGTACCTCACTAAGTGTCTGAGGAATATCTTAATATTTTAATTATTTAAGTTTTGCATTTGGAATTGGTGTTGGGTTTGACTGAATCAGTAGTTGGTTTAAAACTGAAGGTCTCACACATGTTTGTGTCAGTTGGAGCTGAGGACTCACACTCACAGTTGTCACTTTATTAGGTACACCACACTAAAACTAACACAACAGGCCCGCAATAAATCTTTTTTTTTGTGAAGGTGATAATATTACATTTTTGTTGAAACAGTTTTAGAGAGGTGTTGATTAAACTAAACTTTTCAGAACATATTTTGACTGTTAAGTTGACCCAATTAAGATCTATGAATGAATAAAAGCGTACATGCAGCAGCCACTGGTAAAAGGAGTAATCATAGTGAATAATCAAAGAAAAGCTGCTAAGTTTGCCAGGTAGATATCGTTTGTAAATATACCTATATTTTATGTTCAATAATGCGAAAATTTAGGCAGGCACATGCTAGTCCTGGGTCTTTTCTTTATCAAAGCAGCTGATGCCAATTAAACTTAAAATACTTTTTTCCACTTGCAGGCCAGATGATTTGTTCTGACCCCAGTGTAGCTTGATGTTATTTAAAAAAGAAGAGAGACGTTTCCATGCGCCAACCCGTGTTTGTAAGCGTGCCGAACAGTAATGTGATACTTTCTACTTATCAGATGTGTAAAATCGCACATTAAAACACTCACGCATTGAAGGTTTGTGCAACTACATGGCTGAATCGTGACTAGAAAGAGTTACAGCTGGTGATGTGAGGTGCATTATGAGTGTATTCAAACTATAAACTGTATCATTTTATGACTTTGTGCAGTCCTAAATGAAACAAACATGCCTCTAATGTGAAGGTTCTCCTGAGTTTTAGAGGGAAAAAGTTCAATTACAGCCCCGTACCACAATTAACTGCTGCCGCCATCAAAGTCCGCCACTCTACGCTTTGCATAATGATGCTGGAGATGCGTCTGCCAGCCCAAGTGGACGGCAGATGCTTAGGAGACTAGGGCAGATGCTTGCTGCGCTGCGTGGATGTGTGAAGTATTCTGGGGGCGGATGTCAAGAATGCATGCAGAAGAACGCCAGAGGGGATCACAGTGAGAAGATGGCAGAAATGTCCGAGCCGAGCCACGTCTGGCTGTGAGCAGGCTCAGGGTGCTTCACCCTCGGCACAGTGTCTGATGTGAAACTCTGTGGCAAAGCATTTCCATGACTTTAAAAAACTAACAAAAAAAAAGTAATCCCCTCACCATGGTTGTGGTGTTTCCACAGCTCAAAAAAGGGAGAGAAGGATGTGTGGGCTTTTCATTAATTTTCAGACTAAACAAAAACAACAGAGGCGACCTATCAGCACTGCTGTCAGTTAATGTGACGTGATGATATTTTTAAATCTTTGTCCTACTGGTACCAGGAAGTCCCATTTGGTCCCACAGAGAAAATATCGGGTGAACGATCAGTGCATTACCATTATATAAAGCATCAAATGTATACAAATGGATGTATTTTGTACTCTGCCAAGCAGTAGTACAGCTTGGCAACATATCAAATTAATTTTTTTTCTTGCATTATGTATAAAATCTCTGCTGTTTAGTTACTATTTGTCCAGTTAAAAACCAATATAGATGATAGCTGGCTTGCTGCTTTGATTCAACAGTCCTGTAAACAATGTAATTACAGTCCCTATATGTTCACTCAAACAGTCTCCTGGCTTGATGTCTTGCTCACTCTTTTAGTCATTTACCTGTCACATCTACCATTAAAAGAGGGACGAGCTGATTGAAAGTTCTCTGTACGCTGGTCTGAACTCTCTGTTTGGGTTTGTTGACACTGCACCTGAGGCGAAGCACAGACATCAACTGTGCAGGCTAAACTTCGTTCAGCCTGTCTCTGCCTGCTGGATAAGTAATGCTTGCTAGTCATCTGTTTACAGGTGTCAGACTGGCGTCAAGAAGCACAACCAAGAGCAAGTGTGAAGGCTACAACGCTCCGTCTCTAAACTTGATAGTTCAAATGGATGTCCATTCTCTTAGATTTGTCCACAGCTGAAAGGTATTTTGAATATGCATAACAAGACAGTCACAGAGTGTTTAAGGTGACTGTGTTGTGCACAAAGTCCCACAAATGAATTATGTTATCATTTTCATGAATATTGCAGAAAAGCAATCACATTAAATTACTGTTGTGAATTGACCTGCCAAACTTGGCTGATATTCCAGGAATTCCCTGACCAATAGGGGCCCTGTAGGCTCCACGTGCAGGCCTGTCAGAGCAAGCTGCTCAGTTCAAGCTGCCCCACAACAAAGGGTCACTCTGACCCGGTGGGGCCGAGCAGCCCTCCCACACTACTGTCCACTGCCGTTATCCTTCTCAGAGGATGGAATGGCTGTAGGAAGCCCACTAAACATATCTGCTGCCCAGCTGGGACAAGCAGATGGGCAGCGGCTCCACTTTTGCAGTAAAAACAGGCCAACAGTAGCCAGGAGGTTGAAAAAGTTGGGTTATGGCCCCAAGGTCTGTGTTTTAATCCTGAGACCTTCAGGGAAAACAAGGTGTTGACATGCAAGAAAAAAATAGTCATTCACCTCCCAGTGACAACTGCTGATGCAGCCTTAAGGCTAAAGTAACAGCTAAAAAAACCCTGCTGGGCAGCTCCCTAGATGCAAATACATGCCGTGTTCACGCTGTGAATCCAAGCGTGTTAATGTTCAAATACTGATGGCTAAATAACCGGTGTGACAAATAAAAACTCCAACATTTCACACAATTTAAAAATTAAAACTGCTAAGATCTCTGATGCCAACTGTGGGCGTCTTACCTGTCTGATGAAGAAGTCCCCGTGGATCAGGGACACTAGGCCAAAATTGGTGTATTTGAACACATGGTCCATCAACCACATCATTTTTCGTACCACCTGAAATAAGGAGGAGAAACACAGTGAACATCTGTGACAATCCCTGCATTTTCTCACATTCACCTGTAAGCAAGATCACATGACTTTGGCTTTAGTGCCGTAAACTGATGCAGCCCCTCTGAGCACTTCCACCCTCGTGACCTGCATCGACGCAGCTTTGGCTTACTGTCCTTTCAGTGCTAAGAGGATAAACTGGGCCAGGGATGCAGTTGTTGAGGCGGATCATGTCATCATGTTTGCGCGGCGCAGCTCGGCAGATCCAGTGTAGCCAGCCTCAGCCAAAAAAAATATAAATAAAAACACAAACACAAAAAAACAAAACAAAACAACAAGGCTGCCCTCACCGTCCCAGAAACTCACAGCCAGTCTCCGGGATGCTTGGAGCAGGGTGGTAGGCTGTGTGTTGTAAAGATAGTAGTCAAATAATCAAATCTCTGTCTCTGAGTGAAAAGTGATTTGATTTTTGGGCCTGAAAGATGTAGCAGATGTGGCTCTTCTCTCCTGATGTTCTAGTTCCAAACTCACTTAATGCACATTTGGTTAATAACAAAGTGCAGTGGCTGCATGTCAACCTGGACAGTCAAACAAGCAGCTGAGCCCATAACAACGCCCAATTAAAAACAGAGGTAAAACAGACTGATCAATCAATACAGCTACAGAAGTGACTGACAAGTCAATTATACATTTTGTAATGTGCTGGCATTCCCGTCTGAGGAAGACTCTGCTCTGCTGCAGATTTGGGCCTTTTGCATTCCAGTGGAACAACAATAAAGCAGATAAATGTCAATAGAGATGCACGTTTTTTTTCTCTTTTTTATTCCTAAAAGAAAACCAAACAAAAACCCTTCACATCATGAATTGTCTCTGCACCTGCTGATTTCTCAGTGTATTCAATTACACAACACAGAAATTATTGCCAAACTGTGTTGCTAGCCAACTGTGTCAACGCTGCAGGTGTGCGTGACGTTTTCCTAGACGTCGTTTTCTAGGAAAATGCGTCAAGTAAAAAACATCCTCTTGCAGCGGAGGTACGGGCCTGTGCGTGGATGTGTGGACACATTTCGCTGCCTCGACCTGTCGAAAATGGTCAGTGTGAAAGAATGCAAAGCAGCCGCCGCTCGAATCTTTGCGCATCTGTTGTCTACTCAAGGCTCACGTTTTGTCATTTGACTGCAGCAAACCGCAGCGCCACTCTGAGCTGCCGTCTGTCTCTACAGTGACGCCTGTTTTGACTTGAAAAGACACTTCACCATGGCTCTCTCTTGATCTCTAAAGAAAAAGAAGAAGAAGAAAAAAAAGAGAGCTCCCTCTTGCCATAGTGGATCCAAAAAAACGTAATTGATAAATCTGGCTTTTTTTTTAGATATCATAACTTGATAACTAATCATGAAGTAGAATCATAAATGGGCCTTTAATCTTAATCTTAGTAAAATGATGATTCAGCAAACCATTAGGACAGTGGCTAACCTTTAACAAACATCCTTTAAACAAACATAATTAACTTCAGCCTAGAGGGTATTTAAAGCAATGTGTGCAATTCTACAGGAACTCCTCATTTTCAGTGACAGACTCAAACAAACGTGCCCAGACAGCAGCCTGCTCAGCAGAAAAGAGACGCTGCCAAGCACCCTGCAGGTTCAGACAACTGCATGGCTCTTATTTACACTGATGTGACCGCGTTCAACCTCAGCATGGTTGCAGTCTTGGTTTCCTAAAAGGGGTACGGTGAGGTAACAATACGCCTCTCTCTCTCGTTCTCTCTCTCTTCTTACCGTGCCCTTGTCTTGCAGGCACATCATGAGGGTGCACACGTCTCCTGTGGACTGGTGGTTGACGATGACCATGGCTTCATCTTCAGAGATTGGCCGTACGTCGTCGCCCCACTCGGTTACTGCAAGGCAAAAAAACAAAGAACAAAACAGACATCATGGTTAAAAACAGTTTGTGTTTGTAAAAACAGTGTTTGTCACATCCGTGAGGGATGGAGAATGCATTTCCCTTCTCATAAAACAAGAAAAGTTTTTTTTTCAAATGCATTGTTTATATTCATGTTTGCTAGCAAGTAGTCTTTGTGTGTGAGTCCACCTCACTGCTTAAAAGGTAAGTTTGAATGAAGACTTCTCGGAGGATTCACACCTCTGCCAAGCATTTTCAAAATATTTCTATTTATTTCAGTTTTGGTTACCTTTGCACACCTTACACACCTCTCACAGTGAAGGCATTACACGAAATAATACACATAAAGTTGGACCAAACAAAGGCAACATGTTTGCGACACCATGAACTGCGAGACAGGTACGGCTCACTTTGTCAACGCAATTAACATGGAGTGAGGTAATCCTGTAAGACCAAATGTTACATCACTTAAAACCGACTGTTTCGGGCTGTCTGCTGTTTCTAAATCTACAGGTGTCCCGACACTCCCCGACTACAAACAGCCTCCCACCTGTCTGATCTGCATGTCCTCCCCGCCTGGATCACAGAGCAAAGAGTTTATTTCCACACTCCCACCTTCCATGAGTGGGCCGGACAAACATTTACACTCTGCTGGTAATGTGGCCAAATGAGTCTCAGACCGCCTCCAGAGGTGGTTTGGATGGTTCTATCATGCAGAGGGAACATCTGATGCCACATTTTTACACTTAAAAAAACAAACAAAAAAAAAACTAACAAAACAGAACTAATTTACTCATTGTGTATGTTAATCGATGTTGAGAGGGGATGAAACAATGTTGGCAGCGTGTTTTGAAATGAGAGATGGGAAGTGAGTTTGTATCACAGTGACTTTCACTATTGACCAGAGGAAACAGTCCAAGAAAAAAAAAAAAAAAAAGAAAAGGGACAGTTTCTAATGCCATATAGTAGTATGAGGCTTTCACATCCTTGTTTGATCAGCTGAACTTTCACTTTCACTCCTTGAAATATGTGGTTTGTGGCATACAAATATTGTGCATGAAACATCAAATATTTTAAAAAGAAGTGATAATACTACAGGCTGAATATTTGACAACTTGAATAA
>JBAJHX010000031.1:7702966-7726289 GCA_037176925.1 Amniataba percoides | reverse complement strand
TGTGTGTGTGTGTGTGTGTGTGTGTGTGTGTGTGTGTCACTCTGATCAGGCCTCATACAGTTCTGCTGCTTTTGTCAACAAGAGGAAAAAGGGGCTCAGGTCAAATGACAATAAAAGTCACCAGATAACAGCAATGCCGCTAAACACACAACAGGACTGTTTCCTATGAAATGATCATACCTGGGAGGCTTTCTGTCCAACTTGTGTACCTGCCGGTCCAATATTTTTATTTTTTTTCATTAATGTCACAATGATTCATTCTTGACGCACATGTCCAACAGCTCACTGAAATGCAGTCCTCAAGTGCGGAGTGGGTTAATAAATTGTAATGACCATAATTTGCTGCACCAATGACAGAGTGCATCTGTGTTGCACTTCTGCTGACACAAACTGAACAGAAACACAAATGTATAAATAAAAACGCCTTGAGCGCAGTGTTTAAAGTCAAAATGTGCCAGTAACTGCAGGAAAGAGCACCTGCATGACACAAGAACAGTATTTTGATTCACATATAATCATCTCATTTTTTTTTTTTAAAGAGTGTCCATCGTCATGGGTCTTTTAGCCCACACAAGTATCTGATATTATACTGCCATTAGCTTATTTAATAAAATAAAACACATTGGGGTTTATGATGCACTGCTAAGTGAAGCAGTCAAGCTACTGACAGCAATATTAGCTTAACCACAGTAAGCCTGTTCTTTAATGTAAAAGCTCAGTTGTTTTGGTTATGGATGAATGACTTAAACACATTTCACTGTGACCTCAACTGAGAGCTGAGCTGAACTCCAGCAGTTGTCATTATTACATTTGTGTATGAACACCAGTGTGGATTATCAGAGCACTGAAGACTTCCTGAGAGCTATGCGGCCAACACGTTTATGGCAGTCGCAGTTCAGTCTTCTGTCAGAAGCTACGTGAGGCTCCTCTGTGCCACCGTGCTTGTCACTCAGACTGACCGCTGACAGTGGAAAGCAAGCAGCTGAGTGTGGGAACAGGTGAGCCTCACACAGTGCATCCTGGGTGATGCAGTTTATTTGAGACCTTTACAGATCACCCAGAGAAAGCTGACACACAGTGGGCAGGTAAGAACTTCAACGGTGGGTGAGAGGTGCTGGTGCGCACGAAACTCAAGCCAAGAGTGACATTTAAACTTGGCGGCACTGTGTATTGGTAAGTACAGACGCACAAACAGTCTAAAGAGAGACGACGTAGACTGGACTTCAGGGAGTTTCCCTTTTACAGAAACAAAAACTAAACAAATCAGTAATCACACTGAATAAATTACAGCCATAGTCTATATTTCATGGGCTATCTGGGACTTTGGGCTAACGCATACATTATCAAAAATGAAAAACTTTCTGTATATGAATCCTAATTTGAACATTGATTACAAAAGCAGCGGTATAAACTTTGAAGCACTCAGATCAGCCATGGATCTGCGAACGAGTAGCTGAATCTGTGAACATGTACATCAATATCACTGACTTAAAACGTGTAAATATTTTTCTCTGGCAGCTGGAAACACGGGCAGGTGATCGGTTACAACCCAGCTGTCTGCGTGTCTCCATCTCTGTTCAGCCTCCACATACAACCAGTCAGTGGTGACACTGACCAGTCGCGTCGCGTCGATGCCGCTGTTAATATCCATGTGCACGTTTACAGACTTGTCCACACATTTACAAAACCCCAATGCAGATTTAGAGGTTTTTCTTACACATTTACACATCTCATCAAGCGCATCCGGATTGAGATAAAATTACACAACTCTCCTCTCACATTTGTAAATAGCTCTGCTGAAACTGCGACCACATGCCGTCCTGTGTTCGCATACTGCAGCTTGTGTTTGATATCAGAAGAAAATGTATACTCCCCCGTTTTTTCAATGAGGCAAAAACATCGCTACATCTTAATTGAGTTTAGAGTCCATGAAACATTTAATGACACACACACTTAAGAATAAGGGTGCGTTTGGCTCACACTACCAGAGACATGCTCAACTCCACCCTTCAATTAATGATTCAAACTAAGCCTCTAAGAGAAGCTTCACATTTCACTCCGGCCTTGAAGGTTTTCTACAAATGTCTTTTTATCTAAACTGCCTCAAGTGATAAAGAATATACAGTACGTGTTGCAATTTTGCACTGATAACGTACATTTCTATAAAGCGCCATTGTTCTGCCTTTCCTGTGCAGGTGATGCAACATCCTTTATCTCTGATAGTTCACCACAGCTTGGTCTCCAGACTGCAGTGTGTCATGCTGTCAGCGAGTATCCCTGTTTCCCTGACACACATCAAGCATTTCTGGAGTGCCAGCGCAGGCCGAATAAAATACAATGTCTACGTTCTTTATGTGGTCATAAATTAAGCACAAGAGCAGGATTTTCTTTTTCTCAAAATTAGAAATGCCACATTATATGATGATGAAACTATATTTGGCATGCAACTTTAATAGTAGTCTTTCCTAAAATACATGACACTGAATACGGCAACTACACTGGTCCCGAGTCAGTTCCATACATGCCAGAGTGTTTGCATTTAAAAGAATTGGTGCAGACACCAAATGCAGCTGCTACTTGGAAAGAAATGGTGGGAAATGATGTGCTATAAGCCAGACAGTGAAGCCGTGACCTTGGACTAGACTTGGAGCATCTAAACTGTGTATGCGTTTTCCAGATACAGAGGTCATTCACACAGTGAGGGAAAAGCAACAGGGTTGATCGACCCCGTACTTGTCAAAGTGTCCTTGAGTGCAGGGTTACAACACGGATGTGCACCCGAGCTCAAGGACTGCCGTCCCCAGTGCTGACCCCTCCACTGAACGCTGTGTTTATATTGCCAAGATTTACTATGCCGAACTGATTGCTGCTCAAATTGCAGCTTCCTGTAATGTGGCCAACATCTGAGGTGACAAACACAAGCCAAATAACAATACCAAAAGATTTCATTCATACATGTGAAGAAGTAGTCAAAGAAAATGGAGGGCACTTAAACTGAAGTGAAGATCATAGCTGGGATTATCATATATCATGCAGTGTTGCTTTTTTATTCTTTTGAAGACTGTTAACTTTGTGTGGCCCCATTCAGCCATCTCATAAGTTTGACTGCATTGAAACAAATGATTTTTAAAATGACCGGATACTTCTTAACAGTGTATAAAGCCTGGTGTTACTTGTAACTAAAGTATTGAAAGTAACAAAAGCTCAATAAAGATAATAAGGAGCACACTGAGGATGGACCAAAACCAGAATAAACAATGTTGAGAAACAGGATATTACCTGCTGTCCAAATGTAGCTCTTACATACAGCTATATGTACATGTGTATAACAGTAATATAAGAAGGAAATGGTTGTAAATGAAAGTACATATTATATCTGATAGTCTGAGTTAAACTTTAGTCACCATTCACCTGATAAGGTCATCTGGTATCTCACCTCCAACCACTGTCAATCAAAGTGTGTAACACACATTGCTCAACGCAGCACCAGGTGTTCTATAGGCTGAAGGCTTTGCATTATTTATCAGTACGCCGTGTTGCTTCCCATGTTCACCACTTAGCAGTTTGTAAGCATTTTGCTCGCAGCCCTGTGCAACTAAACACCACTGACTGCACGAATCACTTCAAGATATTCAACCAGCCAGCTGAGCAGAAACAACAAACACTTTTCCTGATGCTCCTCTAACATCTGTTTCAGTTAAACAGTGTTTGTTGTGCTGTCTGCACAATTATTACCAAAAACTATTCTCTTAATCAGTAAACCGAGCTATTAGAGCCAACAGTTACTTTCATTATCAATTAATCTGCTGACAATTTTCTATGAGCTAGTTGATGAAATGTGAAGAATTATTGAATACGGTCATCTTAATTTGAGAGTCCAAGGTGACATAACTGCAATTACCTTTACTTATTTAAAATAAAGGTGCAAACACTGACAGGGGGTATTGGGATGGTAACTTCACATTGGTGTCTAAGTCAGTAGTCATCATTTGGGGAGTAACAAGCCCCAGTTTGAGCTATCGTGTATTTACATTAAGTCACTGAGGTGAGCACCCTCTTCTCTGAAAGACGAACATCCAGCAGCCCCAAGATGGTTTAAACAAAACTTACTGTTGTTCTGAAGGTAAGTTTTTAATATCCTTGAGGCTTCTCTAACCATCGAAAAAAACATTCTGTTGGATTTTTGACCTATCTCTAATCCAGGTCAAGCAAAATGTCATATGTCCTTTTGTGTTTTGTGTAACACAAGAAAAAGTACTGACTTCCAATTTTGTGAAAAATGATTACGCAACATCAAAATATAACCATTATTATTAAAATGTTTATATATTCATTCATACTGTGTACATTAAGCAACAACAATTGCCAACAGCCCTGTAATATGTTTGGCGTGCTGCAAACAATATTTTTCTCATCAAGATAGATAAAAGACCCTTTGAGGTGAGGTTGAAGTGCCGTCAAAACATCCTGCAGGGCTTTTCAAACATCACTGGGTGAATTGCTTCAGTGAAACAGAGGTTGATCTCTGTGACTGTAAAGTAAACACAGGGGCCGGGGAGCATCTTCACCGATTTGTACAAGACTCTTGCCCACACACTTAGTGAGCTGGAACCACTGCGCCCTGCATGCAAACACATTTCAACATGACACTGTGGAGGATTCGTGAACCACCTCACCTGTGTAACCTGCAATCCAGCCCCATGAAGACACCATGGCCAGCAGCCACTTGAACATCACCCCCTCGATGTGCCAGAAAGCGGAGCTGTCCCATATTCTGAGCGGCTGCAGGAGCAGCAGGTACAGGCAGTAGGAGGGGATGGCCACACAGTTGTTGATGAACATGAACACGAAGCGGGTCACAGACTTGAGCAGCACCCAGCCCAGTTTACCGGCCCCGTCCAAGAGCTGTGCCATCCTGATACAACACCGTCTGAAACACAAAGACAGAGACAGGGACACGCAGCATCCTTAGCTTCTCTGATAAAAACACGGCTCGACATCACTGCTATTACCGTGAACATGCTCCGGGCAAATCCGCAGCGCAGCCCAGAGGCACAAACACTCAGAGAGGAGCGAGCTAACCGGCTGTTTCAACGCGGTCTTCTCATAATTATTATCTTTTTCATTAATATTACCACTCAATAGTTCCCCTTCTTCGTTTCTTTTTTAACTGTGGCTCTCAGTTGTTCGTGTGTGCCCGCTGTTAGCCGGCTAGCTGCCCGGCCCGGTCAGTCACACACGCAGACACAGGACCATAAAAGGACCCGTCGGACACGCAGCTAGCCGAGTTAGCATAACGGGGAGGCAGGCGGGGAGCAATGTGTGACCACCGGCGGGCTCGTAAGGTTACACAGAAACACACCAAGGCTCACAATAAAGCTGGATAATGGGCATTTATATTATGGAGTGAAAAGCAAACGTTAACTCCGGGCGTGTGGAGGCTGGAGCATTATTGTGACTGTTTGTATGACAGTCAGCGCGCCTCTTCCAGAACATAGTCCGACCCAGGGAGACGGTTAGCCGGCGTTACTCACCCGTTAATGTCGCTGAAGCATCCAAGGACGGGCGGAGGGGGAGGGCGGCGGCTAAACGCTGGAAAGAAATCAACCGGATCTCTTGTGGCTAACCTGAGCGGGTTAAGTTAGCGTCTGTTTGTGTGTTTTGTGGCTCGGTGACATCCCTCTCTAATCTGGGGATGGCGGCGGAGGAAGCGTCTGGCGGCGCCGGGAGGAGCTGCGCCCGCCCGGCTCACGGTCCTCGGCCGCTCGGCTGCTCCGGAGCTCTCCCGCCGGGCGCCGTTTAGCTCGCTAGCTCGGCAGCAAGCGACTCCACTCGAGCGACGCTGGCTCCATCTCAGCCGGAGACACCGGGATAAATCCTCCGGTGCATCATCATCATCATCTTCATCATCATCATCACCACCACCACCGCCGTCGTCGGGTTTAGCTAGCTGCGGAGTTCCCGTTAGCGGCTGCGGGGCATGAGGCGGTTCGGGCCGGGCCGGGCCGCGGGATCAGCGCCGCCCGGTACACACACGGTGCTTCAGCTACAAAGCGCACATCCACGGCCAGAGAGAGGATCGGAGGGTTTCCCGTCCGTGATGTAGGCAGGACCCGTTATCTTCCTCCAGAACCGGATCCCTGGAGCGTCAATGTACACAAAGACCCGGAGACCGAGACCGGTGGAAAGTTCTGTCCGCCTTCACAATAAAAGCCTGGGATTTGGAGGGCTACCAGCTAAATATAGTCTAATTCGACCACTGTTATTATTTTATTTATATGCTTTTTAGTAGTATATTGTAACATAATATTAAATTAAATGTGTTCATTGTGTTTTTTCACTTTTGTATTTTATTTGCTCCAGTGGTCATTGTTCAAAATCAGAATCAGGTTTGTTGCCAAGTAGAGAAATAAAAGTTGCAACAATATAAAATAAAGAGTATCTGCAATACGACAGTTATTCAACTGGACAGATTGTCGAGGAATTTGCAAAAATGTTTTCCACAGATGTGCAAAAGTTCACAGTATTTTGTTTTAACCATAGAGGAGAAACTATGTTTCCATGTGCTGTTTTTATTTAACTAAAGATAAAGTAAAGAAAATTTTTGGCCTCGGACCTTTGACATCAACATTAACATTTATCATGAATTTGGTTCTACATACATCTAATATTGAGTGAGATTTTGGTTATTAATGTGGTGTACAAAAAAAATCACGTTGACGTAGGTGCTTTATTTTGAAAAGCACGCCCGGAACTTACGTGTTTCTTCCCGCTGATTTGACGCTCTCGTGTTCACCTGACGGCAGATTGGAGAAGTGAAGTGCGCAGCCTCAGTGATGCTCATAGCTCATAGCTACACGGACTGTGCACGAGAAACTGCTGCGGTGATGTTGTTGATGGTCTTCATGACTTCACGTGAAACCACCTGGACTCACCTGTTGACCCATGACATCATCAGCGCGGGGCGCGAGCTAGTTCGCCGTTAGAATCGATGCATTTAGTTTTAATCTGAACCGGAAACAGCCCGGGTCATTGGGACGGATTTGCATCATTATTACAAGTGTGGAAGAAGTTGAGATACTTCGGAGCTAGAGAATCATAAACGTGAAAAAATAACGCAAAAAAACACAAATGCATTGTTTTAGTATGATGATGTTCAACACTACATTGCGGGAATTAACACTTAAAAATACCTCGACATCACGTTTAAATTTAACATTGTGATTCAGAAGAGAATGACAGTGATTTCTAGTAAATGACTGCGCTCTGCCCCCTAATGGCCCTTTATGTTATTACACTCCATGTGGACTAGATGACACAATAAATCCAAGGACAAAAAAAACTAAATTGTCCTGGAGATTACCACATGCATGAGCTACTATTGGATTAAGAATATGGACAGGGAATTAAAAGCAATTTTGCTTTTTCTGGTGGCTGACCTTTATGCTGAAAATCCTCACCATCAGATTATACTGAAGACCAATAATATGGACTAAACTGAAATGACTGCGTACTTATGTGTCCTTTACACCTGGTCAGCATTATTTTGAAAGGATTACACTCCACATGCAGCATTAAAATTAAATCTGGTCTTTTTAATCATGGAAAAAAAATATGTACATGTTCAGTTTCTACAAGACAAAACGGGTCAAAATACACAAGCTGAAGCTGTTTTTGAGGATAAAGCAGTCAGAGGACGTTGGCTAGAAGCGAGCGTACGCGCTCCTCTGCGGGGCGGGCTGAGCACCTCCCTGCTGCAGCTGATGGCGGAGCTGCTGGGAATAAGGATCCTCCAGGGATTTGACCGACACTGTCGTCTTGGGCCCGGTTTTCCACTCGATGCCGCTCTCATCCACCACAGAGGCCTCCACGGTGACGGTGTGGGTGCCCAGGATGGAGAAATTCAGCAGGAACTGGGTGCTGAAATAGTCGTTGTGGGGCTCGACGCGCTGCTCGATCTCGTTGGTTTTAGTGTCGAGCGGAATCTATAGAGAAAGGAAAAACGTGAAAACAAAATTAATATGGTCATCACTGAAGCAGCAACAAGGCCACAGTTTATCAAAAATGCAACAAATGAGAGTACAAACATGAGAACGAAGCTAATCTATGGATAAATACAGAATACGTAGCTGTGTTTGAACTGCTTATGTGGGTTAATAACAGCAGATACAAGCTTCTGTATTTGAAACAAACGGCTCTACACTCAGGAGAATACACTGTGTAATAAGAGCTGTGTTTTTTAAACATTTGTGCAATAGCCAGAAATGAAATGAAAGCAAACACTGGATACCTTGTAGTCCGGTCCCGTCTTGCTCTGGAGGACTGAGGTGACATTGAGGCAGACGGACTGGATCTTCCTGAAGAGTCCCGGAGTCGAGCCGTGCTGCACCACCCCCTCCACCTTCAGAGTCAGCTGCTGGTTGTTCTGCACCGGGATCGGTTCGCTCGGCGTTCGCGGGGAGGGAGAGAGGGCGAGCTGGAAAAATACAAGAGTCACTGGAGTGTCAGCTTGAGGAAAGCTGAAGAAAGAATGTCGTACAGAGCTGCGACTATCACATTTACATTGACTGCTGTTCATTTGCACTGAATGAGCTGCTGCTGTGGTGAAGTGATTGTTGAAATATTCAAAAGGAAAGTTGATCTTTGAATGGTCAAAGACATTAATTTAGTTGATGACATAATTATTAACAATATAAATAGGAAGTTATATAACTCTTAAACACATTTTCATCATGCACACACTTTCTTAACAGAAAATCATGATGTGTGCTGTATAACAATTCTGCACCAGTAAAATCTTTGTGTTTGTCTGAAGTGATTATTAAAATGAGCTGCTGTACCTTGATGCTTGTTGACTGGAGCTTTTGGAAGAAATACCTCTGGAAAGACAGCGGGACCTTGAGCAAAGCTATGACAGCATCACAGAGACAACCTGTGTGCTGAAAAACAAAACAGCAGCACAAACAAAGGCATTTTAAATATTGAAATTATGAGATGCCTCTCGTTTTCATCATTTTCTTTTATTTAATTAAGTCAAAGTCTTGCAAGGATTAAAATCTCTTCTTCAAGACAGATCAGACCAAGAGGGCAGTATTAAAGGTAGAGCCTATAATGCTGAAGAGCCATATTCAAGCTCAACTTCATTCAGAAAGCAGGCATGTTCAAAGTTGCCTACTTCCTCTCTGACAGACCCAAGTATGAATTTATTACTTTTGCACAAGTTGGCATCATGATGAAGTTATTTCAGCATCCTTTTGACCTGCAGTGAAATCGCATTGCAATCTCTTTATTTTGTGATCACACTGCTGTAGTCAGCCAGATTCATTTCAGCTGACATGTGACTCACTTGTTACAGTGAATATTTATTTATTTATTTTTATGCATCAATTATGAATCTGCAAATAAGGCAAACTCAGTCAACTCAGTGAAACTCCAGAAAGTGCTCCAGCAGGATGAGCTTCACAAATGCACTACATACTGTGTGTAACACTGGATGAAAGCAGAGCGTCTTTCTGTCGTTGGCACTGTGCTGATCTGGACACCGCGCAGCTGAACTGTAAGCATAATCACAAGGTGTTCTACATTAATCTCACCAGGCATGAAACAGGAGGGTGTTTCTTGGTGAGGCCCTCCACTTCCTCCAACACTCGAGTGAAGACCGACATCATCCGTCGCTCATATTCGCTCTCTGTCTGGACCGACCCGAGGGTGCCATACTCCTGAAAACTAGATTACAGAGACGTGGAGAGAAAATCTGTTACAGCCAAACGCCTGCCAGGAGGATGCCTTGGGGGGCACTTTCAAAAGAAAACACTCTGGCACATGGTACAGCGAGAATTATTTTTTCCCCCACTTTAATATAATACATTTGCTTTAATTACAGTGTCATCCATATCAGGTGTGTAGCTTCAAAATAAAAGCTCCATCCATGCAATATGCTGTAGTTGGACAAAGCATGACCACATTCCTTGACAAACTCAAAATGATGTATTTAAATTATGTTGACATTTATTTATAGTTCACTTTGATGTTTAACCAAGGAAATGAATAAACATAGATCTGCTGCAGTTTCCCCAAATGTTTGGGAATAAATTCTGGACAGCAGCTCTCACCTGGCCGCCTGCGGGTCAAGTATAAGCGCTTCTATTACATGAGAGACGAGAAGACAGCTCTGTTGTTGTCTGGGCAGACGGTTAAAGAGAAATGACATTAAAAAGGAAGAAGACATTACAGCAAAGAAACCAGAATCGTCACAAAAGGAGGCCGAGGCATATTTAAGGATACAACTCCACGTTGCGAAGTGTGGCGTAATCTGCGTCAAACGATGACTGGTGTAAATCAGCGTAGCGAGCAGCGAGACTTCTGAACTCGTCCATGCATACTTTCATCTGGGGGAAAAAAAAGACACAGCAGTGACTTGATGCACTACTTGAGGAGCTTACACAAATCCTGCTCAACGGTGAAGGAGAGATCTACGCCGGTGTGTTTATTCAGTTCACACCTGCTGCTGGATTTTGAGCCACAACAACTCCCCCCTGCACCTGCAAGACTTTGTCATGTTAGTAACTGCAAACATACGTAACTTTTAATTAATTCAAACCTGAATCCAAATTCTGTGCTCTTTACCATCTCATTTCCTACAATTAACTTTACACACTGGTAAATAATACATGTAAAATCTTATCCCAACTGATATTTCAATAAAAACAACGGAAAAACAACAGATACGTAGCTGCTGCATCTGGTGGGGATGTGATGTTAACAGAAGGCTTTTCCAATCCAGTGATCTGAGATTGCAACATGAAAACCTTTTCTAACTACCACACCGCTGGTGTTTTACCTGCATGGAGATGCGGCCGCAGCGCTGCAGGTCGTTGCCTGAGGTGAGGGCGATGGTGGTGGCGATGGCAGGAGGAGGGCTGGTTTTTAAGCTGTTGCAGGTACAAATGAGCTGCGACAGGGCTTGCAGGGTGTCGATCCGCAGCTTAATGAACTCGCACTGGAACGTAAGCGGGCTCAGAGGAGTGCTGGCAGCCTAGGACGGAGGGATTAAACAGATAAAAACACATAAACGCCAGTTATACAGCGACACTTGTTTTGCTGAGGTGACCTAACGAGATACAGTCAGGTATTAGGCAAGTTAATCCGCTGATAATGAGATGCTGTGAAATCAGCTTCAATGGCAAGACTGTGCAGCTTTAAGTGTGTGCCACTGGTGAACCAGGATGAGGCACTGTATTAATCTTTTTTTGACAAGTGGACGTCTGGAAGTTAACTAACCGTGAGGGAGGCGATGCCCTTTTGGTAGGAGCGCAGGGCCTCGGCGATGGCGGTCATGGCGCCGCTGTAGTCACCGTCCTCCACGTGACTCAGGCACTGCTCCGCCTGGGAAAACTCCTTCAGGCTGTTGAGCCAGAAGTAGAAGTGTTCTGACGCCACGCGGGTCCGAAGGCTCTGGTAGAGCTCGCTGGAGAACTCGTGGCAGCCCTGCAGATCAATGAGGAGATTTATTTAGGTGCAGGATGTGACGGCACTACGTCTGTCACATGTCCAGAAACTGAGGGCACTTGGACTTTTAGATGTTTTCATCTTGGTGGATTGTATCGGAGTGAAGAATGCAGAAGACAACTCCATACTGACACACATGCTATCAGAGGTGAGGTGTGTCAGCAGGCATCTTAAATCCTGGTTACCATGCGTGATGCTTGTCGCGCAATGCGGTACACCGTCCAACCGTTAGCAACGTTCTCCAGCTGCTGCTTGATGACGGTCTTCACCTCAGCTGACAGAGACGACTGGCTGGCGACGAAAATCACCGTTGCCAAGGAAACCTGCAGCAATCACAGCAGGCGAGGAGAGTGTTAAAATCCCAAACCAGAGATACACAAGGGCAATAAAACGAGAGCAAAAGCCAGAAAGGATTTTATAAGTGAATGTAGAGTCAGCTATTCTGCTGTTGTTGTTTGGCAGAAATGAAAAGACTAAACAAATACAATAACATGCTCCGTTTCTAATTGAAAATGTGTAGGTTGAACACAATTACAGCTTAATTGTCATGTAAATGCTGTTGTGAGTCTCTTGCGCCCGTGCTTAAAACATAAAAGCTACATTTAAGCGTAGTGAGACTCTTAAAGCTCTAATTTACTGTTTAAACAGCAGCTGACATCTGACTCATGCACATTTTCTCACCAGAAGCTCTTGCTGCTTGTCAGTGGAGGAGTGACTTGCAATCCTGTACAGGTCCACCAGATCTCCCAGCATGCCGTCGCCCAACACAGGCAGATGGGTGGCGATGGCCGCCAGAGCGTGGCACATGAGGACGCGAGAGGAGTCGAAGGACAAGTGGAGCTGGCCGAGCAGGAATTCCACGGCTGATTGGCTGAGGTGGGGTCGACTTTTCAGGAGTTTGACCAGTGAGGTGAGGGCCGTCTAGAGTCGACATGAACAGGGAAACTAAGTCAAGATGTGAAGGACGTTAGGTGGTAAACTCTCCCTGATAGTCATGCTACATGACGTACAGGCAGTGGAGTTGTTTTAGATAAAGTCAGCTCATGTTATGGTTGTCAGTGTTAGAAAAAGTTGGAACATTTCTCTTTGCTTTACTCAGCAAGGCTTTAAAAATAGTTTTGCTCTCCTCAGTTGGAAAATGACATTTGTGCAACACATCAGAGACTGACACTGCATTTATCATCACTTTTTAAAAAATGTTCATGTTATAATAACAGCACTTTCCCCGACTTCACTGACTAGAGCTGGGTACAATTTGAAATGTGATACTATTTTCAATAACACACCTGTGTTTTCCTGCATAAGACATTTTTAACATAACATAAGAGGCCAAATTTCTCAGATCTTAGATATTTTCTAATCCCAAGCAGTAACACATCAACTGTGACCTGATAAAATACATTTGATTGTGCTACAAACACATGAATCCAAGCTGTTCCCTCTGTTGTCTTACTTTGAGTGTGGCCTGTGCACTGGGGCTGCTGTCCTGACTGCAAAGCATCAGAAGAGACTCCACTCCCAAAACTGTGTCCTGCTCCAACTGTACTATATCTGAGGAAGAGAGATTCACACACTAAACCGTGGCATAGGGGAGCAGACTTCAGCAGGGAGTGAATGGGAGTTCAATGCACTGATGAGAAATTGGCATCAAAGAAGCCCCTGAGCTAAGCCATTACTTGTTGCAACAAACCTTTTTCTGGACAGGAAATGGCGATGTTGGAGAGCACTATGACCCCGTGAGCAGCCACTGCCAGGTTGCTGTGGTAACAGCATTCTTGTGCCAGTTTAACCAGGTCAGTGAGCCGGGGGGGAACCAAAGAGCCACCTGAGAAGAATGTTTGAGAGGAAAACAGATCAGTTCAGGGTCATTTCCTTCTTCACAGTACAAATAACAGTGATGGAAACCTGTAACTAAATGTGCTTAAGATTCTCACAGCTTGAAGACATTCTCAGTGTGACAAGAACATTTACGTTGGGGTATGATTTAAAACACAACCTGTCATATTATTAAAGTACTGCTTGATTGCAATTGTTCCAGAGAGGGTAGAGAGGACAGCCAACATCCCCAGCTTCAAACTGTTGTAAGGGCTGCTCAGGGCGCACTCACACAGGGTCTGCAGAGACAACACCCCTCAGATTAACAACTGATTTGAACCCAATCAATCCACAAAGATAACCCTACAGTGACAACCGCCAGCATCTGAAACTCTACCTGAGTGTTTTCTCTGATCCAAAGGTGAGGAGCCTTTTTAGCCAGGAACTTTAAGTCATTGATTGCGAGTCTCTTCACAGCTTTTCTTGGGTCATCTTTCAGGTACTGAAGGAGGAGCTGCAGCTGTACGGATGAGGAGACAAATAAAAAGCTGATCATTTAGATTTTTTTATGTACAACAGGTCTTTAATCTGCATTCAACAGTAACAGAAGTAGACAGTCACTGGCCTTTCACAAATCTGTGGAAATGAGGATGGACTTCACATGGGCAGTAACAGTGTATAATCATTACCAGTGAGGTACAGCTGTGTCATGGCGCTACCTGCTTTGGGATGTCGATGAGGGAGGAGGCAGCCAGCTGGGTGAAGGTGTGCAGGGTGACGATGACCATGGGGGTGGAGGGGTAAGAGCTGACCAGGTGCTGCAGAAGTTCTCTGCTGCTGGAGGCCAAGCTGGCATCATGGTGCATGTGCTGCAGCATTGGGATTAACTTCAGCTTCAGCTCCACTGGTGTGTCTAATCCTGGGGTTGAGATAGACGTTGACAAGAAACAACTTTATATTATACACTGATGTGTGATGTACATGATTTGTCTGTTCCATTAAATATGTAGTCGGAGTTTATCTCCTGGCACTTGTTAGAAAGCCATTTAGTTGGTATTTCACAATCAATTCAGTTTTGTTTTAACATTATGAAATGCTTAGATTTTTTTCTGCTATACTTGTCTTTACTAAAGTTTGAAAATATTGTCTTAACTCTGATCCATGACTTTTTCATACAGAATGGTGATTTTACCTTGAATCATCTCACTGACTTTGTTGCAAATCCCAGCTGCAAAGTCTCTGAAATGCATAAAAAACAGCAGATTATCATTATACATTGTGTGTGTGTATGCACTACAGCTCAGGTGAAGAAACACTTTTCCTTACTTTGACTGGGCAGAGAAACTTGCGGCAGCAAATATGGCAGCCTCCACTTCTACATTGTCATGAGAGTCCAGGCTTTGGCGAATACTGTGGTGAGCATTCTTCCTCTCTGGGATGATGGAAGCCAAACTACCGAGCATTCTGAGAAGAAGAAACAACAGGGAAAACATTTGCTTTCAGTCACAGATAAGTGAAAAGGATGAGAAGATGGCAAGGAGGAAAAACTTTGCTGGTCTCTGAATTCTAAATTAGAAGTCCAGTGCTACATTAAGCATTATTACCTCAAGGTGATGGCTCTTGCCACCGGGTCGTTGCTGTGGATGACTGAGAACACCCTTTTGACAAATTCGTCCACATTGAGGATCTTTTCAAGGTGTTTCTCACTCTGCTGAGTTACTTTCAGCACACACAGACGCAGGAAGTTGTTCCTGAAATCAGAGAGACGAAAACTCTGTGCCAAAAGTCACACACCATACACACAATACTAAGAACACTAATACGTACGTATCATCAGTAATGAAAAGTAATTATACGCATCGAAGTACCGTGTGTATTTTCATTTTTTGTTACTTTCTATTCTTGACCCAGCACATTTCATATTGTACTTATTACTTCAGTAACTTAGTTACTAAGTTACTTAGTGGATAAGAATTAATAGTGCAAAATATAATTAACACCTAAATTACAGTATATTATTATAAGTTAAGAATAGTCCATTGTTAACCAAGAATAAAGTTATTTAAATGTATCCAAATGTATTGCTGTCTAAGTCCACAAAAACAAAGCTCAACAAAGCTTTAGTAAGCATTAAAACTGAAAAATGCAGTGCCCACGATATAAACTGTTTTAGAGAAGTGCTGATTCAACTTTATGATCACTCTGAAGTCTGTTCTTGTTCTTGTAGTGCTGTTGAGATTATGTTATGTATTGCTGGCAGATATATATTATAATATTTATATGAATGCATTATAACTGCAGTAAATTCGTGGCCGACATCACCTTTGGCTTATTTTTTAATCACTTACCAAACCTCGGCAACAATGCATTGCAGGACTGTGGTAGCTTAAAGCAATAATACCACCTTTGACAAGCAGTGCCGAACTAAATGACACCTTTATTTAACACAACTGTCAGTCAGCATCTCTCAGGAAGTTGAAATGTGTCCCTACCCAAGCCTGAAGATGTCTGCGAGTTTGAGGAAGGCGGAGTTGATGAGGATGGGGAAGGGATACTTCTGGAAGAGTTTGGGGAAGAGCACCACGGCCTCACACTGCTCCCCCAGCTTCCCCGACCGCAGCCCTGCAGCACAAACACGTTTGCTGGTCACAAACAAAGCTGGGACATCTCACGCAGACAGCGACATTCATCACAACACAGAGACAACAGCACACCCGGGCTACATGCTAACGAGTTAGCACCTTTGTCCAGCTCCATGAGAGCGGAGTTCGCGTCCAGTTCTTGTTCTCCATAACAAGCCTCCGACAGAAAGGACCGCGCTGTTGACAGAGACATCACTGTTTAGTTTGTTTTCATTGAAGAAAAAACAGGTTTCACTGCGCGTGAGAGTCGTTATCTTTTCATTGTACGTGCAGCGAAGAAGACACACTCGAACCGGATGTTAAGTAGAGTACTTCCGGCCAACACTTCTCATTTTTCTAAATAAAGTACTCAGAACATTTTAACGTAATTCATGACTGTTTACAACTTAATTAAAACAAACATCTTTTAAGTGAACAACTACATTTGGAAGTATGAATGTGTCCCTTTTGGATTCCAGGTTTCTACGTGTGCTCCTTTAAGTAAATTTTCCTACGGAGCCCCCAAAGGGACATGGAGAAAAAAAAAAGTTTTTCGAACTACATGTTACTTTTTTGGTTCCTTTATTTTTTTTTCCTCCATGTCCCTTTAGGAGCTCCGTATTTTTCCGGTTAAATTTACATACTTCTACTTTTTCCACTGCAGATCTCATAATAAAGGATTTTCACAGTAATTTTATTTAAGTTCATTATCTGAATACTCCAGCACTGCCTGCTCCATAATGAGAATCAAATCACCATGGATAAATAAATGCGTATGCCAATTAGGTAAATAAATTATTTAATTTATAAATGACTAAATGCAAAGACTTAGCTATGAATGTGTACACATAGAAACATTAAATCAGTATGTATTTATTTATCTAAGCATTATATGATACCGTGATTTATTTACTCATTAATGTAAATTTTATTTATACCATCCTCATCAGAAACGGGGACCGAGAGTTTAGTGTGATCAGTTGTTTTATTTTGAAAGACTAGGTCAGCGGACGGTGGAACCGGATGTGGAAGTGGTTGTTTGGACCAATGGGAGCGTGTGACGTGAATTTCGCGGGTGATTCAGTCCGAGGGTTCTGATCGTCTGTTCGCGGGAAAAGAGCAAGCGGCAGCGACACGGAACAAGACTGAAGATCTGAGTGAAACTCTGGGTGTTTTTATCAAAACTACCTCAGATCGTCTCCTGCTGGACTGTAGGATGCTGTTCCGCTCGATAGTTGACAGAAGAGTGGGCAGACGGAGGCAGAACGGTGAGGCTTTCTGTGAATATTTGGGGGGCTGCTCGATGGCCGGAAGGTTTATTGTGCTGCCCCCACACAGCTAAAGACTGAAGCTATGCGAACAAGGTATTCAAGTGTGTTTCAATTTTTCTGTGTCGTGTTGGAGTTAATAAAGCTCCACGTCACAGTTTGCATTTGGATCTTGCTCTTGTTGTCATGTCATTTTTGTTTTCATTTGGATGTTTCCTGGTGATATCTAAACAACACCGGCTAGATATCTGCAGGAAAACTAACTGAGACACTCACCGTGTGTGATGTGGCTCAAATCAACAAGACTACATCAATAATAAAATGTGTTTTACTGTTTACCTTGTGTGTTGTATGATGAAGGGACTAACAGCATGTTTTATTGTGCTGTAGTCAATTCAAAGACCATGAACTGGTTGTCTAGACTTCCTACTGCGTGCAGTGGGCTCCTTTTTATCCTATTTAATCCAACTCCTTTATAAGTACATCACTGTGCTCCATAAATGACTCATTATTCCAATATTTGAGTCTCCTGGTGCTGTACCTCATTGTTTTTGGTGGTTATGAAATACAGCATAATGACTTTATGTGCTCTGTATCAGTGTTATTCACACAATTTAGTCTTAACTTCAGATTTGTCTGTGATCACTATATCACATAGGTACCTAAAATAAAGCTTTATTTCTGTTCTTCTCTAAAATACCTCATTGTTACTCCATTGTACTCAATAGTCTTGTTTTCCACTGTACCTACATTTAACTACCAAAAGGAAATGGTAAGTTTTTGATTGATACCTTTTTCATACAGTGAAATTGGGAGCCGCAAGATTAGTCGATTAATTGTCAGTTTTTCAAGTAATCACCAATTGATACTGTTTAATTGTCTTGAGAATTTAGTTAAAGAAAAAGTGTCCAAATTCTCTGATTACAGCTTCTTAAATGTGAACAGTTTCTTATTTCTTTAGTCCATTTTTAGAGTTATGAACAGATCAAGACAACTGAGGATATCACCAAAGGCTCTGGGAATCTGTGATTTTATCGACCAAAATACAAACCAATTAATTGTGAAAATTAATCAACAGATTAATTTATAACAAAATAATAATTAGTTGCTGTCCTTGCTGCCCACAGGAGTTTTTGTTTTTTATATTGATCATGATAGGACACATGTGGACATGATCCTATTTTAAAAAAAGTGAAAAACCAACCTCTCAATAACTAATTGTGTCACTTATAAATCATAATTAGTTTATAATAAATAATTGTAACAACAGAATGTGGTGAAAAGATTTTTTTTCCTGTACAATTGGATGCCACTGAAAGCTGATCAATGAAAATATTGAGTTGTTGCCCTGCCTGTTATTACAAATTTTAACTGGCTTGAAAAAATTACAAGCACAGCCATTAGGTGCAGTGGAGCATATATCACACAAAATGCGATCACCATTAAGTATAGTTTTAATACACTAACTAATGTAGTAGTGTTTTCTTTTTGTCTCCTCAGCCCTCCCTGCAGACCTGTGGCCCAGACACCCTCTGAGCTCTCTGCTGGAGGGCTACCAGTGTGTCCGGCATGACGAACACATCTCCTACGGCAACCTGGGTGACTCTGTGCCACCGTTTGGACTGTCTTTCTCCTCAGGTAACCGACCTGTACATACCATTTTAGCACACTGGGTGACACGCATCAGAGCGAGAAGCTGCTGCCATTTATCTGTCTAACTAGTTTCCCATCTCTCTCTGCAGCCGGGGATCTGCAGAACGTTCTTGCAGCCGCTAATGAAGAAGGCATTGTCAGGATCTACAACACAGAGAGCCGCAAAAAACCACTTCTTAAAGGTATTTGTGCATTTTTGCTTTCAATAGTTCTGTCCATTATAAGGAATTCTTCAGTGGCTAACAGTGTGTGAATGTTTGTGCAGAATGGTTGGCCCATGAAAACGCTGTCTTTGACATCGCCTGGGTACCTGGGGAGCCTCAATTAGTAAGTACATATTCACTCACTCAAATGCAGCATATAGAGTTTGGTTATATTTTGTTAATGACTTCTCCTTGTGTTTCCTCATTCAAAACAATCCATTTTTCGTAAAATTAAGGCCTTCTATAAATATACTTTCTCATTATTCACTCGTAGGTGACTGCTGCCGGCGATCAGATGGCCAGGTTGTGGGATGTGAAGTCGGGGGAGCTGTTGGGCAGCTTCAAGGGTCACCTCTGCAGCCTCAAGTCTGTTGCATTCACACCACAGGAGAAAGGTAATTCCTTCGCCCAAACATTATAATGCTGGGGAATAGTTTTCTTCCTGTTTTTCCTCAAACGAGACAAAAAAAACCCAAAACACGGTTGATGGTGCGACATCAGATTTTGAGGGGATAGCAGCCTGTCATTCATATTTTTCCCCACTGACACCTGTTAGTATGGCATTAATAACTACTGATGCATACAATAGGAAGATAAATAAAACCCTAATCTCATTGGAAACAAAAGAAAAATAAACTGCATATGTTTTAGTATGTAGTGTTAAGTGGATGCATGCATGCAATGAGAAATGGTTCATTTGAAATGAATATATTTTGCTGTGTTGGCATATTATGGATGCTTTGTCTTCTTTTAAATAGCTGTTTTCTGTACTGGGGCCAGAGATGGAAATATTATGGTCTGGGACATGAGATGCAGCAAAAAAGGTAAAATAGTTTTTGTGTTGTGTAACATTTAGTGTTTTGTCCTTTTTTGTCTCTGACATGTTCTAATTTATTAAGAAGGCAAATGCACAGAGATGAGTGGTGTCTAATGTGTGGCAGAGTGTGTGTGTGATGGTGTTTGTGTCTTCCCTCTCAGATGGTTTCTACAGGCAGGTGAAACAGATCAGCGGCGCTCACAACAAAGCGGAGACGAACCCACCCTCCAAAACGAAGAAGAGGCGGAGCAGCAGCACGCGAGGCATGGCTCCCAGCGTGGTGAGTTTCTTCAACAACCAGCCCTTCTTTTAACATATAAAAAGTCCCTGTGCGGAAGGAAGGCTGATTTTCGAGCTGCTCTTCATCCGTGTCTTGCAGGACACCCAGCAGAGTGTCACGGTGGTTTTGTTTCGGGACCAGCACACCCTCATCTCTTCTGGGGCCGTCGATGGGTGAGAAACAGCTGCCACTGTGTGTGTGTAACATGCCAAGAGCCAGTATAAAAACAGCACCTTCATATTCATTTTTCTTTTTCCTTCCTCTAAACCAGAGTGGTCAAGATGTGGGATCTGAGGAAAAACTACACCGCACACCGTCAGGATCCTGTCCCCCTGCAGACCTACCCATACCCAGGCTCTTGCATGCGCATGCGACTGGGTTAGTTTTTTTACACCGGGTGCCGTGCTCACCTGAAATCTGAGCAGCAGGTGGCCAGAATGAGCTGAATTTTGGGATTTTATGGGATTTTTACATGTGTTGCAGGTTATTCAGGACTCGTGCTGGACTCCTCGAGATCCAATGTCATGTGTAACTGCACAGATGACAATATCTACATGTTCAATGTCAGCGGAATAAAAACGACTCCAGGTAAGCGAGAAAGCCACTTTGACTGTACATATTGTGTGTTCTAGGTCATCACCCATTTCCATCACACAACACTAGATGGGGCTGCAACCTAAACATTAACTGTAATAGCAAAAGGTTTGAAAGAAGAGATGCAGAAATTCTGACATCTTTAAGACTGAGCTTTGAGTACTTGAAGTCCTGTGTTGTGTGGGCCCCTGACAGAGCTGCTGAACAGCACTGAGTCAGCTGGTTAATACTCACACATTGCGAGCAAGGTAGCCATTTTGAAACGCAGTCAGTGGAATATTGACTGGATGACCAAATGCACCTGACTATAAAAGGCCAGTCGAGTTCCTCCAGTTGTTTTAGTACAGTCCTTAAATCCTTTGCATCTCATTGGCTTGAAGCTCGATTTGATGGTTCCAATACTGTTCGTTTTTATTTGCTCCACAGTGTCGGTGTTTAGCGGCCATCAGAACTCTTCCTTTTACATAAAGTCCAGTCTTAGCCCGGATGACCAGTTCTTGGCCAGCGGATCAAGTGACAGTAACACCTACATCTGGAAGGTACCGTCTCCATTTTAATTTCAGAATCAGAATATTTTATTTATCCCAGGGGGAAATTTGGTACAGTTTGAGACGTTAAAATAGAAACAGTTTCTGTTTGTAGCGTTAAATGCTGAATCTGATGACGTACTTAATTCGAATTTTACATTTCAGATCTCTGATCCTCAACATCCTCCCATGCTGCTCCAAGGACATAATGAGGAAGTGACATCTGTTGCATGGTGCCCTACGGACTTTACTAAGGTAAGCAAGCTGTCTGAGTAACTTATAAATATATGGATATAAATGGTCACAGCTGTGGTAAGCTCCATCCTGTTTCCTTTTTTTTTTGCAAAACCTGGGGCCTGATTCAGAGGCTTTTTGTTTTTCCCTGCTCTGTGAAGCTGAGCTCTTTTTATTAGGCGAGGAGGATAATCCCCACTGTTCTGTTGGCAGATTGCTTCCTGTTCTGATGACCACACTGTGCGGATCTGGAGGCTTCACCGGGAAATGGATGGGGCACAGTCTTCAATGGGAGAGGCTAACTTGGTGGGCAGGGCTCATCCCAAATCTCCCACAAGTGAGTATTCCAACTGCAAACAATGTGTTTTGAAGTCTTTTCTTACCATTGTCTTACCTTTCAATGCAAGAGAAACGTGGAGGTGCTTTGTTATAAATCATTGTGCTGCTCTTCAATAGAAAACATAACGTTCAAAGTATTTACACCTGGACTAACTAGGGCTTCTGCTTTTGTTAAGGACCTTCAGTCAGAGCTGAAACGACCCCTGCTAAGAACCAGAGGACAGAGAGTCTTGGTGGCCTGGCGTCGCCCCGGCTCGCTGCCTGTGCTCCCAGTGGAGCCGCCCTGCCTCTGCCCTCCAGCACCCCCTCACCTGTCCCCTCTCAGGATGCCAAGCCTGCCCCTGCTGCCCGCCAGAGAACACCGTCCTCCATCAAACAGTGGTTATCCCCGAGCCACAGGTCTCCCACTCCGGTCAGCCCTCCTCTCCGTAGGGTGCTAAGTCCGTGTCCCCAGAGCCCGGCGAGCAGCACCTCCCCCGCAGAGCGACGGGCCAAACGCAGGCTGGAGACTGGTGACGACGCATCTTCCAGCTGCGGGGGTGCAGATCAGTGCGACTGTGTTACTGAGCTCTACCCCGCAGCCAAGAGGAGCCGGACCGTGTCCGGACTCTGCTGCTCCGCTCAGGAGAGTCGGGTGCAAACGGACTGTCACGCGGAGGACAACAAGCAAGCCTCGTTGAGACAACCGGGCAAAGAGAACTGTTCGCCCAGAGCCATCGACTGGTTGTCAGTGATGGGCCAAAAAATGAGGAAAGGCCAAGGAAGCCCCAGTACTCCCAGAAGCCCCAGCGCCTCTAAGAAACAAGAAACCAAGACACCAGCTTCACCGGTGAGTCTCTGCTTCAGACATCCATCAGCTCTTATTTTTTCTCAGTAGCATTCATGTTTCTCTTTGCTTTGAAAAATTGACACATTTGTTTGATTATGGGCTGAAACAACAGAAGTTATTTTTAAAAAAAATCATCTTTAAAAAAAGAGCAGTTGGTTATCTTAGCTTAGCACAGAGACAGGAAACAGAAGATCCATGGAGACAATATCTGTCAAACAGCCCCTCTAAAGGTCACTAATAATGAAAGTAATATTATATATCAATGGACTGAATCAGGCTAGCTGTCCCCACCTGTTCTAGTCTTTGTGCTAAGTAAAGCTAAGTGTTTTGTGGAAGTAGCCTTGTATTTACTGTACAGATGTAAAAGTGGCATTGAGGGTGAATGGTGTATCCCAAAATGTGGAACCCTCTCTTTAAGTCAGAGTGAGCCTTTCTAAGAGCCTTTCTAAGAAGAATCCTTTATTAATCCCACTTGGGGAAATGAACAATTTTCACTCTGTTTATTATACACACATTTTACATATACATATACATAGGAGGCACACACATGCACATGCGCATGCAACTGGCGGAGAGATGCCAGAGTGAGGGGGCTGCCCTTCCAGAGCGCCCCGAGCAGGTTTGGGGTTCGGTGC
>JBAJHX010000031.1:7685847-7702866 GCA_037176925.1 Amniataba percoides | reverse complement strand
GTCCATGGTGGGGACTTGAACCGGCGACCCTCTGGTCCCCAAGCCAAGTCCCCACGGACTGAGCTACTGCCACCCCACCCTTTCCACTTGATGTTAGTGTGAATTACTTTAAGGCCACAAAAACATTTTTCATTTCTTTTGGCTGCATATTAAACACATTCTTTCACTTTCATTTACTTGGTATGTTGCCAATCTAGAAATTCAAGATTTACTCTATTGTATCTTCATTAAGTGTTACTGGAGGTTTAATAGAGGAGGTTTGAGAAATCCTTCTTTTTTTAAACAATCTCCTTATCAGTACCAATATATACATGCTATAAAGACAAATATTGAAGTTGTCCTTTCCTATCTCTTCCTTTTCTTTTCAGACCATTCGCTCACCACAAGCCATGAAGAAAATCTCCACATATTTCACCAGAAGGCCTCTGGAGTGACCACTTGTGACAGTCAGATGTGTGACGCTATATTTTTTAATTTGAAGTATTTTTTTAACTTGAACCCGCAAATAATAAACCTCTAAGAACACTGATCAATGTCCAGATGACACAAACCCGTGGACCAGTGATGCACATGGATTGACAAACCCATCACTCTGAATGTTTAGTGCTGCGGTTTTCACATCCCGAGAGGCTGCCTCTTTGTTTTTATTTTAATTGGGTCAGAGGTTTTGCCTCCCACACATTTTTTTTCTAGTGCAGTGCAGGATCTCAGGTTGAAAAATCAAACTGCATGTTGCTGAGTAAATCTGTCATCTTTCCATTGACAGCTCGCAGAGATGCATTAGTGTTTGATACAAGAATTTTGCTAAAGCTATTCAGGAGGTCCAGCATGTATTCATTCTCAAAGTGCAGAGAAATATATTTGTCCTCATGCGTGGTCATTTTATATTCTGCTTTAAAAAAGAAAGTATTTCATTCACATCCTTGAGCTTTTCTATGAGCTTCACTTAGATTTATCGCTTCATGTCTTTGTGGGTTTTTTCTCATGTATGGGTTTCCACTAGTTTTATTTGTTACACTTTTTTTTCTTGAGCAAATGCTTAAGTTGTTTATATGTACAAAATAACCAATGATTGTTGCTTGGTTCATTTGTATTTAACTGACACAAATTTGCTATGGTCAGATTATATTAAATTGAGAACAGTTGTCAAAGTGTGCAGCGATGCTGTTGGCTTCATATTAGTGTTATTCATGTGCTGGTGTGAGAGAGTTCTCAATAGTGACACAACTTCATTTATTTACTGTAGTGACTGTAAAAGTCTGTCTTGTTTTATGTGAACACTTTCAGGGACAAGAAGAGTAAGAATAAGGGTGATCCACAGAGGGGAAAAAAGATTTGGAGCAAGTCTGCAAATAAAATGCATTGTTCTTCTTCTTACTTCTTGCAATCCTTTCAATTTTTATAAAAACCTCCTGTGAACTGTAAGATATATTCTTCAATTTCCAACTGCTTAAAGTTAAAACACGTAGTATTTCATAATTATAATCTTCCATGAGTTGTACTTTTTTTTTTTTGCTCTGCCTTTAATCTAAATGAGATCGATTACTCTACTGATAGGATGCACATCAGCAGCAGAGCTTACATCCTTTTATTGCCTAATTATATGTTAAGTGACAGTCGGATCACCCTTGTAGGAGGTATGAAGGTTAAGAGCTGCAGTGAAGTATGTTTCCTCTGATGTACACTTCATGTGTTAGGGTGAGCTGCCACTCCTCGTCCAACGTCAAGTATTTGTTTTCACTGTCACATGTTTCAGACCCCGCCCCCTCCACCACCCGATTGGCTTAAAAAGTTTAGGGGTCTTCTGAAGTCCCCTCTTCTGATTGGTCGCTGAAGGTGTCGCTCGGTGACGTGCGGCTGTCAGGCTCCGCAGCGGAGTGAAGCGGACAAACGGCTGAGCGGCGGTTAGTGTTTCCATGGCTGCCTGCTCGGAAAGACATAAGGCCATTTATTGAATTTAGCAGCTCTCCGTACCTCTCCGAGGCCGTGAAAAGTAAAGCTGCGCCGCTGTTTTCAGAAGGGAGGGTAGGTGGGACACTTTTAAGAGCTAAACGGGAGCCAGCCGTCGAGAGAAATTGAACTTCATCGATCGCGGAGAGTTGCTCGTACCCCAGCGGAAGTCTCACCGGGATTAAAAGCAGCGCTTCAACTCGGACTTTGTTTTAAACAAGGAGACCTGCATGAATTTCACGGGTCGGCTGCTTCCCCCCCCTCATTTTCGTCTTAACTTTTCCCGGTGCAAGCTGTCGTCGTTGCACATTTAACGTCGGCTAATTTTAGCAGAGCTAGCCGGACGCATTAGCTTAGCATTACTGTAGTTTGCTGCTGTCAGGACTCTCATTTGTCAACAACGCGTCTTTTTTTGTTGCAACAGGTTGACCTCTCTTTTTGCAAGCGTGTCGAAAGCGGCAGAAACTAAACGACACCTGAGTGACAGTCTCCCGTGTGTTTGTAACTTTAAGGTCACTCTGCGGGCGATGCCATGAGTTTATAGCTGTTTGTGTGCGTGTGTGTTTGTGTGTTTTGGAGTCTGTGCCCGTGTCTCAGAAAACAAGTCCCGACAAACGATGCAGCCTTCGGGCACAGAGGTCTAACCCGATCTCCCCCTCCAGCACCGAGCGACCATGTTGGATCATACAGAATAACAGGGAGCACTTTCACAGGAGAAGAGCTCCGTGAAATTTTTTTCATTCTTTTTTTTTTTGTTTTTGATGCGAGCCGAAGAGAGGAAACCTGCCGTCTGATCCGGGGATATACAGCCACCCTCCTCTCAAGTCCTCGTCACTTTTCATGCATCAAAATGTCGGCCATCTCCGCATCCGAGAAAGTGGACGGCTTCACCAGAAAGTCCATGAGGAAGGCCCAGAAGCAGAGGAAATCCCAGGGCTCCTCTCAGTACCGCACTCAGAGCGCCCCGGTCGAGCTCTCCCCGCTGCCCCAGCTCAAAGGTACGGTAAGAGGATGAAGGTCTATCCCTTAGATAGGCTGCAGGGGCCGGAGTGTCACCTGCAGCAGCGAGCAGCATGCATGTGAGAGCAATGTGCAGCCAAACCCAAATGAGGTGAAAGCTACACAAGATATTCACGTTTTTGCATCGATGCATGAGTGTGCCGAGAGTTGTGGACCCGTCTTCAGACATTTTTTTCCTTACTTATTTGCTGTTTTCCATCCACACATGCAGCTTGTAAGAGTTTAACACACTGCATCCATTCAGTAAATAAAACAAATCACACGACTTTCTTACACGTTTGTCCAAGTGCATCGTGTCAGTTTTGTGCTCCTGGTGCAACAGCTTTGTCACTGTTTTGTTTGCTTTCCTTGCATCACAGTTGCGTTGCAAGTTAGGAGGTGTTTTTTATTTTTTATGTAGAGACCTGGAGTGGCCTCAGTGGATGAGTTGGGTTTGAACTGACATGTTGAGGCACATCCAGAGGGTGATGCTGAAGAAGGGGTTAAGCAGGATTTATGATTTTGCATGGTGGATTCATCCATAAAGTAGTTGATTACATTTTGAGGCCATAGAGAGACCTGAGATTGGTTAAAAGTCTTTCCTCCTTTTGTATGTTGATGTTGATAGAGACCGTTCGTTAGTGCAGACAACACTGAGGATTGCGAAGAGAGGTGCGGTGATCTTTTCTGTACGGCCTGGCAAGTTAATATCTTGTGATGTTGCAAAGCATTTTTCCAGTGCAAACATGCTGAATTATTGTCAGTGCTGTGCCAGAGGCAGCATTGCTGGAACACCTCAGCGAAGAAGCACACTGTTGGCATAACTCATTCAGATTCAATCCTGTAGATCAGATCAGATGTAGAGCAGATCATCCTAGCAAGATTTGAAGTTTTAAGCTGCGGGTTGCAAACCACTTGACCCAACCATTCTACCGAAGCTTTCTCATAACACTATAGTTGTGTTCCAAGACTTCACAAATCTACTGACGGGTGCCTGAGTAAATAGTAGGCGTCATTAGATCACCTGTTGGACACCAGCTTGTCTGTTTTTGATTTGTCAGTTTTTGCAGCCGGTGTTTTAGGGGCTCCTTGATACCCTGAAGATGTGTGTGGTTGTGTGTATTTTAGAGAAGTGCAGCAAAAACACAGAATTTGAAATATGACCCTCTGTTTTCAGTTGAAGCAGTGTTGTCTTAGGTGCAGGTGGTAGTTTGGTGACATGTGACCCAATAGAGGAGTCTGTTCCCTGCCTGTCAAGTGAAACACTGCTCTTCCTAAAGGTTAAAGTCCTTAACTTATTATTTATATGTTGAATTCTGTTTCTTTCGTTATGTTTGCTGAACCAGAAGTGGCACATGTAAACATTTGGTAAATTCAACAGTTATGTAAAGTCCCCATACACTCATAACTGTCGCTGTCTTTTCTGCAAGTTGGCAGTTTGTTTCTCCAGTGTAGAGTATCTGGATGTTGAACTCTGTGAACTCTCCCCACTCCATTTATTTTCAACACAGACACTGTGATTAGTATGAGCTAAAGTGATAAAACACTGTGTGGTTATTAATGTGCTTTTGGCACTTGGCAGCAGTTGAATTTGGTTTTTGAAAACTATGTTGGCAAAAACAGTCAACGATACGTACCTGTAATAAATCCAAAACAAAATTTAACCCACCCTGCCCCAATGTTGTGCCATTACACGTCACATATAAAACAATCTCATCTCACCTCTTTTATATATTTCACTCATATTTTTCAAAGAAAAAACTGGTAATGACAAATCTCAGCATGCACTACACTAGAAACATGTTGCTTGTCTTCCTGTAGCCTGTAGTTAAATCTGACAAAGCTGAGTGTGCTCACAACTGTGTTTATTTAAGTTCCAGTCAGTCTTTAACATGTTATTTCATTGTAGTGCAGCATGCATCTTAAATTGTATACATTAAGCTAGCATAATACAGAGGAATGGAAATATTTTGTACTTTGCATCCTAATCTACAGTATATTAAGAGACACAACACATCAATATATATTCATTACATATTTTAACTTTTAAATTTGTGATAAAGGGACACTTTAGGAAATAATAACTAATTGAAAATGAATTATATTGAGAGTCACAAAAAGATTTTGTAATAATGATGGCTGTTGATCTTGCTCAAATAAACAGCCAACTTTTTTCCCCATTTAAAAAAAAAAAAAAAAAAAAAAAAAAAAAAAAAAATCAAAATGGCTTCATAAAACCTAATGACTAATTTGCTCACACATATGCAGACAAGCCTCAACAGCTTATCACCTGTGTTGATGTTACTGGAGGAAAAAGCCCGGATGAAGTCAAACAGACTTGCCCAGTCACGTAGTTTGAACTTTTCAATGTAATGGAACTTCTCAAGATGCTGAAAACAAAATATGCAAAAAAAAAAAAGATTTCTTGGCACCAACAATGGCTGCTTTTGTACAATTTTAATCTTAGAAAATGTAGTGTCTAGTACATGTATTTTGAATCTTATACAACACATTTGGAAAAAAACACAATATTCCAGCAGGATTTTGACACACACCATTGCGCCATGCAACACCCAGTATTGACTTGAAACAGCATGGCAGCGACTGTCTTGTTGACAAGCGGGAAAGTGACAGCCAAATTATCCAACTTTCTTTCAGTAAACGCTTGAGGGTGAGTTGTGCCTTGTCATGGTGACTACTTGCTGGTATAAAGTAAAAGAAATCTGTATTTCAGTTTTCGGAAGGTGTGCAGATTATTTTGTTGATTCTGCCTAACACAACCGGTCTGTCATCACTTGTGTTTTTTTTTTTTTTTTTTGGAAAGGGGGGGGTACATATGCATACATTTCATAAGTGGTTTATGAATTTCACATCAAAGTCATTCAGTGCTGCGATGAAATGATAAAGTTTGTCTGATTAAGGGATATAAATCTGCCTGTCTGAGACTTTTCTTTTGCCCTAATCAGGGTGCATTCATAAGTCAGTAGTTTGAGTATTTGTCTATTAATCAAGCAGGAGGTTATTTATATTGATGTCATGTAGGGAAAATGCTTTTAAAGAGCTTATACAACTGCTTTTTTCATTTCTAGGAAAGCGCTGAAGTAATTAATTACTGGCAGAGCTGAAAAGTGTTTCCTGCAAAGGAGCTTTTGTGATGCTCATGGACGTGTTGTTGAGTCAACTGTGCCAGACGGATGCCTGCTCACAAAAAATAGGAGTTAGTTCAACATTGCAAGAGAGCTTCTAAAAGTCACAGCGAAGAGGAGAATAAATCCCAGTCACTTTAATCACAGTTTGAATCAGAGCTATGTTAATCAAATGGAAGTAGTATAATGAGCAAATATTACAATGCCATTATCTGTCACAGGAAGGACAAACCATAGCATTTAAAAATAAATAGGAATTACTGAGCATGTTGGCTAAAATACTAATAACTATTTGCCAATAACCCTCCATTGCAACCAACTGTTCCTATTATTATTAAAAATCATAATAATTGTATATGTAATCAAAAATTACATATATAATTAAATTATTAACAAATAAAAAAACATAAATAACAAATTCCCATTTCTGCTTCCTTGTTTTAACAAGGCATTTTACTTTGCAGATGTTTGCAGGACCTGTACAGTTATTTAAGCATGTTTTAAATTCATTGATTCATCCTCGCGGTTGTAGTAGACAATTATATGGCACATTACTACAAACTAAAGAATTATCAAATATCCTGGTCACCTGCTTGCAACCTGAACCATCTGAGCAAAAGTGTAGTAGTATATGTAGTACTTTTGGTGCATGAAAATAAAATAATGGCAGTATTGTGCTTTCAGCTGATATTACTGTTTGAGTCAGTTTACACAGTTGCCTAAAAGCCACAAGTGATAGAGCACAATGTTAACATGCAACAAAAGATCTTTTATGAGTGTGGACCAAGCATTGTCAAATAAGAGCACATGCTTACCCGGCCTGCTTTAACTGAGTTACAATGTTAAGTCTGTTAATACTGCTCCTGCCTCCAAGAGTAACTAGACTGAGCACAGAAACCTCTGCAGCAGGCATATTTCAGGTCCTGAAACCTGGTAGACTACAACGATGCTTCTTCCCTCCTGCAATGGAGAGGTTGGAGTGCTTATAGCTCCTGTTGTGTGATAGACACAGAAAAGATGAGTCACTCAGAGACCAACATTGTTGCCATGGCAGCCAGAAGCCTTGAGAGCAAGCCAGGGAAATGTTTTACTTTCCAAATACAGACTGCCTCATTTAGGTTGATATTTCTGTCACGGCAGTGAAATTTTGAGCCAAGCTGTTCCTAACTACACTTCAGCTAACGTTTGGATAGTGCTGTGGTTATTGTAAATAACCTAAATAAGGTTCAGTCACAGCATTAGTGAGAACATGCTTTTATTTAATTTCTTGTGGCTTCCCACACAGAAAATCAAGGCTTGGTGTTCTTTTGTGTGCACTTTCTTCTGTTTTTGCTCCCTTTTTTCACTTTCTAGGTTAAAGATATGTAGTGTTTCTTGAATCTGTTGATTGACAAATACTTTATTTGTACTTCTTGTACTCCTTTGATTATTGAAGTGTTACACCCCGACTTTCACTAAATAGAGCTCTTCCATGGAATCCTCTTCTTTGTCAAAACCCTACATTATCCACAATGCCCCTCGAATTGTGTAAATTCTGTTGCTAGTAGCGAGTAATGTCGCTCTAAGTTGCTGCTTCAAGCAAAGACACCAAGATTTTTTTCAAGTGACAATCACTTGAGTCAATTTATCATGTTTTGTAGGCCTTAGTTGCCGATCTCTTACAGAGTTTGTGAGGCATTGATCTCCAGTTGGAACATTCAAATGAAAAAAAAACATCAAATGATTGAACAGTTAATTAGTTGATTGGTCAAGACAGAATACAAATAATCTATAGATATGATTCATCATTTGTGTCATTTTTAAAGCCAAAACACAAAACTTTCAAGTGGTCTGGCAGACTTGCTGCTTTTATTTGTATTGGGTCATTTTTTTAATTTTTTGTTTATACAGATGAATCAATTAATTTGAAGACCATGGACCAACATTATGACCAACATTTTCACTACTGTCTGCCATTTTATAGCCTAAATGATGAACCAAAAATCAAATCAATATGTTGAAACTCAAAACTGAAATAATTGTTGCAAACTAATTACCAGTTATCTCACTTTTGATAACCACAGCCATCAGCAATGGTCCATCAATGTCTCTGTGGAAAACATGTCAACTCTATTGGCTTATTGATTGACAAGTGTGTGCCAGACAATCTGTTTCCATCATGTCTGCCAGCAAATGGCTGATCAATAAATAATTTTCCAGAAAAAAGGACAAAGCTTTTGTGATGTGCTGTGATGGCATTTGTGTCTGTTGCTGTCAGTCATAATTGTAGCCTCTGGCAGGTTAGGATCAGCTTACACCCTTTTTTGTGTACAAAATTGCCACCTCGACTTTATTTTGTGACGGCATTCAGCTGGCTGAAGACGTGGGTTGTGTAAAGCTGTGCTCCCATGATGACCAGCTGTAACGAGGGCTGTCATTACATAATAGGTTTTGATCATGCAATGGGTGGTACATACGTATACCACAGTGTATAATGTCTGAGGAGTGAAAGTTCTCATATAGTGTCTAACTTCACAGCGGTTGTGGAGCATATATCATGAGAGCTAAGAGCCTTTTGTAGTGCACAGCTGACAACTTGGTGTACAGTATATAGCAACAACAGCTTTTCTACCATTGCATTGAGGCTTTCTCCTCCAGCTGTTTTTATAGCCACCATGTCTTGACATAGATGCACAGTTATGGCATGTGTCATGTCCTTCCACCACAGGCTTTCCATATGAGGACAGCAACCAATCAGTGACTCTCAAAGTAGCATGAACTGCGGTGGGAAAACCACAACTGAGCGCTGAAGGAAAAGCACATTCTCAAACATTCATTACACTTGCAGAAATGTTTCCTCGTCGTTTGGGCCTGCCTGTCTTCATCTCTTCAACAGTGTGTTATTAGCGTGCATATGTGCTGTATGTTTTAGCTCACAGGAAGAAGTGCTCACTTGTTATTATGCAGCAAGTCACACTGATGCTGCACTTAATGTGACATGACAGTTGAAATCTGTGCTATACCAGAATAAATCACACAGCTAAATCCAGATAATGATGCATGTCCTTTGTGCTGTTTATTCTGGAAATATTAACTATTGTTTATTCATTACTAATTTCTGTCCTTATTCATCTTTACATCTAAAACTTGAGCATACAACAAAAATGCCCATCACAGTGTCTTTAGGCAAAATGTCATATCATTATGTTCAATCTACTATAATGACAATACTGAAAATAAAACTATAATTAAAACAATATCATTCTTACATTTGAGAACTTAGAATATGTTGTTTTTTTTAATAATTGCTGATGAATAATTTTACTTGGTTATTGACTGATCTTTCCATTATTAATTATAAAACCTATCCGGTGACATAAAGTAAATGCCGGCAGAGAAATAGTGTGAACGTGCCCTCATGAGACTGTTTTGGATTGGCGAGCCAGTGACATGAAAGCGAAGCAGACCTTGACGTGCTGAAATCTACTAGCCGAGGCAGAAATAGGAATGTACACGGCATCCGGTCTGCCAGGTTTGTTCACCCTGCACAGCAGTGACCTCCCTCAGCCACATAGTCTGACATTCATCTTTCTCAGCAACTGTGACACATACTCAGGTTTCAGAGCAGTGTGAGTAAAACAGCTCTGTTGGTCTCATCGTAGCAGGCTGGATTACTCTTCCTAGTAAACAGTATGGAGTCTGAAATAGAACTAAACCTCCATAGAGTTTGATCTCTTTCCAAAGATTATGTTCACTTCAAGTCATGATCATCTTTTGACAAAGAAAATAGCTCTCTCTTTCTCCCTCAGTATTTCTTTTTTTGTGATTAGTTTCTACTGGATTGGACTTGACAGCTAATAAAACATCCAGTAATTACAATTAAGAAACATTTTCAGTCCAAAATCTCACCATACAGTCATCACTCTGTCTAGTTAAACATGATCATGAGGCAACCATTGAATGGTAGCTGGTAAACTTGTGAAGCTCCCAGTTGGAAAAACAAACCTATTAGCCACAGCTGTTAGCTATTACCATTCAGCTGGTGGTCGATTTACGTAAAAAGCGTTTAGTTTATTGCCCTTACCGCCTTTCCAAGGTGCTATACTCTGTTCTTGGATGGCACGTATTTACAGTTCCCCATTCATACAACTTTACAGCACACAGTGGCAGAAGTTGCTGTCACTTTTTATTCAAAATAGGAAAGTATTCATTATTTAAACTGTAATAATCTGTTCAAAATCCTGTTACTTGCATAGACTGTAAATTTGTATTTGTTCCCTGCCAGTCCAGCTGAGAGCATTGACTTGTCAGTAAACTGAAAAATAAAAACATGTGAGGACCAGTGTGAGAAAGTATTTGAAGGTCTACACTGTAGATGGCAAAGTTACCAACCAAGATAAGGCTCTTTGTCGACTGTAAAAACCAGCTGCCTCACTTACTAATAAATGTGTGGACTCACCTGACAGTCAACTGTCAGCTGTGTCACCTCATCAGGCTGCCTACTTACGACGCATAGTGCAGCTGTATGACAGCACACTGGAAGATGTTTAAGGACCATACAGAAGTGCAAGACACGCTCTGTCACCACTGACGGATAGACATCGCTGGTCACACGTGCTCGTGTGACTCAGTTCACTGGATCTCAGACTCACGTGTTACACTGTATGAGTTGTGTTTCAATGAATTAGAGCAAATTAAGGTTTCGTTTATATTTCCTTGAAGTTTTTGATAGTGATAGCATCCACCATCGTACCAGATAGACCCGCATCATTCATCTCGGGCAGTGGTCAGATTTTAGTTTTTACATGATTTTCTCATGGTAGTTGTAGCAGTATGTATTCACCACAATCCTCTTACCATCTTAACTTTTAATTTCTCTGAGAAAATCTTAGGACTTGTAGTAACACATAGTAGCTACTGATGCTTGGCATTTCAGAAACCAAAACAATCCTGAATGCTGTAGTTGCTTTTCATGGTGAGAAATGAATTATAACTGCATGGCTTTAAAGTTGTCATTGCTGTGAAAGTTCACTTGGCTAGTGCGAGTACCAATTTCTGTTTTATAATGTTAACATTAGTCAGCCGGTTGAGCTGATTCATGTTTCCTGCTAATAATCAAGAACTGTCATCTGTTAACTTTTGGCAGAACTATTTTGAGACTACATGGTAATATTGTGATTAAATGATAATATAGTAAAATAATCTTTGCACTAAATTTAGCTGAATTTGTGATTCCTACATTTCACATATGAATTACCAGACTGATTTTCATTACTGTTAGGCTCAAGTCAGCCTCAGACCCACTCTGTCGACTGAGGGGTTACTTTTCCATTCAGCCTTCTGATAGCATGAATTTATAAATAAATACACACTTTAGAAGTTCTAAATCAATACACTGTTATTCATGTAGCCGAATGATATTTCAAGTAAATGGAAGGAAAAATATTGATCTTGGCATTAGTCTTGAAGTCATCTCTGAGTTTCTTTGCTTTTACTTTTTTTGTATAAATGTCTGATTTAGTCTTTTGGTAGTTTGTGTTTCAGATCTAGTGCTTTATCTTGAACATAAATGGTGACGTGTTATCAGTTGAAGTAGTATAATTTATTTTAAGCTATAGTAAAATTTCTTTGTGTCTGTTTTGCTTTTTTCAGTGGCAGTCCTCATTTTGACTCTATGTATTTTCCTACATTGTCTAGTTTTTGCAGTGTGTGTGCATTGCATTTACCATACCCATAATATTTTCTTAACTCTTCTGAAGTTTTCCAGTTATTATTTCATATTATATTTATTCATATTTAAGTAATTTACATTAGGGCTGTTGTAGGGATTCTTTTTTGTTGCTGTTGTGCCAGCATTGTTTTAATGTACACTCCAAACAAATGTGGAGACGAGTGTAAATCCAGCAGTACGTGTGGTACCATCTTACCCAACCAGTCCAACAGCATGGCATCACTCATGCATTAATGGTCACATTTGGTCTATAGTAGAATGTCACTCCTTTTTTTCACAATTCAGCAGTCATGTTCTACACATGATGAAGCACTTTGTCTGAAAAAGGCTTACGCAGCATCTTGACCAGATCTTTAAAGACTGATTCATTTTCTTATCTGAGCCCATTTTTCTGCTTTATTCCCAACCAGTGCAGACAGTACTGCAGCCTTAACATGAGCACCGGTAGATGTAGCACTGAAGAGCTTTTACTGTCATCTCCTACTGTGCATTTCTTAGTTTATGTTTCGGAAGTCACACTGTAGTCATGGTCAAATATGAAACCCTTTTAGTTTACTCACTGTAGTTTGTTTCGTTTTTTGGGGGGCAAAGGCTTTTTCATTTCCTAAAGGTTTCAATGTTTCTGTATGCCAGAATTGTTTCAAAAGCCATCAAAGAGGAAGAGCAGTTTGTAAAGCACTCTCAAGTCATAGAAAAACACTAAATTAAGTAAAATATGCATGAGTAGAAATTATAGTTAGCACCAGTCAGGGGACTTTTGAGTCTCTTGGGCAGACTCTGCTCTCACGCAGCACACAGTACAAATGTCTTTTCCTGGATTGGCTTTAATCTAAACCACAGCTTTTATCTTAAAATGATCTATTAGTAGCTGGAACAGAAACATTTGATTGGCTGAAGTTCTTGTGGCCATAGACAAATTCTGAGTTGCTTCTTTAAAACAGGCCATAATCAAATAAACCATTCCCCTTATTAGATTTTATTCCCACCAGTTGAGGTGTGTACAGCTTTCTAAATACACTCTTTAAAGTTGTTAATTATGAACAACTCAGTCTACTTAAAGTGACACTTATAAGTCAACCTTGATTCTTTTCTATTGATAGTTTCTTTTCTTTCTGTCAGAACAATTGTAGCCTCAGGCTATTTGTCACATGTGGCTTGAGGCTGAGATTTGTAAATAAAAAATTCATTAAGCTGTGCTTCTCATCACTGTGGATAAGTTAAGTTGCAGATGCTCTTGTAGCAATACAGGTCAATCTACCTGTTCTCTTAAATCTCAGAGTCCTAGATGACAAAGACTGGGCAGGACTAATCTGCCGCTGTTCAGAGGTCACCTGACCTGCATACTTTACTTCACTTTGTTTTGGTCTCTTTCTGCATGGCTATAGTTCTATGAAATGTTGACAGGCACCAAAAGGGCAGGGATTAGAGTAAAGCAGCTTTGACGTGTTCAGCTTCATAATATAAATATGTTTGTTGTATATTTTACTGGGAATAGGTCAAGACCCCCAGTGTTTCTACCATCATGGTGGTTATTTTTCCATGTTCACACCACAAATCTGTCCTTGTAGTTGTGGCAAAGCTGCAGTCAATATCTAGTAAGATACAGAGAAGGCATCACACTAGTTTGTTTCTATTTTACTATATTCTGGATTATGAAGAGATGTGCTGGTGGTGGTAATCAAAATGCAAATAGAGGTCAAACACTTAACTCTAGCAGAAGATTTATAAGTATCAGACTGCCACAGCTCTGAAATATATTTACCAATACCTTTTGTACATTTAATATCTGTTCCTAATACCTCAGAATATTTAAATAAAAGTTTGTTGCGAACTTTATGCTTGCACATTTTCACCCAAGTCATGTAACCCTGCCTGTGTTGTGAGAAGACTGCATCATCACCTGAAGTGCACCACTTCAGTGATGCATTTCTGTTTTCCATGACCGTTGCCTTCTGTTAGAGCAGAAATCAGCAGAACGATGTTCGTTCAGGACACAACATGTCAGTCATTGGGGCATTGAAACAAGGGACGCTTCAATGGAAAACTGTTGCATAAGTGCGCCATTCTCATGTACACTGTCACATTGTGTTCACATGCTACACATAATTCAACAGTGATGGTGCACGTCATGCTGAGAAAGTCGGTGACTGTTTTACTGAACATTACAACACATCTGGCCAAATGTTGAATGTTATTTTTTGAGACAATGCCATACCCTATTATATAATATAAAGTATAAAGTATTAACCTTAAACCATGGGACCATATTTGGACATGTTTTGCCTTTTATAAATCATGTCCAGTAAAACACAATTGTCTTACACAGAACTTAATCACAGAAATGTCTCCCCTTTGCTGTTGTGTATGTGCATGTAGCCATTGGGACATTGTCTAACTTATCTGTGGACAGCTTTGAAAATTTGTGGGAAAAATGTTCAAATTACTTTTTAAAAGAAGCTCATTATCATTGTTATTGTACACCTTTATATACAACCTAGTGCTCTTTGTGCAGATTATTTGTCACATATAATCGTTTCACACACAACCTAACCTAAAATATTCAATTCTACTGTAAAATGACTTCCTTAACCTTCAAATCTTGGACTGGCCAAAGGCTATTCGAAACATTGGCTGTAATACAAAAACAGCACCCAAGGTTTCAGCTAAGGGTGAAATGTAATTTGCACAGGCTTGTTGATTCATTCTTTTCCTCAGCAGGTAATCTAACACACCATCTACGTGATCATCAGGGTTTGTAAGCTATTCAGCTGGAAGCCTGTTTGAATTTCTGTGCAAATAAAGGAGTATAAAGGTCCAAGCATTCCAAAAACCTGATATAAAAAGCCCACTGTGTATACTAATGAGGGCCTTCATGCTTGTAAATTACTGGATACATTTAATTATGTACTCCACGATGGGACGGATGTTTGCCTCATAGAATATTGAACACTTTTAGTCCATCACTCACAGAAATGTGCACAGTTTAGTGCACAATACTTCCTCTCAGCTCCTCCCATCATATCCTCCTGCAATGCTACTATCAGTTTTCTGCTGCTGTCTGCAAACATATCTTAAAATGGCTTCAGTGGGTTTCTAACAGTGCACCAAAAGAGATGCATTGAAGTTCAATTGGCAGTCTTACCGTTAAGGCGTCAAAGAGATACTGAATGTACATGAGATACATCTGTTTTCAAATTTAACACATTTGCTAACATTTGTGGAAATATGCTTTTCCTTTGTCATGTAAGAGGAGCAAGTAGATGAAACCTATGCTTATGTACAAAATAAGAGTGTTTTCCTCTAATCTTACTGACTGGCACTTAAAAGGAAAAACCAACATGCAAGAAGTGTTAGAAAGGTTTTGGACCATCAGAGCACCTTCAATGTTTCTCTTCACTGAGAGTCATTTCTTTTCTTTCTTTTTCTTCATTTCTTGCTTGTCTGTGTGGTTAATTGAACAATTTACATCATGTCTTGAAAGTCTATTTGCAGAGCTGTGGTTGAAGAACTCAAATCATATTTCCTGTTTTTGTCACCAAATCTGTTCTCTATTGTGTATTACAGAGTGAACGTTTAGAAAGTAGTGGTTATCATTCAGGTAAAACGCCAATGTCTCAGATATTGTACTTTATAAAAGTCATTGATGGAAGAGTTTGATCTCAGCGCATGAACAAGACTTTGCTCATTTCAGCAAATCTTATGGATATACAATTATGAGATTTGGAAATAACAACAGTATTGTGCATTGTGCAGCCTCCCAAGCATGCTTTGTTCTGCAAGTCTGCTACTTAACAAACCCCAACATAGTAATTGTCTCATAGTGACACACCAATGTGGTATTCGCCCTTTTACAGCAGGCTGCAAAATATGACCAGCATGAAATGAAACCCAGAAAACATTGTGACTTCATAGCTTGTGCAACGCTTTGGTTTCTACATGACAGTGGTCGGCAACATCTCGATTCTGGCATTGCTAAATACAGAGCAGATGAGTGGCAATCTTATTCAACGAACAGCCGCGTGAAAGTTGATTAAAGTTCCTGGTGATTCCTATTTTATTACACGTGACCTGTAACGTTGCCTAATGTCTTCTGTTCTTAATGGCTGCTAAGACAAAGTGATGCTTCTTGCGCCTGTAATTTGAGGATATCCTCTCATCTTTAAAGTATTCTGAAAGTCAGTAATGAATGGCAATAGCTGTAATCCAGGGCTCCTCTGGTTACAGAGCCCCTCTCAGTAAGGGGTTCAGCTGTAAGTTGCCAGCACCTGCAGGGATCAACAGAAACACGATTAAGACAGACTGTGAGTTATTTACTCTAACTTACTCTGAGGAATAATTATATGTCTTGTGCTGTATCTATCTTCTCTTTTTAACCCAGCCACTTTCTTCCTGGTGTCCTTGTGGGGTTATGAAATTGCATGTTATTGTTTCCAGAATGTTTAAGTGACTCCTGGAGGTTTGTGTAGGATACAGCAGTAAGAATACACTGTACAGGGAGATACGTTTTTCTTTTAAATGTGTCTCTTCAGCTTACTTTTAATGTTGTCTATGTTGTTATGCCAAGATAAAATATTTCACATGGGAGTGAATGACTCCAGTTTTACCCTTCAGATTAACATGACCATTTATTGCTTTGAAACAAAATCCACCAGCAGCTTGATTAATTTGGAATATCTATCTTATCCCTCAAATGTTTCCTTCGTCTTTGTTTTGGTACAGAGCTTCATAGCTCTAATGGAAATATTTTCCCTCCTTGCAAAGCACCCTGAGGAATTTGCGCACTAATGCATCCGTATCTGAAAGGCAAAAAATAACCTCACATTGGGAAAAGCATCTGCATGTCAGACTCTATCTAACAGGCCCAGCCATCTCTCCTCTCAGGGGGATAAAGACAATTCCCCGTAAAGCACTGAAATTATTTTTTGCATACTCTCTGGTTACTCAGAGAGCTTACTGAAAACAGATTCTGAATATGTTGTCTGCATTGTTTGAATGAAACAGCAAGCAAGGCTTAGTTAGTCTTATGCATGACTGTGACTTGTGAAGGGATTGTAGAGCATGTAAATTAGAGGTGCTCCGATCAGGGTTTTTGGAGCCGATCGCCGATCACTGATTTTTTAAATCAGTATCGCCGATACCGATACCGATACCAAAGCCTCCAGTGTGCTTTTTATAGTGTGGGATTAATTATTGATTTATTTACTTAAGTTACTT
>JBAJHX010000031.1:7658261-7685747 GCA_037176925.1 Amniataba percoides | reverse complement strand
GCACGTCCGATCAATGCCGATACCACGTGTATCGGCCGATACCGATCGGGTCACCGATCAATCGGAGCACCTCTAATGTAAATATATTATACCAAGAGAAAGTTAAGAGCTTAAACTCTGAGGAATAGTTTAACTTTTTCGGGGAATTAGTCTTTTTGCTTTCTCGCCAAGTTAGATTAAAAGAGCCACACCACAAAGATATATGGACAGTTAATCTAATTCCACAGCCAGGTAGTCTAGCATAGCACAAAGACTGAAAACAGGGGAACCGTTAGCCTGGTTCTGTCCAAAAATAACTAGCACCTCTAAAGCTCACTAATTAACATGTTCAATCTTGTTTGCTTAACCTCCCAAATGGTGAAATTTACAAGTGACATTTTGTGCTTTTTATCGATGGTCAAATTCCCAGTATTTCGAGTCTCGACATCATCATTAGGTTTCTAGGCAACCAGTGAAGGCTCCAGGAAGAGATTGTGCTAATCCAAGAATCAGTCTGGCACATAAAACCACAACATGTCATTTTTGCACCGAGAGTTTTGATTAAACAAATGAGAAGCTGCATGTTAATCAATGAGCTTTTTGTCTGTTTGTTGTTTGTCCACAGCTAAGCTAAAGATCTCCAGGCTGCCGCTTCATATTTACTTTAGAGACATGAGAATGAAACTGGTCTTCTTATCTCAAAAGCTAATAAGCACATTTCCCATAAATGTGGCACTCGTCCTTTATGCTATATTTGTCTTGCAAGCATAAATATGTGCTTTTTATTACCAGCCCATTACCCATTACCACCCACCAAATTACCAAGAAAACACTGAATGTTTGAGTCCAGCATGCCTGCCCAAAGTGATGACACTCAGTGTTACACCAGTCTAGCTTATGCCAGTGTGTGCACAGAAATGTGAACTACCCATGTGTCATGTTAATAACGGCACAGTCAGGCCGCAGGGGCATTGCAGTCCTTTCCCCTCTCTCATTCCCGTCTGGTATTCAGTCTCCCCTTTCAATGTGGAACCCTTTGAGATTCGATACTTTGGAAAATTGGCATTATGGCAGAGTTATGCGTTAACAAGTCAGCACAGTGTAGTTACACTCAGATATTGACTTCGGCCGAAACAGCAGCCAGTGGTCTGACCTGTTGAGTTCAGTTGCGTAAGTACATCGTCAGCTGTCAACACCACTGGAACATTTTCACTAGGTGTGAAACCCATTCTGAATTTTTTTGGCTGTGCCCGACTCTGCATAGCCTCCATGCCACAGCATTTTATGGATAATGCCTTTTACGTTGCATAATATCGCTCAATATGAAACTCTTTACACATCAACTGGCTCCACTCTCCTGTTTCTGCTGGAGTGTTTGAAACAAATGATTATTTTCGCAATGGATTAATGTATTACTCTTTTTTTCATACACACACACATTTCTGCTTGAAAATATTATTCGGATTATTGATTCATTTTCAAAATGGCTGTGCTTTAAGATATTAACTATATCAATGCTTGTCACCAGTTATTGAAAGTATACTGAGAACTCTAACACTATTAATTATCTAATAAATGATACAAATGTATTCACTTGCACAGAAAAATTATGCTGTTTGGACATTCATCCTAATGATGACATTTATTACCACTTCAGTGTCAACAAGTGTCATGTATGGCATCTCTATTTACGTAACCCTGCAGTCTTTGGCGGTATCTGGTTCTAGAGGTGTTGTAAATCAGTCCTGCAGCGTTGGTTCTCTTAACTGTGTCCTTGTGCCACCATTTCAGAAAGAGTCCTGTGTCTGCAGCGATGAGCTGCTGCTGCCGTGTTGGAACAGAAAATCACTGTACAGTGTGTCACTGCGTTTCTGGACGGCTGCCAGCTGCTGTTTATAGCTTAGCTGGGGTCAAGTTTGACAGCTCTAATAACCCTGAACGCACTCAGCGTCTAATCCATAAAAGGCTTTACAATCAAAGCCGAGAATGACTAGGCTGCCATCGGTGTATTGTGTCTGCTAGCCGGTTTGAGCAACATTTTACTTTGATATGTAAAAGGTTGCAGAAGACCAATTGTCTTGTCAGTTTATAGGTCTTTTTACGTGTGTGTCAGTCAGTCTTTAGTTGATCATTTTGATTAGCCGTGGATGATTAATATGAATATTAACCCAGGCCCTATTAAAAGTCACTTAAATTTCCTCCTGTTCTGCACAAGCAAGAGCCACCACGTGGGGAGTAATGGCAGCTGCCACCCCCTCTTGTCTCATCTGTCTCAGTATTGCATCACAATAGGCTTTATATTGTATATAAGAAGTGAATCAATATATTTCTGTTCTTTTTGTTCAATTCCAGATGCGCCTTCCACAGAGCAGCAGGAGCTATTTACCCAGAAACTCCAGCAGTGCTGCATGCTTTTCGACTTTCTGGACTCAGTGACAGACCTGAAGAGCAAGGAGATCAAGAGGGCCACACTTAACGAGCTTGTGGATTACGTCTCAACCAACAGAGGGGTGCTGGTGGAATCTGCGTACCCAGAAATCACTGATATGGTGAGGAAACGCATCTGCACAGCTTTAAGTTCTTTGATTTTTTTTTTTTTTTGTTAGCATTCAGAAAATAAACTCTGCATGCAAAGCCCAAAGCAGCAACAGCAGCCATTCATCCCCCAAGTTTTATGCTATTACCAGTGTTTGATATTAAACAGAGGTCTCCTCTCCTTGTCACCATGTAACATCCTGTGCAGTTGAGCAGGATTAAAAAATGCAGACTGATTGTGTGTCTAGACAGGGTGTGCCGTGTCAGCAGCACGTGAGGAAAATGTTACGATCTTCATACCAAACCCCTCACCATACTGGTTCCATTTAAGCACAACATCCACTGCGTAAAAACAGGAAAAGCCCAATATTCTCAGTGTAATTTTGAGTCTGTTGTGTCTAGTTCTTTCCGCTCTCTCTTTCACCCACTGAAAACAGCTCATGCAGTGCAGAGTTCAATTAGTTGATTAAACGCATGAGTTTTAGTTAGTCTAGTTTTTAAGATCAGTTTTCTCTCTGTGTTGTCTGCTTGTGGTAGCTGACATTGAAAGCTTATACTCTGACACCCACCCATTCATTTTTTTTCTATAATCCTTGCCCACATTACAGGAATAAATCTGCAAACCTTGATAGTGTTTTGAGGTTTGAGGTTAACTGCTGTAAGCATCTTCAGCACTTTAACATTCTTATTCCCTGTGAAACAATAATCCACTGATCTAAAGATTTAGATCAACTTCTAACCTCAGCTAAAACCTAAATAAGCTACACTAAGCTAAAGCTACTACCTTTCACACAACACATCCTGTAATCATAACAGCCCAAACACAGATTTTACTCCCTCTTTTTCGGTGTTCCCCACAAAGCAAAGCTCCTCTATGGGGCAAATTTGGGAATGCAGGTCACGTCACACCCTCATCCTCACTTGAATATTTATTTGTTTGTGTTTTTGTTGAAATTATATTATGAAAGAAACAATATTAGGATACCGAGAACATTGCTTGAGTTTATCTGTAAATTACAATAAATTTGAATCATTAGATCCAATATATATTTAAAGGCCAGGAGTCCTCTCACATTTTGTTTGTGTCAGTTATTATTTATCAAGTAGAGTATGTTGCAATAAATGCGCATGCAGTCCTGTCTGGTGTGGTGTGATTGTTATCAGCATTCTGTCATCATCACTCAGGCATATTTGTAGAAGTCTGGAAACATGTTTTGCACTCATCATGTGTGGGAAATAAAAGGGTAACTAGGACATCAACAGTTTCATGTGATAATGAGAGTTTAGTGATTAAATCTTAAGGTGCACTTCATTCATCAAGCATGCATTACTTCCATGAGTGCATCAGCTAAATCGAGGTCTGGGTTAGGTTGTTGCAGGAATCTTGTTGTGCAATAGACAGTTTGGAAACCAAGCCAAGCTCCTGCAAAGTATCTTCAGCCAACATGGTACAGATCTGAGTTGATGGAGCAGGTGCCCTGAGCAGCCCAGTTTCCTCCTACAGTACAATAATGACTCATGTCCAACAGTCAGTACTGTAGTCAGTGCAGCAGTGATTCACTCCACACAGCAGATTATCATGGTGGATACGAATCAGCACATCCACAGCTGAGTCAAGGAGTCTTTAGATTATTAATGGACTCTGGGCAGTAATCCATATCATACCCTGCAACTATTGATGCAAGATTCAGTTTGTCACTCGCTGTTGTTATACAGGTTAACAGCATTTCTTAACAAAATGAGACCTTTAAAAGTTGGTAGATATTGTAAAATCTTATTGTCAATAAAAAAGCAATTTAAATATCTTCTCCCATAGACTGACTTAAACGTGTGTGCAAAGGAGTAAGTCTTGGGCACATTGACAGAATGGGCATTTCTACCTGCTTTTTGGTTCATTCAGGTGCAACATAAAATGGCACAGTAAAGGTGGGTGAAGTGAGATACAGATCAGACAGGTTTCATTGTACCATTTACTGTACCCCATGACAACAAAAGGACTACATATGACGAATTGACTTCATCATCATATCATAGTGTTGTCTGAGTGGTGCAGAGCGGCACAACATGACCACAAATCTATTGCCAAATATAGATGGTGACCGATACGATGGTGGCAGAAAAATATAAAGATAATGTTGAAGCAGTTTATACGATCGGTATTTCTGTAATGTGTCTCTCATCGTAAATGGTTGCATCATATCATAAAATGTGACACAACAGTGTTAGCAGTGTAATGCATTTCAGGACAGCAAAAGAAACGCCACTTCTGCTTTTAAAAAACACAGAACAAGGGCTGAGACATGCAGAATCGAGGAGCTGCTGTAATTTCAAGTTTCAGCTGTCACATTCAGCAGCACTGTTGTGCAGCTGACATTTCCTGGATTCTTGTCTCAAAAGTACCTTTTGTCTGTTGTGTGGTGCAGATGTCTCATTACAGTGGTCAAGAAAAAGGCCATTTGCAATAAGCTTAAAGTCATCAATGGTGACAACAGTGGTCAAAATACTGTGCAGAAAAGTTTTTACTGGCGGCCATAGACAGCTTCGGACCCTGCTGCCACTGTTGGGCAAACGTTGGCAGCAGGAATGTAATGCAAATATAGAGGATAAATATGAAGTTGACAGTTGTCAACTTAACTAACAGTTAATGTCAGTCAATAAACTGGTGCAACATCTGTGAATAAGCTTGTATCAGCAACTCTCTTTATCGTGCTCTTGTGTCAGTCTCACCCTTAAAGCAACCAGAAACACACTGCAAGGACATTATTTTGATTTCAAAAGGAAAGTTTGCCTGGAGAGTTACAGCTGTTGCCAGTTATGGCTGCTAATTATAGCAGCGTCTAAATAAATACCAGCTCTTCACCTTCTCTTTGTCAAGAGTTGGTAAAGTTGTAAAGCTTCACAGACGAACACCAGAAACTAACACTGTAATCAAAAATAGGTCACATAATTAGAAAATACAGGTCGCTTTTACTTACTTTTACCGTCAGTGCTCTTAATGTCATAATATCCCTGTTCGTGGAGTTGATTTTTTTCTAAATATAAATGCTGGGCCTTGTGGTAAATACAGGATGGTTACATGGGATTTTGTGCTCTGTCTGCAACATGGCGTCATTAACTTTTCAATGTGCCAACACAGACAGTCAACATAGCAGCAAATCCCCCATGTCGGCAGTCCAAAGGAATAAAAATAAAAGTGAGTTATATTTGCACTAATGTAATTACACAAATAAACCAATCTAACCAGAAGCAAGAAAAACCTGGTGTTAATTTGTAGATCATTTTTTCCTTTGCTATGATTTGCAGGGTTGAAAATGTAGTTTTTTAGAAGTGCACAGATCAAAGTTTTAGAACAGAAGGTAATCCACTGGATTAAGGGCTACTTCATGTGTAGTAGCTAGGTGTGACCTCTCAGGCTAACACGCTAGCAAGTTTCGCTTAAATGCACGACTCCAGCTGGTGCCCAGGGATCGCCAGCAGACGTCCTCTGTAACGTTGTGTTATCTGTCAGGGCTAAACAGGACGGAGACGTGGGTCAAGCTCAAGCAAAGATCAGCTCCAAGAGAGCCATGCGTCTGTGCCACAGACAGGCTCCTGAAAGAGGTTAGACAAATAGCAGCTGCACTTTCAGAAAGCGGGGCTGATAATAGCTCTCCTGGATACTCCATGCTTGGCATCACATGATACTGAAGAGGTGAGTGTTCAAAGTGCTGCCCATTATTCTACTGTGGCGAGGGCTGCTTTGATCACTGAGACTTTTGCGTATACAGAAAGCAGAGGTTTCTCATCAGTTTAAAAGGAGGGTTTACCTCTTTTCTCAAACATATACCATAACCTTTGGTGGTATGAGTACAGGCGGTCCTCATTTTACGACACCATCGTTCTGTGGCAGAGATGAGTGAAAATCCAGCAGGGTTAGCTTGAAAGAACAGTTCTTAGCTTTAATACTCTTTTTATTTGATTTAATTCCCACCTTGTTTAGCCTTTTTGCTAATGCTGCACTCAGTGCTGGCACTTTTCCTCTGTCTCACCCCCTCCTCCCCTTCTAACTCTCTCATCTCGTGTGTTGCTAGGTGTTGGTTGCTACTACTGTCAGCCTCAGTTTGACCCCATACAGAGCTACAGCCTCTATTGTCATCAGCGAGCCTACACTGGTTTCACATACAGTCACTCAGGAACAACCGTTTTAGTATCCTCCCACATCACTCTCACTCACACACAAATCACTGTTTCCATTTCTCTCCCTGCTAAGATTTCTCACACATTTCGCGTGCTTGCTGTCCTCTTGCAGTATTTTCTCACAATGTTGTGTCCAACTGAAGTTATTTTTCAATATTGTGAAGTCACTGGGGGGATTAATTAATTGTGCCGGATGCTTGCATGGTGAATTATGTAACCCATTATGTTGCACAGACAGTGTGCATCTCTGAATCCTCCGTGTCACTGCCTGCAGATTTAAATAGTTGGAAGTTAATCTTAATGGATTTTGTCACTCATGTTATCATTCCTTGTCTTTGTTTTACTTAGGGGATGATAATCTCTGAGCTCTGTTTATTTATATTGTTTACATCTAGGCAAATTGGCACCATTACAGGAATTGACTATTAGCCGATCCTGCTAGTCTTGGACACTGAAGAAAGCATTAAGATGTGATGATTCTCAGGCAAGTTCAGGACTTATATGGAGCAGATTTATGAACGTTTATTTGTGATGGACATCAGAGATAATGATGCCCTTGTGAGGGAGAAGTCACGCTGAGTCTAGAAGTATGCATGTCATGTCTATGTTTGAGAAGGAGTAGGATTTTTGATGTTTGACGCTGAGGGTTCAAAATTACTTTAACTGTCTTAATCAGTCTGTCAGACTTTATAAATAAATAATATAACTAACTTCTTATTGTTTTTCATGAAATATCTTCGCCTCATTCGTCTCCCTCCAGGATGTGCACCTCACAGTTTGAAAATCTCATCTGTAGACCAAAAATGGACAGATTAATACCCAAAGGCTGCCAGAGCACTTCCAGCAGGTTTTATGGGGTTCAGATTTTGCCCCTGCGTGCACTCCTCTGTAAAAATGTGCATCACTCTTGAGGAGCTGACGTCCTACCCGACAACCCCCTCTGTGAGTCATCTGATTTTGAACTCAGCCAATGATGCGCCTCACACTAGGGAAACCAAAGTAATACGCCACAGAGAGCTGGTCCGCTGATTATTATTCATCTGCCTCATTATCAGTATCTGCATACATGTGCATAGACGGCATGATGTGAAGCCTTCAGTGTAGTCTGGAAGGCCGATCAGACCCAAGGACTGTGGTGCACCCTCGCATGAGGTGAAAACTAGTGCTATAACATAAAGTGGAAATAACATGTAAGTGTATGTGACTGTTAGTTATCATCAGAGACAGGCTTGTTTCATTAGTTGTTTCATACCTGTGTGACTGAAAGAGGTGAGCAGACTCTTTGGAAGAGAATAGGTCAGAGGCTGCTGCAGAGAAGGAAATAATAATCTGCTTCCATCAGCCTTTGACTAGTTGACCAACAGAAAATCAATAAACAATCAACAGTAAAATGAAAAGCAATTTTGTCAATCAATTTAAAGGTAAATGCTAATTTCTTCATCTGCTGAACAGACAAAATCTTAATGTCTCACTGTTATCTGTGGATCACATTGGTCGCTATATTAGCACTGCATTATGATGTGCCCTCAGTCACAGAGGTCATATGCATAGTTAAGCTGGGTCAATGACTAAGATGTCTTTGTGTGTGTGTGTGTTGTGAATGCTGAACAGGTTGTGTTTGGCTAAAGGTTGGTTAAAGAGAGTTTGGACGCTGTATAGGCACTCTTTCCAGATGGTTTTTCAGCAGCTCACAAACAGCTGCACTACACTGTCAGACTTAAATACTTAAATAACAGGAAGGACACAAGCAGGCAAATAACAGCTCAGTGCTACAGTGATGAGCTGAAGGGCATCTCCGGGTGCACAGCTCACTCAACCTTGAAGAGGATGAGCTACAGCAGCACGAGACCGTGCTGGGTACCGTTCCTCTTGGCTCATAACAAGATCAGACTGACACGGTCATGTGAAAATCAAAACCAGATCAGTACCTAAACATTGCTGCTGTCCAAGTTCACCCATTTTCGGTGCATGCTCCCTGCAGGGTGATGCATAATGTCGCACAGGCCTTGTCATCTCTACAACTCCAGGAATATCATAGACCTTTTATGAAAGCTGCAGACAGAACAAGTAAAATGGAAAAAAGTCAAAACATTATATGTAGCAGTTCTAGCAATTCAAGATTCAAGATCTTTATTGTCACATCCACATCAGTTACATGGAGGCAGCTTCTGGCAATGAAATTCTTGAACATCAGGCTCCCTTCAGCAATGCTCAAAAATGTATGAGGAAAATCACACCAGTGAAAGGGGAACCTAAAGATATAATCTCAAAGATTTTCACTTAAATACCTGCCTGTTAAGTCACTATTATCAAATGGGGCAACACAGTGGTGACTAAGCCTGTGGCTCACTGATGAAAGTCAGGCAAAGTGTACAAAGCGACTTTCCAATTAATGATTACTTCCATAAAAGACAATGTAATGAAAATCTTCACAATTATCAGTAGTTTACTTACTGGGAGGAAGCCGGAGTACCCAGAGAGAACCCACGCAGACACAGGGAGAACATGACTATCTGACATAAGATATAAAATTGAGTTCAAAATATAAAAAATATACCATATAGAATACAAAATAACACTGTGAAATAAAATACCTGTAATTCTTGAAAAACTGGCAAAACAGAACTTCCTTGTTATTGATTGCTAGATAATTTTAGGACTCTGATCTTAAAAATAATCTATTTTGCTAAATGTCTGAGAAGGAACACACACTTGTCACCTGGGAGGAGTCTGCAGGTTGCTATTGTTTCATTTTCAGGGGCCACACCGGGATCCATAGTTGTACCGTAACTAATCCCAGATTAAAATAAAAAAAGTATAACAAAAAATCTCAAGCCTGGCATAAAATACTAGAAAGGACAAGGATGCAGGGTGAGTGACCTGCACTGTTCTCTGATGATAAATACTGAACATACAACCATCTAGAAACCAGTTCATGTACGTATCTTGTCATTTCATGCATTTTGTGAAATGCTGCCAATAAGTAATTTGATGTTGTCTTTATCACTTCAGCATGAGAGCGTTCACAAGCCACATAATGCTGGCTTTTCCAGCTCCCCACTGTTATGTGTGTCACTCTCAAATTTACCCTTGCTAAAAATAAAAAGGTGGGCTAGAGGTGGCGGTGACCTGTCTATAGTGATTGTCTTCGGTGCAGAATTTTAATGGGTGGGGGGGTTGCAACATGCAGAATCTGTAATGGTTTTCTCCAACCCCTCCGTGTTTTGGAGATGTTATGAAACATCCTCAGTTAAATTAAACATGCTCAGTAGTCACTTTCCACTCCAATTAGCAAGCTGCCAGTGATGCTCAGGCATGTGTGTTTGTATTGGATCCTCTCGGGTCGCACCACCAGTTCTCATTCAGAGCAGTGACTTAAATTTATGTCCAGGTTATGTGTAGGTCCACAGTGCTAATGGATTACAGTTCACGCGTGGCTTGACTGTCAAAATGCACCTGACCACTTAAAACCGCTCGAAATCAAATTCTGCTCCCCCACCCACATTTTATTTAATCTGTGGGGAAAATGTAACAGCTGCTTATCACGTAAATCCTGGCCATACAGCTCAAAAAGTGTCTCACTGTGTCTCAGTAACCTTCGGTGAGGGCTTTGGCATGTAGATAACTTTAACTAAGTTTATTATGAGGATTGTCACGCAATAAGCACACTGTCCTATTCATTCATGTTAAACTACACTGTGAATGTGGGTATTTAAAACTTTTATTTATTAGATTTGAAGAGTTAAATAGATCTGTACCAATTACAGCAGCAGTTTTTGAATTTGAGTTGAGTTTCTTGGGAAGACTAACGTGCTTCATAGGCATAGAAAATGGTCATCTTTTTTTAGATGATTAGATGGTTATTTGTGAATAACCGTCTATGTTCCTGCTTGATCTCTTTTGTTTGTTTGTTTATTTTTGATCAATAAAACTCTTCCTCCTGTCCTCCAGATCTCCACCAATATATTTCGGACTCTTCCACCAAGCGACAACCCTGATTTTGACCCAGAGGAGGATGAACCCACTCTTGAGGCTTCCTGGCCTCATATCCAAGTAAGGATCAGATTCTTCAGCCTGTCAGTCCTGAATCAGCCGTTTAGATTAAATCTCTGTGTGTTTTGGTGGTTATAAGGTGAATATTTCTATTGATTTTTTTTCACATTCTTTTGTTTTCCAGCTGGTCTATGAGTTTCTACTTCGCTTTCTAGAGAATCCAGACTTTCAGCCCAGCATTGCAAAGCGTTACATTGATCAGAAATTTGTTCTGCAGGTAAGATTTAGTTTAGTTTTGTTTGTTTTTTAAGCATTTATCATTACTTAGTTGTTTGTGATTGATTGTGTGAATGTATCAACATGTTAACCTGCTTTATAAAACTGACAAGTTGCTCAATCTAGTTTTCTTATAGTACCGATAACTTCTTATAAGACCTCTTTAAGAATACACTTTCATTTAAAGGTAATTTTTTTTCTTTGACCAACAGTCTAAAAAACAAAAATAATTACTTTGCTGTCATAGAAGGGTGAGAGGACCAGCAAATATTCAGTTACAGTTTCACTCGGTGCCATTTTACGTAGGAGAAAAATAACTATTAATTGATTAATGGCTGCAGCTCTCAACAGCCTCTGTTGGCTGTTACAGATGGTTGGTCGAATGGGTACAATTTTGAATTTGGTGAATGCTATAATGGTAATTACCAGCACGTTGTGATGTGTTTTGGGAGTTCAAAACTGATTAGAATTCAAGAATGATTAGTTGGATGAATAAAACCATTAATGAGCTGTAGCCGGGACACATCTGTCCTGCATCAGCACCCACCTACTGCAGGAGTCCTTCTCTTCTTTTGTGAAGCCACAGAGCGAAGCGGCAGCTAACAGTGGGACCACAGCCTGGAATGTTGGCCGGGCCACATCCGAGGTGCCTGGACCGACTTTCCATGATGCGAGCGTGTCGTGGGGGAGCTTTAAATAGCCGCCTGTTGTTTACTTCTCAGGTTGAGAGAAGAGGACTGTGGTCGGAGCAGAGGGAATGAGGTGGAGGTTTGAGTGGCGAAGAAGGGAGGCCTGCGGTTTGGTTAGCTTCAGTTATCATAATACACACAGCATAGGAATAACTCTTCAAATGTCCCTCTGAGATGTAGGTCAAAACACAAGGGCGGACAGGCAAAGCTTCCCTAGACAAGCGTCACTGGTTTGCTCTGTAACATTTTGACAGAGGATGAAAGATTTTTGTGTTGCAGTGAAAAACAGGAGTTACGAGGGCATCTCTACATAACTACAGAGGGGGAATCCTCGTTAAGGTGAATTTGATATATCAGGTTTTTTTTCTAGACCTTTTCAAAGGCACCAAATGCATACACAAAGACAAACCCTGGAAGGACCGTGCTCTGTTTTGGTGTTTGATATTTGTACATGTACTTGTGAAGGGGTTATTGTGTTTAGTCGTGGAGAAAGTCTCAGTGTGAAAAAATGTTTTGATGTCAACTTTGGTTTAGTCAGAGTTTTGTGAAGCAGCGTACCTGTTGTGTGTAATCATACTATTCCAATGATACATGTCCTACAACATCCAAGTGCCAACATCCAAGTGCCAAACACCATTAGACACAGTATCTCTTTAAGCTCCTCCTTAGGACCCAGATCACAGGTTATGAGTTCCTACTTGCTAGTTAATGGCATGTTTTGGTCCTTGGCTTTTAAAGTAGCGCTGCTCTGGTACTCTTAGATCCTATACTCCTAGATCAACTTGCACATAGCACAGCTGCTGCAGGAAACAGCCTTTAACATGGGAAAACAACCATATGTGGAGCTAAGGGCTGAACATGTGGTCGGACACGTGGTCGGGGTGTATTTTTGGTCTTCTTTTAGTCGGGATCACTGCTAAAATGTTACAGAGTGTTGTGCTGTGTTCGGGCAGGGGATCAGTTTTGGTTCAACATAACTATATTTTAGTCTGATGCATTTAAAACCATGCTTGATTAAGAAATAGTTTCATCAGTCTCTGTTAGTTATTTCCTCAGATGAATGTTTCTGTGAGTAGTAGCTGAAATCCTTGTGTTAGAAATCGAGACACCAAACAGTTGATTTACAGTTGATTTCCAAACCTGGCATGCAGACCTGGCATGTTGTAACTAATCATTCAGCTGCAAGGGTTCTTTCACACGCAGTTCATCCCAGCAGTACTCTGCTTTATACAAGGTGAGTGAATGAAATGAGACAGTTCCCAGCCTCAGCTTCAAACTATGTGTGGGAGCCTTTGTCCTGCTATACTTTTACCTCAGACTCGACTCAGGCAGTCTTTTGTGGTCAGGTCCACATGTTTGCATCACACATTTGCATCACAACTTGTTCTGCATGTGTGGAAATGATCCAGCTTTAGCACATCTTCAGTGTTTTTGAGGTTGCTTTCTTGCCTCTGTGTAGTTTTGTCTACTGGTGATCAATTAAGTTGAAAATGAAAATGAACCTCAGGCTTAAATGTGACTTTTCCGAGCCAGTGTCAGAGGCAGCCTCAGGTTTTATGTGTAGATGGAAAGCTGCTGTTTGCCTGAAATTCAGTATATTCAAGATTTAGAACAAACACTGTCTTGTTTTGTTGTGACACGGCTACAATTGTTGCTCTCTATTAGAGAACAGAATCTCATCATGTTTGGTGGACCAACAGGCTTTTAGTCAGGAAATTACAGATATAATTTCCTTGTGACTAAATCTTTTATCGCAACTATGAAATGAACAGAGGTGGACTTGATTGCATTTGATTTCAAAGGATGAGTTTTTTTAAATCATGGAAGAGTGTTGTGTTCTCCTTGATGTTTGTTTTTGTTTTCTTCCCGAATATTTCTGTGGAGCCTCTTTAAGAAAATTGCCTTGGTGATTGTGTCTAACCACAGATGGACACATGTAGCAGCAACCTATTTTTTTCTGGACTCAAGGTAAAAATCATCCATTTTTCAGGGATGTATTCTGGCCTGGCTACTGAGAAAACTAAAATCCTGATGTGACCTATTGTGATTGAATATTGACGTCACCTCAGGGACACACTGCATGTCTGAATCATGCAGCCTTTGTTTCGTAATAAAGTTCAGTCCAATGTTTGTGTCCCATTTCGTCCTCACTGATCAGCTTTAGCGTCGATACCTTTTTTTTGTCTGGTCAGTAAGGATGAAAGTCCTACAAAAAACCTTGCTAATTAGATCTTTTTACTTTTTTACATAAAAGCTAACCAGAAGCCTTCAAATTAGAATTACTGTCCATAAAACATAAATATTTAATTACAACAATATAACAGACCCTAAGAGACAGTAACCTGAAAATGTTAAACTTTTTTTTTAGATAATCAACAGTTAAACAATTAGCAAAATAGCAATTAATTTTCTGTCAATCAACTAATTGTTTTATCCCTAATGCTGATTTATCTGTGCAGTTATGTCATTGGAATAGTGAGCATTTTTGGTATGTTGTAGACAAGGAGGAATTGTTTTGCGAGGGGTATTCCGCTGTTGCATACATTTGAATCCTTATATCAGTTTCATGATATAGTGAGTTTGTGAAAGTGTTGGAGGATGTGCCAAAAACAAATGGAAATAAAACACGTGAGAGTTCAAGGCACTTCAACACATCAGAGCCTTTTCATAATAGTTGAAACCAAAAAAGTTTTAAACAGGCATTTTTTAAAAGATCACTGAAATAATACTCTGGTGGTACAGAATTGTCACACTGCTTCGAAACATGTCTATCTGTTTTTTTATTTCAATCTCTTGTCATTGATCGACAGACATATACGTAATACTGATGTATCAGCTGTGAGCTAATATTGGTTGGGCTTTAGATGCTACCAACATTTAGTGTGGGAGGTGGTGATGAGCAGTTGGCTAACTGGAGTATCCCTGATATACTGGGAAAACATCTCTGGAAATAAGCACTCTTGAAACACATTGAAAACTACAACATGATGCCAGTGAACAAATCTCCAGCTGCTACAATAACGCTGCTCAGTTACAACAAAGAAAGGCCATTGAATTCATAGAGTTCATTATGAATAGCCGAATGAGTATGCAGCAGACGAACAGCATGTGTCCGTGATGAAACCCTTTCCTGGATGTACGCCGGTTTAAAAATAGACACCTGTCACCGAGGTGCTGATGGCACACCAGGGGAAGATGAGAACCAAACTCTGACGCTGATTTGAGCCTGTAAACACTCATTTTGAACTCTGTGGCATTGGCTTGGCTGCCCTCAACAGTATTGTAATAATGACTCATCACATGTTGCTAGAAATAGCCGTTGAATGCCAGAGGCTTCAAATCAATTTACATTCAGGCAAACATACTGTATATTTGTTATATAAGATGTTGGTAACTGGTATGAAGCGCAGCACAGTAAATGTGTTAAGCGTGGTCGAAAAGGCCTCCCTCGCTTGCTGCTTAGCCAAGAGATGGACGATATTGTGAAATCTAATTTCACAATAAGTAATCACCACAGCTAGAATTATTTCAGCATCACTATCAGCGTCACCTGCATGTCTTTGTAGAGGAGGCTTATTAAGCCTGAGGGTAAATGGTACATCACACAGCAAAGGCAACATGAGTCATCCACTAACTACATCCATAATGAGGCGAGATGCGTATTCAGCTCAGCAGGTGATTGATTGGTTGATCAAATCATATGTTCATTACAATAAAGGTACAGTGTGTGCAAATCTAATTATCTACACAGCGTTGGGAGATGATAAAATAGGTTCCCTGAAAACTGAGCTAGTGTGTTTGTCCTGTTTCTGTCCGTTCAGCTGCTGGAACTGTTTGACAGCGAGGACCCGAGAGAGAGGGACTTCCTGAAGACCATCCTGCATCGGATCTATGGAAAGTTCCTGGGTTTGCGTGCTTTCATCAGGAAGCAGATCAACAACATCTTCTTGCGGTGAGTGAATTGTTCTAAAAGTAGCTGACGTAACAGGAAATCATGTTTGATGTCACGTTGAGGGCGTCTTTGTTTTCCTTCTTCTCTCATTTAATCAAGTAAAAATCTCATTGAGATCAGCCAAGAAATCGGCATCAAAACCTTGTGGTTACAATAAATGTGATATAAACAACAGGTTAAGACACCTGTCGCAAAAGAGTATATCTGTGTTAAGTTCACATCTTTTGGTAAATGTAATCAGAGGCAAAGGCATGCAATCTCAATTAGCCACCACTTCGAGCAAAGTCAGTGCAGCAGTTTATGATCCCAACATCTGTTCTCTTTATTTCTTATTGCCTATCATCAGCCCATTGAAATGTGAAATTGAAATTCACTTTTGATACTTTGAGTTAAAGTTAGATTTTGAAACAGCTCCTTTTAGCCAAAGATTTATAGAAGCGGAAGCTCTCTGTGAAGTACCTCCATATCTGAGAATAAATTATTTTAAGGACAGCACCCAGAGTCCTGAAGGGCATTTCCTCTGCCAGACCCTTCAGAGGACCTCAGGAACTAAGGCTGTGCTTCATCCTGACTACATTTAGTCCCGACACAAGAGTTTTAGGTGCCAGGAAGTTCTTTCTAGCCTGGCTGGATATCTGATTCATAGACATACAAAAATATGTATCGACTCAGGTAACAAAAAGCTCTGGTGTGAATTTTCTGGTGCTGATTTTCAGTTAATCCTGTTAGAGTATGGTGCGCTCAAATGTGATGCTTTATAGCCACCTAAGATATTACATCAATGCAGTCAGATCCATCCCAGCTCCCTGAAACAGAGAGAGAAGAGAAATGTTTAGATGGAGGCATCAAATATTCGCAACAGCAGTGTGTTGAGTCTTTACAGCTCCTGTTGCTGCGTGACAACGGGCTTAAGATGATTGAAACGGGGGGCACTTGATGTCGTTTCCAACAGGCAAGGTGGCAAAACGGGTGCGCGTACTTTGACCATCTGTCACTGAGAATAAAAATAGTGCCCCAGTTGTCAGGCTCTGTCTGTAAATACCATGAGCGCACAGCCAGAATGAAATTGGTCACTGAGCAGGAGGTGAATGATGTATGGATCATTAAGTTACGCAAGACTAGTTGATTTTTAAGGTCCTCAGCTTCAGTCTGTTTTTTTTTTTTAGTTGGCTATTTTAATGAGATTTCTTATTCATTAAAAAATTTACAGATTTCAAGTTTACACAGAATTTTTTTTCTTCACAAGTCATACAAAACCTCATACAAAGACAATAACACATTTTTGTGGTTTACATGTGTTAAGAATCATGGGACACCAGTGACATTTTATTTCTAAAACACTGTTCTGTGAAACAGAACGCAATATTGGGAGAAGTCTGATAAAGATATATTATCATATATCTCATTTTGATAATGATGACAAGAATAATGATGTTTTATGTTGCTATTGCAGGTTCATTTATGAAACTGAGCACTTCAACGGGGTTGCCGAGCTCCTTGAAATCCTGGGAAGGTGAGCAGTAACACTTAATGTACTCTGACATGCAGAACAATCACCATCACACATTCAGTTGAAAGAAAAATATTGAATCCATTTAAGGAGGTAAAACTGCCCCCTGCCTTTTTTCTATATGATTTGACTTCTCCCAGTGTTTGGAATTTAGTAACATGGTGTTTTTCTTTATATTTTAAAAGTCAAATAAAGCTGGATATAATCCTCAATATTATAGAAACCTGGTTTTTATTCTGTGTCAGTTTAACTGCTGACAGTTCAGGTTGTAAGCAGGCTTGTGCCCGATGACATGGAGGACTTGTGCTCTCCTGCAGTCCTGAACTAAAAGGCCCCTCAGGCTTCGTCTCCTCTGTCATTTTGGTCCCACCATTGCAGTGAATTCTCTCTCTATTTCTTTTCCGCTTCAGAAACCAAATGTATTCGCAGCCATGCCCTGCTCTGATCCTGCAGGGTTCAGTTTGTGCTGCTGTTTTGTCTTTTTCTGCAGGAACCTCTCTCACTATGTCCTGTTGTTTTTCTGTTTATAGTATCATCAATGGCTTTGCGTTGCCTCTGAAGGCAGAGCACAAGCAGTTCCTTATGAAGGTGCTCATCCCGTTACACACAGCTAAAGCATTGTCCCTTTTCCATGCACAGGTAAGACAAACAGTCTTTACTCATAAACATATTATATTGTTATATTTCCAATAAATATTTGGCTGTGTATCCTTGAGCTGTGTCATTCAAAACTGCACAGAAAAGAGTAGATGTAGTGTAAAGAGTGGTTATACAGTTGTTGTTGGGGACAGTCTCTGCAGGATTAAGCCCTGCCATGATGTAATCTCTATGCTGTAGCACCCCCTAGTGACCAGGAAGTGGAAATGCACAGATTCAATGGTTATTAGAGGGTTTTAGTGAATCTTAAAGTGTAGAAATGTATCTTTCATATATATAATTACATTGATTTTGACCTCAAATAAAAGATATCTTTTCAGATTCAGTGTAATACAGCTTTTATCTGGTGCCATTTTTGGGTACATTTACTGTTTTTCTTTTGTGTCCCTCAGCTGGCCTACTGTGTGGTTCAGTTCCTGGAGAAGGATCCTACACTTACTGAACCGGTACTTTTTTTATCACTCCTCCCACTCAAAGCACAAAGCCTTCAGGCACTAAATTAGTCTACACTGCAGTGAAATGTGCGGTGGGTTGCTAACAATCACCCACTCAAAAAAAACGTTGCAGCTTTTTTTTTTCTTTTTTTTAACATTCGAGAGAAATTCTCAAGTCATTCTGTTGTTTGTGCAGGTGATCCGTGGGCTGCTGAAATTTTGGCCGAAAACCTGCAGCCAAAAAGAGGTACTCTGTCTATAAATACTCTTCACGCTTCTCAGATCTGTCAAGCAGATTGTAAGTTTGCCTCATGCTCTGCACCTTTTATCTCATTAGGTGATGTTCCTGGGTGAAATCGAGGAGATTCTGGATGTCATCGAGCCAACGCAATTCAAGAAAATCCAGGAGCCACTGTTCAAGCAGATCTCCAAATGTGTTGCCAACCCACACTTTCAGGTATGTTTATGACACAAACACACAGAAACATGAAGTTGGTGTAAGTCTTTTTCCCGCAATCCTCTCCTTAGCGTTCAGCATCACAATCAATGCATAGACATACAACACACACTGTTTTGATGTGTGTAGACATCTATAAAAGTAGGCTGATGTATAAATGATGAAAAAGTTGGTGGTTATAGTATAAAATCGTCATTGTTGACAATAAAAGTACTTTTAAAAATGCTTAAAATGTCCTTAGAGCTGTGCAAACTACATTACAGTGTGTAATATGGGTGACTGAGTTCACTGTTCACACATGAAACATTTAAGTTAGACAGTATGTCAAAGGGGTTTTAATGGTAATGGTAATTTTACCAGCAGTTTTTTTGTGGCTTGTAATCAGCTGTTACAATGGCAGGTGTTTCCATTATTTTGTTTGCTCCAGTGAGGGTAAACTAACAGAAACACCTCTCTGTATGCTGTGATACAGTTCAACAGCACCACAAGCAACATGCTTCAAAAAGATCATGCAGTTGAGTCAACACCTCTAAAAGTGATAATTATCACCTTCATGAAGGAAATATACTGGAGGAATCTGAAAAGTCCTTTTGTTCCCATTTTCAAGGTCTTTATTAATTGTTATTATTATAATAGTTTCTTTCACACAACCTTGCCCTGGAAAGCCTGATGCAGGCATTTCACTTTTTTGCCTGCTGTTTCTCTGTGCTCACAGGTAGCAGAGCGAGCACTGTACTTCTGGAATAACGAGTACATTCTCAGCCTCATCGAGGAGAATATCGACAAGATCCTTCCCATCATGTTCGGTAGCCTGTACAGAATCTCCAAAGAGCACTGGAACCCGTAAGAACCATCTCTAAAGAGCTTTGTTTCAGCCAAACTCATTCACATGCACTAACACATTAAACACTAACAAGCTGAATTATCATGGTAACTCCAGAAACGCTCAGATCTTCTGCTCTGTGAAAATAAAACCTGTCATATTATGAGGAGAATCCATTTCATGATTAGTACCTTTGACCACATCAGTGACTCATTAGCAGCCTGTTGAGGTGGATCCTATATATTGTTGCCTCTATCCATACAGACTGCTGTCTCCATAAAGTTGTTGTCATGTGATTGTGTTCACGTGTACACATTACAGGCACACTGACGCCAACTCTCACACCTCATTTAACATTGTGCCCGGACATAAAAATAAAATAAACCTTGGCTCAAACTTTTGTATTAGTGAGGTTTAACTAAATTAAACTTAACAAACTTAATGAAATTCATAATACTAACGATATGAGAGAAGGTGATAAGATTGAACAGAGAAAGCAAATATTTCCTTTGCTGCAGGACAATCGTCGCTCTGGTCTACAATGTGCTGAAGACACTGATGGAGATGAACTGCACGCTCTTCGATGAGCTGACTTCCTCCTATAAAGCAGACAGGCAACGGTGAGTAAGAGACGCTTTCACTCTCTTATCTCGTAATGTTCATCACCTAGTGGGCCTAACTGAATATTTCTCCCTGATGCCACAGGAGCAGTTTTTTATGTTACTCCTTCAAAAAGGGTTCATCAAAGCAGTACCTCGTTAACTTATTTAAATGCAGTCTGGTTAAGTAGGTAGTTGAGGTTTTCTTAAAACAGGGTTTTGTGTGTAAAACAATGACACGGATTTTTTTCAAAGCATTCATGCCAATGAAATGTAGTTCGACAATTTCATACTCATTCATACTTGCTAGTTTGCAGCCTGATTAGTGTCAATAGAATCTAATGGGACTAGTCAAATTATGATCTAATGATAAGATCATGGTCTAACACTTACTTGCTCTGACATGAAAATGGTTGTGCGCTCAGGCCAGCTGCCTGCTACCCAGCTATGGTGTCACACTGCTCCACTGACCAGCAGGTGGCAGTAACACACCAAGATGTGCAGAGGAGCACGACACAGACAGGAAGGAAGATGACGGCAGGACTTGACACTTATAGTTGGTTTTATAACTCTGTCTGTGACGGAGGAAATGCAGATTACACCAACTCTAAACGTAAACATAACTTGCATTTAAATAAAAAGACTCCACAATTTGAAGAGTTATATTCATCTCACACAACTTCTGTGAGTGTGTGTGTGTGTGTGTGACTGCTGTATCACAGACTCTGGACCGGTTTAAACTTGTCCTGTCTTCCCAGTGATCATCAATCTGTAAGATTTAATAACTTTGTAGGTGATGATGATCATTATTTCTTTTGGCTTGAGATGTGCAGACTGCTTGCAACACACACACACACACACACACACACACGCACCCTTTCCACTAGTATCTACTCGGCTCGCCTCCGCTTGGATCGCCCGACCTCAACTCGTTTTCCATTACAGTACCACCTCAGCATGGGTGGAGTCATCATATCAAGGCGGTCCAAAAACGGTCCACAGGCTTTTTTTCTGTGCAGCGGTTGATTCTTATGAACGATGCGCTCTCTTGACTCGTCATCACGTTCTGGCCAGTCAACGGTCCATCTGCCGACGTCACATTTTCGGCTCGACTTGCTTGCAACCCCGGCAGAGTAGGTGCTAGAAATGTACCTGATACCAGGTACTAACACATAATGGAAACTTGTAAAAACCAACTCGAGGCGAGTCGAGTAGGTACTAGTGGGAAAAGCGGCTACACACACACATACACACACACCATTGTGTACCTGAGTCACTGAGTCTGAATGGAGGCTCTGCATACCATTCACTTCATGTAGGAGGAAGTGACATAAGCGTTAGACAGAAGTTGAAACACTTCATCCTCTGTGAGACTGCAGGAACACTCGCAGGTCGTGTTTTCTACAGTTTGTTCTGTTAGACGATAGTCCGGTCACGAAATAATGCTGCACAGCAGATGTTTTTGTTAAAGAGATTGTTCTTCTCAAATCTTTTTTCAATGCCAAGGTCAAAGCAGAATTCAAGCCAATGTTAACCGACATTTAGTTTTTATCAGCAAGTAGCAGTGCTGAGGAAAACAAAATAGTGCAGTACATGACCTTCACGTTTACACTCATGCAAATACATTCTTAAAAAAAATTCATACTGAAGATTTTGCAATTATGCAACGTTAACGATGAACCCGAGACTTCATGATATTTTGAATTTTGCAGCTGTGTTTGTTCAGTGAGCAACACCTGTTGTTGTTTTTCCCTCTCGTCGTTAAAATTCAGCTTCACTCAACGTAGCATGCGCTTCATGTTTTTCTGCAAGTTTTTACAATTTGCTTCAGTTGATGATGCTTGTAGTTTGGTTATGTTTACATTCACTTTTTGTTTGTTTGTTGATGTTACATTTCACAGCCTCTATGAGTTCACAGAAATCTGTTGAGGGCTTTACAGAAGTCGTGGACACCTGAGAATTAGGCTAAAGTACTTTCAAAACACTGCTCCATGTAGTTGGACTTCAGTATGGGCTCTGATCTCGTGGTACTGTAATAACCAGAGCGAAGGGAAATATTTTAGGAAACAGTTGCCTGTTTAGATTTATGCTGTTTTGATCGTGTTTCTTTGGAGTTTGAAAAGTTGAGGACCTCCAGGCTGCTCTTTGTAGGAGGATGATGCTACTTGTATCAATAATTAGGATGCAGTTTATGTCGTCCACTGTTTATATTTGCGTTTCTGCTGTTGATGTTTTTATGCAAACCTAAAGAAAAGTTCAAATGTCGTTTCTCCAGGGAGAAGAAGAAGGAGCAGGAGCGGGACGAGCTGTGGAAGAAGCTGGAGGAGTTGAGGCTTAGCAACTCCACTCTGGTCCAAAACAACAGCCACGGGCTCCCGGGTCTCCAGAACAACAACAACAACAACAACAACAACAACAACAGTAACAATAATAATAATAATGACAACCAGGACAGGAGCGTTGATGCTGCTGCGGACGACACAGACAACAAAGATCCTGACGGCAGTGAGAGCACCCCATGTGCCAAATGACAGCGGATGTCTGTTTTTTATTCCGTTTCAGTTTGACGGCACATTCAGGACTGTCAGGAGAGGATTAACGGAGACAGAAAAACACAAATTACACCTCAGCAGTATAATAAATCTACTTAGAGTGACTTAGAACGCCAGCATTTCTTTGGCAAAAAAAAAATATATATATATTTCAACTTAAGACTATTTTTGGATGTTACAGTGTGGCTGCAGTATATTGTTTATTTGTCTGATCAAAGATGTATCCTTTCACATTTAGTTTCTTAACTGAGAATGATTTTTTTTTTTTTTTTGCTATATTCATTGTATGATACATGGGAGGGGAGAAAATAATGACTTGAATTTAATGTTTCCGATTGTGCTGCACTTAGGCAAGCTGAATAGCTATTTAAAGATGTCTATTTTTTAATGTGCTTTTCCTTGTTGCTGCCAACAACTTTGGGTGCAAACCTTAAGGAAGAAGGGAACCGCGGACTTTGGGAGTTTTCGGGGCACGATGGGACCAGATCCATGATTAGACATGTAGTGTCCATTTATGTACAGAAAAGGGCTGTTATCAGGAGAAGAGGAAGAAGCAGGAGGACTGTTGTCTCAGGTTAGAGACGGAGAATCAGAGCTGCACGGCCAAAAAAAAAAGATAAACCCTAAAGAAAAATAATCCCACATGTGGACTGATATCTCTGACTCTAAATGGAACTATGAAGTTAAAAGTTGTTCACAGTTAGGGTCAGTGTCGTATTTGTGAGATTATGTTTGTGTTTCAGGTGTCAGTAAATATTTTTTTATCTGGGTGAAAACATGACGCTGATAGCTGTAACACAACACTTGCATATTATTTACATAAAGTATTGAGGACTGATTTTTACTTCGACAGGAATTAAAGGAACAGTTTGACATTTTGGAAACGTGGTTCATCTGCTTTCTTGAGAATAAGACACAAAGACTGACACCATTCACTGTCTGCACAGCAAATATGAAGCTACGGCCGATCGCTAGGTTAGTTTAGCAGAAAGAACAGGAAACGGACAGAAACTTCTGGCTTGGCTCTGTCTAAAGACATGTTCACATCCATGCGAGCACACATTCCTGCTAGAAGAGTTTTTAACGTGAACGCCGCATTTCTTCTGTTTACCTCGTGACCAAAGATAAAAACTGAGTGTTTCACGCCATCATGTGCTGTTTTTGGCATCTGATGAGGCTGATTGAATCCCTGAGAAAGGTGACTAAATCCTGCTAGCAGCACCTCGAAAAGCCACTTATTTAACATGTTTATAACTTGTCTATTTAATTCAAATTAAAAAAAAAAACATGTCTGAGTTGTTTTTACACTTCAGTTTTTTAAACTGAACAAGCTAAATAAAAAAAGTTAATAAGTGTCTTCAGAGGTGCAGATAGGCAGATTATGTCGTCTGACCAGACTTGCTGTTTCCAGTCTTTATGCAAAGCCAAGCTAACAGCCTTGCAGCTGTAGCTTTACATTTACTGTGCAGAAGTCAGAGTGGGATCAGTGTCCACCTTTCACTCTTGGCAAGAAAGCAAATACGAGTATTTCCTGAATTTTTTCTTTAAAAAAAAAATACTAGGTGTAAACAACATTTTTCCAGAGTATTGAGAAGGCAAATCTTTTTTTGAATGTTTCATTCTGCAGATGGATCATGATGGGATGCAGAATGCGCTTGAGTGTATATTTGTTGAGTGCGTACATGTGTATATGTTAGTTTGGAGGCTACTAAAAGGGACATGCCACTCAGTTTAAGATTTTATGTACAGTATATTGTTTCCGTGGTCCTGGAGAGTGCAGTCAGTGCTTCGGAACGTGAATGGTTCAAATGTCGGAGCTGAAAAGCAAAGACTTAGACTTGTCTTACCACTTATCTGGTATGCTACAGCGCACAGACGGCTGAGTGTGTGTGCCGTGAGTGTTAATATCCAAATAAGGCTCATTATGAAGTAGTGATATCAAGGAAATTAACGCTTAACACCGAAAAAATCCCACAAGATTGTTTTTACAAGTAATCTTTACCATCAATGCCTGTTCACACCCTGCATCTCCAGACTTTATTATAACCTCACATTTGCTTTTATTTTCCACTTTCTGACATTGGGAGTTGATAAACGTGTTCATAAACTTAATCTGACTGCCGTAGATCATAGGAACAAGTTTTTGAAGAATTGAATGGTGTTCCCTCTGAACCCGAGTGTTTGCTCTCTTTACGTTTGAGTTCATATTTTTAGGTCCAGTCTCTTCTGATGCCTTTTTTCTGTCAGTACAGCATTCCAACCTCTGTGACGTAAAAAAAAAAAAAAAAAAAAACTGCGTGGGGGAACCTGTTTTGTAATCGCAGATCTTATTTAGGTTTCACCATCAAATAAAGTCGACTTTATCTTTCTACTCAACGCGTCAACACTGGTGTCTTTTTTTTCCTCTCCTCATTAGTGCGTTCAGTTGTAGTGCAGGGTGGAGGTCAACAGATGGTGCAACATCTTTTTTTTTTTTTCTCTTGTCTGTCACAAGAGCTGGACCCAAGTAAAGGATAATAATTAGTGTTGGTGGTCACTTTATATGACAAATGCTTTTCCTTGAATAGTTATAATGTTCATGTACAACTTTTTATTTAATCTCAGAGATTGCAAATGACATTTTGAAAATATAAAGATATAGATTAAAATCTCTTCTGCAAGAGGTGAATAAAAATAAAACCGCGTGAGGAAAAAGTCGTGTCTGAAAATGTTCAAAACTGAAAGTTTAAATTCCTCTGATGAGATGACTGTCTTAATAGGCAGGAAGATGGAGGATTACTGTCAACTAAAGATCAGGTCAAAAATTAGTTGACAGTAGGAAGTATTTGACAAAATTTTTCAACAGAACACATTCATCCACTAATTATTAACATTTAATGAAATATTTAGTTCTTAACATTTGAACTGCTCCTGATAGTCTGCAGGTTGAAATTACTTCGATGGTTGTTGCCCGCCTGTTAAAAAGGTTGTTGAATGTCAACAAGTGAAGTGTCAAAAGATGGACTGAAATGAAGTGTTAGGACAATATGACATAGTACATAGAAGTAATAGTTGTGCCAATAAAGGTCACTCGATCACCCACAAGCAGGCCCTCTGTATGATGTAATCAGTAAACAGATTGTTTACATAATTAATGAAAGAATAGAAAAAGCAAACCGCTGTTTTCTCCTGAAGTATGATTTAAGAAACACTGAAGTGAGACAAATAATCAGACTTCATTGTTCATAAGCAGTGCTTTTGTTCAGTGATTAATACAGGAGCATTTAATAAATGTATGAAATGAGCATCACCTTCTCAGCAGACACGTCAGCAGTCAGCTTAAAGAGCTCGACAAGATGCTGAAATGTTTTGCATGAACAGCTGGAGCTGAGTTAATGTTGTTACCTCCACCTGTGCCTCTCTGTGCTACGACAAATCAGTAACATCTGCAGACCTCATTTATTAAAGAACGATAAAGAAAATGAGAATGATGGAGGCATGATGGAACAAGTTTGAGATGGTGGTTATAAAAAAAGCCTGTTAAACCAGTTTTTTGTCGAATCATTTAACAAACAGTTAAAAATTTCAGGAACACTGCAGATATTCTGACTTGTCAAAGCAGTGGAAGCTCAGGTTTGACTGATTAATATCAACATGTTTGTTCAAGTGTGACACTCAGTCTGCGTGAAAAATACCAGGAACCAGAAATCTCAGCAGAGAAATGGAACTCAGCCACCGTAAATTTTTATCGTGTTTTTCCTGTTTCAAAATGTCTTCCAGTGAAAAAGCCCTTTTGTTAAGCTGTTGTTGTTTCAACACTGTCTCAGAGGTCGTTTGAGTACCAATAATCAATATGAGATGCTGTAAAAATACATATTTCATCCTTTGTATTGAGAAGGTGGCTGGAAGACCAGCTGAATTCATATTGTCCTTTTATGACCTATATTCCTTTAGAATCGGATATACTTATATACTATAAATATATTTATATGGGATAAACAGATTATTGGCTCTCGTCCATGAGACGTGCACATTGTTTTATAATTGCCTTCTTCTCAATGGCAAAAAGCTCAACATATTTTTGTTAAGATAGGCAGAAATGAGTCAGTATCATGTTATAAATCATGTTATTATAACAAGATGTTCTTACATTATTATGACATGCAAACAATTACATCCAAAAAATAAATTCACATAACAAGATAAGCTGGTCTTGACACGAGGTGGATTCTCCATGAAAAGTATTCAAAATGCTGGACTCATTCGTCCTTCTGTTCACTACCATGCTTATTAAAAACCTGCTTATTCTACATATATTTTAGTCATCACAATATACATATCATCCACCATGCTTATTATCAGCAGAATCTCTCAGGCTATGCATAAAGTAGGTCTTAATCAGATCATGTAAATGAGACATACTCCACAATTAATCCATTTTCTGCACATTGTTGCTTCACACAAATATGAATTTCACATTATGACACTGTAAGTTATCACATTATAAAATGAAATGTCTTTTGTTATATTAAGAATATTTCTTACTCTTCTTAAGAAAATATATCTTAATATAGCGTAATAAGTTTGCATGTCGCAAATAATGTGAAACTATCTTCTTACAACTTGAAAATATTTAGTTACAAAATGAAAATATCTCACTATAATGGGGAAAAATGTTAAAAAGATGGCATGGCACCAATATGCTTCCATACTTTACAGTGTAAAGGTCATTTGAAATCTGTCATATGAAAGAATGAAAAACTAAACATTTATACATAAATATATATAAATACATACATACAGATAGATAGATAGATAGATAGATAGATAGATAGATAGATAGATAGATAGATAGATAGATAGATAGATAGATAG
>JBAJHX010000031.1:7606218-7640603 GCA_037176925.1 Amniataba percoides | reverse complement strand
GAGGCACCGAGCAGGAGTGTAGGGGTGAAGAAGCTCAGAGAGGTAAGATGGGGCCAGACCATGTAAAGATTTAAAAATAAATAAAAGAATCTTAAAACGAACTCTATTTAGATTTATTAACAATAAAAATTCCTATCAGCTGCAGCCCAAGTCATGTTATGAAATAAAGCTTTGTTGTCTGGTGTCTTACATATCTGAGGAAGCTGATTTAGTACAGGATGCTCGTACCCAGACTTAAATCTCACTGAAAACTCCAGTCTGTATCTCTGAGCTGGGCTTAGTGTGGCTTTCATGCAGCCTTGTGTACTATGAAACTGAAAAGTGTATTCTTAAAGGATTTTATGATTCAGCCCTTGACTGATGATCTTTGATAGTTTTTTTTAATTTACTGACTGAGCTAATATGCACAGCTAACTCAGGGGTCATTATGAGACAAATGTTTTTTCTGCCCTGTGGAAACAGTGGTGAGCAAAAAGCATGTCAGAGCTGCTGATCTACAGATAAAATCAGTGTGAAAGCAAGTGTGACAATGTCAGCAAGGTATAAGGTGTAAGTCGAGTGAAGTGTTCGAACATTAAAAATACATTCAAGAAAGGTTCTCTGGTAGATATCTATTTTTTCACAATTCTGATTCTTCTGTTTTCTCACAGCACCTCAGACACTTGGCTCAGAGACGACGTTCTGCTCCATCTCTGGTCTTTGGGAAGGCGTTGGGGATGCCATGGTCTCCTATCAGGTGTGTGCATCTTCTTTTTAAACCCTTTTCTCATCCATTTCAGCATTTATTTAACGAAGCATGTTTTGTTTTCTTTACGTGAAGCACATCATAGTAAGCAACTGGCAACTGTAAACTGTAATTTATTTTCATAATTTTGCTCATATTGAAGTATTTTTTATTATTTACATTTTTTTCAAATAACACAAGGAGTGAAGAGAAGACGTGAAGGTAGTGAGCAGAAGAGAGAGGGATGAAAAATCTACATTGTACAAAAGCACTTTTATTTTAAAATTTAAAAAAATAATGAAAGAAAACTTGAGCCTAAGCAACATCAAAAAAGTCAAAGTGGCAAGAAGGAAGTATCCTCAAGTGGACATACAAGCTGCAATGACTGCAGGTTATTTCACCTTTTATATGCGGCTGTCACCGCACTTACAATCGCTGTTTGCCTCTAACCCGCAGACCTGGTTACATGACAGCTTTGAACCAGCAGTGACAGGTGCTGACGCAGGCAGTAGATGTGGGTTACCTGAAAATACAAATAATAAAGCAGCTGTTCACATCAGGTTTTGTCTGTTTCAATGTATTTCTCCTTTACAATGAAGTTGTGACGTATTTGACAGCAAGTTGCATGAAATGGTGTTTGCAGAAATAAAAATTGACAACTTTCAAGTATTAAAGGTTGGCTGCTGGCTTACTCATTCTCTGGTCAGTCAGTTGTTGACCTAAACTGAGAGACTTTTCTTTTGCCAAATTGATTAGATTCTTATTGTAATTACGTTTGTGTCATTATCTGGGCTACTCAGCTGTGAGAGGTTAACCTGCACTAATTAATGTTAATTAGTCAGTGTGGTGTGGTTGTACACATTATACCTTGATTCACCAAAAACACTGCTCATATTTTATCATATTTGTAGTCAAATAAATTCAGTTAGCTTAGTAATTCCATTATATTATCACCGTTATTAGTTCAGTATCATTTACAGCAAAATGTATTATTTTCATGTGAGCTGAAGTTGCTCATTCAAAGCTTTTAGGAATTTTAGTTCCTCTCTGCATATTTATAAACTCTCTAATTTTACCATTTACCTAGAAATAAGATTATATCTAACATTGTTACAGCTTACTCTAACTTTCTATGACTATGAATACCACTTTGGAACATATGTGTCATTTTACTGAAGCCTCCAGCCTACAGATGGCAGCACACAGGAGCACAATCTTGAATCTTCTCCAGAGCACTTGACATACTATACAAAAACAAAAAAAGTACACCCCCCTCACCACACACACGCACACTATCCCACCATGTGTTGAACTGCATCATGATGTCACTGTGCTGTGTGCAGGTCATGCTGCTCACTGTGTTCAGACCACAGACACAGATGTCCCTGAGGGGGATTTTCAGAGTGGGATTTTGAAAACAGCAACCTGCACTTAGCTAAAAGTCCTTTAACCTCACTCACAGCGACACTGTAGCTTTGTGGTCCAGACTGGCCGATATTGACTGTCCTCTGTTTCAAAAGATGTTCAGTCCTTCACCACGAGAGAGCTGATTTCTTCAGACTATAATCGGCTACTGGCGAGAAACTGCACCTTTAATGTCAGCTTAACAAATTCCGGCAGAAAAGTCCAAATAATTAAAATCTGTGACGTATAGTCTTCATTCACTGTAAAGTAGGGGTATGGAGCACACTTGGACTTGAGTCTTTATGCCTCCTCCGTCGCCTTGGCAACATGGGGGGATTGTGAAAGCCCATTATTATTAACTGTGGGTGTGTTGAATTATTTACATTATTGAAAACCCAGTATAAAAACTTCTTTGGATAAATCATGAAGAGAGCTAACTTCCACTTTGGTCCACATAAAGATGATGATTTTAACTCACCTGGTTAGTTACTCATCTGGCTTTTTGGTTTGACTTTACAGTTCAGTACAGCTCGGCATTACACACCTACAGTCTGCTGTCTGGCCTCTTAACGGTTTTTATCACCTCCTCTTCCACTGCTGACGTTTAACCTTTTACATTTGTTGTCATATAAAGACCACCAGAACGTCCAGTGGGCGACTCCAACAAAGCAAAATTAAAAAAAAAAGAAAGAAGAAAGAAAGAAAGAGCCAAAGAAATGTCAGGTGCATCCCACTCTCACATCTCACCCATTCAGCACAAACACTCACACACACAAACACACACACAGTGCCTTTCCATGAGGCGGGGGATGCTGTGGGTGTTAGTTTCACTGTGGTGGGACTGCCGCTGACGTAGAAAGTGCCTCATCACAAAAAGAAAAAATAGGTGGTGAAGATAATTAGCTGTGTGTATCTAGGGTAATGTAAGTAAAAGCACCCAGTGTATTAATTTACTCATATTCAGCTAATTGATTAATCAGCTACTAGAAAAAGTGGTACTTCAGTGCTGTATGTACACTACACTACACCATGAATAACTACGATGTTATATTGAGATTTTTCATACTGAGGATGCAGTGCACAGAAAGTCAAGTCACACCCTGCCATTTGACATTGTGATTGTTTAGCCCAAATAATATTAATTACATGTCCTGATAATTATAATATGGTCCTTAGTTAGTTTAATGCCTTTTATTTTTGGAAATACATTTAATTGTTCCCTCACAGACGGTTAGATGAAAAGATGTATCTGTAACATCTGTCCATTATAGGCTAGCTAACGTTAGCTTAGCATAGCTTAGCCGCTAGCCTTGTTGTGTATGAAAGTTACAAAGACTGGAGTGTGAAAACGACAAGTTTTCATTTTAATCAGAGGTGTGCCAGATCTCTAACACTTATTGTTTTGTTTGTTAGTTTGTTTGGGTTTTTTTTTTTTTTTTTTTTACCTCTACAAGGTTTTTGTTGCCCTTGGACAGAGCAGTACTCAGCCAGCTAAGCTAACCAAGCTAATGCTTAAAGCGTCTCCTGGCTGGAGGTGACAAGACAAACAGCGTCATTCTTATCAAGAAGTTTATTTCCCAAATGGTACTAGCATTGAGTATTGAGTAAGTACCCGTGGTCCATGTTCTTTATTATCTTTTTAACATCTTTAAAGTAATTTTGAAGCATGGTGCTTTCTGTTCTTTTGTTTACATGCATTAATCACCACTCTGCACATCCTCCACAGTTTTATTTTCCGGTATTTTATGTGTCACCTTCAGTAGGCCACAGGCGTGACAGGGAAAGTACCTGCGCTGCAGCTATTTGAATTTCTGCCCTGAACCCAGAGTCAGTGGGAAGAGCATTGACCAAACTTGGTTTCACGATCATTTAGAACAAACAACTCTTACTTGTTGTGTTCGGCCTCATTTGCGTGTTGATTTGATCCACTCTTAACATTTTCCAGATATGACTGAGCAGCAGTGACATAACCAGATAGTTTTTTGTTTTGTTTTTTTATAAATTACATATAATTTTATTAATAGATATGCAGTGTGAAATATTAAGTGAGATAAGAGGTAATCCCCTCATAAAAGAACTGTAGCTAATGTCACTGTTTTTCAAAAATGAAAATGTGCATCTGAGAATACTGAATTACTTCCCCGTCAGTCTCATCAAAACAAATAAACCAAGCTTAAGTCAGCCACTTAAGACTTGTTCTCCCCCTCCGTGATTCCCAGAAAGAAATCATACCAGATTATTGACATGATATTGATCACGGGTCTGACATTTTTTCTTCAAATTAAAACATGATTCCTGGCTGTCTGTGGCATTTCAGGGCGGATGAGTGACGTTGTTTGTGATTGTTTATTTTACAAAACAAATGGTGGGTTTCCTCAGGTCGTTCTTAAAGAATCTCTTGTGATCAATCAGCCACCAAAGCACAACAATAGGGACTTTGGTCTTTGAGTTGCTGTTGTTGTACGGTAACACTGCTGATATTTGGTAGTTTCCAACATGATACCTGCATGAAACAAATGGAGCAATACGTCACTGTGAGTGATGATCAAAATCGAGGTCATCGAGGTCACAACAGTGTCTACTTTTCAAATGATGCTGTGTGTGTAGTTAAGTGCGTATTAACCGTTTCACATTGTTTTAAGCCTCAAAAAGTAAAGAATCTGGATTTCTCAAGAAGATTTAATTACTGAGTCTGTGAAGAATAACTTTGTGAATATATTTACCAACGTGACTTGATCAGACCAGACATCCAACAATCTTAATTTTCAGCAATCATGATATCAGTTTGAATTCAAATGAGTTATGATCTCTTCCATCTTTTGAAATGACAAAATTAAGAACAAATTTCTTGGAAGAGTAACGATGTAATGGTTTGGATGAGTGGGCTGACTTTATGGCAGCTGCAAGGCACCTTTGTGAATACCAATTCAGTTCTTATGTGTCTTTCGTAAGGTGTTCAAGCAAAAATTATGCAGTCTGCAAGAGTACATGTGAATGGAACAATTCAAAGAAAATGTAATCTCAGGAAATAGTTAATATTCACATTTATGAGAAAAACAGCTGTTGTGGTTAACTGTGAAACTGGTCTCTCTCTCTCTGTTCAGACATCACGTCAGCTGTGACAGACTTGTGCCTTAGACAGCAAAACTTTAGCAAGAAAGTCCTCAAAGATTAGTTAGGTATTTCGTAAAATATGTGTAAGTTCTTTCTTATCATATCTATAGTTATTTATTTGCGGCAGGGAGTAAGTTAGCTCTCTAATTCAGACTTATGCCTAAAACTCTCAGTTAAGATGTTATATCTAGTTTATTTAATTTTAAGAGCACAAATGACAAATTGCAGCAACAAGAGCGAGGCCGGCTGTTTTCAGTTTTCATGGTAATCTTCTCATTTTCCCCAATATGTTGAACTTATTCTTCTTTAAAATCTCTACATTTCTGTTTTAAAAGTCAGTTAGATGTTATCGATACTTTGGTCTTTGAATTGTCTCTTCTGTTGATCAAGCATATTTGTTTAGCTGGTGGTTATTTTTATATCTTTTTAATGATGGACAAAATAAACAGTAAGTTTACTGTTCTTCAAAATGTAAACATTTCTGTAATTATAAAATAAGCAGCAGTTTCAGGGGGGTCATATCAGATGAATGAACACCAACACTGCATTATGGCCCAGAAAATAAACCCATTAAAAGCATTTCGTCCTTCAGAAACATTGCTACCAAAAGTCACCCACCCTTTGTTGTGTGTGTCCTCTCTCCCAGGGAGGAGTCTTCCTGCTGGGTCCCCGTGGACCAGAGTCCATTCGTCCTCGGCCTCGCCAGTGAGAATGGAGAGCTGCTGCTGGACGAGTGTGTTCAGGTCATCGAGGGCTCCAAAACAAAGGAGAGGCACCTTTTCCTCTTCAGCGATGTTATTGTCTTCGCCAAACTCAAGTGAGAATTGCAGAAATGCACATATGGCTCAATGTACAGATGGTCATTGGTTATTTTCAGTCAAGTGTGAAGACAGTCAAATAAGGGTCCACTGAAAAAAAATTACCACTGGGAAACCACTGATGTGATAGTTAAGAAACTTTCTGTTGAAAAATACCCCATATTTAAACAGTTGGAAGTGGAGAGTGAAAGAGGAAGTAAAAACAAAATGTGTCATTTTTGAACGGCATACTCGGACTGTTGGGGAATCTCCCAGCTCATGAACAGTTTGTGTTTAGTGACTCCAAAATAGAAGAAGAGAGCATGGTGGTTCCCTTTTCAGAGGAGTCACATGAGGGGAAACTTATACACTAAAAAATACCTTACTCTCAGAAATGTTATTTCAACACACCTTTTAACTGAAGATCTGCTTCTTTCAAAACAAAAACAATATGCGTGAGACAGTTTCAATCCTAAATGCTGCTTCATCAGTCTGACAAGATGTCACAGTTTCGTAAGTCTAAAATCAATCTTGAAATGAGGCAAAACTCAACAACTTACCTTTAATTAAATGAAAATCATTTGATTTGACTAAATATCCTATTTTGATTACTTCTTTGGCTGCTAGTGGGTATGATAAAAAGCTCCTTTCCTGTCTTCCTATAGGATGACAACAGAGCAAACTAATACAAACAGGTTATTTACAAGTTATTGTAAATACTTGTTTAATTACGTGTAGTAGTCACGTTAGAGCTGTTTGTGAAAACCAGTGGAAGTTTTAAAGCGCTTGAGTGGGAGGACAATCACTCATCTCTTTACCACAATCTGCCCACTGTTCCAGTACGCACAGATGGGACAACATCATCTACACTAAAGACATTTATATATATATATGTGTGTGTGTGTGTGTATGCACATATATGAGCGTTCATTACTTCGAGAGATGATTGTATATGGTACTATTCAGTGTACATAGATTTTACTCATCAGTTTACCAGTCATGGAGAGCACTTCAGATTTTCAAAACAGCTTGATATCTTCCTTTGAGGAAGCTTTCTAAAGTCTCATCAAACGATGATTGACTGTCGTTTTGGGTGTCAGGGTGGGAGCAATCACAGTAAATCAATGACATGATAACAGCCTTAAAAGAAAGGCTTCTTGCTGACAAGACTCATACCATTTTCATGTCTGTGCAATAAATATGACACTATAGCCTGTTAGCTCATAAAGACTGTCAACAGTATAAAGACAGTAAACAGGAGGAGACAGCTAGTTCATTCATTATGCTAAGCTAGGGCTTCTGGTTTCATATTAAACACACATCCGACTGAAACCAAAAAAGACAAGAACCAGGGGGAACAATTTGCCTGGTCTATTCAGAGGTCACAGATTCTGCAGCTAAAGCACATTTATCAAAATGCTGTGTGTTGTTTGTTTCATCTGTAGCCATGCAGGATTGTAAAGTCTTTAAAAAACAGGCGAGGCTAATGTCCTCCTGGCTGTAGCTCCATAAAGTGTAAAGGACTGATCTGTGATATTCCTTGAAGATGGTAGTTACCAAATGTTGTGGTCATGTCTTGTAGAGTGGTCTTTTATAAAATATATAGTTGTAAGAGCGATATTTACTTGGTTACATTTGATAATGGTAATGGTCAATAGTAGAAATAATTTTCTTGTATGTTGAATTAAATGACCTCAGCAATTGACCGTGGGCCTGGTAGTATTCCAGCCTCGGTGTCGGGTAAAATATAACAAAGCTTTCCTCACTTTGCTGTGTGCTGTGCAAACTGTCAGCTCTTGAAGGCAAGTGCGTCCGTAAACAATACACAGTGGATCAGTGGAGGCCCTCAGTTTGTCCGGAAACCCCCCAGTGTGTTAATCCATCCATGTTTACTTCTCACTGCCTTTCTATGCATTACTTCTGGTCAGTTGCATGTCACTTCTCTTTCTCTATTTCTATACCATAACACCTCTCGAATCCCTAAGCTCTCTGTCTCCGACCCCTTCCCTTCCTTCCTCCAATCTATCGGCGCTCCAGGATCCAGCCAGCCTCTGCTGCAAACACGCACTGGTCAGCGGGGTCGCCATCAAGTGCTGTTTAAAGCTCTGAAGTGTGGCTGTGAAGAGGTGTAGTGGTAGGAGTATGATTCCCCTCGAAGCGTTTGCCTCTACTCACTTGCACGTCCCCTTTTGTGGGACATCATCTGCAGAAGCTACTCATTCTGACTCCACCATCATGACACCTCTCAGGACACAAAGAGAAAAGAGCAGTGTTATTTATTTATAAAGGAGTCAGCTTGAGTGTGGATTTTCAGTTTCACGCCTGTTCAAGTCTCATTCGAGCGGACACCTAATTTATTCGAATATGTGAACTGGTATAATCATGTCAGAAACGTCAGCATTATCACAAAAACATGAACCGAAATAGTAATTCATTTTCTGATCAAATTTAAGTGGGAAGTGTTGAGTGTTTAGAGATGACTTTTGAATATTAGTGCCATGTGATAAACTATACTTTTTGTTTCTATTTAGCACCATTTTTTTCATGAAAATGGGGGAAATCCATCCCTGGGATAGAAATTTATGAAACTGAAACCTGTGTTTTAATATTGAAAAAACAGGGCGTGAAACAGACAGGACTGCTTAAATAGCCGCTGCCTTTCTTTCTGCTTCTGTGCTGGCAGGTCAACTGCCAGCTACCGTCTGAAGCACAGAGTGAGCCTCGAGGACATCTGGCTCTACGGCTTCGAAGATGAACCGGAGGACGGGGAGGGAATGGCGGGGGATGTTGACCTCAGCGTGACCCTCGCCCTGGCCTGGGCTCTGACTTTTTGTCTGGTGTGTTTTCGGTGAGCGCACACACACATGACTCACACATGTGGTAACTCACACACAAACGGCAACACGTCGAGTGTTTTCATTCACATGCATGAATACACTTGTTTAAGCATGAGCATCCATTTGTGCGGCCGCGTAGAGTCTTCAGGCGATTGTTATCATTCATTTCCACACCCAAGGGCTGCTCTTATCTGTGATCCTCAGCTCATACATTTAAATGAACCTCTTAAAGATGTGAATTGGAGATTTTCTCTGGTAGAAGAGACTTCAGGGTAACTCGTTTTTTCGTGCTGTTTTTGACAATAGTGCGATTTTTCCACATCTCATAACCAGAGATAATAAACAAATTTCAACCAAGAGCACTCAACAATTGTGCAGTGTCTCTTCTTATTTTCAGTCTGTCTCTGATTAAAAGCTGACATTTTACACAATGAAGAAAAAAACAATAATGTGAATTAGTTTAATATATTGTCAGCCAAATCTTATTAGCTTCCACACATATGAGCCACCCCCGTGACCCTGAGTGCAGGATACAGCGGGGTAGAAAATGGATGGATGGATGGATGGACATATGAGCCACTTCTGATCCACACAAGGACTGGAAACTGGGGAAAACATCTAGCCTGGCTCACTAGCCTGGCCGGAGGTTTTCCTTTCAAGGTTTTGAGCTGGTTGTCACATGGAAGCGCACACATACATACTTTCTGTTTCTTATTTGACCCCGTCTCCTTTTTTTGCCAGTCATTGTATAAATGAAATCTGTGGTGGTTCACGGAATATTCGCCAGTGTAGTAAATGGTCATATGATTTGTGGCCTGCATGAAAACAGGGAAGTTGCGTAGAGAAAGTCATCCCTGCAGCATCACAGGAGGTTGCAAAATAGGAAGTGCGGAGCTGTCCTTCAGACCAGTCTCCATAAAAGGGGATTAACGTCAGATGAAAGTAATGTCTGGAAGAGCAGGCCTTTACAATAAAGACGTGCAAGAGGAACAGACTTTTTATCTAACCAGCGTGATGGACTAAAATGAGTGAAAGTAGTTTTTATCAGTAAACATCATGTCTTCAAAGGCACACAAACGCAGCAGTTGAGAATTTTTCATTTGTGGCAGTCATTTGTATTATTCATTGACTCCCACGTTTCTCGCAAAGTAATAAATTAAAACCATGAACTTGTGTTTGACTCGCTGTTGTCTTCCAAGAAGATGAGTCCCCTGTTGGGTTTTGAGTTGCTTTACTTGAAAACGAGATTTCTGATTACAAGATTTGCCTCTGGTAATGATTCAGTGTGTGAAAGTTTCATTCCTCCTCACTCAGGCGGAGGTGATCGAGGAGCCTACGAGAAAACATGTGCTGCTTTGTTGATGCTTATTTGATGTGCATACAGCTACATGGCAGCTCGCCTGGCATTAATGAGGCAGCGCACATTGCAGACTCTCACAGGTGTAATGTGAGCGTATCCGTCTCGTCGTCATGTTTCCACTGACGGACAAAAAAGCCACGGTAAACCTGGTCTAGGAGGAAGTGGAAGGTGTCTGGTTGGGGGCCGCCGTGACGTTGCTTCCTGTTCCCATGACTGAGTTACAGTTTCCACCGAGTTGTTAAAAGACGCACTTCAGTGGGTGCGCACTTCATTTCATTCCTCCCACCGTGTGCCGGCCTGTTTGAGTCTCTCTGTGGATTAGTAACTCATACCATGCTGTTATTTTGCCCACAGCTCGCCTGAGGTTAAAGAACGCTGGTTAGATACACTTCACAGGTAGGAAACAACATTATTCTCAAATTATTCATTCAACAATCTTTGTGTTATCAACAAATCCATTGAATTCTCACAGATGGTTAGATTTGCAGTGCGCTTGAGCTGGATTATAAAGTTATTCTGATCAATGTTGACAACATAGAATTGCTGCAGAGAGCATACAAATACAAATGTCAGCTCCATATAAGTATATTACTATAAGTATCACTTTGAATTGAGTTTAGCAAGATTTTGCATGATAATAAGCCTGTTACATAACGTGGTGTCGAACGCAGCAAGATAACATCTTTAGATAATGTTGCTCATTTTGTCACAGTTACCCTGAAAAAGTAAATAATAGCATTATATTAGTATTTACTGTTAAGTTGAAACACAAAAAAAGTTCAGATGAAAGATTTTTTAATGTAATGTGATTTAACATGTAATATGCGAATACTTGGGTAGAGTTTGAGGACAAATAAAACATTCCAGAGTAAACATATTACATGTATCTTTTTTTAATTTTTTTTTCATTTATCTCAACGCAGAAAAATTAAAGACGCAAAAGCGAGAGCTGGTTGTGCTTCTTCACCTCCAGACGTCCTCATGAAGGTGTTGAGTGGCAACATCACAGTAAGTCTCTGCCCACTCTGCCAATAGAAACCAAAACGCATATAAATCTATATGAAAAAAGAGCTTTTACTAAATAATCTCACTGTCTGTCCACATCTCTGTTCTTGCTGTTTTTTAGACTAAAACTTTGACAGGAGGTGGAATGGAACAATTCATTGAGTGTCCACTTGATGTAAGTAAAAAACACATTTTCACTGGTTCCTGTAGATGAAAGATAATCAAGCGAAACAAGTGTTTGTGAAAGACACCTGCGCCTTTCTAGTCACACTGAATTGAAACAGCTTATGTGGATTGACACGTCTTCTGAAATGCATATAGTGCACTGTAAATATTATATTTGAAGAGGATAATCTGCATTTGATTGATTGTTGGCTCTTGTCTTTTACTGCGCAATTACTTCGCTCTAACTCATTCACGTGTTAGGTGGCATGTAGGGTGAGGGCTGTGCGGTGCTATGCGATTGAGAAAAACACAACCCTCCCCCTTGGTTCCTCTTGCATGGTCACCACCACATCACTTCTTCTTTATTTTGTTGCCAGGGCGATGCAACGATTGCAGCCACGTTGTCTAAGCTGAATAACACAGAGGACAAGCTGACACAACCCATTGGTGAGTTTGAAAGTGGCAGTTTTTGGTGGAGGGAGGGTGGGGCTCATGTGTGCCATGTGTAGAGAAGAAAAAAAAAACCAACCACGGAAACAGAGAAAGGAAATCTAACTACAGATAGAGTGAGCAAGTAGAGAGATCTGTTTCTGACACATTGGCATGCTGGTGTGTGCAAGTTTCCGTAGACTGCATGAGATACATGTGACATCTCTAAATATGAAAAATGTAAAACAAACTGATGAATGAAACACTTCTGCCCCCCTCAGAAACCAAGTGGAACCTGGTGAGGAGGCTCAGAAAAGGTTCTAGTTTTGTCAGCAAAGCTCGCAGATCCGATACAGATGCCAAGACGCAGCTGTTTGGGCAGCCCCTCTGCAAGACCTGCCCAGACGACTGCTCACTGCCAAAACCAGTTGCAGTAAGTTTCTACATTAATGTCAGATCACTCATCTCATCACTTCCACATGCCAGTCTAGTTTCTCTTCTGCAAGACCTTTATGTAAAATAAAGTTATGTCACTGAATGTGGACACAATTTCCTCAGAACTCTTAAGATAAATGTGATTCCTTTATAAGCAGAAATAAAAACAAGTGACTATATGACCTTTGACAACGAGCACAGGAAACCACACACAGAGCATGATTAGTTTCAGCTCAACATGCTCCCAACACACGCAGCTTGTTTTTGTCTTTTTATCGCAATGATCTCACCTTTGCCGCACGTCTTTTCACCAGGAGATGCTGGCGCTGCTGAGAAGGAGGGGGCCGTCCACAGAGGGAGTGTTTCGCAAACCGTGCAACAGCAAGAACATGAGGGACATCAGAGAGCAGCTTAACAACGGCCAGGAGGTGGACATGGAGGGCCAGCCGGTTGTTCTGCTCGTTGGGCTGCTCAAAGTACGTTCTTACATGTAGTATATAACCACTGCTGCTACAGTCCTTGCTACACCATTAGGAGTAATTATACTACCGCTGATGCTTTCTCTGTATTACTTTACCTTTGCCACTACTACCACAACCATGTCTACTATTGCCGCAGCTGCTGCTACAACAGCTGTACAGTACTATACCGCCACTACCACTACCACCACCATAGTCGAAGAAAAGTACCACTGTCTTTTACTTGATCAAGAAGAGCATAGCAACATACTTGGATACAAATAATCAAATTAATTTGTTTTATATTAAGGAAAGTAGATAGGTGTCAGCATCAAAATATACTCTAAGTACTAAAAGCAAAAACTGCAAAATTTATCTAAGCATCACTTTTAAGTTGCAAAACTAAACTAAAACTGTCATATCAGTGTAGTTTTCTTGTGTGGTATAAAGTATGAATAAAAAATATATTGAGCAGCAGAAATGGGAAATACTAAAGTAAAGTAACTAAAAGTTGTATTTACATATAGCACAAGAGTACCTGTGCTTAGCTACATCCCTCCACTGTACCACTGATATCTGTCATAACATTATTCACAAAATGTATTATAGTTCGAATCAATGTGAGGTCTCTTCTTGATTCCTGAATTTGATTTTTGTTTTCACTTTTCATTAAATCCAGTGCCAGTTTAGTTTGATAGCACAGCTGGTTGTCACACCAGATCATTTCTATTTACATGTACTGTGTCTCATCACTGTCCCTCTCCTGTTTGCTGCAGTGTTTTCTGAAAGAACTTCCTGGCAGCCTGCTGGTGTCTGAACTTTATGACAACTGGATGATGGCTCTGGACACTGAAGATGCCCAGCAGAGAGCTCTGGAACTCAGAAAGTGAGTAATCAATATCTACTAATGAGTCTTGACGATGCCATTTACCTGCAACTGTGACAGTCAGCTTCAGTTTATGTATGACAATTACATATGGAAGGAAGTCTGTTGGTATTTTCAGGGCTGCCCACATGGTTACAAGTTTAGCAGAGCATCACCTAGTCCGTCTGTCTGTAGGCTAAACACAAGCCACTTCTTCTTTTCAGTCTGTTTAAAATTAGGAAGAAACTTTGAAAAAAAAGAGCGCCAAGCTAATGTCTTCTTCCCGTTCTCTTTTTTTTCTTCCTTCCTTCTTATCTCACCCGCCTGCAGGGTGGTCGACAAGCTCCCATGGGCCAACAGACTCCTCCTCCAGCATCTAGTCTGCGTCCTCCATCACATCCTCGCTAACGCTGACATCAACAAGATGGACGCCTGCAACCTGGCGGTGTGTATCGCCCCCACGCTGCTGCAGCTGGATGGCACCCCGCTGGATGAGCAGAAGGAAAAGATCGAAAAGGTAGAAAGTCTTGCTATGAGTACACTGTCTCACTTTTGGTGCTTTGAAGCTCTGCGGCTCACAGTGCAGAAAACCTCAAAGGTTTCATAAGTAGGGTTACACTTGCGCAGACTTTAGTTTGCTGTTTGTTTAGTCTATTGCTAATAACAAATACACTGTATGCTCGACTGTATCTGCTCTGATGTTGTTGCTGATTTTGCTCATCCTGTGTCTTTTTTTCTGCAGGTCACAGAACTAACTCAGTTCCTGATTGAGAACTGTGATATACTTGGTGAGAACATCCCAAATCTGCTGGATACCGATGAAGGTACATTCACACATCACTCACATCAATGCTATTATCTTCTTAGACTGTATGTAAATAATTTGGGTGTGGGAAGGGGGGGCACTGAGTCATTGAGAATAATCATTGTGAAACTCAAAGATTCTAATCATGTCGTCCTGCTGCCACTCTGCAGACTCACTGTCCTCTCAGCATCATGACTCAGCGTATGACAGCACCGACCCAGATGGAGATGGGGAGGCGGGAGAGAGTGCCAGCTCCTCACATGGAGAGAGTGGTTCATCTTCTTCGCTCAGTCCCAGCTTTGCCAGCCCAGCTGATTTTCCAGCTGATGCTTTCAACACAAAGCCAGCATTCAACCGGCGCTGCTCTGAGCCCATCATCCTCCTCTCGGCCGATCTGAAGGGCCTGTGCAGCCACGCTAGGAGCCACGACGACTGCTCAGTGGAGAGGAGGGACTTTGAGGAGCAGCCTCTGAAGAAGCAGATCTCAGATGATTGCTTCCTGCTCAGAACACGAGGCGGAGTGACGCCACTGTTGGCTTTTCCAAAACTGAGCAGCAGCTCCAACATGGATCCACAACCCTACATGGCAGGGAACCGCGTCAAGGACTGCTCATGCTCCTCCCTGGAGAGCGCTGCCTCTAATCAGTCAGAAGGCTCTGTTTTCACCAGCTCCCCTGTGGGGTCACCCTCCTGCCCCAGGAGAGCAAACCCCACCAACCCGCCTTCAGTGGCTGCAAAGGCTCAGCAGGACATTTCCAGGCCAATTTCAGATGAGAAGAGGCGTTCACAATCCATGAGGGTTGCCAGTAAAGTCCTGATGAGGACCAGGAGCTTAGGAACCTTCAGCAGGAGCAGCCTGAAGAAAGACTCTCAGAAGGAAAATGCCTTCCCATGTGAGACTCTCCAGGAGGACTCTCAGAGTGAAGCAGATCCACCAGCCGAGCCTCTGCACAAGCCGCGCCCTCTGTCGGCCATCGAGGTGTTTAGGCAGGTGGACAGCAGGATGCCCTGCAGGCCCCCGCCATACGAGCATGCAGTGCAGAGTGTGGGCCCTCCCCCGCAGTACAGAGCAATGACTGTTCATGATGCCATGGAGCTGGAGAGAAGGTCCCGTCCATCCTCGGTAAATTATGACTTCCCATCTACTGGTTCTGGGAATCAGTACATAGACTATTTTGGTCAAGGAACACAGAACAAAGCTAATATTGTCGAGCGGCGGCATCCTTTCCGCCAGAGAGCCATGTCTGAGTCCGTGTCTTCAGCTCACCACGAGAGTGTGTCACGCAGATGCAGCCAGCCTGTGTTTGAGGAATTTTCTTATGCCAAGGAGTCTTGCGTTTGATTGACTCCGGAGTTGTTTTACAGATTGGATTTTATACATATACAAACATTTATTGGAGTTGAATCTCAGTGGGTAAAGCCAAACTGCAAGTTAGCAGCCCGGCATGCTTCTTTTATTTGAATTCATTCATTGCCACGGCATTGACGGCTTTGACTGCTTTGAAAGTTAGCCAGGATGACTTTGTAACTTAGAGGTTAATATGACTGGATTGTGTATTTTCTTTCAACAACTAGAGAGCTCGGCTTCATATTAGTAGCTGTTTCCTCCCCCTCTTCTTCCCTTTTTACTGTTCTTTTGTTGGTTGGATAGGGAAACTGTGTTTTTTAGGCTCTGCCCACTCTGTTAAAGAAATGCTTGTATGTGTTCATAAAGTCCAATCTGTTCACTTTTCACAGTTTCACTGAATGAATGTCAGCTATGTGCTGCCTCTGCGGTTGCACTTTCTCAGTAGTACTATTTAGAGTACACCATTAAAATGATACGTAGTTATCATGATAGATATCTAGTCTATCACAATGAAGCTAAGAAAACACAGCCCGCTGTGGATATAATATATGCTATGAATTTTGATGTTCTATGTTTCTGTAGACATAGTGATGTGCAGTACTTCATGTTGAGCACATGCTTTTCTAAATCAACTTTACCTTTCATGGTCTTTGTCTTCCACTACACTGAAGCACTTTTCTGATAATGATCTACGCTTTGTTTATTTGTCTGCTAAAATGTAAATAAAGTGAGTTATAGATGATGCATGTAGATGTATGATGTATGTAGGTAATCTTTGTTAGAGGCTCTTCCAGAGTCAAAAACGGTTTTATGTGAAAAAACGATGCAATAAAAGAAACATAGTGAAAAGAGCATTTGTTCTCTGTCTCTATAAAACCTTTGGGAAACCTTGAGTTGAAAATGGATGTTGTGAATGGCTGAATGGTTTAAATAATTGCAGTGGCAGAAATTATGACAAAATGGAGGAGAGTGGTTGGTTTGGCTCAACTCCTCTCTGCTACTTGTGTTGCATAACAGAAGCAAACAGGCTTCATTGAGAGAACAGCATGTTCTGGCACATATGCTAAAACAGAAGGAAACCAGACATGGTCACATGGGCGGATTTGGTTTTTCTCTGAATTGCTGTTCCTCTTGTCGCTGACGACACGATGAGCAGATGCAGCCTCTTCCTTCCTTTTGACTGTGTTTAACACTGTTTCCTTCCTCAGCAAGTTGATTTAATTTGCCCAAAAGTTGCATTAAGATGTGAATGAACCAGATTCTATGCATAATAATATTAATATATTATTAATATAATATTTATGTTTCACAAGTATATTTATTCCTGCAAGAGGCACAAGAGACATTTATTTAACTCTGCATCCAATATTCTTATCTACAGATAGAAGGAAAACAGGAAGAACTTACATCATAATGGAATAAAACACCAAAACAGCCAGAAAACATAATTAGCAACCAAAAGCAAAAGTCATTCCTGCCATTACTGCACGGATGTTGTTGTATAGATCTGCATAATCTCTAACAAATATATATTTGTATCATGTTTAACACCAAATGAATCATGTTCATGAACTCTACAGTGAAATGTGAAGTGTGAAGAGTTCTCACTTGATTTCTATCAAAGTGGTAGGAAGCATCATAAAGAAACACCAGGGCTGCAGCTTTCATTGTGGTCTTTTCTTATACCACTGGGTCAAAGGTGACATTTTAAGATCAAGGAAAGCTATATGTTGAGCTTTTTCCATGCAAAGAAACAGCTGCCCAACCATTAAAAAGTCAATGCAGAAAAGTATGAGTCATCAGGTCATATCTGCGTTTCATCTGTAATGTATTTGTTGAAACACCTTCGCCCACGTAGTTGTTGCGTCGCAGGTAATTTCCAAAACTCAAATTAGACAGATGGCAGAGGAATAGTTAAGTGATGTTGGAACACTGCGTTGGATGTTGATGATGGATCATCAAAGTCGAAGGGGTTCGTCCTCTGGCGACCACAAATGTCCGTGGAAAATGTCAATCCATCCTACAGTTGTTGAGTTATTTCAGTCTGGACCAAACAGGTATACTGACTGACAGACCAACACCATATCTCTTAGAGCCTTGTGGCTTACATACCACAAGGCTCACATCCTTTCACATCTTTAAAAGTTTTGCCCAAAACAAATTTATTCAGTTTAAATATCATATACTGTATCACATCCTGTACTGTTAATATTTACATTATTTTTCTGTAGACACATTTACACAATTTCAATTATTTTCAGCATGTTCTGCATTGCTTTAAGCAAATACATGCATTTTTAAGTGAAGAATGTGCTCTTCAACAAGCATCCAATCAACAAAACACTATGCAATCAACCAGGTCACAATGATCACAATGAGCATATTGTACAACTCTCATCAGTGGTCGCTGTTGCTGCTGAGCCCATTGAGTATGAAAGGGAGAGCCACATGTCATGTCAGTGTATTTAATGTTACAAGAGCTTCAATAATCAAATGCACTCATAACTTGATTGAGATGTGAATTGTATGTACATAAATAATTTGTTATAATAATAATAATAATAATCTGCTCATGTGTCAGTTGAATCACAAAGAAGAAAATATGTTTATCGAGATGATTGGATGACATCATACAGTGTGTTAAACATGAACATATGTGCTGTGTGTTGGAGTCCGTTTAAGCTGTTCTCTTTCTTGTTAAAACACAGTTAAACATGCACTCAATCAGCTTTACCAAGTAAGTACTGGTTTCTTTACACAGTGTACCACCTTCATTGGAATTGAGGTTTGCAGATGGAGTTTGCTTGATTGTCATGGAAATAGTTTAGTTGTTATCACATTTGATTTCATCACAATATGACACACACTTAGTTACCTAATCACAAACCTGCACTGTCTAACATGAAATGACCAGATTAAATATGTTATACTGCATGTCACCACTGACAGGAATTAGCAGTGCCATCCAACACTGAGCACTTTACAAAAATGGTTATTTTGGTCATTGGACTGAATTATGTGGGTGCTCCTTCCTACTCTCCACTGTGTTTAATCAACAATGTAAGAAATATAGTAATTAACTTTGTTTCGTAAAAGTGAATCCAGGCCACAAGTCTGGAGGAGCACTAAAAAAGAAAAAACTGATGAATGTGTGGAAATATGCCCTGCTGGTTGCGTAATCTCGTGGCTTACTGTCAACACTAATGAGAGAAGGGCAACACAGCGGCAAGCTGAACAGTTTAGCCTTTAATAATGAGTAATGATTTGTGACAGCTGAAGCATAAACAATGTAATGTAGGGAAGGGAGCGAATCGCAGTCCTGCAAAACCGCTCCTATGAACAGACATTCATTATTATAAGAAGATCAAAAATGCGCAATGTAGCTCCAGCAGTCCTCTGGTTATATTTAGCTGTTTGTATTGTAAATAAGGTATTTTCATGTAGATGTTATGTAATGATCCTTTGTTTGGTTGTTTAAATAGTCACCTGTTATGCAACAAATGCAGAACTATGGCAGAATTATCTCAGTGGCAGCAGTAAGTGATAGCATTTGTGCTGGTTGTGGGAGAACGAGGTGCAAGTGGTAGTGATATAAGTAGTCGTAGGGTTGATACTAACGATAGTAGCAGTAGTAGTAGCAGAAATAGTGGTAGCTTTGGTGGTGGTAGTGGAATATTAGTAATGGAAGTGGGATAAGTATTAGTAGCAGCATTAGAGGGCATGGTAGTGCTAGTAGTAACAAGAGTACTGGTAGTAATAGTGGTGGTAGTAGTGGTATTTAACTAGTAGTAGTAGTGGTGGTAGTGATAATGGTCCCTGTCCAACCTAACCCACTGCACTGATGCTGGTTATGAGATAAGTGTATTTTCATGCGCCCAGAGCTGTCTCTCCCACCTGGACTCAGGCACTCAGCAGCTGCAGGCCTTTGCCTTTGTTTGGCTTCAGTTTTGCTTTCGTGCTACACTTTTCACCCCACTGTTCACACCTTCACATTTAAACCTCTGATGTTAATGACTGACACACGGCATATTTGTTCTTCAGTTGTTTCTTTATGGTAATAATTACTTTTAACTTAACGCTATCCATTGTGTCCAGTCCCACATGTGCATCGGCCTATGAGCCAGGCTATGAGAGTAACAGCAGCACTGATACTGCAGTAGTGGTAGCGGTCATGAAAACAGGAGTAATAGCATTAACAGAAGTAGTGGTATTAGTATTAGCAGTAATAGCAGAAGCGGTAGTGGTAGAACTAGTGCAATATTTAGCTGTTTGTGTTGTGAATGAAGCTTTTATGTGAATGTGTCAAAGCCAGCTCAAAGACTGAGAGAAAGCAGGGAGACGACACAAGCTGGCGACTAAGAAAAGAACTGTTGTGTTGATTTTTACAATAAAAAAGAACAGTCAAAACTGACATATCGTGTAAAAAACAGTACATCAGTAATGTGGAGCATATATGGACATGTGGGCGTGTATACGGAGAATAAAACACAAGAAGAAACCACATGCTGTCACCATGTCTGCCGTGGCAGAAGGGACCTCCCCAGAGAGAGAAAGAACTCATGATGACCGTCCATCCATCCAAAAAAGGTGGAGGGGTCATCACAAATGTTATATAAAGATCCTTTGTTTGGTTGAGCTGATATATCACAAACAAGTAAAGCTATGTTGCATCACCTTTACCGTGAAGTCTCTGACATGGAAACATGAAAAAAAAATAATAATAATTTGGAGCAATTCACTCGTCAGCCAACCGCAACGCTCTCACCTTTGTCCTTGTGAATATAGTTTAGTGTGAGTTTTGGTGCCCTATTTTTCTCTGACACTTTCATATTTTGGCAGAGCTGAGGTGAAAGAGCTGTGGTTAACATCACCTTGAGTGGAGTCTCTGCCTTTCTTCACGAAATGTTTCATGCCGCCCACATTTCAGTGCTGCTTGTCAGCAAAACAAATCTGTTTTCATGTGCACACTTTAGCTCTGCTTGTACACATTATAAGTATGCAAAAAAAGGGGGAAAAAAGGTAGAGGTGTCAGCCCACACTGCAACGCACAACAACATTTTATCTGGGTACTTGTGGCTGTGTAAACACCACTAAAGCATCATGCACAAATGCATGTTTTTAAAAACTCTTCAAACTTTTAATACCACTCATGAATTAGCAATACTCAACTTTGTCACCTTTTGGCTTTTCAGCACAGGAAGTGGTCCATGCAACAACAGCTTCTACTCAGAACTTGAAATGCCTTGAAAAAGAAAAAAAAGCCAGCTAATTTGTTACCTTGAACTCTCACTATGACGTCCGTTTAGCTTGAACAAAGCACTCAGGAATTAACTTTTCAATCCTCTAACCATCCTGAATGAGACATTTTCCAGGACAGGCTCCATCTGCTGAGGTAGACTGCCCACTGAAGACAAAAAGCTCCAGAGGGGCTACTAAATGACTTCATTGTGACACTTATTGTTTTGTTTGAGTTAAAATATGAACTTATTATAACTGATATTACCTTTAATGGCAGTCACAGTACGGGGAGGAGTAGTAGTAATAGCAGCAGCAGAATTACTGGTAGAGATTGTTGTAGTACTGTTGTAGTAGGATATTACTAGTAGTTTTGCAAGCAGTTGTAGTAGTGGTAGGTAGGCAGTAGTAATAGTAGTTTAAAGTGCTACAGTAGTGGTAGTAATAGTTGTAGTAGCAGTAGTAGTGATAGCAGAGGCCTTGTAGTAGTCGACAGTGTAGTAGAAGGAGGTTAAGGAGTAAGGGGTAGTGGTAGTAACAGTCATGGTCAAAGAAGAAGTAGCAAAACTAGTAATAGTAGCCTTGTAGTAGTTTGCATAGTATTAATGGGAGGGAAGGACATAGTATAGCAACTAGCAGCAGCCAAAGTAGTACTAACAACAGTATGTGGTAGGAGCACTAGTGCTCATGCTAACAATACCAAGTATTAAAATAGCAGTAAAAGTGGTAGGAGTGCTTGCAGTAACTATTGTGGTAGCAGTATTATCAATAGTACTACTAACAGTAAAATAAAAGACCATTTTTGCCGCCTGCATTTGAAGGAAGTGACGTCAGACGCCCGTTTTTGTAATACTTCCTGGATACCGTTACTACAACAGCTGGTTGCCTCCCCTCCTGTTGTTGTCGCCTGTCCTGAACATTATCGTTGGCTAACCATCGCAGCTGGCCGATCTGGTGGTTTGTGACAGTTTCGGGAAAATGGCGTTCGTGTCCCACAGAGATCCAGACGGAGGTTACACCTTCTCGAGTCGGCCCAGACCTGTGGAGAACCGCTCCAAGTACAGAGAGCCGCCCTCTGAACAGTATGTTGTTTCTCCTCATGTTGCTCCAGAGCGGCCGAATGAAGGCAGGCAGAGCTGAAGTTCAGTATGTTTACAGTGACAGACAGTGCGAATGAAACATAAAGGACTTCATTAGCTGTCTGAAAATACCTCAAATTGTCAAGCTGATGAAATACTCTGATACATTTACTCAAGTATTGTGCTGAAGCACATTTTGAGGGAGTCATGCTTTACTTGGTTACTCTCCATTTTACGGCAATGTTTACTTTATAATCATGATATACTCTACTCTCTACTCTCTATATACTACAGTTCAGAGATAAATATACTTTTTCCTTCACTACATTTATTGCACAGTTTAAGTTTCTGGTTACTCACTGATACTGATTTGACATTTAAAATGTAATCAGCTTCTGAAATGTGATTCATTTATCAATGAATTCTGCCAATATAAAACAGTCAGTTTGAATTACTTTAACCATTCACAACATTAAATTGATATTTATACACACCAATATATCAGAAAGAAAAGTCTAATAGTCTTATGTATAATAATGATGTGCTGAACAGTGAGTGCTTCTGCTTTGATACTTTGAAACTTCTCAACCATCAGCACATCGCAATGTTGCACCTTTGAGACTAACAAGCGTCGAGGTCAGCTGGTAATGAGCTGACTGTATCACTGCACTGTTCTTTTTTTTTTTGATAATATAGGACGCAAGTCAATTATGGAAACATTATGTATGACCGTCGTGTTGTCAGAGGAAACACTTACGCCCAGCACATCATACCTACTGTAAGTATCAAACATACATTTTAATATGCTCAAACCACGCTGGGTTGGCCTCTCTCTCTGTCTCTTTTTCTTACAAATGTGTGTTCTCACCCGCACTTGACAGACAGCCCAGCCAGACCCTGCTGAAATACAGCGACAGCAGGAGATCAGGAGGAGAGCCATCGCTCGGAAACGAGCCAGGGAGCAGTTCAGACCCAAGACTCCTGAGGCCCTGCAGGGCAGAAAGCACATTGATGTACAGACAGGTCAGACGTTTCCCTGGACAGCTTCAGAACTCTGGATCACCTCTGTGATGTACTTCTGTTGTATATTCAGTCCATAATACTCCTGATACTTTTATTTTCAGAGCTTTATCTCGAGGAGCTGAGTGATGTCATCGTGGCTACAGATATTGAGTGCCAGACTGACACTTTCCTGGACAGACCAGCAACCCCACTCTTCATACCTGCGAAATCCGGCAAAGATGTAGAAACACAGATAGAGGAGGGAGAGGTAAGGGGATCCAAATGGGAAGTCTGACCACACTTTTTACCCTTCATTGCCACAACACAGTTCTACTAAAACTTTTTTCAGCATTTTCAGACCTTCGCATAGAGGGACTAAAAGTCAGGACCTGAAGGTGGTCTCTGCTAATATTCAGTTTCCTTTCAGTCTCCCAACTTCAGAGTGCAAGACAAGGAAAACTCTTGTGAAATGATTATCCCCTTATAGGACAAACAACATATACAATGCACAAAGTGACATTTCTCATTGCTTGTGTCCTCTGCAGTTGTTTGACTTTGACAGGGAGGTGCAGCCGCTGCTTGAGGTCCTGGTGGGTAAGACAATAGAGCAGTCTCTGGAGGAGGTGATGGAGGAGGAGGAGCTGGCCTGCCTGAGGGCCCAGCAGAGGGCCTTTGAGGAGCTCCGAAACAACGAGCTGGCAGAGGTGCTGCGGCTCCAGGAGCAGGAGAGACGCCACAGTGAGGAGAAGGTTTGTATACTAGAGAAACTCCCCTTTTAAATGACTATATAAGAACAAGTATGTCCCAGAGATGGAAAAACAGGGAAAACCAGTGATGCCATGAAGTCCGGAAACATTAACATTCTGTCAGTCAATCTTGACAATCAGATATTTCTTGTTACAATCACATGGGCAACAATTTCAGCATCTGAAACCTGTTTACTTAGGTTCTCTGTGCAAGCAGTGTGACCCCACATGATCATATTTTTACCTGCTGAGAACAGTACTGGTTATTTCACAAGAAAGATTTCCTCTCACTGATTAAAACATAACCTCACTGCCCCGATGAAGCAGATTAGCTTCATTTTTGAGCATTAAACTTTATTGATTTATTGGTTTTTGTTGATTTATTTTTCTAACTTAAAGTGACGTTTATACTCATAAATAATTTGTGATTAAAGAAATACTCCATTTGACACCAGTGTTTGGCTCTTTATCTTAGCCAAGCAACATCATTATGATACCACTGGCCCTTTAAGGAATAGTCTGGCAGTTTAATCAATGAAATAATCCGTTTTTTATCCTGTTCCTATCTGTGCTGATAATTGCTCATTGCCGTGGTGTTTTTGCGTTTCCTAGAAATCACTTATCAATCAAACAGTGTGTCCACCGCACTCTGTTACTAACAGTGAGTTTCTCGCTGCACTGGCTAACTACATGTTCCCTCTACTAATCATGCAGTTGACTCAAACATGCACAAACCTAAAAGATCTGACTTTGTGTACTCAATGATTATTTTCTGTGAAGCATCATTATATAAATCCACAGCCCTGAGTTTGTGTTTGTGCTTGTTTTTGACCCCAGGAGCGGAGAATCACCCAGCAGAAGGAGGTGCTGAAGAAAGAACGGGAGACTGCAGAGAAGATTGCTGCCCGGGCGTACACCCAGCAGTACCTGGCTGAGCTCCTGCCGGCCGTCTTTACCTCACTGAGAAGCCACGGCTACTTTTATGACCCTGTAGAGAAAGGTCAGGCCTTCCTCTGCTGTGTTTCTCTCCAGCACCAACTTCTATTCAGCTTTCTCCTTCCTGACACATGAGGGCACCACTGTGCTCCACTGCACACATTTCATACAGTCTGTAACTGTGGGGAACTGTGACTAGTTATATAATCTCTCATTGACACTCACGAGGCTTTTGATGTGACTGTTTAAACTATTTGTGGGTCTGACTTACAGATATTGAGACTAACTTCTTCCCATGGCTGATGGATGAAGTTAACAACAGTTTGGAGAAGAGATACACCGCAAGAATGCTTTTGGACAGTAAGAGATTACAGTATAATGCACAATACTATACTGGTTTATATTATGTTAATATTTTTTCTCCAGGTTTCTGACAAAGTAGCACACAAATACCACAGCTGCAATGCTGCAACAACTATATTTGTCAGATTTAAAAACTAAACATTACAGGTATAAACATAACCTTATTATAAGTTACTGGCAACATGTTGGGGTTAGGGTTAGGGTAGCTAAAAGATAAAAGGGTAAGCTAAACGATACTTTACGAGTCCTCCTCTAGGGGTCATCAAGTCATAGATGCTGTTGGAGGGCCATCTAGTGGCTTTTATTAAGAATTGCAGGGGTCATTGACATCACACATAATCACTCTCGCTGTCTCTCTCTCTCTATCAGCTATCATCTACGATGTTGCCTTGAAGAGGCAGGAGATGTTCAAAGAGCTGGAGACACAGCCAGCCAGACCCAGCATCTAGAGAGACTCAGTGATAACGTGAAGGTCAAGAAGCATGAATGTATTCTCAAAAATAAAGTGAATTTATGAAGTTGTGGAAAATTCAAACGATTGAGTGCCTTTTGCTTTTTTATTCCATTTGTTTGTTCTTGTGCGTATACGTAAATGGTTTCTTTAGTAATGCTGTGTATTTAATAATTTTCTCATCTGAAGAAGGGCGGCACAGTGGTGTAGCGGTTAGCACACCCTCACAGCAAGACGGTTCTGGGTTCAAACCCACCAGCTGACCGGGCCCTTCTGTGTGGAGTTGGCATGTTCTCCCTGTGCCTGCAGGTATCCCAGCTTCCTCCCACAATAAATCGCCCCTATGAATGAATGTGAGTGTGAGTGGTTTGTCTGTGTTTCTCTATCAGCTCTGTGACTGACTGGCATTAAGTCAAGTACCCCACTTCTCACCCAATGGCAGCTGAGATAGGCTCCAGCACCTCCTGTGACCCTGTGTGTCAGAATAAAACAGGTATAGATAAAGGATGGATCGATCTCATCTGAAGGTTGTTACCACAAATCAGTTTTTGCTGCAGCTAACGAAAGAAACATGAGACGTGTTCTCAGTGAGCGCGAGGCCTCATCCGTGGCTCTGGGAACTGGTTTGACAAACAGATCTACTTTCTTTCAAACTTTCATGCGTATATTGTGGCTTTCATCAGCAGATTTCTTCCACCAGTGGGTGGATCCTTTGTGGAAACTTCAGTCAAACAGATGACGATAAAACTGCAGCAGGTCAATATAAGATTTGATGTGGCTTTGTCAGAGGTCCTGAACCACTGTTACAAAAACACCTTTTGTTTTCTGTCCACTAAATGTCAAGTTCTAGGGAAGTTTCTGTCACTGCAAAATCAGTGAAAGTGAGACTTAGTCAGTAATGTGTGCACTGAAATTTGCAAGATCTAGATCTTCCACTTTGCTGCCAGTGGCCACTCAGGTTCCTTTAAACACCAAAACTGTGCTGTTTCTGGATGTTTTCTACTGCAGCTTCTTATCGCTGACCTCATTTTTATGATAACCAGCAAAAACAGTCTCTTTCTTCCAGGCACGCAGCGTATTTGTCCATTTTATCAGAAGATAGTTGCTGCCACTCAACTGGATTATCAAAACAGTCACCACAGCACATCAGACCTAAAGAAAAAAAAAGGTGTGTGTGTGTGTGTGGGGGGGGGTTGTCTTATCTCAGAAAGCATGAATCAAAGAGGGAGATATCAGTCACAGCAGGTTTAAAGGAACACCACATATTGTAGAGGACCATTCAGGGAGGCTTCCTGTAACTTTTATCTATTTGCATCTGGCAAACAGTTCGTTCAGGGGCCCTAACAGGCAAATTCAGCGATGTTTTGCATCAACTCCCTGCTGCTCTAAATTTATCTCAACACACACACACACACACACAACAAAAAATGGGTGTTTGTTTGAGCTCTTTGTAAAGTTTATGCCTGATGCACCGGAGACAGTTTGGTGCATGTTTTACTTTGAATAGTTCAGTGAGTGTCGATGATGATGATGATGCTGAAGAATGAAGCAGCCGGAAAAGTGGCACAGAGCTGCGGGCGGCGCGTCACCTCCCCGCTCGGTTCCGCGTTGTGAAGAGAAGCGCGTCTAACCTCTGATATATACGGCTCTATTTTAATCCCGTCGCCTCATTGGTCGGCTCACCTTTTGATACCTCCCCCCCCCCCTCCGTGCGCTCGCTTCCGGGTGACGCTGCTCGCATGAAACTTCTCGGCGCGAGGCGTCAGGTGACGGTGACACCCGGACTGATGCACGAGCTTTTGATGAGCGTGTCCCTGCTCAGGCTGCGTGAGCAGTTATCGATCAGGTGATTGTTTTCTCATCAGTGAAGCTGCCTCAGCGTCACTGACGTAGGCAAAGGAAAAAAAACACGTCATTGTTTAATTTTGAGCAAATTATTTCAACTGGTAGCACGAGAGAAGAAAATCATCGTCTGATAACAGAAGATACTGAGCAGTCACATGTGAAGTTGTCAGTCAGACTCATTCATAGACTACAGTGAATAATAAGAGTTGATTTAGTGGGAGGATTCACTTTTTTATTGTTATTGTGATACTGAACTGTTCTGTTATTGTACATTTAGATCAGTACAGTAGCCTATGAATGAATAGGCTAAGTAATGAGTTTGTCTATTACAACAACACTTTGATCATTTTCATTATTTACATTATATTATATTACATTTTCATTATTTATAACTATAAATAATAACAAACAAATATAACAAACGTTTTTTTTCTGCGGTACCACCAGCACATGAAGACAGAGTTCTTGTAAAACCAAAGTGGCTGTAAACCTTCTGAAAAACATCAAACAGTACAATGGCTGACATGTATTGATTGTTAATCCTTGAATATATTCTTGAATCTGGGTGAGGATCAGATAAGTGTTACACAGCTGGTTTTTTAAAACAAATCATATAAATAAAGTAAATCACCGGTCAAATCATCAGCACTGTGCATTAAATTGACACCCACATCCAAATACATCTTTGAGTTTAAGGTCTTGAACCATCTTCTTCTGGTGATGCGAGACTTTCACGTTTCCATGCCAACGACCCCCCAAACACGCTGCTCTGACTGTCCCAGGCTGTAGGCGGGGAAAGACCACCTGCGCTCAAAATACCCCTTTAATCATACTGAAACCGCCTGCGGTGTCACGGGGAGGCCCCCCGCGGGGCCTCGGGCCCCGGGTTGAGTCGCGGCGCTGCAGCCTGCCGGCGGCCGCAGGAAGAGGCTGAGCCGAGGATGATGATCAGGGATGAGCGCCATATTGCGCCTGAGTGAGCAGAGGGAGGGCAAACCCGCGGACACACACGACCCCGGTAAGACCCCGAGAAGACCCCGGTACGAGGACGGACCGACAGCAGGCAGCCGGACAGACACACCGAGCTGTGCAGGACAGAAAAAACTGTACCACTCGATTATTTTGTGCACTTTTTCCGCGCACTTTGTGCACACAATCTGACAACAGGTGTCTGTGGGATTACTGGGAGGATGTGGCAGCTCAGCGCGAAGGAAATCTTGATTTAAAGAGCCCGAGGTTGAATCTCTGGGCTGTTTCACGGGCAGTTTTGTGGAGAAATAGTCCCTCCGTCGCTGCGGGTGAAAGAGCAGCGTTTGTTGTCATTTGTTGGATTTGTTTTCGTGTCGCTACGGGTGTGAAACATTTTCTCTCATAACTCAGTCATCTGGAGACAAACCCTTTAAAACCTGCGCTTTGTCTCATTTTCTCTCATCTGTACCAGCATCTAAATGTTGTCTGTATCCGCGGCTGATCACTGATGTGACATCAAACTGTGTTTTCGCCTCTAACCTGTTAACACAGGTGTTAAAAAAACAGCCCCCATTAATCTGAGCTGGGGTGTGTCAACAGATGTAGGCGTCAAAATAAAAGGCTAAAAGAGTGCAGGGTGGGACTATAACTTTTATCGTGGACAGTGGGTGAGGCACGTTTGGACCATATTGAACTCGCCTGGTGCTCAATGATTCTACAAGGTCAAGCTGGAGGAGAGCAGAGGGGCTTCCGGTGTGAACTTTCAGAATAAAGTCACTGAGAGTAACAATCATAAGGGCGTTGGTCAGGATTATGCAACATTAAAGAGATCTGAAGAGAGAGATTTTTTTTTCTAATTTATTTATTTTTGCATAAATTTAATTTAGTAGATAGACACACTCAAAAATACTGTGATCAAACCATAATTATGGATATGTAGATTAATTAACTAGTCTATCAGAAAACATATTGACATATTTTTACACATATGGTGAGCAAATGTACTGTACATTTTAATATTCTAGTTTCACATAATGTTCTCTGTTAAATATTGTAAGCTGAGTGTCTTTGGTCTTGGGACTGTTTGTCGAGCATAATAAGACATTTGATGTTATCAAAGGCTCTTTGGATTTATTGTAGAAATTTTTTCCACTACATATTGGTTGTTGATCTTTTAAGGAAAATGTATTCAATATATTTGATGCATTCATGGAAAACATGTACAGTCAGTAGTGGAAGTTTAAATAAAAAAACTGAGCAAAGACAAAGCCAATCCTTAAAATCTCAAATGGTAGGATTTACTGCTTTTTTATTATGTTATATCATTTTGTTTATGGCTTTAATATATTTTGAAGTATTGGACTGTTGGTTGTACTCAGACATCACTTTGGAGAATCTTTTTCACTGTCATCAGACGCTTTATAAACTAAGCAATTGATGAAAATATGTTTTAGATTATTATTCAATGAACACTTAAAACATCACTGGTGTTGACTGTTTGGTTTGTTAAGTGATAACAATGATAGCAGTTATTAAGTTTACACATATTTTTCAAAATACATCTATGCTAAATTCAGTACAGCTGGGACTGGTTAAATCCTTTCCAGGGCTCTTATTGTGAAGCCCTGCGTGCTCTCTTCCTGTGCAGTGCTCGCTGTCGGCCCGCAGCTTTGCGTGTCTCTGCGGTGATTCATCCTGACGACTGTCGCCCGCAGGAGTGCCGAGCTGCCCTCACCGGCTTTAAGTAACGCCGGAGCGTCTCAAACTTGTTTCTCCTCTTTGTCTCTCGTCAGGAAGGTGCGCTGAAAACTCTGCGGAAACACTGTTACCAGAGCTGACTACAGCGCAGGGAAAAAGGACAGAAAAATGCCTAAAGCGGTGAGTTGACGTTTGTTTTATTGATATTTTCAGTCACTGCCGGTTGTGTCAAAGCTTTAAACTTCACTGAATCACCACAGCTAACCTGAGTGTGATTGAAACTTAATTAAATAAACTTAAATAAAGTATAATATCATAGTAAACCTGCTCATTTATATTAAATTAAAAGTTTCAAGGTATTTTGATGTGACCGTAGCTGTGTGGTTCAGTGAATTTAACACTGATGCCACTAAAACATCTATTATCAGCCTAAAATCACTCCATTGGAGTGACAGGTTGTTAAAGTGATCTCAGCTGTGAAACATTTGTCTGTTTAATCACACACATTTTAACGTGTCACTTCTTTTTAAGCACATTCATCAGAAAATAAAGTCAAACAAGAGACAGGCTGAATCAGATGGATGTCATTTGTCACTGAACATGAAGTCATGTCTCACACACACACACACACACACACACACAGAGTTATTAGTGGGTTCTGTGTTAAAGGGGAATGCCACTCAAATCACATGCTCCTCTCGTATCCTGGGGGTGTCCTGTGTGCTTCAGTGAGCATCATCCACTTTGCTGCGAGACATTGTGCGTAGTTCGATATCTCTGAGATCATCCTCTGTAATGTTGTGCATTTCATAAGCCAGGACCACTGGGGGGGTCAAGTGGGTGGAAAATGTCTCGTCTATATCCTCAGAGGTTTTTTGTGAATTTTCCAGGCTGAAATGTGGGGTTGCTCTCCCACTTAATGTTAATGTTGGAGTTTAAATGGGACTTTTCATCACCTGAAACATTCAATGAAAAATTGATTTGATGAATCAGTCCTAAATATCCGAACAGTTTTTTTGCCTTCAATTAGCGTTGGCTGGCTTTGCCCCACCCTGGTTGTTACATACTGAACATTCGCACATGGCACACGCCCCTCCCTCAGCTCACTGTTTGGAAATTTCTAGCGCTCTAACCTGTGTGTGTTTTAAGCTATTTGCGAAAATGTGATCGATATTGATAATAGAATAGATATGAATGAAAGTTTTCTCTGTTCTAAGTTCTTTATTAAAAAAGCGGAAGAGAGAGTCTATTGAGGCCTGAAACACAGTAATAAGTCAAGCTTGTTAAACAGAATAAGATGAGTTTAGTAAAAAACAAAAAGAAAGAAGAAAAAACACAGACTGTCAGATAAGACTGAGAAAGACATTAGGGGAAGAAAAACAGACAGACAGACAGATGCAAAACTGCCACTCAGATCGTGACAGAGACAGGTTGCAGCTGAAAAGAGCAGTGTATTGTGATGACAATGACTAAAGCCCTGGTCAGAGTCATAAAGTGTGTTGTCGGTTTGTTTAGAAAGGCCTCATGGTTGTCATGAGCGTCGCCGTGGAAATGACATCATGGCTGTCTGATAGCGGCGGCACACTGAGTCCTGTTGCCACAAAACAGCCTTTTCTTTTTGGACGATAATGTCAGTGATTGTTTTCTTTTCCATGATACCAAGAGATAAATTTAATTTCATCCTCTGCTTTACTGTCTGTTCAGTACGCAACCTCATGACTGGCCCTTTGCAACGTACAGTCGCATGAAAAATATCAACAGCACACTAAGTCTGTTTTAATGAAATTTTTCCTTTGATACCATTTCCTTCAGAAAGGGTCACTGGCTGAAATTAATCCTGCAAATGCTGAGTCTCACTCTTAACATTGTGAGATATGTAAATGAGAGCTTATATTTTCATTTCTGTGAAAAGTGTAATGAGATTGTGAGTGAGTTTGAGTTTCAGCAGGCAGGCAGAGGATGGTGGGATGTCAGGAAACAGCACGGAAAGCTGCATAATATAAGCATGTTACCTTTGGCCTGTTTAATTTAGGTCTGGGACTAATGATTAGTTTTATTATTAAGTAATCAGCTGATTATTATATCATTTGATCAGTTTAATTGACTACTTTTGATTAAATGATATGATTAATGTCCTGTTGACTGACTAATCAATTACTTAAATACCAGTTTGTATAGTCTCATGTTGAAGTGTGATATATAAGCTGAATAGAGCTATTGAATATACAAAATCAAGTTTTACTTTTCTTTAAAATGAGACATATTTATCTTGTTTCTGTGAAGAAAATACACAGACACCCCTGAGGAGTTTTTCTGTACTTAAAATATCATGGGCATGTAATTTCCAGTGTCCCCTAACATGAGGCACCTTTTGTCAGTTTACCAACTCATTATAATATAGAACCAAGTAAAACAAGTAAACAAAAATAAAGACATTAAACCTTTAGGAACGTCTTAAGACAGATGTTGAAAAAAATGTAATTTGCACTACATTCAAGAGTAATTCGGACAAGAGCCACAGAGCCACAGAGCGAGTGATGTGAGTCCTACATTTTTGGGTGTGAGACAGCTGATAATTACTGTACGTGATGTCTTACATTTGACTCCTCACCTGATGCATTGCCCTCTCTTCCTGCTAACCTTATCTGTCTCTTTTGGTTAAGGACAAGCTAAGAAAAGTCTGTGTAAAGACACTGGTATTCCCTAAAGAAAAAAAAAAGATCAAAGTGTAGCGCGCCTTAAATTTGATGCTAAGTGGTGCAGTCTGAATTATTCCAGCTCAGATACCTGGCACAATATCAAACATTCCATCATCGCGAGTTTGGAAGAGAAGAGAAACTCATTCTTTTTTTCTTTTTTTTTAATCACAGAAGAGCAAGACGTCAGGTTGGACCAGATTTGAAGAGCAGCAAAGGCTCCTGTTATATTGGTGCTCCTCTGACTCATGTTTCACTTATCTGAATGACACATTGTCAGAAGTAAACGATAGTCCTCCTCGGCTCTCCCAGAATCCTGTTTCCTCGCGGTCACGGCCCCGGTGACACAAACCACACAAGGCGTGGCCACGATCAACATGGATGGGTGTTTTCCTTTTCATGTCCAGTCCCATTGTCAGTGTTTGTTCCTTTAAATAATTGATAACTCAATCATGCCTGGAACGCCCTGGAGGCCTGATTCACAATTCCCCCCAAAATAGCGTCTTTTAACTCTCATTCTTCAATCGCGTGTGTTTAATGTTGACAGAGCCCGTGAGAAAGTTATGTCACCTCCTGTAACCGCAATGAGGGACACAAGGCCCTTTCTCTCCATCCATCCTTTTTGCACGAGTGCTTGAACAAAAGTGGCCGTTTATGGCTGTATCACTCTCTGACCATCTCGGCGGCATCCCCATGGCGACCCCTGTTGCAAAAGAGTCTTGTAAAGCCATGCAAACTATGCGGAGGGTTAAATATTGAATGGCTCTAACTGAAGAATGCAGTGCGGCCCATTCACAGTTTAACTCCTGAGGCGACAGCCGTCTCGTTTCTTTAACTCGAGCCGCTTGACCTGGCCATTCAGAACTCTGATGGGAAGGATATCCAGGTCACAGTTATACGGGGCAGGGAAATGCCGGCACATCCTCACACTTTAGGGACTGGGATGAAGAAATACTTGGCATTCTTAATGCCTTAATTGATCAGTGGACAGAATAGTACACTTTCCAGAGCTCTAGCTGCAAATTTGACTCTTTTCAGTTGTCTGCATTATCTCAGGTCGATTTGGCGTTTTAGAGCTTTAGTTTAGTTTTATTTATTCCATGTGTCCCCTTTTCTTTTGTCTTTGTCAAATTTTGTCACATATTTGTTGACTTATATTTGGGACCTTGATGTTAAAGATTAAAAGATTAATATGATAGCTCGTTGAGAGTTTAGAGGATCAATACCACCTGTTAGCTTAGCTTTAACATTAACAAGCACCTCTAAAAGAATAATCCTTCGAGAAAGGTCTGATTGTCATCTTTACATGTTGGTGGTTTCTCTACAGATGAAACAAATGAGATAGAATATTTGTCAGCATTAGAGGTGCTGGTAGGTCGATTTCTGTCACCTTTCGACAGAGCCAGGACGGCCTTTTGTAGTCTGTAAGGTCAGCTTAGTCAATCAGCTGGTGGCTGTAACAATATTTACAAACATAAAAGAATATGAAAGCAAGTAAGCGTAATATCCAAAAACTAATTCAATTCCTTTAAATGTTTCCCAATGTAACAAAAAGGATTTCAGAGAAAGAAGTCCTGCATACTTCCTTCATTTCAACATTTTGGTACTTGATGTTGTGA